>OY998138.1:11375462-12575462 GCA_963921915.1 Hyposoter dolosus
TCAGTTTTACGAGCCTTCCTATACTTTAAAACCAGCAGAAGAATGAGCATGAAAGAAATATCGATTGAGCAATCGATAAATCTGGCAAAGCAGAAGGGACGAACCATTTCCGTTGTCCGTGGTGGGACGTAGACAATTGTTGATGATCCTGTGTGCATGTGAAACGGACTCGGAGCTCGAGTACCAAAACCGATACCGTATTTCAACAATAGTTATGGACAATATAAATATATACGTCTCACTGCATAGCAGGTAACTCAAAAGACGTCGAATTGTCCTCCGGTATCGAATCTGATGTCGAAGTGCCTCGAAGACTGCGAGAAAAGGAGCGAGAGCTTTTTTTTTTGCTACGGGTGAACATATAGCAAAGGATGAGAAAAGTGAAAGCCTGCTATCTGTGTATACATAGATATCGAATAAGTGGGAAACAGAAGGAGCAAGGCAGCAACGTTGGCCACGAGGAGAAGCTACATTGTCGAAGATGGACAATACCCGCAGACGATAAAAACGTAAAATTGATGCTCTTTTGTTCGTATTGTTTGAGAAGACTTGTATCGTCGTTTGTCGCATGCCTCCACGAGCCATTATTATTGGGCTCGAAACTATACGCTTACCCTCGTCCTTGACAACTTGGCCATTTTACCACTCCGATTGTTCAGAGCCAGAAACGGATATGTGTATACACCTTCCTTCCAAAAATGTGCTCGTTCAATTGTTTTTTCGTCTTTTCCATGTGGCGAAATAAAATTAACAGCAATTATTTCCGTTTCGGAGATTTTAAATCCCTTTGTCCCGTTCGTTTTATCGTTTTACTGCATTTTTGACTCATTTTTTGACTTTAAGCAAAATTACCCCAGGCTCACGTGATCCTGCATTGAAAAACGAAAAGAATGAGCCCAAGTTGAAAGCTCTTCGTTAAATTTTATCGGAGATATGAATTTTTCAAAATTGGGGTCATTTTGACCCCAGGTTACCGGAATGGGAAAAAAATAAGGTTACCGTTCTAGGGTTAAATGGAATTAATTGTGAATCGATAAATGACCAGGGACTGAGAACTCTTCGAGCTCATAGACACAGTCGTGTGTGGAAGAGCCAAACCAATCCTAATGCAGTGTCATGTATGCACATAAGAAGTTGAAGGAAAAGCTAAACTCACAAATCCATCGTTTTCTCACGATTCGAGCAACCCAATACAAAAATGTCAACAGAGTCCAAATAATTATACAACATCTCGACCAACGGAGGAGAAGCTACGAGGAAGATTAGGGGTGACTGCAGCAGGTGCTTAAGAGCAACAGGGAGAAAGCGAAAAAGAAGGATAGAGAATAAAGAATGATAGTGGAGGTCCGGGGGAAGGATGACCGACGAGAAGCAGAGGGTGATTTCCCAACTGGCCTGTAAAGCAACCCCCGCGAGTGGACTGTGTCTCTCGCTGGCACGCAGGCACCTTCCATACATAAAGAAGCTCTTTTTCTCTCACTCGGTCCGTTCGCTGGTCCACGAAAATCCAAGATCTCCTTATCCAGCTTTCTACATTCCTAAAAAAAACTATATCCATTCTTCCACCGCAAATATACTCGCCATCGGCAGAAAAGGATTTTTGGCTACAGTTATTTAAGCGCCGATCCCACATCCAATATTTCCAAAAGTTGCTCCAAGAGAATCCCATCGGGGACTCTTAAACGCAGTGATATAGCGTTATATCGTTCAGACGAAAGGGGAACCCTCGACCCAGTGGATATAATTGCCCGGATGAATTAGTCGCAACCTTTTTTCATCGCAGGCTCCATGGGCACTTTTATTACTCGTATACACGAAAAGAACTTCTTGCCCTTTAGCTGTGATAACTTTGGACACACACACAGACTTGCTGTCAAAAGTAAATCCAAAGAAAACTCATAGACTGTACTGTGACCCGGTCACTCTCTGGCGATGATGTATTTTTATTATCCCCGAGTTGGATCTCATTGACTGCTATGCTCCACTCGAAATTGCTCTGCTTTGCTCCCTGCTCTTCTCTCTATTATAGTTTTCCTTGCTCCTTTTTTCTCTCGTTTGGTCTGTAAGAAGATATGATTAAAACTCACCGATGACTGCATTGCTGACACGCAAAACACTCGAGATGATAGACGTTCGTCCTTGCTCTCATGACCATCTCGAAGGCAGGTATGACTTTGCTGCAGGCTGAACAGTATCCTGTATTGCCAAACAGCCTCAAATAGTCCCTTTTGCACAGTATTAAATTAGCTTTTGTGTAGAGCGTCGAACCAACTTCCCCTAACCGGCAGTCACAGCACCCACATTTTAGGCAGTCTTCGTGCCAAAAAGCGTCCAACGCTTTGAGGAGATACCTTCGGAAAGAAAAGAGCACGTTGAGGATTAACAATTTCGAGTCTGAATTCTTGTTTTTAACCCTGGAACGGTGACGATATTTTTATTGACCTATTCCGGTAACCTGGGGTCACAAATGACCCCAATTTTGAAAAATTCATATCTCCGGTAAAATTTAACGAAAAGGGTTCCACGTGGGCTCTTTTTTTTCGTTTTTTAATGCAGGATCACGTGAGCCTGGAGCAATTTTGCTTGAAGTGAAAAAATGAGTGAAAAATGCGGTAAAACGATAAAGAACGAGAGAACAAAGGAAGAAATGGCGCGGGATTTAAAATCGCCCGGGGTCGTTTTGACCCCCAGGTTACCGTTCTAGGGTTAAATTGATTTTATGGAAACTATTATTCTTAGAAACGAGCGATATGACGTGGAACTTGCAGAAATGCAAAAGTCTAAATAATTATTGAGCGTTCTTTAAAAATTGGGACTATAATTACCTTTCCGTAATGATTTTGCCACACCCAGCACACTCTTGCTGCCCGGAGCCATTTTTACTAGTCTCCGATTTGCTCACATCCATCGTCATCGTGATCTTGACTACACCGCGTTCTGTAATCCAAAAAATAAAGGAGTTGAGTATTAAGGAGGTTGTATCGTACGAATTTTTTTTTTTTTTTTAGATTTTCTATAACTGGTAAACATATAGACTGGTCAAAATAGTGGAACAATGGAAAAGTTGTTTTTCGGAGATATAAGAAGAGAGGCGAACGAGAGGTTCGTCCAAATGCATTTCCTGGTAGCTCCTCGTCGAGGAGTTGTTTTGGAGTTGCTGCCAAAACGGCTGGTTGGATGAATCTTATACTTTTGTGTCCGAGTGTTCGATGTGTGTGTGTGTGTGCACATATAGGACATAGCTCTTTGGACTGACGAAAGACCGGAAGTGACGCACTCTCGGTTCTGCTTACAGTCCAACTCTCTCTTTCTTTATGGATAAGACGTATGAACGTGTGTATATATATGAAAATATTCGTGAGAAGAAGTTTGTCGATTTGTAAAGGCATCGTGTGGCGCCCTCTCAAGAGAACCGGAAGCGAGTAACCCCGTGCAGAGAGTACCATAACTCTTGGAGCATCGAGAAACTCTCAACGATTTTACTCTCTTCTCCATCTCTCTCCAGTTTTGCTTCTTCACCACAAATATTTCGTGCACGAAATCATTTATTTATACACGGTATACAGCACTTTGCGCTCGATAAATTCCACCCCGCGATAACTTTCTCTTCATCCTTGTAACACACGTGGCTTCAGACACACACGTAGACACATATGTGCATAAATATGTGTCTATAAAATTGTAAGACCTTTACGTGGCTCGTCTAGGGGATGAAGCAGGAGAGATCGAGTGGCGAGAGCAAGTGCGTACGTTGGGAAATAATGACGTGGTATGGTGGTCTATGTACAGAGACACGATGATGACGATATTTTAACAAGGGTTTGGTTTGCAACGTTGCATTTGAGGGGCAGGGAGAAGCAGGTTTTGCCAGAGAGAGAGAGAGAGAGAGAGAGAGAGAGAGAGAGAGAGAAAGAGAGTTGAACGCAGTCGAGGGAAAACTGGAATGTATACGTTGCAGTGAGATACTCCTGAACATATAGAAGTCGATAAATATATGTATACAAGCAAAGCGAGTCGAGTGAAGAGGTTGGTGAGGGAACTGGGAAGCTGTATAGAGAATGCAATTCACCAGGGTACTTGCCTCTTTCTCTTTCTCTCTCTCTCTCTCTCTCTCGTCGAGTTAGAGGACCGAGGAAGCAAGAGTCCGGACGAGGGGTTAGGTGAGGCTTAATTAATTAGCCGGATACTTTGAGTAACAATCCATTATTACATACAAACATCCCCGGCCGCTACCACCACCACCCGCCAACGTCAGCTACCGAGCCAGAGCTTTATGCTGCTAATTGGCCTTTTCAGAGCAGAAAGACCCCCGCGAGTTATAAACGCCACCACCATCACACCACCGACCTCCTCTCCTCATCGCGTTCATTCTCTCTCGCCCCACAGCCACACACCAAACCTCTTTTCTTCCTTCTTCTTCGTTCCTCTCTCTTCCTAGCTCCCTAGGAGTCTGTTGATGTAGCAAGGATTCTTCCTCCACCAACAACTCTCTCACTCTGTTGCTCGTGCATACTCAGTCGAGTAACGACGCGAGAGACACTGACACAGAAACTCCACCCCCCCCCCTCTCTCTCTCTCTCTCTCTCTCTCTCTCTCTCCGTCACGGTTTCCCCTCGAAAACGCACACACAGATATTTATAACCATAGCGTGTAAATACAGCTACGGATCATTATACACACTGGCAATGAGACAGAGTCGCAATAGCGATGCGGAGCGACATTAAAACCCCCGTTGGTTGAATAGAGACGCTTGCTCTGGATGGCGCTAATAACCCGAAAGCAAAGTCTGTGTGTATCTGTGTGGTTGAAAAAAAAAAAAAAATGTATAATTGCCAACCCCTCGGCGAATACCCTGCACGTTTCCTACTCTACACTCTCTCTCTCTCTCTCTCTCGCTCGCTCGCGCCCTGGCAAAGTCATTGGCGATGCACTCTGTCGACTCTCCACGAAACGACTCAACTCTCTCAGTATTTTCCTTTTTATTTTTCAAATAGACGACCCCACTCTCGGGCTCTCGTTAATTGGAGGCTGAATTAAAGAGGCTACGTGGCTCATGGATCAAATCCAATGGCACCATCGCCCTGTGGCTTTTCTCTTTTATATTCATCTTTACATATATTGATATGTATATATTTTCTGTTTGTAGTAAAATATATATCTGTGGAGGCAATATTGATTGTCGATTTTTCACATTTCGTTCGAGCTTTACTTTCCAGTTATCAAGGAAATTAATTATAACGACAGGCATTGAGAATATTTCTTTCAATGACCATTCAACTTCGGAGAGAGTCTCGTTTGAAAAGAAATAAAAAATGGAAAAATTAGTATCCACTCTTTGACCTGCATAACCAAAGCGTAACACCCAACTGCTTGAGTCTTGCTCTCGGCAAACTGCTTCTGCGCGTTATACATAAATGTTAACTTCTCTCTGGACCAACGTCTCCGCATATTTACACGAGCACCAGCAGCCTCTTTCCCTAACGACTTCGTTAATTACAGGTGCGCGTTGAAATAATTAACACACTGCGAATATACCAAACCAACCAAGCTTTGTCGTCCGTAAGACGTTTTCGCTTGCTGCTGCTCCGTGTGTCGCTTATACGACGAAGCTCATTTTTACGTTTTATCAGTTCATCCAAACTTCGCACTTCTCTAGGCCCTGGAAATCCCTCACTTCTCTGCACTTTCGAGAATTATTCTTCTGGGAGAAGGAGAGAATGGGAGAAAGGACTTTGCTAATCGGCTGTTCTCTTTGTCTCTCGTAAATTTCGATAATTAGAGGGGCAGACCTTAACATTCGCTGTTATAACATCCGGTCTCTCATGAATGTGTATATTCAACGTCATATCCGAATACGTACGTGTGAGTTTTTCCTTTTAGCAACTGCACGGCTGGACTCTCGAGCTCGACGATGTAATTACCGAGCAGAATTTAAATACAAGCGGTGCTAACCCAAAAGTCACTTCCTGCCAGAAAAGTTTTAACGTATACACGTGATCCAATGTTGGCCAAACCGTACCCACAATCGTTCTACAACCTCGGGCGACAAACTTTCTTGGCTGCGGTATTATGGCATAGAAATTGTTTAACGATAACCTAAAAAGCAATGGGAAACTATACGATCTCGCGGAAAACATTCTCCCTGGAGAAGTAGCGTCGTTCAGATTTCGTGAAAAATTGAAAATCGACTTTTTTTTTTCTCTCAATTTTTGATTCCTCGTATAGAGGAAGCTTTGTGACGGTCAACATTTTTTTTTTTCCAGTTTTTAATGTCGATGTGCTTAAAATTTCCCAGAACATCGAAAAATCATTTCTAGAAAAAATGTACGCATGTGTGTGTGTGTGTGTGTATGTTCTGACACTGTAAAATTCAAACGTTCGTAAGTCGAGAACGGTTTGAGCTACAGGGCTCCCGTTTTGCACAGATGTTGATCTATACAAGCTTTTCGTTCGCTGAGAATTTTGTTGGAATTGCTAGAAAAATACGAATTCTATGGCATTTTGAAATTTTTAAAAAAAGTCTGTCACTGCTCTAGCTTCCGCAAATCTTAAGATTTATTACTAATTTGTTTTTTTGTAAACAGAGTATCGTAATAGGAAGGTTGATATTGAATTTGGAAAATATCGGTTGAACGGTTAAAATTTTATGATTTTTCGAATTTTACGAAAATCTGAGTTTTTTTTTTTAAAACTGTCGAAATTGTATAATTTAAATTCAAATACAAAAAACGATAAGATTTGAGCATCGTGCATCTTGAGGAAGCAATTTGCAAATTTCAATTTGCAGCTTTTTTCAGATATTTCTAAATTATGATCATCGCTGCTCTCGTATAAATAGCGAAGCAGAACAAAATGTGAATGAAAATCGGCTCATTTGAAAATTGGAATCGTCCAAAATGGGAAACAAAGGAAAACTCGTATTTCAACGCGATTTAAAGTTGATGCCATAAAATAATACGTGGCTACTACGATTTAGAGGACACCCTTCGGATGCGAGATCACGAGAGAAGCGTATCAACTCTATACAGCGATATAACTCTGGAAGTTGATATCTCGTGTGTGTTTTTTTTCTTCCTCGTCCATCTCGCACACGCCTGGGTGAATTCTACACAAGCGTGTATATCGGTATAATAGGAAAAATGGTTTCGGACATGCGGGCCTTTTCCGTGTGGCGAAGAGGTCGGCGCACGCGGGACGAAAGGGGCGGTTTAATAAAAATGTCAAATATAAAATAGCCAGCGGGGACGGACGTTTGGGAAATAAATAAATGTAATGGAAAGGGGAAAGAGAATAGAGCGTATGGAGGAAAGAGAACGAAGCACAGAGTGATATAAGAAAACGGTGAACCTGATGCGCGTCGTATAATATTACGAGGCTATATATTTTTCGGATTCGAGACTCGTCTGTGTGTATGTAGTGTTTCTACTTTTGGCTCATCGAGATATTTCAAATAATGGACTTGGATAAACTTTATTGAGGTAGGCTCCATTTGACGAAAAGATCGATTTTATATTTTTCAGCAATTCATTGTAATTGCAATTTATAATTTATAATTAATTTATAAATAATTTTTAATTGATTTTATTTACAATTTTGAAAAATTCGTATCTCCGGTAAAATTTAACGAAAAGAGTTCACCTTGGGCTCATTCTTTTCGTTTTTTGATGCAGAATCCCGTGAGCCTTGGGCAGTTATGCTCAAAGTCAAAAAATTAATCAAAAATGCGTTAAAACGATAAAAATGGAAGAACGAAGGGAAAAAGGGCATGGGATTTAAAAGATTACCGTTATAAAAGAAATAAAAGTTTGAATCGTTATGAAGCAGGCTACCGACATAGTTCATCGTTGATTAAAATTTAAAAAAAGCATCAAATTGGTTAGGGAATCGAGAAAAATTATCGTAGAATATATAAAATTATTCAGAAATGAATACGGCGCTTTTAAAAACGTTCATAAAGTTTGTTTACGCGTCCCGCTAAAAAATTTAATCAAATTTTCATTGATCGTAATATAAAGCAATTCAGGTGAAATAGCGTATTTGGTAATTCATAGAGAGGAGGAGAGAGAGGGAGTTTTAATAATAACGATCTGGAGCAAGGGAAACTAAGGCTAAAGCGAGTCCGGTCTAGCTTGCGTAACTACCGCATGTTACATACCGATGTGCACGGTCTCTCGTCCCGTGTCATTACACTATGAAGTAGGAGAGTCTGCTAATTAGTCATTAGCGAAGGAAAAAGACACCATCTCTGGTTCTCGCTGTAGCGCCAAGTGCAGAGACGATGAGCAGGTCGAGCAGGGAGAGGACTATGAAGGAGAGAGCAGGAAAGGATGAATTTCGCTGCTTGTCTTCGTCGACACTCGGTTTAGTGGTGGGCGATATGGTGATGCAGAACGGGCAACGTATATATACGCAGCAAACTCTATAAAGCAACGAGACTGTGCTGCTGGGCAACGAGAGATCGCGAGAGAGAGAGAGAGAGAGAGAGGGCGAGAAGAGGGACTGCTGGCGAGGATGAAGAGGCGAGCAGGGCGTGTGCGCCCTAGCAGAGCCTCAGACTTGAGCAAACAGGGTGTAGATTCTAGCCTCTGCGTCTAATTGGACCCCAGCGACGTAAGTTCGACTAATTGAGACCAGTAGAGCCCTGCGACTAACGTTGGCCCCACGAGGTGAGGGTAACTCTCTCAGAATTTCTAGATTCCCGTTTGGCTCGCCCTACGCGATGTATAGTCGTCGCTTTGCAAACCTCTCTCTGCTACTCCTTTTCCTTTCTCACTCTCTCTCTCTCGCTTTTATACGCTCGCGGTGCTCGTCTTTAGTAACGCGATCTTTCGACATACATATACGTTCATTCGTCACTCGTATCTCATCAGTGCCTTTCCCCAGACCCGGAAATTAACAATTCGCTGAATGCCAATTTATTCAACGCAACTAAGTGAATCCACAATAATAAATTTCTTTGGGATCTCAATGTTCTTTTCTCTCTTTATTCGTCTTTTTGCTGAATTATGGATTTTTGCTCCTGTACCGATGATCGATATGCTCGATATGCTGAAGGAACGTATTGGATAAATTCGTAACGACGAATGCGCGTGTGGCTTTGTGGGAAATAAATGGCTGGCCATTGAAAAGGCGTAACTTTTTCAAATTAGAAGCTCCATAGTTACGCGAGCCACGTCCTTTCATCTTTCCACAACGTCTTTATTCATATATCCATGTAGATTGAGTGTATGTGTGTCTGTGCGAGTGTGTGGTACATAGAAACCTCCCCAGGAAGCTTGTTAGGCGTTGGTGAGCTCGCTATCTTCTAATTGGCGATATAATGATCCTGAAGGATGAAATCCCCCGGTCCTGGAGGACCGAAGAGGTGAGGGATAAAGCGCGGGAGAGGGAAATGTTCTTCTCTCGAGGAATATATACGTTTCGGTAACACAAGGATCGTACGATTGCGTGCAAAAGTCACGGACTGCCCTTGTTAAGGGCGGAATGAAAATTTCGCTCTGGCTCCTCTTTTTCGTCTCTTTTTCTTTCTTTTTAAATTCTAACTTCTCGAGCTTATCAAAATTTTGATAAACATTTAGAAAATTATATATTTTCGCGATATCCAATTATTTATTTTGGAATATTAGTTTAACCCTTAATAGTCACACCTACGGATGGTGACGTAATAGTCACTGGAGGCGTTATCAACCCCACTCACTTTGGAAAGCGAAAAAAAATGTAAAAACAAAAAATTCTGCAAAAATGATTTTTTTTTACAAAAAATGATGCAGAAATTGTAATTTTCAATAAAAAAATTAAAAAATCGTTTCACAAGTCTGAAATAACATGCTTTCGGGTTTTACACCGTCCGCTTCCTACGGCTTTCAAAACTGAACCAACGAACCCTTTCAAATAATAACGACGAGGCTCCCTATACCAAAAAGTTCAAATTACCGATACAGCGTGTCACAAGTCCCATTTTCTCAAAATTTCTACTACGTATCATCGGTCAAAAACGGCTGGGGTAAAATTAACCCCATCTGACCATTAAGGGTTAATATTTTTTTTTTTTTATTTTGCCCGGACGAACAATCGGATGGGGACGAAATAAATTGTCACGATTAAATGTGATTGAAATCTGCTCGTGTCTCGAGATGTGACCACCCTATTAAGGAGGAATAAAACCGGCGACAATATAAAGCCAGAGGGTAGAGACAGAAAATGCTAGAACGATTTCTCTGCGATACTTGCGTCACCTGTTTTTTTTTTTTTTTTTTTTTTTTCACTATATAGTGACTTTACGAAACCGAGGAGGTTATACGACTCGTGCGACAGCAGAGGAGTATATAGAAAATAGCTAGAATCGCGTGATCCACAAAACAAGTTGACTCACTCTTTTCCTCGCTTTTGGTCGTGTCGCCTTTTTTCTCTGTTTCTCTTTCTCCCTGACAGAGAATTCAAAATATATATACTCTGGTTTTGTAGCTACGAGAGTTTCTATTTTCTCCGGTGTGATATTGCCTTCCCATTTCCGCGTTGCAAAAGAGATAGACGCGCGGAGAAAACGGGAGACCGAGAGAGAGAGAAGGATATCGACTGGGCAAGTCGAGGGGGCTGCTGGAAAGTCCACCACCCTCTTATTCCGTCCTCCCAGCACTACGGCTCCTTCATCTGGGATCCAATTAACGATAGGCGAACCAAACTCTGGTACTAGCCGCCAGAAGCCGCCGCTAGGGGGCTCAAGCCAAAAGCTCTGCTCCCCGAGCCAGCGCCAGTTAAAAATTAGCTCTCCTTGCACATTCAACTACACATGGCGCTCTCCATGCCCAATCATCAATCCCCTCAGACTCTTTAAAAAGCCTGCCACGAAGAGCTACACTAATAAAAATTAATAATAATTTATAAATTAAGGATTTTGAGTCCCAAAATCGCAAATGATAACAAAATTTGGTATATTTTTGTATCAAGTTTTGAACAGTTTTTTCGTTATTGAACAATTAACATTAATAAATTAAATGTTGTCGAATGTGGGCTTGTGGAAACTGGTATAACTTTCCGATAAGTTTTTATTTTTGGCCTCTCAATTTTTTAATATCTAACAATATACTGAAAGCAACGGAAACAAAACCAACTTTATCGATAAATATTTTTTGTATTTGTTTAAAAAATTGTTCTTAACAAAATGTTCATTTTTTAATAACGAGCTCCCTGATCGTCGTGAAATTTTTACACGACCTCTTAAATACTTCATACGAAAACATACTAAACTTTCAGAATTTTCTTATCATTTTTTATTTCGATCCTCAAGGTGGTTGAAGTAATGACGATAGAATTCTTAAAATTTGGTATGTTTCTACATGAAGTATTCAGGAGGTCGTGTACAAATTTCACAACGATTAAAAAGTTATTTATTGATCAATTAACATTAACAAGTTTTTACTCAACATCCTCAAATCTTTCGATTCAATCGATTCATTTTTTTTTCTCATTTAAACTTTCAAGTTGTTCTAGCTCATCAGAAAAAAAAATGAATTCTGATGAAAACGTCTGTTTCTTTCCTTTTGAGTATTTATCGATTGAATATTCGGAAAAATCAATCAAAAGGGAACAATCTAATAAGAAAATTATTTTTTTTTGCTTTTTTTGATAATTTCTGTGAATGGCGTCGTGTGGATTTGGCATTGAAGCTCCTCTATGCAACTGTATATACAGGAACGAAGTACAGAGTATACGAGGTTGAACATTGCAGTGTTCAGTGGACGTAGAGTCCAGCAACAGCAGCAGGAGGGGTTCTACGTTGGTATAGAAGTTGGTGATTCGAAGACTCACTCTCGGTATACGTGTGGGGCGTCGTTGTGCTTGACGTTAAAACAGTAGGATGAGGGTATAAAATTCGATAGAGTTTTCGTGGTCGTTGTCTCTGGGTGTTTTTAGTTGTACAGCAAAGTCGCGTTTAGTTACAGTATCGAGAAGATGCTGTGCAGAGCACAAGCCGCGAGAATCTCGTGTTGAATTCTCGAAGGTAAGGAAAAGGAGGAGGAGGAGGTGCAGTCTCGTCGTCGTGCGGCTAAGGACCAAAGAGAAGAATGTCACGAGAGTGAGAAAAAGGATAAAAAACTTAAGTGGAATGGGATAAAGTGAAAGAGATGGAGGAAGAGATTGGAGAAAAGGGGAATTCAATTTAAACTTATTTTTGTTCTTACAATATCTGAAATGGTAAATCTAAATACGGGAATAAAATACAAAATTGCTTCTGCCAACGGCTCGCGACCCCTCTCCTTCTCTTTCTTTCCCATTCCGAATCCGTTCCCACATTCCGCTTTTCGCGCACGGCCAGTTTCCGGCTTCTCCTTCTCCTTCGCTTCCCCTTTTTCCTACTCACGGTGAAAAGATGACGAGAGAAAGAGAAGCAAGAGGCCAACAGGACACTGACGAGAGGCAAAGTTAGGGGTTGGCTCGCGAGACCATAGACGAAGAGATTGCTGCAGAAAAGACGATGGAGAGAGAGAGAGAGAGAGAGAGAGAGAGAGAGAGAGAGGATTCGAATCTAGTAATGCGCGTGGCCAAGAGTGCGAGGGACGGAGACGACATCGGGACGAAGAAGGCTGCTGCAAGGATAAGCTCGCGAGCGAGCCATCCAACCTTCGACGATACCGTTGGGTGGTCATTGAAAATTGAAAAATACATCCGGTCATAAATTAAATCGGACGGGTCCTTCTCCATGCCACACATATCTACGTGTGGCATGGAGAAGGTCAAATCTAAATTTTTTCTTTCAGTATTTTTTTATATACAAAATTGTTTGTGAGACCAAGTTCATTCAAAAAAGTTGTTACAAATTGACTAAAGAAAAACGTAAATCCAAGATTTTCCGAGGAAATCTGTATTTTTTATATAGTAACCAAAATTTCGAAAAAATTTTACGACCGATTTTTTTGAAAAACTAAATAAAGCTTCTTCGATGTTACACAAAAGTGTATGCAAAGTTTCAAGAGGCTTCACCATTTAGAAATCGAAATATTTAATGTTGAAAATTGCAACTTTTGACACACGCTCTTATGAGAAAACTACTGAAAATAGTGATTTTTATAAATAAATATCTCGACTTCTACATGGTGAAACCTCTTAAAATTGCGCGAGCTATTAGACATCCCCTTCGTATGTTGAAAATTTAGAGGAATTCTATCGATAGAAAATTTAGCATACAACGTCCTTAATATCGTTCTTCACGTTCTACAGAGAAACACATATGTAAACGTTCGATTAATAAATATATATTGCCATCGATGCATAAAATATAATAGAAATAAATAAAAGAGGTGTTCATGGATAGTTTTGTCGATCGTCAGGGCGAAGCGCGAGTTTTGTTCGACGATGTAATTCGGAGCTCCGAAACTTGTCTTGTTCGTTGGATTTAATCGAAATATCGAACGTGCAAATCGATCGAATCTAGACCGTCGTGCGGAGAGAGAATCTGAGAAAGGGAAGAGAACGAGGGGATAAAAAAACAGAAGCAGCAGCAGCATCGAAACGAAATTTCTTTCGACACGAATTGGGACGATGCATCGCTCGGGACTCTTTTTTCTTTTTTTTTTTATCGAATATATATTACCCTATACATACACATGTATATATAAATGCAAATATGCATATCGAGAGCCAGCACTCTTACACCGTTCAGAAAGAATCGAACGAGAAAGGAAAAACGTATGAAAAAAGAGAGAAATATAAAAAGAAAGACACAAATGGTAACCACGAGGGAGCCCGGGCGAAAGGCAATATTCATAAATCATCCTTATGTACGCTTAGAATAAGCATCCATCCCTTCGCGAATCAGTGTCTTTTTCTTTTGCCCTTCTTACTTCCTCCCCGTTTTGCGTCTTTTATATTTCATATATTTATGTGTATATACATTTATAATGTTTATGGATATCGTGAACGACGTATAAACGTGTGTATGTCTTTATATACGAAAAAAAAAAAAAAAAAAAAAAAAAAAAACAAGTAGAAAAAGCGTGCAATGGTCAGCCTTGCTGAAAGCGTAGAACTGTGAGAATGAGAAAGAAGAAAAAAAAGATGAGGAATAAAAAAAAAACACACACAAACGTGTATAGAGAAGACGAGGGTGTGCCTTTGTAGAGAAAAGAAGCGAAAGTAACGCAGGAGAGTGGGATGGGACAACGTTGGGCAGCGGGAGTCTAAGATTCTATTAAGATCTCCAGTAAGTCTTGTTACGCGAAGGAGAGGCCATGCCGCAAATCTCGCAATAAAACAGCCGACGGTATAACGCCCGCCAATCCGTGTGCCACCACCGTTGAGCTCTCGTCTTACTCTCACATATATATTTATATATATATAAGAAATATGTATAGATGTAGTATTGCCTGGAGTGCTCGTACAGCTTAGATTTCGAGCAACCCCTTATTCAACCATTCCCTGCAGCGCACCAAGAAAGAAAGTGAGCTTCGCACATAAAATCCACATACACTTTTTACGTTCACGTGACACCAGCCTCCTATTTTTACAACCTTTGTTATTTAGGATTTCATCATTCTTCACCAATTTTTAGTTGGAGGGAAATATAAAAAAAAAATTGTTTCGAACGCGATGACATTTTTGCCAGTAAATTTGTTCCATTTTTTTTTTTCAATCAACACCGAGACGAAGATTTTGCTTTGTCATCGTTTACGTGAGAATGGTCGATTAGTGCGAGCGGCTTTCTTCGCTTTCATCAGAGTGGATGATTCGTGAGAAAAGGTTGTGAGGGATGAAAATTCAAATATTTCGGAAATCCTCAAAATTGTGTTGCTTCTATTTTGAAAAAAAAAAAAAAAATTTTAATAAAATTTTTTATTTATCTATTTAAAAAAAAAAATATTTAATTATGACGCGAGTAGATCTGTCCGGTGATGAAAAAAAGTTTAAACGCGATCGATTCAACTCGACTGACGACATGTAAATAAAAATGAAAACAGAATCAACTCGGACTGAATACGAAATGAGAAAATTTTTCGTTGGAAAGGTTTGCGGGGGCAGTAATCTCGAAGGTTGATTTCTCATTTCGGTATATTTCATGGGGGAGTCGAGAAGCCATGTATACGATGCATAATATCGAGAAAGAAAAATCGAAAGATCTGAGGATGGGAGAATGAGAAAAAGGTGTGAAGTCTTCGCGTGCAATCGTATATACAATTCGTATGATATTCTTATGCTTGTCGTGCGGCTCGAACCTCTCTCGCCTAACGTACGTGTCTGAAATATTAATTGAAAGAATCGAGGAAAATGAGAAAGAGGCAAATCCTTCTTTCCTCGTCTTTTCTCTCTGTTTTCGTCTCGCTCACTCCTCGAGTGCGAGTCTCCGAGACGAAGAAAAATTCCGAAAGCAATTTCGTTCAGGCGTTTCTTTTCTCTTTGCTTTATCTATACACATAGAAATAGACGTTGTGATTTCGGTGTGTGCGTTACTCTGCCATAGAAGGATATATCTCAAAGTGGTAAGGATTTCCCCTCCCCCCCCCCCCTTCCTCCCTTTCCGCCCCTTGCTCCTTTTCCTCTCGCTTCTCACTCTTCCTTTTTCTTGCTCTGTGTACTTAAGGAGTGCACAAGCAGAGATCGAAAAGGGAACACTCTCGCGGTCCTTTTCTCGAGATGAGACCGAGCAAACGCGAATGAACGGGAGAGAGAGAGGGTAAAATCAATCAAAACATTAATTGAAAGAGCCGGCAAGACAATGGGCGAAGCCTGGAGAACGCGCGCCGCAATGTCCGTCGACGACGCAGAGCTAAGGCGCTCCAAAAGAGAAGAGAGAAGCTATATATAGTTTACTGCTGTACGGATGCTCTTGATAATCGAAAGATATCCTTCCCGGGCCATGCAATGGTCCACCGACCAACCAAACGTCAGGGAGCTTCCTCCGGATTCTGTCAACGAGTTAGGGAAAATCCTCTCCGCACAGTCTCTTTAACAACAATAATATTGTTATGTATAGATTTTATTTATAGCTCCATAAATTGAATTCTTCTCCGCACGATTTACTCAACAATTTATATTTACACGTCAAACCATGCTGTTGATACGAAACCTGGTACACGAGAGCTTAATTCTCTTTTAAAGAAAATTAATGGAGGCTTACAAATGAATAATTGAAAAAAATAAAATTTCATTTGACGTTAAGGGGTCTCGTTACTGGCGATACACTGTTGCCGTGCTTAACCATATTAAAAACTTTAAATATTTCAAAATAATTAACATTTCATTAAATTTTGTTCAAATATTTTTTTAGTATTTTAGGTGACGATACAAATTTTTTTACATTTTTCTTCTAACCAGTTCTCGAGTAATTGGACATTGAAGTTTACGTGCATAAGCACAGGGTTTTCATATATATAAGAATAAATTTTCCGGGCACATGAGAATTCTGCTTTAAAGCTCAATTACTCGATCACTAGACAGAAGAAAAATATGAAAAAATTTGTGTTTTCGTACTTGAGGTTTTATTTTATTTTATCAATTTCTCAATATTTCGATCCTCCTGCGGAAACTTCTTGAGGGAATGGAAAATGAATTTTCTTTGTTTATTTCGAAAAATGCATCGGATTGTGTTCACGAAATTGGAAATCTTAGGATCACTCGTTTTCGATGAAACGAGCTTGAGGAAAATTTCTGTAAAATTCATTAGGATTTGTCGAATTTTTGAGAAAAATTTCGTTCCGCCGTTTATAGTGATTCAGTGTAAATTAATATATTTCTTTAATCAACAAATGACGATTCCAATTTTTACAGTCGTTGTTGGAACAGTAATTGAATTTTCAAAAAATTGCAACGAAGCGATGGGACGAGGCAATAAAATGTGAACGACTCGTAACAAAATTAAAATTAAAAGCTTTTCATTTTTTTTTTTTTTTTTTTTTATACGGAGTTTGGGGATTTCAAGGGAGTTCTGGAAAGGAAGAAATAAAATAGAGAAAGATTATGGAGTTAAAGGGACAAGGGCCTCGAACGTTCTAAAGGAAAGAGACTCGAGTCGAAGGACACGCGCTGCAAGTTCTCCGTCACCTGCATGCTGGCGTGCTGCCCGAGGATCTTGAGTTCTCTCTCTTCCTTCCGTTCTCAATTCCTCAGCTACAGAGCTTTAGCTCCAAGTTACATAGAAACATCACTCTGTAATATATATAGAAGCTTGGAGCCAGGAGAAGGGATAGAGGGCGCTCAAGAGTGTATAGAAAAGCATACCACAAGGAGTTTCAATCGCCGTAAAAGCAACGACGAGCAGCGAGAGCGCGGACGTTCCTCGAGAGGTCGGCCGAGTTAACTCCTCCGGCGTGGTATATATTTGTGTGCTCGAGCGAGAGAGCGAGAGAGACAGTGAGAGAGGGAGAGAGAGAGAGAGAGAGAGAGAGAAAGAGAGAGAGGGGGGGGGTGGTCAAGCGGGTAAGATAACGTGGAGTACACATAGGGGTAGCTGAGGGTTTGAGGGGATATATATATATGGGGTGGTGTGCTGGCAGAGGCGACCAGGAGCGACGCGCCCGCGAAGGCATCAACTTAAGAGGATTATATTTGATATTTCGATCGGGCAAAGTGGCTTTTTATTGGCCGTCCCAGCCTGAAATTATCGTCCGCATTACCGGAATTGTTTTTTCTCCTCCTCTCTCCTTTTTCGTTATTTTTTTTTCCGTAGAATTTGAGCTTTCAATTTGCTGTTCACCTTTTTCCACAGGCACACGCTGCACGAACGAGATTTCTCGCGAAAATAAAATAAAATTCTTTCACTTTTCGATTTTTTTAATTTTTTAAGATTTTTTCAAAAGAACTCTTCTATACATCGAAGCTTTATGACGCTACGTGTGTGCCTCACCGAGAATACCTTCTGCTGTCTCGACTAATTAGCTTAGCCAATTTGTCCAGAAGAGAATAAACTCGAGCTCTCCGTTTTACTCTCTCGCGTCTTCTCTCTCCGGGTTTCATTTATTCATGCATGTGTCAGTTTTCACATGCATATATGTATAGGAAGGTTGTATGTGTAGAAGAGACCGTAGGCCACCCTTGCATGAAAACTTCAAACGAAATAATTCAGACATTCCTCTTTAACCGTCTCGTCGACGACTAACGAGACAGCGAGAACCACTCGCGGAGATCACAGTGCCAATTATCGAAATCCAAAGACGACCAACACGAGAAACATTATTCGCAGGAAGGATCCGATAGCTGAGATGTCAAGTAGGCCAGAGCCGGTAGAAACGAACCAAGATATAGAGAACGAGCACACTTTGAATGTACAGAAAACACTCCATCTAGGACACAAGATTTATTTTTATTTTATTACCTATTCCCACACACCCTTTTATCATCGACGACACTCGATAATTCCATTCTTACCCACAAAGTCGAGATGGCCTTGAAAGTTAAAAGTGTATTTAGAAACTAAATAGAGTTTCAATCTATTTCTGTGCAAATGGAAAACAGGACTTTAAATTATATGGAGGAGTTTGAATTTATATACGTCATGGATTTATTTTTGTTACCGGTTCGAGTTTTAATAATTTTACTTCGACAAACTTTGTTCATTTGCTTGAGAATTATTTTCTGTTGATGTAATTCCTTTTTGCTTCCTCATAGAGCAAGCTTTGTGATGGCCAAATTTTTGTTTCTACAGTTTTCAATGTCAATGTGCTTAGAATGTCCCAAAACATCGAAAAATCGTATCTGGATAAAATGTCCGGATGTGTGTGTGTGTGTATGTTCTGGGACTGTAAAATTCAAACGTTTGTAACTCGAGAACGGTTTGAGATACAGGGCTCCCGTTTTGCACAGATGTTAATCTATACAAGCTCTTCGTTCT
Organism: Hyposoter dolosus; assembly: GCA_963921915.1. Lineage (NCBI taxonomy): Eukaryota > Metazoa > Arthropoda > Insecta > Hymenoptera > Ichneumonidae > Hyposoter > Hyposoter dolosus. Next base: position 11,394,283 of record OY998138.1, read on the forward strand.
CTGATAATTTTATTGGAATTGCTAGAAAAATACGAATTCTACGGCATTTTGAAATTTTCAAAAAAAGTCTCTCACCGCTCTAACTTTCGCAAATTTTAAGATTTGTTACTAATTTTTTTTTTACAAATAGAGTATCATAATAGGAAGATTGGTATTGAATTTGGAAAACGTCGGTTGAACGGTTCAAATTTTATGATTTTTTGAATTTTACGAAAATCTAAGTCTTTCAAAAAATCGTCCAACCGCTTTAATTTTTGCAAATTTTCCAAGATATTGTGTAAAAGTCCGTACTTTCTCTTTACTTTCTAGAAAAGTCGTCGAAATAATATAATTTAAATGAAAATACAAAAAACGCTGCAAATTATTATTTTTTAAAATCAAATCGTTCCTTTCTAAACGCGGGCACCTTGGCATCTTAACGAACAAGAGGAGTTTGCAAATTCAAGTAATTCACGTTTCCGTAATAAATGATAAAATAATCAACTCTTCAAAAAAACGAATCTGCATTTCTACATTTTGATTTATCGTCCCAATTGAATATAAAAAAACGAGAAAAAAATTTACAACACTCCCGAGTTGATGCGGAGAGAAAAAGTTGGCGAATCGCGCCCGCGCAAGAGATTAGTTGGCAGAATCGTCATGAGAGGGAACAAGTTGGTGGATAGGAGACGAAAGACTTTTAAGGAATCCGTATCGGTGACAGTCGCAGCCGTACAAGCGTGCGCGCCTATGTAAACCTCTCGTACGAAGCGTCATACAGATACAGCATGAAGAGCAATGAGTTTGTGTCGAAAGTGTCGTTGTGCGAGCAAGTAATACTAGCGGGTAATTCAAGCGACAGAGAGACCGAACCCCGAGAGTTAATATCGTCTCTTCCCGCTTGGTAGTCGGTGTGGCTGCGTTACTATAGGAGCCCCTTAATTAAACCCGACACTTGGAGGAGATCGGATTGAAACTCGAGTGTATACCTTGAGCCTGTTGGTGCCTCGGTCGACCTCAAGACGTTGCAGCGCGAGAGCAAAATGTTATTTCCTTTACCGCGATTTTCTTCATCGGCGTTTATATACGCACGATCTTGATAATCTGGTCGATAATTAAAAATCCCAAATGAGCGAGGACTTGAAACAAAATTTTGTTAGAAAAAATCGATATTTTGTTCGATACGTTCGACTAAACGTTTTCTTTTTTGAATAATCCCAAAAATTGTGTCATGGCAGCAAGAAATATTGTAGAAAGTCTCTTCGAAAGCAAATTTTTGTCGTTCCAATCGTAAATTTTGCTGACAATTCCGATAAAAATCAAATATACTGTCAAAATAACGAAAATTTTGAAATTATCCAAAAATATTTAGTTTACCGTGTTCAACAAAATGTCGACGATTTTCAATAAAAAATGAGAAGCTCTTGAACGATTATTCGCGTAGCACCGTTTGACGGAAAAATCGACGAGAAACTTTAATTTGCAAAAAAAAAAACAGAAAATTTCAATTATTCGTACGAAATTTGAAGAAATTCGATGTTAAAAAAAAAAAACGTACAATTTTTTATGTAGTTTTAGGTAAAAACTAAGTTTACCTGTAAAGGAGCTCGAGCCATGTGCAGCGGCAGCAGTGGCAGCGACTTTCTGATTCGGAGCAATTTTGACGAGCGTTCTTTACACTCACAATTCACAAAAACCCGTTGACGAATTCAATCAACGAATAAACACGTGATTCCGTATAACACGAACGTAAATGAAAATGTATTTATTTCGTTATTCCCTGTTTGTTAATCACGATGAAAAAATATTGACGGCGAGTTTTTTTTGGGGTTTGTTTCACTGATCGAAAGTAATTTAAAGAATTTACGTGATGATGTGACTAGAGGATTTTGTACAAGAGAATTGTTGAGAGCACGCGATTTGTTGAGAGCAAACTTTGTTGAGTTGCGATGGTCGCGAGGCGGCACATAACTTTTTCGCAAGTGTTTTGTCAGCGTATGTTAAGCGGCGGAAGATGAAAGAACCTTTCGCCTCGGCAGCCGGCCGTAAACTGTCGCGTGCGGCCGTCGACGGCACGCCACCGACGTCGGTGATAAACTTCCCCTCGTTCTCTTGCTTTTCTCGCTCTCTCTCTCTCTCTCTCTCGCTGCTCTTACTGTTTGCTCGGCTGTTCGGCTGTGCCACTCACACATTCATCCCCTGTATGTCCCACCCTCGCACGAGGGTTGTCCCCACCATCGGCTCGACGTCTCGATCCCTCTCCTCGGCTTTTAACCCCACCGTTGGATGGGAATCCCCTCCAGGAGGCTCGCTCGGTGCCCTCTCGTTCGCTGTGTTTCTCGTCGAGAGATTGCCGTCGCGTGGGCGATTTATCCCTCGGTCGGGGGTGCATTAACGCGATACAAACGCGCTACCGTCCGGGGTTTCGGCCGATTAGCCAGCGGGTGGTAAAAGAGACGTTCCGATATACTCACTCTCTCTCTCTCTCTCTCTTTCGCGTCCCCACCCTTCGCGGGCCTCTCTTCGTATAACGACACATCGCTCTAATTCTCCGCTTTGATTTCCCTGTCAGAAATTCTAGATTGTTCAACGTGATTGCTTGTCAGTCGCTTTTGCTAAATGCAGAAAAAGTCTATCGACATGATAACAAACAAACAAACAAAAAAACGTCCGTTGGTTCATCTCGGACACGTCAGACAAATGGAGATGCTGAGCGATGTCAGAAGAAGCTTCTATTCCCAATTCGAGTTAATTGCTCGGACGAAAGAGATACGCGACTGGTCCAATCAAAATTTCACATCCAATCGCTCAATGCGGAGGATTTTTCTCGATTTTCTTTCACGAAAAAGCGAATTATTGGATGTTCGATTTATTTCCATGTACGAGGACGAACGAGGGTGGAGAATCTTTTTTTTTTTTTAAGTTTCTTCAGTTTTTCGTCGTCGCATGGAATAATTTCTTATTTTATAGTCGAAAAAGTTAATTTTAACGAATTATTTAATTTTGCATGTCGTATTCGAACGATTGGTGTAACAGATTTTTAGTAAATCTCTGGCAATAACGAAAAGGACAATAAACAGTGAAGCAAAAGGAGAAAAATAGGAGGGTCGAAGGTACGGAGTGACAGGCGTATATAATGTCGAATCCGGGTGAAGATAAAATTGACGAGTATGAAGAATCTCTTGTCGTGAAATAAGCAAAATTCGAAGTGTGTTCCGGAGCAGAGCAGGCTTTTTAGCTCCTGCATGGTATCGAGATTTCCCCTATTTCGCTTGCCTCAATAGGGGCATCCTATAGATCGTTCGCGGTAATTCCTCCCTCGAGTTTCCCCGTCCATCACGTTGGAGTTCCCACCACTCGTCAAATCCAGGGGAAGCATCCCCACTCGGTAAAGACGATTTTCCCTGCGATGAAACATTCGGAATTGTCTCTCTCTCTCGCTCTCTCTCTCTCTCTCGCTCCTGCTCGTTCTTTTGTGTACCCCTTCCCGCGCGGCCACACCTCCCATTACAAAAATTACACTGGCCGTTGATTTAGTGTTGCGTAGTAGAGCGCACACGTTGCTTGAAGCGTCGAGGAGCGAGAGGCAACGCGCGCGGAAGGGATGATGGGGTGGAGTATAGTGGGGTGCGCCGCGGTATTATATACCCGAAAGCTGAGTTAAAAGAGCGAGCGAGAGAGAGAGAGAGAGAGAGAGAGAGAGAGAGAGAGAGAGAGAGGGAAGAGAGAAGGTATGGGAACTAAGTAATGAAAGGGTTGCCGCGACGAGGATCGAGCGGCGCACCGGTACGAGAATCACGGAATCATTCGCCAGATTAAATTAGAAAGGCTATGACCTTTTTCTCTTTCGCCTCTTTCTCACCCCATTGCGCAGTGTTTTTTTTTTTTTTTTTGTTTTTTTTTTTACCACATTGAAACTGGCGAATCGACGTGGACGACGCACCCCAGCAATATGGACGGGAGAAAGAAGAAAATAAAAAATACAGACTTCCAAATGAATTAGTACATTCCCATTTATCGTCATAGCCAATGACCTCCTTTAATTACTCTCGGCATTGCCATTAACGAGCCAACGAAATGCGAAACAAAACACAGCGATCGTCGATAAGCTACTAATTAATTGAGCTTCATAGAAAAACGTGAATATAAGCGAAAAAAAAAAAGAAAGAAACGTCATTAAGAGGCGCGCCAAATTTCACTGAGTGCCTCTCGTCCCTCGCAATTCGACACTTTTATTCTGATTCATTTGATTCATGGATATAGCGCTACTGGATATACCAAACGATTCCTCTTTTTATTAGCCACGTTGAAAACTCTCGCATGCGTCGTCGCGTTCACATGCTAACTTGACTGGACGAGGATTTCGTTAATTTTCAAGATAATGGCGCCGGCAGTTACTGCAGTAAAAGATTCCGAGCACCGTGGACATGGAAAAAACGTGAAGAGTGAGAGAAATCGCGTCTATATATATATATATAAATGTTTAAGTAAAAATCGGTAGGAAGAGAAGAGGAAAAAGGAATCGAGAGCGTGGGGCTTGATATAGAGAAGCTTGGGAAGCACAGTCGAGCAGGAGGACTAATCACTTCTACGGACTTTAATGGAGGTTTTCTGTACGCCGTCCACTTTGTCCTCGACTTATACCGACTATACCAGCCATTTTTCCTTCCCTTCATTCTTCTCTCCTCTCTTCTCCATTGATACGTTAACAGAGGGTGGGAAAGAAGAGTGACGAGACGATCGAATATATATATATCCAGGTCGAAGAAAAGCTGTAAAGTTCGATGAGGCTTCAGGGAGTATCATTACGTGCATTAAACTAAACGCTTCGATTACCGGACCATTATTGCGAAGCAAGTTTTCTTCGCTCGCTTCTATTTTTCTCGGTTTGAGCTTTAAGGACGTTGTATGCCGACGGTCAAATCTAAATTTTTGTTTTCAGTTTTTCTCACATACAAAATGGTTTTCGAGCCCAAATTCATTAAAAACAAAGTTTTTACTAATTGACTAAAGAACAACGTACTCTAAATCCAAGATTGTCCGAGGTAATCTGTATTTTTTATATAATAAACAAAATTTCGAAAAAATTTAACGAGCGATTTTTTTGAAAAAGTAAATAAAGCTTCTTCGATGTTACATAAAAGTGTATGCAAAGTTTTAAGAGGCTTCAGCATTTAGAAATCGAAATATTTAATGTTGAAAATTGCAACTTTTAACACACGCTCTTATGAGAAAGTACTGAAAATAGTGATTTTTATAAATAAATATCTCGACTTCTACATGGTGAAACCTCTTAAAATTGCGCGAGCAATTGACGATCTAGCTGATGCATCAAAAAGCCCAGAACCATTAAGCTCGCCATTCAAATTCAATAATAATTTGAACGTTATCACTTATGAATAGAGAATCTTGCTCATTAAGGCAATCACGCGTCGACTAGTCAGTCGAAACCACTATTTCACTCGGAAATCATATAAATCGGTAACAAAGTTTGAGGATTATGCGGAGCATGACCAAATATGAGCTCGTGACGTCCAAAAGACAAGAGCAGCTACAGAGAGAAAGGAAGAGAAATTGGGAAGTCTGTGCGTTGGGAATTTGGCGTTGAAACGTATTTGCGAAATTCGATGGCAAAGTTGGTTTCTCTCGTCGGTCTCGGACAATCCCGGATATTGATATCCTGGGAGGTTCTCCATCACCGGACGCCAGTGCTGCTGCTGCTGGCTACTCGCCGTTTCTCCGCACACACACACACACACACACACACACACCCTCTTTCTCTCTCTCTCTCTCTCTCTTTCTGAGCGGTTACGAGAGACTTTGAGGTGATGCTTGGTGGTATAGATGTACGTGCAATTTCAAGAGGAGAGTTGAAGAACATGCGATCTATATATGCACGTGGACATGTATATGTGATGAGTTTGTATGATATGGGAGTCGAAGTAGTGAGAGTAGAGATATGGAGAAGTGAAAGAGGAAAAAGAAAGAAGAAGACTAGAGAGTTGGGAGTGAGAGCATAGAAGGGGAAGAAAATGGAACGTGGACGTTCGTTTTGGGGCGACCATGCATAGAAAAAGAGGAAGAGTTCGAAAAGCTAGAGAGAGAGTGTGTCTCGGTTGCTCATGCAGGCGAAATATTCGCTCGATTCGTTTTTTTCTCTTGCTCTGTTCGAGGAACTACGATGGACGTAAAAAAAAGACACGAAGAGTCACCGCTGGACCATCCAGGGATTTATTATGCATGGAGCTGATGTATCGGACACCAGAGGAAGAAGAAAGAGAGAGTTTCCTTCAGAAAGTGGGAGCAAAGCTCGTACTCTCGTGAGTGGACGCCAGGGATGGATGACTTCAAGAAAGATAGAGAGGGAGGTGGCATAAGAATTCTATCTTTATCATTTTCTTCCTCACTGTACCTTTCGTATACAGAGTTATTTATTCCTCTTTTGGTATAACCTCCACATACAACATTCACCCTCTGCAAACTCTTTTATCTCTATCCTGATGCTTCTCTTTTTATTCCATATCTCCAAGATCGACCTTCACGGACTTATTACTCCTCGCGAGTAGAGAAAGAGAAAAAGATGGAAAGAGGACATGTAGGATAGATTGAAAGTTCGGGTCTTTTCCATACACAGTACGGACATTCTTATTTATATATACATATATATATATAAAGCACATACCTATTTGTAGCTATGTACAGAGAGGTATATAGCTAAGTAATACAACGTACATATAGAGCATTCCCATGGTTTCCTTATGTATGGATTCAGGTCATATTCAATTCGATATATTCGATTCGATATACGTGTTCGAAATAATTCAATAATAGAATAATGTAATAAGTAATATTCTCGGGATGAAAGAAACTGTTCAATTTTCTCGAGCTATGTAGCAACTTACTACTTACATTACAATCTCATATACACACGTATGTATATACATTTAATATTCATGCAAGAGTGGTGTATATACAAGTTCATAGATTTTGGTGCAGGCAACCCAATGGCATTGATACGTACTGTCTCCCTCTCTGCTTTTTATTTCTGTATCAAATTCGCCTGGCACAGATATACACTCTAAGAGCTCTTCTGGAAAAGCAGGAGTCCATTAGCCGACTCGGCTGTCTCCTGAGTCCATTACAAGATGAGCCAGGAACATCCCTCCCTCTCTCCATCATCCCCCTCACTCTCTCTCTCTCTCTCTTTTATCAGCTCAGCTCTCGCATGCCATCTCACTCACGTGTCTGTATATGGATAAAAGCTCGTGGAGCTGTACAACAGCTCGTACCACGAGGATACAGGGAATCCCCACAGCCGCCACCGTGCGCGGGACAGACGCACTACTACCAGCCACGAGCGAAGCTTTCCCTCGCTGGTAACAGCGCCATCCTGTGCTCGCTCGCTCACTCAACTCTGCGCGCTCTCCCTGCTCTCGATATACCCGCTGATACGGTTTACTATCAGTAAGTAGAGTGGTTTTCCACCGATATTTTTTTTCATGTACTCGTCCATATTGCAAGAGACACGTGAAAACACCGACTGATCAATCGATAGATTTATTTTTATATATATCTGTTTATATATACATGTGTCTATGTAATGCATGTTGTTTTTATACATGTTCATTCCAGCAATCGATTTTTGTTTGTTTGTTGGGAATACTTATATACGTTTGAACGAGCCTTTCGTGAGTACACTCCCATTTGAAATATTCAATGTTTTTTTAGCTGGACAATATATTTTTTTAGTCTCGATGAACCAGTGCTGCGTTTCTATATTCGAAACGTTATTCAGGGTTTCATTTTTATTAACCTTTACGTACCACCTTGGGGTACAAACTCCCCGGGGTTTATTAAGGAAAATAATCATTTTTCCAGTTTTGTTGGTTTTAGCTTTTTTTTTTAGTGTACTTAAATTTAATTTTTCGGTATATAGAGTTAACAATCTTTTGAAAAAAAAACTTTCAATATGTTCTACAACAATTTTCAAGTCGAAATATTCGGTCGTTCGATTTTTATAACGATTTTTGTCACTGGGGTACAAATCTACCCCATGGTGGCAAGTAATCTACAGAGGTGTGGCAAGTAATAAGGGTTGAAATAATTGATCATCGATTTAGCAATCTTGTTGGAAATGTTTATTTCATTGGGATCAATTCTTCAGAATAAATTTGGAATTCATTCGTTGGAAACGATTATTTTAAAAGCTATTTATATCGGATAATTATTATATTTTTTTATTCCAACAATTATCGAATTAAATTTGCTGCAAAATACGATTTCTTTCGAGATTTTTTATATCGGATAATTATTATATTTTTCATTCCAACAATTATCGAATTAAATTTGCTGCAAAATACGATTTGTTTCGAGATTTTTTATATCGGATAATTATTATATTTTTCATTCCAACAATTATCGAATTAAATTTGGTGCAAAATACGATTTCTTTCCAGATTTTTTATATCGGATAATTATTATATTTTTCATTCCAACAATTATCGAATTAAATTTGCTGCAAAATACGATTTCTTTCGAGATTTTTTATATCGGATAATTATTATATTTTTCATTCCAACAATTATCGAATTAAATTTGCTGCAAAATACGATTTGTTTCGAGATTTTTTATATCGGATAATTATTATATTTTTCATTCCAACAATTATCGAATTAAATTTGCTGCAAAATACGATTTCTTTCGAGATTTTTTATATCGGATAATTATTATATTTTTTATTCGATCAATCATCGAATTAAATTTGGTGTAAAATACCATTTTCTTTCGAGATCTTTTTCTGATCCTCTTATTCTTCGTTTACTGTAAAACTCTGTTCGGATGAATACCAAGGTAATAAAAGATAAAAGGAGAGGTTGGTATCGATTCTTCGAGAGGTCATCAAGTACCACTTTGTTCAAACTGAGTGTAGAGTCCTCCGTACAAACTCTCGTATATATAGGAAAATACACAGACTAAAGTACTTGCATGCAGTGAAATGTGTGTGTATATATATGTCAGTCTTTTATAGAGCGGAAATATTGGCAATGGAATAGAGTGAGAGAAAGCAAGCCACTCGGGATACTTAAACTAAGAGCTCGGAGAGAAACGTAGGCCACAGCGCGCGACGTCCCTTGATTTATTCACTCGGTGAATTTTTTATCGTTGTCCCCGCGCGTGCAAATCCCCGCTCCCTTTTTTCTCTTTCTCTCTCTCTCTCTCTTTCTTCGATGCTTTTCTCATCGCCTAATATGTCCGATCTTTCACTCGTTCTCCTCGTGTCTCTCAAATAATCTCTTTTTGCTTTTATTTCTCGATGAAAATCAACCGAGACATTTGGTCAATTTTACGTGCACGTTGCACGTAGAATTAATTTTTATTTTTTGTCACTCTGATTAGCAATCGCGACGGTTTCGTAATATTTCAATTTCGGTCGTAGAATAATTTCAAAAATCATAAAGATCTATTACGAAACTCCACTCGATTAACACTGGGGCGAGAATTCCGGAAATTCGTTGTCTCGTTGTTCTCGATCTTCCTGTCAATACACATAAATATTTAGCGAATCCTAATAAATGAGTTATTTCGTTTATTAACTAGAAAGCCACACGCGTGTGATGAATTCTTTTAACGAGGGTTAGTTCCTCGTTGTACAGTCCGGAAGAATGAATGATCTCATCAATCGAGGTTGGGGTGGAATCGCGCGTGGGCGAGAGCCTATCAATGTGAGAATAAACGACGGTGAATCGAGCGAACAGGGGGAGAGAGGGCCAGAGAGGCAATAATTTTGAAAAATGCAATAATACGCGTGAGCCACGGAGACGGGGTAATAAATAAATTGCTGAGGGCTGCCAAGCTACGCTGATGTCTGTATACAGCAGTGATAATACGTCGTAGTATAGGCAGAAGCGAAGCAGGCATGTGGGGCTGGATGGATATTGCTAAGAGCTCGCGGAGGCTCCGGAGAAAACGTAGCCTCTCTCTTTCCTATATTATTGTCCCCAACCCCTTTCAGTTGCCTTTCAGAATATCGTTCAGCATATATATGTGTACACGTAGGGGTGGCTAAGAGACGCTCTTCTCGGTCAAATTAAATTCTCGTCCAATCGTTCGTACACGAGAGAGAACTCGAAAAATGTCATTTATTCTTCGTAGATCAATTTCTATGGCAATCTCCTCGTCAAGAGCTCGGTTATAAACGTGAGAAATTTTTTTTTCTTCCCTGTACGATGGGAATAAACGAACCAAAGATAAAAATACACATTTCTCTTTTCCCAATCACTTGATCCATTTGCTAGACGTTTTAACCCATCGCTGGCTATCCCAAACACCAAAACTCTACCTACCAATCGATCTCTTCAACTTAACGAGATATACGAGAGAGATTCTTACCTATAGGAACCCCCATAACCCTTCGTTACTCTTTTCTTTATTCCTTCGCTCTCCCTCTTCCTAATTCTTTCTCTGTTCATTCCCCCCCCCCCCCCCGTCACTTGGCTATCGTTGTCAATAATAATAGCAACTCGCTAAACGTTGGTTAACGACGTCGTCTCTTTCGGTGTCGATCAAAAGGTCAAATATATATTTTTCATGGTCGAAAAAGTTCGATCGATTCGGAGACAACCGGATATATCGAAATGTGTGTCCGAATGACTTTTGAGCCGAACATCCGCTCGTCTTTTCAAGAGACCTTTTAAATATTCAAACATTCTCCGGCCAGACCTCGTCCACCTCTGACCCCTCGTAGACCCTCCTATCGATTTCGTCGCTCTCGGCAAATGTAATAAAAATAAATAAACATAAAAATACAAACAACAGTCTTATGTACTTGAATTTAATCGGAATGAATTAAATTTGACCGGAATATATATTACGCTTTTAAGAAGCCAACCGATACAACGAAACTTGCTGAATTCATTTTTTTCAACGCTCACGCAACGGGGGAATATTATTACTTCCGAATATAATTTCCTTGAATACAGTAGCTGGATTAGTGGATGTAATTCGTTTCAAAAATTCGTTGCACTTTGACCGGAAGGCTTGAATTTCAATGAAACGTTAAAAAGCAGAGAAAAATTTTTTTTAAATAAAATAAAATTTGAACCGTTCAACCGATATTTTCCAAATTCAATGCCAACCTTCCTATCACGATGCTCTATTCACAAAAAAAAAATTAGTAATAAATCTTAAAATTTGCGCAAGTTAGAGCGGTGACAAACTTTTTTTGAAAATTTCAAAATGCCGTAAAATTCGTATTTTTTTTTAGCAATTCCAACAAAGTTCTCAGAGAACGAAGAGTTTGTATAGATCAACATCTGTGCAAAACGGGAGCCCTGTAGCTCAAACCGTTCTCGAGTTATGAACGTTTGAATTTTACAGTTCCGGAACATACACACACACACACATTCGGACATTTTTTCTAGATATGATTTTTCGACGTTTTGGGAAATTTAAAGCACATTGACATTGAAAACTGGAAAAATAAAATTTCAACGTCACGAAGCTTCCTCCGTGAGGAAGCAGAAAGGAAAAACTTGGAGTCTGAAGATGATAATTTACGATTAAATTGAATAAACCGACAGTCGATGCAAATTGGATTGTTACAATAAGCAAAAAGTTTTCTTATTACATTAATTAATTGCCGCTAGAATAAAAATGAAACGGAATGTGCCCGGAAGCTGGAAGGAGCGTTATATTTCGCCTCGGTTTTAACAAATGAAGCTGACCGAACTATGATAAATGAATTTTTCTCTCACGTGCTTTTATTTCGAAATGGAAGAAGGAACATGGGAATAGTGAGTGAAACAGGAGGATTCGTCTCGTGTGTTTTTCGCATGCGAGCTTCCAAAGCTTGTTTAGTTATATTGCGGCTAGTGGAAGCGTGCAGTCTCTCGCGAATATAACGGTAATAATAAAGGTCCGAGAGGAAAAGGGGTAGCGGAGAAACTCTTCGTTCTCGGTTAGTGGTGCGCGGTGATGTGGGTGGCTTGGTCGTTGGCTAGCGTGGAGGGTGAGGGGGGGGGGGGGCACATAGAGTTGGTTGCAAGCTCGTTGCCTTCAGCGATATTTCACGGGTTTCGCGTGTTCCGGCCAACTTTAATAATATTCGTTCCATCAGGTATGGCCGGCCTCGTATTAAGTCGGTCGTACAAGGGTGTAGAAGAAGGAGTGGGGGAAGGGGGAAGCTTTTCCTGGGATATTCGCGGGGTGGCCGCGCGCGTTTCGTTTTTCCTTTCTCTCTCTCTTGAGCATTTGCGATGGCAGCTTTTCCGCGCTTGGCTGTTAGAGTGAGACGTGTAATAAAGTGAGTTTTTAATTTCCACCGGTGGCGCCAGCGAACCGACCCAATAGGTTAGGGAGCTCCGAAGGAGTCCGAAAGAGAAAAGTCTCATTCTCTTCTCTCTCTCGCACCTTTTTTCGCTTCTCTTCTCTTTTTCTTTGTCTCTCATTCACTTCATATATATATATGCGGATGTGCGAGTGTGTATATATAATGGTGATTCGCGCGAGAAGACCGAGCAGAGCTCCCGTGTGCTCTCCGGCCCGTGGCCTGTCGGCTAGTATTACTAGATAAATCACCCAACAGGCAATAACCCCATACCGGCACTGTCGCCGCTGCTTTCTATCCCCTCCTTCACGCATTCTCTCTCTCTCTCTCTCTCTCTCTCGCTCTCTCTCGCTCTCTCGCGGGCTCCTGTGCAGGGGAAAACGAGCTGCAGCATTCGCCGGGTAGCGTGTCCGAGAATCGAAAGGGGTGTGCAGCAGCAATATCACGCTGACTTGAGGCCATGGGATGGTGGACAAGCAAAGCTTTTCAATAAACGCCCGATTCGAGCGCGGCTTCATAGACTCGACAATCTTCTATGACATGTACATAAAACTGCAACGCGACTCATATATTTCCTGGAACAAATATAGACGCATTTTTTTTTGCCATGCATGCGCTTATATGGATACATTTACATGGAATTTAATATAAAATCGCTCCCGAATTTCATTCGGAAGCAATAAATACAAAGTTTGATCTTTGGGAAACTTTTCGCTGCATTTTTTTATATTGTGAAGGTTTGGGCAACAAGTCGGGGTTGTTAATCGAGATTCTCGGTTAATTAACGTATAACGTACTCAGAAATCTAAGGACGAGTCTTAATTATGGTCGAAGTGTTTCTAAGTATTTGCTTGTCAATTTGAGGATGGTGAGTACCTATGAAACTTGTTAATGGTAATTGTTCAATAAATAGCTTCTTAACCGATAAGAAAATTCTGAAAAGTATGTTTTTGTGTGAAGTGTTTAAAAAGTCGTGTAAAAATTTCACGATGATTAGGAAGCTCGTTATTAAAAAATGAACATTTTGTTAAGAACAATTTTTTAAACAAATACCAAAAACATTTATCAATAAACTTCATTTTTTTTTCCGTTGCTTTCAGTATATTGTAGATATTTAAAAATTGAGAGGTCAAAAAAAAAACTTATCGCAAAGTTATAGCAGTTTCCATAAGACTACGTTTGACTACATTTAATTTATTAATGTTAATTGTTCAATAACGAGCTTCCTAATCATCGTGAAATTTTTCCACGATCTCTTAATTACTTCATACAAAAACATCCACATTTACAGAATTTTTGTATCATTTGCAATTTGGGACTCAACATCCTTAAAGTGTTAGAAATTTATTTTCTCATGATCCATCTTTCGTACGACCTCGTTAACGTCACGCACGATCCTCGTCTGCAACAAACTCTCTATGTTGACTGCTTCATGCAGCCACCATTTTCCTGCACGAATTTCGAAGCCTTTCTCTAAAAATATATCGGCGAATAATGACGTTTTACGTCTCACTTTGTCAAGTCAACTTGTTCAGCGATTATTCAAACATTCCGTAGATAATAAAATGAGATAAGTCTTTTGAAAACATTGCAAGTCCTTGGGGCGATATTTGCACGTATTTGCTCGACGTGTAGTCTCTACCGAAATTCTCAGGGTCTGACAACAACACACATACTTACAGATAGACATACTTCTCGTAGGCGGGACTCCGTAAAATTTTCTACCGGATATCCCGGATTCCCTGGGGATAACCTGAGAAAATAGACCACCGTCACGTCTCTTTTATATACACACATGCGACGTTTGTACATACACGAGGCTTTTTTTTTCCTCCACATGGTTCAACGGAGTCTCGTTTTGAGGTTCTCGAAAATTCATGTTTTTGGATCACGAACTCTTTCTGAATATACGTCTATGTAGGAAAGACTTTTGTGCTTGTGTGTTAAACAGAGAAATTACGAGCCGACCACGAGCCGAGACAAATGGCTTTTCGTGCTGAGTTTTACGAAAACAGAAAGCAAAGCACTCTCCAACCCGGAGGCAGCAGAAGAGAAAGAGAAAAGTCTTCTCTCGAGTTATGTCTCCACCAAGATTAGCGGTTTTTAACGCCTGCTGTCCTTTTCTTTCTTTCTCTCCATTTTTCTCTCTGCTGCTGCGAGAAGGATGCTGCGTGTGTCTTTATTAGCTCGTCGTGTTTTTTTTTTTTGTTCCTGCTCTCAATTTCTCTCCACTCTCGGTTCGCTTCGACTATACACATCTTGCGAGACATCTGGACCGTGTATCTTTCCAAACTGAGTTCTATATCGCTCGTTCTGCCTCTGCAAAGTCTCTTCTTTCTGCCATAGAGAAGATGAACAGAGACCTGTTCACCAGCATCATCATGAGCATCGCCATTAAGGTAGTCCTGTCGCTTCACACTGATGATACTTGAGACTTGCATAATTGACATTTTCAACATATGCTAAAAAAAATCATTTTCAATAAAACTGAAATTTTTCACGTGCAAATAATTTAATGAACGTTCGCATTTAATTGGAAAAATGAAAAATACGTATTCGGAGGATTCACGTAGTGTTTCTGTAGATTTGATATTAGGCAACGTTGGTTTTTTCTCCATTTTTGAAATTCGACAAAAATATGAAAAAAAAAAGTTTGGACCGGATTGGAATTCGATGGATGCGGAGCAAGGCTACGAATTGCCCATAAAATTTGATTTTTTCACGTTCCATGTAAAAGTTCGATATCGCTAACTCCCATTTGACAGAGAAAGGAAAAAAAAATCAAATCCCACGTACTCACGTAAATGAAAACACATTCGTCTTTTCCGGTGAGCTGGAAAATCCGTGTACGATTCGTTGGTTGAATAGTAAAATATAGAGCGCAGTGAGGATATAGAGAAAAAAAAAAATGTTCTCTCTTGTATCGGTCGTTTACGAGGACCGTTCCAATTTCCAGGGTATTTGTCATTCAGATTCTCCAACGAGACTACGACAATCGCTCATTAACACATTTTTTCGCTCCGACACGAGGTTAAATTGCATCGAGTCTACAGAATCCTGGGAAAGGGCATTCGCAGAGCACACGAGTATAGAGAAAAGATACAGCTGGATAGGGAGCAAGCAGAGCACGAGAGGAGGCAGCTCGCTACGGACGCATTTAAATAAAAAGACGCGCGGTTCGTCGTTGGCTCAGGCTTTTGCAGAATGGTATTCCAACACAGACAACATCATCGCAGAAGGTGTCTGTGCGGAAGAGCACGCTTTGGAAGCTTTTCTGCTACTGGATGAAAGCTCAACGTTAGCTTCTGGATTGCGCGAGAAAACGAACGACGGAGTAAAAGAGAAAGAGAGAGAGAGAGAGAGAGAGAGAGTATTGAGCCGGAGTCGGAGGTGCGAGCTTGCGGAGGGGTCAAATAGCGGCCAGAATGCGCGGTGATTGCTCGAGGGCCGCATAATTGCACCCTTTGTGGTGCAATCAGCGCCGCAACTTGCCCGGCGCCTCCGTCCCACCCTGATTCATCCATATAAATACAAATATATACATATATATATATTTACTTCTCTATATATTTCCAACCCCTACTCTTCACTTCTCCCCAATCTTGTTCACAGCAGACTCGTGTATATAGACATACGGACAAATATATCTCATTACTTTTTCCTCTTTTCGAGCCTGATCCCTCAATCGTTCTCACTTCTTAACCCCGGACAAAAATATCGTATTACTCTCTCTCTCTCTCTTTTTATTTTCATTTTTATATTTATTTTCATTTTTTTTTTTATTATTTAGCATAATTTTGCTACAATTTTGTTTTACCTAGAAATCCAATTTTTCTGTTATTACTCAAGATTTCATTACATCGATAGCGTTCTGTATTTTATTTTATTTTATTTTATTTTGTTTAATTTTATTTTATTTTATTTTATGTGTTTATTTTATTTTATTTTATTTTATTTTACTTTATTTTATTTTATTTGATTTTATTTTGTTTATTTTATTTTATTTTATTTTATTTTATTTTATTTGATTTTATTTTATTTTGGTTATTATATATTTTGTTTTCTGTATAATTTTTCGTATTGCCTAATAATTTGCAGACTACGGTAAATAATAAATCAATCAATCAATCAATCTCTCTTTCTCTCTGTCTCTCTCTCTCTCTCTCTGTCCGTATCGTTGTAACACTCCATTGTTAAACTGTTAACTCCAGATCAACTAGAACATGAGGTTACAACAGAAACCTCAATATCATTCCCCCACACTTTTCTTTCATATCTTTGTATTTTCTGACTGTATATTTTTGATCCCTGTGTATATACAGCGATTGTCAGAGAAAAGCCTAGTTGAGAAACTATTCAGGGCTTAACTCGAGAGTGAAACCCCTCAGGGATTTCGTTCTCGTCCAACGTGCAAAGAGCTTTTACTTCTTGTGACCGAGCCTGTTCGCTCTAAACTCGATGCTTGATGAGAACACGATAATGGACCTTGTGCCAACCAAAGTAACGGTAATTAGTTTATGATAAAAGCTAAAAGACCGACACACCACATGTTGACTCGTACAATATCTATACTCTGTATAGCACGTTTAGTTATCTCGACCAGCCTGTCTCAGTCAAAACATCCTGCTTTTCCTCTATCTCCAGACCATCCCCTTGAATTTCGTTTGCTTTTCAAAGATTAAATACATCCTTGAGCACATGCTAATGCGTTTTCCAAAATTCATAGCAATCTCGTCAGTTCTTTTTTTTTTTTGAGGCTTCATTAAATATTCAAAATTTCTTAATATCAAAATTTTTATTCTCATCCAATTTTTCACAAATTGTATTTTTTCATTAAAAATTCAAAATTTTTTAATATCAAAATATTTATTCTCATCCAATTTTTCACAAATTGTATTTTTTCATTAAAAATTCAAAATTTTTTAATATCAAAATATTTAT
This sequence comes from Hyposoter dolosus, assembly GCA_963921915.1. Taxonomy (NCBI): domain Eukaryota; kingdom Metazoa; phylum Arthropoda; class Insecta; order Hymenoptera; family Ichneumonidae; genus Hyposoter; species Hyposoter dolosus. The sequence continues at coordinate 11,411,528 of OY998138.1, forward strand.
TCTCATCCAATTTTTCACAAATTGTATTTTTTCATTAAAAATTCAAAATATTTTTAATATCAAAATATTTATTCCTATCCAATTTTTCACAAATTGTATTTTTTAGAGTGGAGAGTTTTTTTTTGTGTGTGGCACTCGGAATTATCACGTGAAAGTTGCAGGCTCGTCGAGTGAGGACCTGAAGAAATATAACGCCGAATAGGGAGACTTTGGGTTATACGTTGCAAAAAGCTTTTGAGCATCTGGCAAGTACGTCACACAATGGTAGTTTGAGCACCACTGGAGCTTGCAACTTGGGACACGACGAAGCCATTACGAGAAGCGGGAAAGCCTCGCGTCGGGACCTTTTCTCCGCGTACACCGCGCGAGAGTTCTCTCGTCGTTTTCGTTGTCGTCTCGTCGCGTTCTATACGCTTTTATCCGCTCAATCTTTCCCTGCCGTGTGCCTCACTTCTGTAACACACTCTCTTAGACACTGTACGTATACATTACGCGGGACTCAAGAGTGAACTATAAAAAGTAACGTTATTCTTGTAATTGGAACGCGCGTGACGAATTGTTCGCTTTCAAAAAATAAAAAAAACGTTTTCCGTGTTTTTTTTTTTTTAATATTCCTTGAAAATTCCATTTTAATGAGATTCCGAGAACTTAATTAATCGAAAAACGTAATTTAAGCGAGATCGCGAGAATTTTAATGACTTGTTAAACAAACTTAATTAACTTTTAGTTCGAGGAGAAAAGTAATTGAAAATTAATGAAAAGTAACAGAGACGTAATGATTGGAAATGCGGAAAAAAAAAGGATTAACCCTAGAACGGTAACAATTTTTTTGTCCGATTTCGGGAACGTGGGGTCAAAATGACCCCAATTTTGAAAAATTCATATCTCCGATAAAATTTAACGAAAAGTGTTCAACCTGGGCTCATTCTCTTCGTTTTTCAATGCAGAATCACGTGAGCCTCGGAAAATTTGTTCAAAGTGAAAAAATTAGTCAAAAAATGCGATAAAACGATAACAGGTCGTTCAGGATTTCAAATCGTCAATAAATATTTCCTCTCTTGCTTAAATCTAAAAAAAAAATAGTGACTTCTCATTTTGTAACGTTTACGGTAATTAAAAACAACTTTGAAGCTCACGTATAGTTTTAGAAGACTCTCGCTCGCATCTCTCCCACAACATCAGGTCGTCTTCCTCCTCCTCGTCCTTCCTTTCCTCACGCTCTTTGTAACTTTATTCTCCTTTAGTATTTTTCACAGCCCACGCCCACCAGTCACGAATTATACAGTCACGACGACCAGCGTCACTTAAAATAATACACCCGGTATAAACTGTGCATCAGCACTAAAAGCTGTCATTTTCTTTAAGTCAGAATTATGGAGATTCGCAGGCTAGTCCCTCTCTGCACTCACGCGTCTTCTTCGTTACCGCTCCAGAGCCCTTTTTCAGTTCTCCTTTTGCTTTTACTCTCATATCCCGTGAAAGACATTCCCAGAGGCAAAGAAGCCTTCCAGTGTGTGTCTGCGTGAGAGAGAGAGAGAGAGAGAGAGAGAGACAGAAGAAGAGGATGCGAGAATGATGACGACGACGCCGAGGAGACAAAAAAAAGGGGTGAAGAGCGCGGGATAGTACAAGAGACATTATCTCTCTCGTTTCAAGAAACTCATTTATACACACACATGAAAAGCACACACACACACACATATATATAAATACTTATTGTATCGCCAAGACTCATCTTTCCTTCTCGTTTTCTCGTTAAGTGTCTCATTCGTCGACTTTCTCGCTCTCGCCACTTCGACCTCGTTAATTAAACGCGAAGATTCGTATTGCTCATCCCCAAGATCCTTTGGCCTGGATTCTTCCTCATACCAATGGAGTGTTCGTGTTGTATTGAAATGGCTCGGAGACGAAAGGGCATGGAAGAACCCATTCAAACGTTCTGTCTTACAATGTTTATGGCTTTTTGTTTGCAAGCTCGATTAGTTTCGATATGGAGATATATGTATAGAGGGAAAAAGAGATGGAGTGATATTTCGAAATGCGGAGGAGAGGAATCTCCGCGAAGAGTATCCTCCTATCCAATTTCAAAATCGATTTCGTCGAGGAAGACTCAAGTGGTTTCTGCGAAATTTCACTGTCCCAAAGCACATATCCTCGAGGCACTTTGTTACAGGCACATGTGCTTTACTACGTGCACACATAACCATCCGCGCATATATAAAATAAAGTCTCTCTGGATTATAAGTGGATTGGACATTTACAGAATATTTTTCAGCCGCTCGAGGCTCTCGTTATTTTAAATAAAGAGGCTTTAAAGACCCGGCCAAGATGAATGCTTAAAAAATAACGCACCAGCTGCTAGAAACATGCCACGCCGTCACAAGTAACGTTTTAATGGGTAGACGAGAGAGAGAGAGAGAGAGAGAGAGAGAGAGAGAGGAACGCGGTTCCCTCATTATACAACCCGCACTCGTTCAGCTCACCCTTAACGTCGGTAACAAGCCACAAACGGACAACTTTCCTGCTGACTCTCCAAACGGAACAAACAAAATATTCACCCACACACGAACAAACCAAAATTAACTTCGTTATTTTATTCGCTCCCTTTCGCAAAGGAATATTTAATTCAGAGCGTTTTCCTCATCATCTCAAAATTGTCTATTACGAATGAAGGACATTCGTTATTGGAGCTCGAAAAAATAAATTTCGTGTGAGCTTCAAATCGTCAAATTAAAAATGCAGCTGGAATCGACAATGTGAGTATTTGGAGATATTTTGCGATGGGAAAAAGGAGTCGTTTACTTTCGCTAAATGACCAACGACTCGGCAAAGTATTTTTAACGAAACCGCAGCAGAGTTTCACATGAAATCTCACTCTCGATCGTCGCATGCACTAAAGATATGCTTTTGGGTTTAGTCAAGTTTGTCACGAATAAATAAATGACGAAAGGAACGCCAGCAGGGACTTGGAGAGTCTATGGAATTTCTAGAACGAGGAGAACGCATCGCGTCTGTTTGTTTGGACGATTAAGCGACCCCAACAGTCGTTTCGCAGAGACATTTACCGCCGCCAGGACCTTCAGGGTTTCTGCAGACGAGCCAGCAGAGGAGAGCGACGAGAATTCGAAAACCACTGCTCCAGCAGGTTCACTGTTAACAAAATTTTGCTGGAAAAAATCGATATTTTGTTCGATACGTTCAACTAAACGTTTTTTTTTTTGAATAATCCCAAAAATTGTGTCATCGCAGCAAGAAATATTTTAGAAAGTCTCTTCGAAAGTAAATTTTTGTCGTTCCAATCGTAAATTTTGCTGACAATTCCGTTAGAAACCAAATCTACTGGCAAAATATAACGAAAATTTTGAAATTATCAAAAAATATTTAGTTTACCGTGTTCAACAAAATATCGACGATTTTTAACAAAATTTCATTTCCAATGTGTGTATTTATACAAATAGCAGTAAATCCGTAGGCCCGAGGCACATCGTCGTGGGGGTTACGTGCCTTTTTTGTCCCGTACCGAGTAATGGTGAATAAACAAATATAATTCGTTCCAGCCAATCGGGGAAGTAGCATTTTATTTTTTTCGTTGAACAGTGTTTTGTGTACGATTGGCTATGGCGAAACGAGAACGTTCTCTATGAAGGCCGACGCCGAGAGACAACGATAAAGCGAAAAATAAACGATGAAGAAAAAGAAAAGAATTTAAAGGAATAAAAATAGAGCCCGGAACAACGAGCATCCACAGGGAAACACATAAAAATGGCAAAACTATTTTCATTAAACTTTTCGAAAGCTTCGCAAAAGACTCCGGCCCGCGTCTCGCTCTTGTCCGTTGCATTATTCGTGCGTATACGTAGCTCTTTCTTTTTTCATTGTATAAAAAGATAGAGAACGATATATTGGAGAAAGCACGTGTACTCGCAGGCTTATGCACAGCAAGCGAAAAGCTACCAATATCTCTGCGCGAGGTATGCGCAAGTAACTAGAGGATTTGCAGGAGGAGGATGCCGCGGAGGTCCGAACGCGAGAGACTGCAGTTCCGGGACGACGAAATCCCTTCGCGTTATTAATTCATTTCGATGTGAATTATCCGCGATAAAAATAGTGGCGAGTAAAAGTTTAACAAACTGTGGAAACTAGAGTCTCTCGCTGTCTGGCTCTCTCGCGTCTGTCTATTGAAAAAAAAGCTCCTTTTTTATATACACGCACACAGTGCATAACAAGATATCGTCATCTTTGCAAGAGAGCAATCGGCTTCCATGGGATTTCCCATTATTTTGCAAAGAGGACTTACAAATGCTTTGGAAGTTTGTTTCACTCCCGAGCAGTGTCAAACCTTGGAAATTGGATTAAAAAAAAAACATTCTAATAGGAATCTTATTGTTGTGACGGATTGACTTTTCTCGGTGACTAAAAAGTCATCGCTGTATCATTGGGAAAATAAATTTGTTGAATATCAACAAATTTCAATTTGTTCGTTACAATTTTTTTGAGGCTTGGGTCGTCAAAACAATTAATTTATCCTGTTGCAGTCGTTCAGTTGCTTCAACACCTTTGGACGTTTATTGTGACCAAATGAATAAGTCGTTTGAATAAAAAAATCGAGCTCTGATCGATTAAATATTCGATTGTTTCGAGAGATGAAGAAAAAAAAATACCTCGCGTTCCTTTCAACAAAATTTTCAGTTGTACGAACTAAGTCACGAGTTTCATCAACTTTTGGTTTGTTGAGTGGACCAACTGTGAATTGGAAATAATGGCTTTGTCTATTTTTGAGCAGTTGGAACAACTGAATTATTTTGTAAAATAAACAAAATATTTTTTTTCGCCATGACCGCGGGATTTCTCGACACAACAAAATTTTGTTGTATCAACAAATTTATTTTCTCAATGCAGAATCGACATAATAGAGTCTGGGGCTCGAACTGCAAGCCCAAAAAAAAAAAGCGCGAGGAGAGTCGAGAATAACGGAAAGACAGAATAAGAAAGTCTCGCGCGTGTGTTTCGCGAGAGAAGGGATAAAATCCTTTGGAATAGAGATTCCCGCGGATTGGGAGGTTGGAAAAAGTTCTTGGCGCGCACTACGGGAGATGAAAATTCTCTTTACACTTGAGATATCTGTATCGGATATTCGTGTCTATATACCGTCGCCCGTATTCTTCACCCACGGTTGAGGTGTCGCGCCCGTTCGAGCGTACATACTAAAAAAAAAAAACAAAAAAAAACAAAAAAAGTTTAAACATAAATAGAAATACGTGTATGGAAAAAGAAAGAGCAGAAAAAAAAATCACAAAGACACGAAATGATATGGAGAGACATGTGTACGTTTTAGACTTCCGGCAATCGTGCGAAAGGCTCCTCTCGCGTGTGGGAGTTGCCACAAGGGTGCGTATAAGTGCAAATACATATATTTATACTCTCGCTTCTCGCGATCCGTTTCCACCAGAGGGATATATTTCTTTTCTCGTAGTACTCACTCGCACAGCCATAAACGGAATAGAAAGCAGAGAATTCTCGCTGTACTCTGCCATATAAACATACAATATATATTTATGTATGTGTGTATATATATATATATATAGTTGCGATGCCATCAGTAAAATTACCGCTTACAATATTACCAATACGCGAGAGTGGCGCGCCCGCGAGAGAGCTCGTTGCCTGCCATACAGCGGCGTTTTCACGAGCGAATGGGGGATGAAAGCCGAACGACCGAGAAAGCCCAACGCGAACGAGCATTACCTACAGACACAGACACACGCTTCGTCCGCCTAGCGGGTTGTAAAAAGAAAAAAATGGATAAATTGAAATTTTCCACGTGGCTCTACTTACGAGCATGGGCAAAAAAAAAAAAACGGCAACACGCGTCTGTACTCGCTTGGGCTGGGGTACAAATGTTCCAATTGAGAAATTAGGGCCAACGCGCGAATGGCCAATAAAAAATATTGAATCCATAATAATCGTGTTATTTATGCACGCCCTCTTTCAAACTCTCACCTCCTCATTAGAGTTATAAAATTTATGAAATTTTCTTCAACACACTTTCATTCACTTGCGATATTCCGAGTCTTATAAAATTAGCGATATTCACCAAATAATATTTTTTTCAAACCGATTTATTCGTCATTTCGTTAAAACAACTTGGAGAACGTTCAAATAAAAATCCCAATAAAATAGCAACATTTTTCGGCCGACAAACAGAAATTCATCACTTCCAAAATACTGATACATTTTTCTAAAAGAAAATATATACATTTTTTCTTATTAACCCTAGAACGGTAAACTGGACTCAAAATTTATCGTTTTGTCGTTTTACCGAATTTTTGACTAATTTTTTGACTTCAAGCAAAATTGCCCAGGCTCACGTGATATGAATTTTTCAAAATTGGGGTCATTTAGACCCCAGGTTATCGGAATGAGTAAAAAAAAAATAAGCTTACCGTTCTAAAGGACGCGTGAGACTCTAAAAATCTTTACAAGATTTTGTTAGTCCAGAAGATTTTCTTTGGATTATCACATCAAAGTGTTTCTTGAGCGGAGCATGAATTTTTTCAATAAGAATTATGAACGATATCGTCGTCGCAAGTGAGAATGTGGAAAGTAATTTCGTTTAAATCCTATTAATAATAATAATAATAACAATAATAGTAATAATAATAATAATAATGTTAATAAAGTGAAACATAAAAGCCTCGGGTATCATGTGAATTCGTGAATATTGCGAGCGTTCTTGTTACATCTGATGGATACATAGCGATAGAAGGAGACACGAGCAAACGCAGTCGCACACACAGAAGCAAACAGTAGAGTGCAGTCACTTATTCAACGCGGGACAATTGAATCCAATTACAACCCGTGGAGCGTCTCCCTGCAGTGACTCTCAACCATTTCAATACGTTTGTCCGCAATCGAACGATTTCTCTCGTCGCGAATTCCACCATAGAAATATTGAACAATGGGAAGGGGCATAAAAATCGCATGTCCTCAAAAACTCGAAAAAATATGGAGGTCAAACATGAGCGTTGAAAAATTCATTCGCTTTTCATTGAGTCAAAAAATAAAAAAATTAAAAAATCAAGGTACAAAAGTGATGAGGAATTGTGATCGTGGAACAAAAAAAAAAAGAGAACTGAATCTTTAATTGGGAATATCGAGAATGGACCAAAAAAAAATATTACATTGGCAACGAATCCAATTTCTGGGGAGAGAATCGATTCGAAAACTACGTTCGATCCGAAAAGAAAGTAACAATCTATATTTATGTTATAACCTGTTGCTGATCATTTATTTGCATGCAATCGAATAAAGTCGATAAAACAAAGGCGACGTATTAAAAAAATGAAAAGTTGACAGCCCAGTAGAATTAGAAATATCGATCCTAAGAAAACATTGATCAGGACTAAAATTGTAGGAAATTCAATTCCAAACAGCTTTGCAAGTGAGCATTTTTCGTGTAAAATGAAAAATAAAGGTGATAACGCAATTACAAAGATTCACGCTCTCTTTTCGGGTCTAGATCGAAAAATATCGATCCTAGAAAAAAATTGATAGAAACCAAAATTGTAGGAAATTCAATTTCAAACAACTTTGGTTCCGACGATTTTTCGTGTAAAATTGAAAATAGCCGACTTATTCAATAAACAAAAATTCACCCCTAAATTCAAGATGGCGCAAGACTTTTCCATGTTAACCTCGTTAAGCATAGCAGATGCAAAACTCAAAGAATTATTCCAGAATGATAGAAAAATGAAAAGAGAGCAAAACGTGTGCAACCCGAATATTAAATTATAAACTCAAAGAAACAATTGAAAATCCTACTTTATCGATTTTCACAGCTCTTTTGTTTTTGATTCCGTCCATAAGGATAATAATAATAATAACGATATGTAATAATGCAACGATTGGTGCATAAGGAGAGAGCGTATGAGATTATTCCGGTTTTAGGGCGAGTTCAATAAGCGCCCGAGGCTTCAATTCGATACGGTGAATTAATCGAGGAATAATCGGGCGAGAGGAGGCGAATGCGGGTGCACATCATGTTGCTCGTCTGAGGGGGGTCAACAAGGAGTATAGCAAGAGAATGTTGGTAGCGAGCAGGCGTTGAGTATAGAGGAAGGTAACGCGATGTAACGTAATCTGGATGTCTGAGAGTGAATGAGGGTGGTGTGCGAGGATGATGGTGGCGTGTGGGCTTGGTGGTGTTGCTTCTGCATTACAGTCTGGATACATAGAGAGAAGCAGGGGAGCTTCGTCGTAGTTCTCATCGTAGGCAAGTGAACGGGTGCCCCTGGCTGTTCATTAGGGGCTGCATTGTCCGCTAACTAAGTACAGCACACAATTCCCCTCTGGTCTCTTGGTTCCCTCATCTCCGTATGTTCTCCTTGGTGCTGGTAATGCTTTCTCGGTCTTCTCGCTTCTCCTGCTTCGTCTCCGTGTTGCTCAGATTCAGAGAGTTTCCACATTCTCCTCGTCTTTGCTTCTCTATATCGTCTCTTCGTCTTTCCTTCTCGCTGCTTCTGAACCAACCGTCGACGCCACGACTTCCACCTTCTCAACCCTTTACACCACGAAAAGCCAATGTCAGCCTGTATCTACAGTAAACCACCACCACCACCACCACCACCACCTCATGAACAATTCCTTCCTGCACAATTCTCTGTATCAATGTGTTATAGCAAGCTCACACTTTGTCCTTCCTGCTCCTTCTTCCCTTTCCCTGCTTCTCGTCCACCTACTCCTCCTGCTCGCTCGTTGCTGCACTTTAGTGTTGAAGGTGTGACTGTTGCTCGCACGCGCTCCACCACGAGGTTATATACCATTACCCGTTGAATTCTCGATGAGGCGAGAACCGTGACAGCTCCGACAATACCGTATAACGTTCCAAAACGTGCCCCTCGCCCTCTGGCAGGTCTCTGTACTATCGAATCCATACGCTCTCTGTCTTTAGAGCATTTTCCTCGTGTATGAACCTCGAAACGTGTGTCTCACGAGTCTCCATATGTTTCCATTCAATTCTCTCACCATTTTTATTTCGACCCCAAATTCAATTCCAAACGTCACCATAAAAATGGGAGTGTTTTTTTGTTTTTTTTTTTTTCTTTATAAACAATATCGCAATTTTGTCAGCGGGACGAAAATTTCACTTTTGTTCACCCAACGCGAATATATACACTGGCTCGCTTTCAATATCCCACAATTTCCGTCCTTTCCGGAGAGAATGAAAACAGCATCATTATCTGTACGCCGGACACGAGACTCTCTCCACGGGACCAAGAGAGAAAGAGCTGTCGACGCACAATAGCGATTTGTTCGCCACGCTTCCGGCCCTCCCGCTCCCTCTGCCAATTATTTCACGATTATCGTTTTTCTCCAAACGTCGAAATTTATTTTTTATTTTATTCGTCGGACTCGTAGAACGGAGTACATGACAAAAATCTCATTCTCAAAAGATAATTGTCATCCTCACAAAAATATATATCTATATGTTTTTTTTTTTTTTATTTATCTTTGAAGGAAAAAGTTTCGAAAAGTTTTTCGTGGCTGGTAACGAAGCTAGAACATCATCCGGAGTGAAGTGAACCCGCGAGGATCGAGATCGAGTCACGGGACTGATCCTTCCTGGATAGGAACAAGTGTCAATCAGCGTCAGGTTCTCTCTCTGTATTTTCCCCCTTTGCCCCCAACACCGCATCGTATTCAACGCAATCTGCGGAGTGGCTGCCTCCGGTGGCTTTCGAAGCTTCTATGTACAGATTATTCCAACATATATAGATGTCACTTGTATATATAGTTGTGAACCGAGTATACAGCAGTGTAGCACCTTCTATATTGCATAGAAAATATATCAGTTGATCAAATATTCGATGAAACCTTGTGAAGATCATGGAGGAGGGGAGACCCGTTACCAAGAACCTTTTAAAAAGCACTTCGGACCGGAAATTCCACGATTCAATAGCAATCCGATCAATTTCATTATTTAAAAAAAAAAAAACTCAATTTTATTCCTGGAATGTTGCACGTCCATATTTTTTTATTAAACGCGATCTTTCGAAAGTATTTTCATGTGCCGGCGTCATCGACGTTATATGCTGGAGTAAAACGGAAGGAAAAAAAAACGACAAATCTTAAACATACGATTGAAGCCATTTTAGGATTCGGCAGAAAAATTATTTCACAAATTTCCACTTAATGACGCAAAAATCCATTTGAACGTTAACAAATGTTATAAAAAACAATTCCGTCCCAGTGTTCAACATTTAACTAACAATCTTGTCGATTCGAGAGGAAAATGAAAAAGGAAAACGACGGTTTGTGTACGTTTTAGTGAAATTTTAATTGCTCGTCTCATTCATCCGGTGATGAACAAGAAAAGAGTTATTGTTACGGCAGTGCGGGTAATGAATGTGCATTAGAATTACTGGAATATGGAAATTTCGTAACAGCTTTACTTATAGATATATATATACGTAATAAAATGGCGTCGTAGCCTTGGCCAAAAGATAGTGGCGGAGGCTACGTGGAGTTTAGCCTATGAGGGTGACAGAGAGCGAGAGCGAGAGAGAGAGAGAGAGAGAGAGAGAGAGGAGTCTCCGGGACAAGCGACTTTGGCGGCTCGTCCTCGTGTTATCCGCTCGGTATACCCAACTATGTAAATAGAGGCCAGCGGAAATTGGTCTTTGAGACTTGGGAGAAGAGCAGAGCGGAGTAAAGCGCAGAGGGAGAGGAAGGGAGACAGAAAGACACAGAGAGATTGCAGTATGGAGCTTGGGTGTACTCTCGGAGAGAAGAGTCTCCCGCATTTCCTCGAGAGTCTGTCCACTAAAGTTCAATGTGTAATAAACCATTTCATTTGAGCTTTGCTCGGGCACACGCTAAATTTTAGAATACAAATACTCATTTTACAACGATTATTAAGCCATCAAAGGAATTACACGAAATATAGTTTCCTTTTAAAACTTTTGCTGCGAATTAATGAAGCAATTTACAATTTTTATTTTCGTATTGTTTCATTTTTATCAACTTACCCTTTCGCTCGTCCTCGATAACTCAGCCTCTTAATCGCCTGAATGTCGACATGATACGGAGAGAGCAGACACCACCACTGAAACATCGAAAGTAACATTTCGATAAAACAAATGTTCGTCCCTTCCATCTCGTCAGTTTTCGTCGCTTTTATTTTTCTGTACACATAATTTTTTTGCTTCCTCATAGAGCAACCTATGTGACGGAGAAATTTTTTTTTTTTTTCCAGTTTTCAATTTCAATGTGCTTAAAATGTCCCAAAACATCGAAAAATCAAATCTAGACAAAATGTCCGGATGTGTGTATGTTCTGGCACTGTAAAATTCAAACGTTCGTAACTCGAGAACGGTTTGAGCTACAGGGCTCCCGTTTTGCACAGATGTTAATCCATACAAGCTCTTCGTTCTCTGAGAATTTTATTGGAATTGCTAGAAAAATACGAATTTTACGGCATTTTGAAATTTTCAAAAAAAGTCGTCACCGCTCTAACTTCCGCAAATTTTAAGATTCGTTACTAATTTTTTTTTTGTAAATAGAGCATCATGATAGGAAGGTTGGCAATGAATTTGGAAAATATCAATTGAACGGTTTAAATTTAATGATTTTTCGAATTTTACGAAAATTTGAATTTTTCGAAAAATCGTCCAACCGCTTTAATTTTTTCAAATTTTGTAAAATATTGTGTATAAGTCTCTACTTCCTCTTTACTTCATAGAAAAGTTATTATTTTAAAAAACGCTGCAAATTGCTTCCTCGAGATTATTCAGCACGATGATCAAAGCTTCCTCTATGAGGAATTAAGCCAACATTAAAAAAATGGTACCTCATACAGGAAGATTTGAGCATCCTGCTAAATCTTGAGAAAGCAAATAGCAACTGACAATTTGTTTTTTTATTTTTTATTTTTTTTTTTTTTACTGCCTCCATCGCTCCGGCAATCCCCAAGATTATTTCGTATCGCATAATGAGGCTAAGCGGCATGTTTCCCTTATCAAATAGTCCCTGTATTAAACAGGTGCCCTCCACATACGCGTTAATGGGGGAAACCTCGTCCATATGAGTATAAACACGAATATTCGTGTACACGTTGATATTTTCCTGCATTAAGCTAGCCCGCATTAAAAGAGTCTAGCTTCGCCGATAAAAACCTCTTTCGAGGACTCGTGTGTGTGTCCCTCGTTGTCGAGAGTCCCCACAGCGCGGGAATTACTGCTTCAGATTGCTATATGGCTTGAGCGCGATTGTTGAACTCGTTCGCCACGTTTTCCACAGTCCATACGCGCCTACTGGCGAGATACGTGTTTTTTTTTTTTTGCATTCTTTTCTGTTTCCCCTCAACATGCTCGAGATACTCTGTGCTTAAACTTTAAACAAAACGTGCTCGGAATTTTTATAAAAAACAAATACAATCATATCAGTTTCCGGCTCTTTACGGTTCGTTCTTTCACGCAGATATACGCTCGTGGAAATAGCACCGAGTCTCCTTAAACGAGAGACAACACCGTGCGACCTGGCACTTTCAAAAAAATTAAGGGCTATTCCATTATTTATTTATTCAAAAATTGTTTTCTCGACTTTTCTCTCGTTCTTGTTTTTGTGAGGCTTTTGAAAAATAAATGGAGGCTACACCTGTTCCTTTTAAGGAACTCTTATCGGCTGTTTGGCCTCAAATTTCTTTCAGTGAAATTTCGAAAGATTTTGAACGATTAAAAAAAAAAAAATCGTCACATCTGCTCCGCGTTTGTCTTGCCAATTTTCTAAAAGGTTTATTTTACGGCTCATTCGTTCTTAGCGGAGAATATATACGAGCGTCCGTAACATTGGGCGATCGAACGCGCGGCCGCGCTCTCATCCACCAGTAATTAATTATTCCCCTTTTTCCCCCCTCGTGACTCGGTCGCCAAATCGATTACCGATAACACACTTCACCCGCTGCCACGAGATAACGTCCAACTTCTTTTTTCCCTCTGCGCCTTTTTCCTCCGTGGTTTTCTCGCTCATGAGAAATATTATTAGCGAATCATGGAGGTATATAAGTCCATGCGTCTACTTTTTCAAGCAGTAAACGAAACCGATTTCTGTGTCGTAAGAAATAAGAGCAGAGAGAAAGAGAGCGATGCATTTTTAGAAAAAACTGAATACCTATGAAACTTGTTAATGTTAATTGTTCAAAAAATAATTTCTTAATCGTCGTGAAATTTGTACACGACCTTCTGAATACTTCGTGTAAAAACATACCAAATTTTAAGAATTCTATCATCATTACTTTAACCACCTTGAGGGTTGAAATAAAAAATGATAAGAAAATTGCGAAAAGTATGTTTTTGTATGAAGTATTTAAAAAGTCGTGTAAAAATTTCACGACGATTACGAAGCACGTTATTAAAAAATTAACATTTTGTTAAGAACAATTTTTCGTGAAATTTTTCGTGATCGTGAAATTTTTCCACGATCTCTCGAATCCTTCATACAAAAAACACCAAATTTTCAGAATTTTCTCATCATTTGCGATTTGGGACTCAAGATCCTTAATCAAAAGTCTTTACGATGAATGTATTAAATCTAGGAATATATACGATCGTCTCGTTAATTGGATGGAAAATAATTAAAAATGAGAAGAATCTTGAATTAGAGTAGTTTGACCTCATTCCTATTTGAACGATAACGTGGAATTTGACTCAGGCCACGAGGATTCTAATTAAATGTATAATATTGTAAGAAGACAATTTGTGTGGGTGACGTAGAGATGTATTTAGGGCTAATAATCTTAAGTGCAATGAGAATAAGCTCCGTTTCGATAAATTTATTCAAATCCAAACAAATCCAATTTTCTCGTTGTATATAATACATAAGAGCAGAGAAAGACAGGTTACGCGCGGGCGCGGTCGCTTGTCTCGTAGTTTGGAGCAACATCGAAGATGGTGCAAGAGAGAAAAGCGAATGAGGAGCCAGAGGGAGAGGAAGAGAGAAGGCAAATATTGAAGGCAGACGGGCAGGCGCGCGGGCATCTCTCACAATCTCCTTCGATCCAATATCCGACGTTTTTTGACAGCAATTTCGGTCACGTCCGATAATATATCTGGATCATTAATATAAAGCCCTTCGAGTCGCAGTCTCCCTCTGCTCCCGCATCTTCGGCAAGAGACAAGTTTCGCGAACGGTAGAACGAGACAGAGAAAGAGAGAGGGATGGAGGGAGGGAGGAAGGGAGGGGGTTGTAGCAGGCACACAGAGGGCGTCTCTCGCGGGGAAATTGCTTTTCAATCCCCGGCCTCGCTCGCCACACACTGCTCTTCACTTCGTCAGGAGACCCGGAGAAATCACTAAAGGAGAGAAAGAGAGAGAGAGAGAGAGAGAGAGAGAGAGGGAAGACATACACTCTCTGCTTATACGCGACTTGATCGCGACCTTTGCTCCGTCTCACCGTACCACAGCAGTTTCCTGGACCCCACTCAAAGTTGCCCATCTCTCTCCGACGCCTAAGCAAACACGCCAAATTACTATTCCAGGTTGCTTCGCAGCGTTAATTCAGTCTCTCTTCAAAATTCACTCAATAAACGCGGAAGAAGCATTTCCGTCGAAGAAAGAAGAATAAAAAGCGAAATGAATGAATTATTTTGGTGCGGTAATCGCGTGCCCATGTCGAGCGACAGTTTTGCCAAAATGTGATGGAGCTAGTCCCGAAAAGTATCCATGTTCCTACATCCTTTTTTCTTTTCTTTCAACTTTGTTTTTTTTTTTTCTAGTATCCATACACGGGAATACATGTCGATTTATGGCTGAGAAAAGGGCATAACTGGCGCGAATCTTTGCGCGAAATGGCTCCCAGCTGAGGCCCTTTGTTCGATAGCAATCGGTGGGTATTCGGGAGAGGGGTTGTTACAATACTACGAAGATGAGCCTCCGGCTCACGCACACGGCCCAATTCTTTGCAATTCCATATCTGTATATATATGAATAAAATGGTATATATAGATATATACAGTGTAGGGAACACCCTGCCATAAAGAAGATCCCCTCAATCAGATAAAAAATGTATTATAGCCGGTATGATACAGAACTCGATACCTCCGCAGCAGCTTCCATCTCGCGGCACCAAGGCGGGGGTTATTCGTGGCCTCGTATCCATCTACCAATACCAACACTGCTTTCCATATATATATGTATACGTACCAACGTGAAATTAAAATATATATGAGCATGGGCCATTTCAAGTCGAAGCACCAAACTTTCTTCGTTTATGATTTTTTTATCCGACTTTTTGGCAACGCGCTTCCGTCGCTCCTTTCAAATGTATCCGATAAATTATATTTAAAACTAATAACGATACGGTAGTCATGATGTACCTTGAGCACTTTGGAATATTCGGTCGATAGTGAACGGTAAAAAAAAAAAATTCGCAGGCTTTCTTTATTCAACCCTGGAAGGGTGACCTTATTTTTTTTACCTATTCCGGTAATTTGGGGTCTAAATGACCCCAATTTTGAAAAATTCATATCTCCGGTAAAAATTAACGAAAAGGGTTCTACTTGGGCTCGTTCTTTTCGTTTTTTAATGCAGGATCACGTGAGCCTGGGGCAATTTT
This sequence comes from Hyposoter dolosus, assembly GCA_963921915.1. NCBI lineage: Eukaryota > Metazoa > Arthropoda > Insecta > Hymenoptera > Ichneumonidae > Hyposoter > Hyposoter dolosus. The sequence goes on from OY998138.1 coordinate 11,427,137, forward strand.
GATTGGAGTGAAAAAATCGGTGAAATAATGCGGTAAAACGATTACAAACGGGAGAACGAAGGGAGGAAGGGCGTCTGGGGTCGGTTTTGACCCCAGGTTACCGTTCTGGGATTAAAAAAATTGTGTATCTTTTGTTAGAGAAATGTAAGTCAGGGTAAGTCATCATTTTTTAAAATGGCCGCAGGATCAAGATCGATTGTCGATTCTGCGTGCCTAAAAAAAAAACACAACTGTTATTTCGACAAAATTTTGGGACCTTTCCTAAAGCACAGTGTAACGAAGGTCTGTGCCAAATTTCAAATTGATTAATCGACTAATTATCGAATTATCGTGGAAAACAATCGTCGAGATTGAATCAGAGCAAAAATGTTCCTTCGGCCAAGTCCTCCGGATGGAAAAATCATCAGATTCCATATCGAACGACCCGTAGATACTTTTATATGGTAAAAGTATCGACATGTATGAGAGTTTGACGAGAATCCGCGTGCAGGAGCCACCCCTCGAAGAAGGCTCGCACCGCAAACTGAGATCGGTTTATATCGAACGATCCCCGTCGCTCGCTCACATATAAACAAGCCCAGCCACCCACTTTGTACGTCTTTTCAGCTTCTGTTCGCTTCTCCTTGTCTCCTCTCACATTTACCCTGTTTCCGGATCTCTCTCTCTTTCTCTCTCGCTCTCTTTTCACAAGACTCTCGCGGAATTAGATTTACGATTTCGTACGCGCGGGAAAACGTGACGAATATGCATTTGGCTGCTGCGAAATACGAGGAGCCAATGTATAGAACCATCAGCAAAGCACATTTCTCTCCCTAAACCGCAAAACTCTTCGCCGAGCACTTTCCAGTCGCGGATGCCAAAATATAATATGGGCCACCAGGCAGCGCGTACATATCCGCATATGTGGCATTGGCCGAACCGGCGCAAACATCAAAGTCTTTTATAAAGCAAAAACCTTATACGAATCCACATGCACATTAAATATATAAATGTATATGTTTATAGAGTGCATCGTATTAAGTCTCGTCGTAGAATTTGTCGGCGTAACGACCAGCATCCGGTGAGGGTTTGCCAAAAGCCGCGCGCCGTATAAAGCGTAACGTTGAAACCCCAAAAAGACGAAAATCGAGAAAAAGGAAATGTTGAGGGTTGGAAAAAAAAAAAAATAAAAATCGCTCACGAAATTGGTGACACGTGTGCGGAAGATGAGACAGTAGGCCTTGCCAACTCGATAGTTTGTAAGCATTATTACAGTACATACTCCACACATGTACTTTACAATAAAAAGAGAAGAGAGAGGGAAGAGAGAAAGAGATGATACTCGTGGGAATACACCCTTGTGGCTCTCCGCGTATACATGTTGATCTAACAGAGCGATCCGCAAGTTTTTGCCACTCTCACCAACGCTTTAAACCAGAGGCAAGAGCGCAATGCAGCCTGGATTCTCTTTTTGCTTCGTTCCGTTGGAGCAAACGAAAAAACGACACGAGTCATTCATTTCCCACATTTTTCGAAACAGTTTTTACGCAACACTGAGACGCAGGCTACTGGGGAAAATCAGATGCAAATTATTTTATACAATAAAATGCAAATAAATCTTGAAATATGGATTTTCGGTTTGGCCTTTGTCAGAAATGTTTCTTAATGCCCTAAACACTTCATAGAGCAGAACATTCGATAGAAACACTTTTATGTGACCCCAAATTTGAAAAATTCATATCTCCTGTAAAATTTAACGAAAAAGGTTCAATTTGGGCTCATTCTTTTCGTTTTTTAATGCAGAATCACATGAGCCCGGGAAATTTTACTCAAAGTCAAAAAATTGATCGCCTGGGGTCGTTTTTGACCCCACTTCTCAGACGTCCCATCGATCATCTCGTGCAATGCACGTAGAATGATAATGAGAAGAAAGTGGATTATGGATGCTGCAGTAGCTTTTGTGAATGATGGAGAAAGCTTGGACGGTTATTTTTATTTTTTCGACAAAAACAACCGGAGATTCACTCTCTCTCTCTCTCTCTCTCTCTCTCTCTCTGACTCTTGGCTCTCCCTTCTGCTTTTCCGCAAGGCATATCCACCCACCACCGAACTATACGCCGACTATCCCGGCACTAATGACATTAGTGTAATTAATGTAATTGAGTATACTCACCGTGGCGAGACCACACAGAGCGTTACTCGCCACTCTATGTAACCCTGTATTTTAGTACATTACTCTCCCTGCACTCTCTATTTCTCCCTCCGTCTCTCTCACTCGCTCTCTTTGCCTGTTTTTCCATTTGTATAGCTGCACAAGCCTGGACTATGTTTCCTAGACGATAGGTATGTTCAGTATGGGTCATCACACCGCGACGCGATTCCCGTAACACGCGTCGTTTCTCTCGGATTACCGAGGAAAAGCCCGGAAAATTCGGAAATTACTCGAACCCCCATAGCAGCATCTACCGCGATCGTCATTATGCAATCGCCCCACAAAATTCTCTCAAATAAAACATACAGCAGCGTGTTGAACAGCTCTCTCAATCAATTTCTATGGTGATTGGAGTTTCACTGAATTTCACCGGAGCCAAAATTATCCCAAACGAGCAAAATATTATATTTTTGGTAAACACCAAATTTCAGGATGAAGAAAAATTAAATATTTATTGGAAAATACCGTTCGAACGTTTTATTGAAATATCAACAAAGTGGCTCTTTCACGTATTTCAAGCTTTTATGATTATCGGATTTATTATTTTCATCGAAATTCCACCCGATGCATTCGAGTAATTGAATATTTTCTCATTTCCACAAAATCCACATTTGTATTCTTCATTTATTATATTATTTCGAGAATTATCAACAATCAATCGCGACTCTGATGCTTTTACCAATACAAACACATGCCCCCAGCTCTCCAATAACTTTCGACAATTTTTAGCAATTACGAGCATCGCAAATACTTTGACACGATTTTCTGAAATTTTGATTTTTTGCTCTTCGCTTTCACGATTTTCTTGGACGCATGCAAAATTAACCCTCGAACGTTAACTTAATTTTTTTCACCTATTCCGCTAACCTGGGGTCAAAATGACCCCAATTTTGAAAAATTCATATCTCCGATAAAATTTAACGAAAAGAAATTTGGCTTGAGGTCAAAAAATTAGTCGAAAATGCGGTAAAACGATAAAAATCGAGAGAACGAACAGAGAAAGGGTGCCCGGGGTCGTTTTGACCCCAGGTTACCGTTCCAGTGTCAATAACAATTGACATTATTCAAAAATGAATAAATTTTTCTAGGACGAAAGCTCGAGCAGGTTGAAAAAATATTCGTAACGAAAAGGAGCAATTTAATATTTGAAATTTAACCATGTTGAAAATATTCTCGTTCACAGAATGAATTTTCGAGCTCACAGCAGCAACACCACCAGGAAAGTTCGTGCGGCACGATATATACATGAGAGTATAAGAAGAATCCGACGAGGTCGTTCGCGTATTGCCGCACCATTGCGGCTCGTGGCAGCACGAAAAGCGTTTAATTCATTACGCAAATTGAAAAAGTAAATTGCCTTAGGTATGTTCAGGGAGAGGGTACAGAATAGGGCGAGTTGAAAAGAATAAAAAAAAGGTCGGTACAGCAGCCAAGTGTATATATATATATATCTATAGGTAAATGTATGAGGATCGCGATTCTCGCTCGCGGTGAACTGACGTACGGCCACGAAAATATTTAATTAAATTCACGACCGCAAAGACGCAACGGTATCCTGAGAGAATGAGAGCGAGAAAGAGGGGCTGGAGGGTGAAAGATGGAGAGAGAGAGAGAGAGAGAGAGAGAGAGAGAAGGAAGGAGTGTGCCCTTCGTCCGCACAGTTGTGTTGCTTCGTATTTTCTTCCGTTATTTTTTCCCATTTCTGTGTTAATACAAAACTTCTTATCGGGATGTTCCTTTTATTTTCCACTCTCCCTCCTTCCCTCTCTCTCTCTCTCTTCGTCGCTTCTTCGGACCAAAGATAATCGATGATGACTGCGTGGTTTCGCCAACACGAGGAACAGGGCGAAACGTACGGAACGTCGAAATAATCTCCGAGCAAGTTTAACTTGGAATGGACAAAGTCTTGTTCCACACGAGTCTATAGGAAAAGGGCTCTGCTACATGCTCGATAGAAAATTCAATGGAAAAAAAGTCTCGATCGATTTTGTACGAGCGATAAACATTTTAACAGCAAGAGACGAAAGAGGAAAAAGTTTCTTCTGTGCATCACATGCTCTCCCTCTTTCTCTCACACACACACACACACACACAAAGCCCTTTTTTTCGCTCTTCTTTATAACTAGCGACGTACATGTCTCTATAACCCTCTTCGATCGTTTTTTTCATTGGTTTCTCTGTCTTTTTGTAATCCCATCACATCGTCTCTCACTTTTTGTTATCCCATCAAACTGGCTCTCGCCATCTCGAGCTTTCGCGCGTGCCACACAACTATCGCCCGACACTGCCGCGAGCCAATACCCAGTGCATTTAGATTGAAAACTGAATTTTACATTCGCCCGATGTTTGGCAATAAATATCGACGTTTTTTTTTTTCCTTTCTTTCTTTCTCGTTACTCCTGCGCCGCAGAAACAGGCCTCTCTCGAGTGTTCCCCGTGAAAAGGCTTCCTCGTTACGTACGTGTGGGTTTTGTATGCACGCGACACACTGATAAAGCAGATAAAATTGTTAGGGCCTCGTTCTGCGTGTTTTCAAACGTTACTTTTTGCCCTGGAGCTCTCTGTTGCTTTCCCATGAGCTACAAGTTATTTAAATTTTTTTTGAAAATCGTTCGAAAAGCTGCTTCTTTGTGTGTGGAACACACAGAGTCTCGAAAATAATTAACTGAGTAGTTGAATTCTCTTGATAATTTGATTTCTACGAAAATAAAAATTCGAAGAAATGAGTGGAAAATAAGGACGAACTCTTGAGAATCAAATATCGTTTTTCTTTATTCCTTCAAACTCTATCCCTCCAGGATTTCTTTGTTCTGGACAAGCAATCTATTATCCCATTACTGTAATTCATTCGGAAGCTCGAAAGCAGAAAGCAGAGTAAAAAGCAATCAAGCAAAACGCTCAATCAATTAGGTTCGCTACATACGACAATATGCTGAGAATTTAATCAAATTTGGTGATGACATTCTTTAGCATCAAATACGATGACACTATTTTTTTCAAATTTTTCGTCTACATAGTTGTTGAATAATTAAAGTTTACAATATGCAAAAGATATTCCTATATATATCCGAATCCTATGCTTACGCAGGTAAACTCTAGTGTTGAATAACTCGAAAATTATGTAGAAGAAAAATCTTAAAAAATTTGTACATTCATATTTAATACTAAAAAATATACTCACCAAATTTCATTAAATTCTAATCATTTCGAATTTTTCTATTTTTTTAACATGGAAACATTGTTGTGTGTAGCCAACCTCCTTAATCCATTCTTCATTTTATATATCATGATGCATACTTTGTAATTCTGTCGTTGTTTAACTGTCTGAGAGAGAGAAAGAGAGAGAGAGAGAGAGAGAGAGCCCTTACATCATCGAGTGAGGCTGCTGGGGTGCAGTGTTTCTCTCACACCGTTGGTGTGGCACAACGTGGTTGATGTGGGGTTGATGGCGCCGAGTAGTGGCATCGAACAGGAGAGAGAGAAAGAGCGAGAAGAGAGAAAATAGAAGAGCCACCCCTCTCTCATCATTGCCTGCTCAACCCCCGACGCAATCTCATTACCGAGGGATGCACTCACCGTGTATTAATGCCGAAAGGAATTAACTTTCGACGTTACGGGATCAAATGTTATTAACTTTATATTGCTTCGCGGGGAGAAAGGTGGACGTTGTGTCTTGCTCGCTCTCGCTACCAACCACTCTCTGCGCGGTATCCTCAAATAACGTGATATACACACTCTTTATATACGTATACAAATTTATATACAAACCAGCAATATATATACAGAAAGTCCTGGCGTCGATGTAAACCCACGTCATCCCTCGCGTCTGCCATCCTTCTCCTTCGTTCGCCTGTACCCGCCGCGTGCATACTCTTCAACGTTGCGTTCTCGCCACCGAGAGAGAAAGAGAGAGAGAGAGAGAGAGAGAGAGAGGAAAAAAAAAGATAGAAAGATGAAGAATAAAGCGCGTCAGCTGGGTTTTTCTTTCTCTCGCTCGCTCTCTCGGTGCTGCTTTAATTTTGTTTGGTGAAACCGATGGCTCCGCTCTGCCTCGCCTCATTATTCGATGATTAAAAACCATTACTCATCGGCCACGCCAAAGTTCGAAGAGCAGCCAAAGAAAAAACATTCTATATACCGATATATTCCTTCTTCCCTGCGTGGACCTTCACAAACTCCAGTCCAACTTTTTGCTGTCAAACCTTATAGATAATTGCGGCATAAAAACAAGAATAATTGCACTCCAACTTTCTTCCTGTTCTTGACGATTTTACCCAACTGAGAAATCGACTATCCACCAACCATTCGTTTAATAAATAAAATTTTAACCTCTCATCCAATTTTCTGTGTCATTTTTCTCGTGATAAAGAATTTTAATTAAAAGAGATCCGTGTGACGACTGTGTCGTTTTTTTAGACTGCAATTTTGAAATGCTGATCCAAAAATAATGATTTTATTGGAGCTTGTGTTCTCATCGACCAAACAAGGAATAATTAGTCAAGTTTTGGAAAAGTTATCGAGAAATCGAGTCGAGGCCACGATCTCATTAAATTTTTATTTTGTCATCTCGATGGTTCATCAGTGTTTCTTTTTATGATTCGATTTCCGGTAAATATTTACAGTCGCGAATTTTGCGAAAAATTGCTCCAAATTTTGATGAAAAAATAAAATGCGCCAGGTGATAATTTTATCATATTTTTAGTTTATGGAGTTTTTATGGGGTGTTATGGTGACAGTGTTAATGACTCTGACAATGATGATTACTCGCGAACGACGATTCTCGATGATAACAAGTGATTTTTTTATTTATAGTTTATGGGGTTTTTATGGGGTTTTATGGGATTTTCAGTAAAAACAGTAATTATCAGAGAAAAATTGAGCGCAATGTTTCACAAAAGTCGCGATCCTAAATGTTTACCCGATTTTCTAATTTTTTAATTGGAAAAAATGTTGAATTTCAATTTGAAAGGAACTTCAAATGTATGTGACGTTATTCGCGTTTCGAAGCATAAAAACGTATTTCTCGACCCAAGTGCTCGACCTGCTCCCGGACAGATCGATCGAACGTTAAAAAATAAACCCCCGACTAGTAATTACTTAATTGTGAATTGAGGGTACTAAAAATATCGTGGAGCCTGATATTTGGGAAGGTGTCTCTCGTAACAGAAAAGGCAGAGACTCGTGTCTGCGAATTTTGCTCGTACGTGCCATTAAAATGATTCTGCGACGATTTCCGATAGCAAGGAGCCGCCACGATCAATTTCACGGAGGAACGAGTTCGTCCACTGAATTGCTAGATCGAAAAATACGTACGAGGCGTTCCATCGCGAGTGAGGCATGTGTCATTTTTTTTTATGTCGAACGAAAAAACCTCGAAATTATCGAAGCGTTTGGGACAAAAAGTTGTGTGCACGTTTGGAATTTCATTTCTCTCAGATTTTTTGTTGATGGCATTGAAAAATGCGATCGCGACTGTTATAGGACGTTATAAAAAATGAGGGAAAAAAAAAGAGCGAGCCACCGAGAATATCGATCGGCAAAAAAAAAAACAAACTCGTAATAATAAATAGAATGAAAAAAATAAAAGATTCACACAAACGGACAAAATGTATGTGTGAACGGAACTAAAAATATATATACGTGCAGTAATGCCCGATCGAGGATCAGAGTGCTTTTTTCCGTACATCAAATTCGACGATGCCACATAGCCGACGAGCCGTCGGCAAACGCGTGGTCGTAGCTCGATTTCAAATAAAGTTAATTGGAAAACATTGTTCGAGGGTTGAGGAGGGAGAGCGGATCGGGGTGCATAGTGAGAGATGAGGCACAGGTGGGGGGAAAACTCCGCGTCGAGACGACAGGATAGCACACACTCGTCCATCTATCTATAAATGTTTATATATATATATTTATTTTTTTTATATACATGTATATGAACGTTTGGGAAACGCGACAGAGAACAGAGAGCGTCCATCAGGAAAACGATATAGGTGCATGGGCAACAACGCTAATGGTAGAGAGAGAGAGAGAGAGAGAGAGAGAGGGAGAGAGAGAGAGAGAGAGTTGACGAAATTAATATTTCCTATCGCTCGATCGGGTTTTTGGTTATATGGCTGGGACGTCGAGCGCGAGGGAGCAAGAACCGAGCATGCGTTTCCACCCTTTTTCATATTTCTCGCCCCTCTGTTTGTCCATCTCTCTCTCTCTCTCGCCCTTTGTAGGACGAGCGACCAATTGACCATAGAACGGTAACCTGGGGTCGAAAACAACCCCAGGCAGCGTTTCTCCCTCGGTTCTCCCGTTTTTTGTCGTTTTACCCAATTTTTGAATGATTTTTTCATTTTGACCAAAATTGCCCCAGGCTCACACTATAGAAATGAAATTTTTTTAAAAATCTTCGATATTTTTTTCAACACGGTAAATTTTTGGGTAATTTCAAAATTTTCATTATTTTGGCACTATTTTTGGCTTCCAATGGAATTGTCAGCCAAATTTGTCATTTGAACGACAGAAATTTGCTTCCGAAGAGACTTTCTAGAATATTTCTTGCTGCAATTTTTGGGAATATTCCAAAAAACGTTTAGTCGAACGTATCGAACAAAATATCGATCTTTTCCATTGAAAATTTTGTTTTCGGTCCACGTGATCCTGCATTATTAAAAAACGAAAAAAACGAGCCCATTTTTGTTAAATTTTACCGTAGATATAAATTATTCTAAATTGGGGTCATTATGACCCCAACCTACCGTTCTAGGGTTAAGTGCCGTAATTTCGCAGATTTCCCGTTCGCCTCTCGGTTACAATTCACCATGCCCGTGATACACTCCGGCCGCGGCCTATAGATCGTTTATACGTACACAACGAGCCTATATATTCTCTCTATTACGTTTCTCGATATAAATCATTTGTCCGGGCAGTTAGCCCTCCACGACATATGCCTCAGAACACGGACCATTTTTCTCGCTTGCGCGGTTCGTTCTCTCTCTCTGCAGAGTTTTCTTTGGTGGTCTCGTTGGTAACTACGTAACGGAGTTTAATCCGCAACTTTTCTGCCTGACCAGACGATCCCACGCTCGACCGCCCTCGAGGTTTTCGACTCGAAAAATTGAATAACAAAAAAAGTGTGTTCTCGAAAGCCGCGGATAATAATTTCTGGACTCATCGATCATGAAGTTGAGTTGCGGAAGAAATTACAAAGCTCCAAACGTTCGACGAGCACGCCAAAACTTTTCTTCCGCCATTTTGCTTTGCATCCTTCGCATTTTTCACCCAAAACCAAAAAAAAAACTTTTTTTTCCCCACCCCGAATTTTCGTTATTTTTTAAATAATCAACGAAAAACTGCTCGACGACGACGACGACGACGACGTCGACGAAGTCGGAATTGACGCGTATCCTTGTTTCCGTATGTTATTTCCGTTTAGATTTCTCGTGTGTTCGATTCCGCGCAGAGTAAATCCTTCAAATTTACAACTATTGGACGAACTGTCGTCGCGAGTAATCCGCTATCGTATATCGTGCACAAGAGAAAACGAGTCGCACGTGTGGAAGGAAAAACAAGCATGCACACGCGTGGAAACACACACACACACACACACACGTGAACAAAGGTCTCTACACAGACGCGAAGGCTGTATCGTATAACGAGGTACGATCTGCCTTGTCTACTGGCATTTTGTTATGTGCCTGTAGGGTTATTGTGTGTACATGCTTTTTGCGGTGTTCCGAGTGAGCCAGAGAGAGTCTGTATCGTTGAGTAGGAACAGGCTCGCGTTTCTCCCGCCGCGGTGGTTCTCTGCCGAGCTCTATATAGTCGTCGGTACATGTTTGTGTTTGTGTGCTGCACCAGCGCACACGGTACCAGCATGCGGCAGCGCCGGGATCACCGGCTGACAGGTTCCTAATGGAACCCGTAAATACCGGGGCACCGCGAGTAGCTTATGTTTTCCAAATGAGATCCCGAAAATTGAGTTTGAGAGTTTCACATCAAAAACGAGGCGGAAGGAGAGAGAGAGAGAGAGAGAGAGAGAGAGAGAGAGAGAGAGTGGGGGGGGGGGAGGGGGGGATATTCGATATATAGCTGAGATTGCATTGTTTCCGGTTGCCGATCCTTCGTGGTCTGTCAACGCCTCTCTGCGAAATCCGAGCAACTTGGCTGTCCTTAACGATCATCGATTTTTTTCTCGCAGTCCATTCTCTTTTCTCGTATCAAATTAAAAAAGAACGAGAACCCAACTTTTTATTTAATTTACGTGACGAATTAACCACCGTGTGAAAAAGCTGCTGGCTAGACCCCAGAAAAAACGTTTATTGAAAAGTAATGAAGGAGTATTTTTACAATTAATTTCTTTGAACTCAATACTTATTTGTTGAAAGCCAAGAAATATTTCTTGTTTTTAAATAACAAGGTTTATTATTTAAAATTATTTGTTAACGATAAATAAATGCATTTGTTAAGAATAAATAAATTTATCTGTTTAGAACGAATAAATTATTTACTGCGAGCAAATAAATATATTCTTAAAAATAAATGACATATTTATTACGTTGAAATAAAATTTCAATTTATTTTGAATAATCCAGAAGATTTATAAATTAAATAAATAAACTTTTTTCAATTAAATAAATTTTATTGATTTTTAATAAATCTTTTTTCTGAGTTTACAAAAATGCACGAGCTTAATGTTCGCTTCCGCGAGGTCCAAATTAAATTCATACACATTATTACTTTTTTCATATATTTTTACTTCCCTTCAGCAGAGCACGGTATAAATCGACAGGATCCACGAAGCGCGCGGCAAGTTCGTCTTAGTTCCCGAGTAATGACAACAACAAAATGAATTATTCAAGCGAATCGATCGATCAACCGGAAATCCGAATGCTTCATCACGAACTCCGCGAATCAACCGCTGAAATTTTGTCTCGGAGACACTTTGTCGCGCGGATATTATTTCTTGAGAATATTTCGTCGTAAAAAAAAAAAAAAAAAAAAAACTACACATCGCTATGTTTAGCGATTGACGGTACCTCGACGTGAATATAGCGTCAAAAGAGAATCGGAGCTCCGTAACACTCGATAATGACCAGGCCAATTAGGATATTCCAAGCTAATAATTTTTTAATCGCTCATTAATCGAACCGCTCGGTGAAATATAATCATTCCACGAATATTTCTCCAATGCTCAATTAATTGATGATACACATCGAAGACTTTCAAACTATAAAGGATATTCGCGTGTCAATAATTGGGATAAAAAGAAGATTCTTCCTCTAAAAGGGTGCACCGAGTGCAGAGCGATATTAACAGAGAGATGTAAAGTGCGAGGGCTCATTATGACTTTGTCGGAGCGATACACGTCGAATTCTGTTGCACAATAGTGCAGCACGTATGCCAAAAGAGCAGAATGAGAGAGACAGATTGATTGATTGATTTATTTATTATTAGCCTTAGTCTGCAAACTATTAACCAATAAGAGAAATAATACAGAAAACACAATATACAATAACCAAAATAACAAAATGAAATAAAATTAAATTAAATTAAGAACGCTATCGATGTAACGAAATCTTGAGTAATAACAGAAAAAATTAGATAACTAGGTAAAACAAAATAATAGCAGAATCATAATAAAGTAATAACAAACTTAAAAGATGAAAGCCGAGGAAACAGAGAGAGAGAGAGGAATGGAGAGTCCATCGTTTTCTGATGCTGGTACTGCCAGCACACGCGTAACGTTCGATATTCTGTTGTGTTGGACGTTTGTATTATATTCCCCGGAGGCTCGCACGCATTCAATAATACGTCGTAATGGCAGTGCAAATTAGCTTCTGCGCGGATTAACTCATTGCCAGAGAGCTGGAGGCTCTCTGGCAACTGACATGCACACATCCACATAAGTATAACATATATATATATATATATATACACATAACATACACATACATATGTATAGACACACAAGAGAGAATCGAAGCGAGAAAGAGCGAGAGCGAGCGGAAATCGATCGATATATTAATGATCGCTCGGGGAGTTTCACGATTGGTAGTTCGTTGTTTGTCTATCGCACCCACCGCCCGCTCTGCTCTTACCCTCTCAGCGATCCACGCATTTGTATACAAATAATGTATACGATGTGCACATTCATCGTTCATCTGACCAAGCTCCATAATATACACTTTATTATGAGCATTTTGCAATGATTTTATCACTCGGCCTGAATCTCAAATTTATTTATCCAAATTACATTAAGCTTCGAATTGTCCGGACGTATTAACCGATACACCTTCATCGCGATTTTCTGTTCAACGAAAAGGCTTTACTCAAATTTCATCCTTCGTGAATTAATGACAGTTACGACCTATTGTTACTCGGGCATCGATCCGAACAGAGCAACACAACGCGCGGAGGCTCTGCTCTCTCTCTCTCTCTCTCTCGAGAACGCGCTTCTCTTGCCGAGTTCGTGCAATTATGGACCAGCACCACCACTTTACTCTGGACAAATTCTCGCTCGACACAATTCACCACAAGTAGATTTATTGATGATTCACTTTGTTCCCGAATTATGCGGGGACGATGTCAAGGTCACAGTTGCTTTTCAGCCATGCACCAAAAGCGACGCTGTGCAAACTTCTTATTGTGTGCAACGTGATAATCTTTGATGGACCATGAAAAACATTTCAATTTCAACGCAAAATCGCGCGTTGAATAAATAAACTCTGGAGCTCGGGGAATCTTGAAAAATAAAAAATGGACTGGAACGTTTCGAATCAACAGTTAGTTGCCTTTCACATACTGAAAAAATTCAACCCCAAAAAGGTTACCTGGGGTCAAAACGACCCCAGGCGCCCTCTCTCCCTTCCTCCTCTCGTTTTTTATCGTTTTACCGCATTTTTCACTAATTTTCAAAACTGGGGTCATTTAGACCCAGGTTACCTTAACAGGTAAAAATAAATAAATAAGGTTACCGTTCTAGGGTTAAGAATCTACGATGCCAGCAGCTCGACGCATCGGTTCGTTTCTCATAAATGCATCATATGCACTTGGCGCAATTACCAAGAGAAGTGGACAGCGAGAGAGAAACCTGCACATAGTGGAAAGACCAGCACGCTTGAAACAGTTGAAAGTCTATGAGGCAGCGTGCCCCTAACGCCATCAGTGAATTCCCCTCGATCGCCAAGCGTACATATGTGTCAGAGATTGAAAGCGCAGTGTAAGCGTACGGCCTCCGATACGCTTAATTTGACGTAACAAAGCGCGAGCGTGTATATGCACGGCCAGGCTTACACAGAATAGCCCAGAACTTCATGCAGCAATGTAACTCTCTTCATATACGAAACACACGTACCACGAGCCTCTCTCCCATGGCATACCGACGCGTTATACCTTGATATACATCCACATGGATATCTCTGTCCATGTGTATGGAAAAGACTGTGTGTGCTATTATAACACGAGGCAGCCCCACTCGTGCCTCCAACTTACCAACTAATTTACTCGCGAAATTAATCCGCGCGAAGGCTCGAGACCCCGGAGAGTTTCTAAAATAATAATTACAACGCTCGCTCTCGTCATGTATGTATGGCTCGGGAAGGGTGCACTGCTGACGGCAAAAGGAGACGTATAAGCGAGGAACCATTCCTTTTATGTATACATACCTATGTGTGCCCCGGTATTCATATTATATAAACCACTTTAGTATTGTACTATGAATCTACTCTGCACACTATAACTTCACATTTATTCTGCATATATATATATGTATACTCTTTGCTTTATATATTTGTGCGCGAAATTGAAAGAGAATGGCGGCAACGAGTATTGTCCTTTGAACAATTTTAATTACCATAAATCTTGTAACGTGTGTATGGATTAATAGCAAAAGATATGCACATACACGATATATATTAAGTTTTCTTGTTTTATACCTTATTCCTGCTTGTGTCAATTGATACTGTGCCTACGTGGCTACATTATGAGCTTCTAGGTAGTCGTGTGGTTTGTGTCATTTCAATTTATCTTTTTGGTGTACCTTCTCATTTGGTTGGGGCGGGAGTTGGACACTTGGCGAACCACTGACAGCGAATTCGGTGTACTCGAGAGATTTGGATATAAATAAATGAGTTTTTATTTATTTTTGACAAACATTGCATTTCTGGGTAAGTTTCTACAGATTTTGACCCTTGAATGATAACCTGGGGTCATAAACTACCCTAGACGCTCTTTCTCCCTTCGTTCTCTCGTTTTTTATCGTTTTATCGCATTTTTGACTGATTTTTTGGCTAAATTGCCCCAGGCTCTCTTGATCCTGTATTAAAAAATGAAAAGATGAGCTCAAGATGAATTCTTTTCGTTGAATTTTGCCAGAGGTATGAATTTTTCAAAATTGGGGTCATCATGACCCCGGGTTATCGGAATAGGTAAAAAAAATAAGGTTTTGGAAAATGTGATGCAATTCTTATGAGAGAAAAGTGAGGTATGGATTTTTGTGATGCACTCGAGCAAGTGCATTGATGTTGGATTCGACCGCATGGTTAACGTGAAACGCAGTGTGTGTCAACGAATGATTTTAACATGAAATTATAATCGAAACATGAAATTTAATCTGAAATACAACGAATTGGCAAAGTTGGAAAGAAAAGAATAACGTGAGGAAAAAAAATGCTTAATTGAAACGAACACGTGCTATATCTTTGAGAGAATCGACAATCCATTTTTTATAGGAAGCCTCGGGAGTTATTGTCGTTAACGATTTAATTGAAAATAACCATTAAAAATGATATCTCAAATTAAACGGAGAGAGACGGAGAACGTACACGTTGTATTTCAATCATGATATTAATCTCGCAGCGATCTAGACTGTTTCCTATGTGTGTGTTACAGAGTGTAGAGAGAACTTGGGCAGCGCTGACAATAGTATAGCTAATAACGCCTAATGCCGTTGTGTATCTCGTGGGCACCGTATGTCCATCTAATCACACTGAGTGGTGTGTTACTCATCGCGGCCTACGCACACTATCCTACGAGAGAATCGTACGTTCTTGAACAAAGGGACCGGACGATATGGAATGGAGTAATATAGCTGATAATATTCAGGGGTACGAAAAAGGAATCGAAAAATAAACAAACGAGTCTCGCGTTGAGTGTTTTCGTCAGGAAATTATCACTTTCACTTAAGGACGTTGTATGGCGAGGGTCAGATCTACATTTTTCTTTTCTGTTTTTCTTACATTCAAAATGGTTTGCGAGCCCAAATTGATTAAAAAAAGTTGTTACAATTTGATTAAAGAACAACGTACTCTAAATCCAAGATTTTCCGAAGTAATCTGTATTTTTTATATAATAAACAAAATTTCGAAAAAATTTTACGAGCGATTTTTTTGAAAAAATAAATAAAGCTTCTTCGATGTTGCAAAAAAGTGTATGAAAAGTTTTGAGAGGCTTCACCATTTAGAAATCGAAATATTTAATGTTGAAAATTGCAACTTTTAACACACACTCTTATGAGAAACTACTGAAAATAGTGATTTTTATAAATAAATATCTCGACTTCTACATGGTGAATCCTCTTAAAATTGCTCGAGCAATTAGATATCACTGTTCTCTTAGTGTGGTGCAAATTTGAAGGAATTCTATCGACAGAAAAGTTGCATACAACGTCCTTAAAGCATCTGTCGGAGATTGGATCACCGATTATTCGTTCCATTTCGTCGACAATATTTTTGTGGTAATTTTTAGAATTTGACAAACAGCCTGCCGGATAAAAACAGGACAAAATTGTTGAGTGTCCAGAGAAGAGAAAAAAACGTTCCATTAAACCCACACAGTTTTTTTCTTCTTTTTTATATTTACGAAAACGGCTCTCAATGGCTCGTAACAATAGCGTGACGACTTTTAACCTCGGTGTACATTGAAGCCAGCGTTTTATGAATTTTCTCGAGAGCTGGTCGCACGAGCTCCGCGGAGGATAGAAAGCGAGCGAGCTTCATACATACAGTGCTTCGCGCCGAGAGTAGCTCGAGTTTATCCCACGCGGCGGCACGTAGGTGTGGATAAACTCACATACACTCACATATACTGTTAAGAGGGGTGGAAACAAGTGGTCGAGCATTTATAGACACGACGCGGTGGCAGGGCGAAGTGGCTATTTTCCGGCGAGTGCGCACCGATTAAAAATCCAATTCGGTCGGTGCGCGTCGGCCGCAGCGGAAGCAGAAACGGGATAGTGAGTAAGAGGAGGAGGATGAGGAGATGAGATCGAAAGGACACACATATATAGATAAACACACACACACACACACACACACAGATCGCAGCCACGTGTACGGCGTGTCCATATAGAGCCGCGAAGATGGCTAGTAAGGTACCAAACTGCACGAGAGCGTTCAAGAGATCGCGCGGGAGTTTGGTCGTCGTTGAAGAAGCAAAAGTCGTTCAAGGAAGGCCGCAAAAGCTTTGCCGATGGAACTAATTCATTTGGGCGAATGGCCGATCGCTCGATAAATTCGAGAATCGTATAACTCCCCCCCACCCCTTCCCTTCGTGTCTCCTTTCCGCTGGCTCTTTTCCTCGATGTCCTACGAGCCTTACAACCCTCTGCTACAGCAGAACAGCGCATCGCGATCGAGTAAAGAGCTTCGAAAAGAATAAGCAGAAGAAGAAGAAGAAGGAAGAGAGTGGCAAACTCTACTGTTTACTATCTCTATATAGAAACGCGTAAAAGGGAGAGAAAAACCGAAGCATCTTGATACTTTTTCCATTTACTGAAATTGATATTACTTTCCAAAGGGTTTATGTGCGAGTTATATATTTATACACATATATGCGTATAGTAGATGGTGTATGGACGCGAGAAGCTAGAGGGAGAGAGGGGGTGAGCCAAAGGGTCATATGCAGAGAGATCCAGCATATCTAGCCTATAAATTTTTAACTAAAACTTTCCATCCGCTGCGGAATGAAATTTTGTTAAGAATCGTCGATATTTTTTTTGAATACGATAAACTAAATATTTTTTGATAATTTTCAAATTTTCTATATTTTGGCATTATTCTCGGTTTTTAAGGGAATTGTCAGCGAAATTTACGAGGGGAGAGACAAAAATTTGCCTTTGAAGAGACTTTCTCAAATATTTCTTGCTGCAATGTCACAATTTTTGGGATTATTAAAAAAAAAAAACGTTTGGTCGAACGAAATATCGATCTTTTTCAACATTATTTTGTTTTTAGTTTCGAGACGAGTGTTGAGGGCGCGGGGAAAAAGGAAAAGGTACGATGACGCGAGATCCTTGGGTTTTTCTTTTCTTTTCGATGGATATTTTCAAAATGAAAAGAAAAGTGTCGGAAATACGATTTAGCATATAGTAATGGAAAAAAAATGAGATAATAAATTCGAGAACACAGCTCGGGGCTCGTTAATCCTCGTATAATCAGCCGAGCTTATGAGAATTAAGAATAAATGAGAGCAAGTGAAGGAAGAAGAGAATTAAGGGAATAAGCCTTACGCGCGGACAAGGAGTCGAGCAGAGGCTCTTTGGGAGAGTAGTTGGTCGAGAGGAGCACGAGAATGAGGAAAGGAGTAAAACAGAGGGGTGCTCTGGAGGAGAAGGGATCCGGTTGTATATCCCAAGCGGCCTACGCGAGTGATAAATGACCGTCGCGCGTAATACGGGTAGAAAGGGGCAAGCCAGCAGGTCGTCGGATGAAATTGCGATCGGCAAACTCGCGAGTGAGTCCGAGAGAGTGAGGGAGAGATGAGCAACGGGGATGAGGTGGGTGGGTCATGAAATTTTCTAATTGAATGGCCAACTCGATTTCGTGCGAAACACGACCCTCCACCCCTTCCTTCCTTCCTTCCTGATCCTCGTTCCCCATTGCATATGTTTATATATATCCCTCTAAAATATATGTTCGTGTGTTATGCTTCGCTATATCTATTTCTATAACAGTCCATCACTTCGATATGTGCGAATGTGTATACACTATCCATTTATACATTTTACTCGATTGTACCACGTGAATACGTTGGGATCGCAACATACGTCGAGGTAACTTGCTACAGTCGTTTTAACTATTCGATACAGACTGCTCCAAAACGAGTCTGCAACGGAACAACCGTTTTTCGAGCGTTGCTCAAACGAATTAAACGAAAAGACCGATTTCCGATTATTGTTCCGGAAAAACCGAGTATTCCGCGAATGGCACCAGCTAATTTTTTGATTTCTATCAAGAAAAATCGTCTTTTTGACCTTGGAGCGGTGACCTGGGGTGAAAAACGACCCCAGGCGCGGTTTCTTATCGTTTTACCGCATTTTTGACTAATTTTTTGACTTCAATCTAAATTGCCCCGGCTCGCGTGATTCTGCATTAAAGAACGAAGAGAATGAGCCCAAGTGGAAATCTTTTCGTTAAATTTTACCGGAGATATGAATTTTTCAATATTGCGGTCTTTACGACCCCAGGTTAGAGGAATAAGGAAAAAAAATAAGGTTTCCTTTCTAGGGTTGTCATTTTGGAACTTCCTGTATACTCTCGTGAATATATATGTGTGACTACACGGAAGAGCTAGTTGGATCCCCTTTGCAGCCTCTTCTCTCCCTGCTTTCCCTCTTTTCCTCCTCTCCTAGGGGACTTGACTCTCTCGCAACCCTAACAGGCTCGCCATTCGACTCTGTATAGTCGCGCGAACCATTCACCAGTCAAACCGTCCACTATACGGGGTTAGTCGTGTCCGAGTATGGAGTATTCCATGTCGACTCGGAGTTGTTAACATATAATTGTGTTGAAAATAAACGAATCGATAAATCAAAAGAATTCTATTATTTTTCAAAAATCTGCACATTTCGAAAAAGATTTTCCAAACTTTTTTCTTTATCTTTCCATTTGCAGTTTTACGAGAACAGAAAAAAAAAACCAAAATCTCTGATCCAGAATGAAATTTCAACGAGAGACGGATACACAATTTATTGATTAATTGAAATTTTTGTACTTTTTTGCCAATTAGTGGACTAATCGTTTGGCACGGAATGTCCGATAGCGAAACGTATATGCGGCGATTTAGAAGGGTATACGTGTCTCGTTGGAATCCAATCGCAGATCGTTTTCCCCCGACCCGAGGTCCTCCTCGCTTCCATCCTTTTCTGTGTGAAAGCATTCGCCGGTATACACATCGATGACTCTCGGATTAAAATTTAATTACTACCGAGCATTAATCGAACGGGATACGAAGAAGGGAGAGAAACCAAGAGCAAGAGAGTAGAGACGGCGGGGGGCGAGTGTATGAGAATATCACGCAATGCGAGAAGGAGCTTTTGATGAGAGCGAGAGAGCAAAAGAGAGAACGCGACGGAAGGAAGGAAGGAAGGAAGGAAGATCAGATCTCGACGCGAGTATCGTCTCTCGCGCGCGCCTGCTGGTTCCTCGACGAAGACACCGGCCGCGCGGGTGGCTCTCGCTCTTGGCTCTAATGTGATTGCTTTACTGCCCTAGCGAGAGCTATTGGCGCGCTATATGTGCGGCACATTATATCGGACAGCGGGCGAAAATGGAATTAGTTTTTTGCAATTTCATCTCGCCATTCCTCTCTCGCCGGCTCTTCACATTTTTCCGATCATAATTTTAGCCGCAGCTGTCAAGATGTGTGTGTATCGAAAAAAAAAGGAGAAAAATAATACAGGAACGGAGAATTTTTATCGATAGACTTACTCGAGTGCTCGTTAACCCTGGAACGGTAGGTGGGGGTCAAAATGACCCCAGACGACTTTAAATCCCACATTTTTCAATGATTTTTTTACTTCGAGCAAAATTGCCCAGGCTCACGTGATTCTGCATTAAAAAACGATGAATTTTTCAAAATTGGGGTCATTTTGACCCCAGGTTACCGGAACAGGTGAAAAAAATTCGTTATGAAAAAAGAAAAAATTCCCACTTCTGCGGAAGCTCAAGGAACAAACTTATTTCGTCTATTCAGCTTAAATGTGATTTTTCATTCTTACCAAAAACACGTTGTGAGAGCAACACACGGAACATCGACAAACAGACACACAAGACATTTCGTTTGTGTATATTGAAAATCATCGATTTTTGTCGGTCACGCGTTCTCCGCGGCGTCGCGACGCTCATCCGTCGCTCCCCGAGCGGAATCGAGCCTGATTGCATCGATCCCTTCTCCACAATATTATTTCACCGTGAAAGAGAGTGAGGGGCGGGGGGGGGGGGCACCGGGGCAGGTACACAGGGAGGGAGAGATGCGACAGGAACACACAGCAGCACATCCACCAACCGTGAACGGAGAAGAGACGCGCGGCTGTAGGATGAGACGAAGAAGGAAAGAGGAGCGACGGTCGCATTTTCCAGGGATTTAGGAGACCCATGAAGTAAATAGGAGTCCTGACCGTTCTCCCGTAAAATTGTATGTGAAATTGTGCAATGTGTCTTGCGAATTGAATTGCCGGTAACGACATTGATTTTATTGCTTGTTTCGCTATTCTCTCCCGGAAAAACGAGGATATCTTTTGTGGGTATAACGATTTTAAGGACGTTGTATGACGACGGTCAAATCTCAAATTTTCTTTTCAATTTTTTTTACATACAAAATGCTTTGCGAGCCCAAGTTCATTGAAAAAAGTTGTTGCAAATTGACTAAAGAACAACGTACTCTAAATTCAAGATTGTCCGAGGTAATCTGTATTTTTTATATAATAAACAAAATTTCGAAAAAATTTAACGACCGATTTTTTTGCAAAACTGAATAAAGCTTCTTCGATGTTACATAAAAGTGTATGCAAAGTTTTAAGAGGCTTCACCATTTAGAAATCGAAATATTTAATGTTGAAAATTGCAACTTTTAACGCACGCTCTTATGAGAAACTACTGAAAATTGTGATTTTTATAAATTAAAAAAAAATCATTAAAAAAAGATGTTACAAATTGACCAAAGAAAAACATACTCCAAATCCAAAATTGTCCGAGGTAATCTGTATTTTTTATATAATAAACAAAATTTCGAAAAAATTTAACGACCGATTTTTTTGAAAAACTAAATAAAGCTTCTTCGATGTTACATAAAAGTGTATGCAAAGTTTCAAGAGGCTTCACCATTTAGAAATCGAAATATTTATTGTTGAAAATTGCAACTTTTAACACACGCTCTTATGAGAAATTACTGAAAATTTTGATTTTTATAAATAATTAATAATAATTCTCTTTGTGTGGTGCAGATTTAAAGGAAGAAACAAAGAAAGAAAAGAAAAAAAAGCCTCCTTGGTCGATTCGATCGACTTGAAAAAATTTGGAAAAAGAAAAAATCTATTGCACGATTCGGTAAAGCGATAGAAACTCTTGCTTTTAAAACAGAACATAATTTTCGTAAAAGTTCCTGCTCATTTCTATGGAGAAGTGAATTGAGGCAAATCCCAAACGATATATATTTTAGTAGTCGTTGGACTTGAGGCAAAATTGCTGAATAGCACACGCGACGATCATTCTCGTCTGTTCTCGTAAAGCTCTCAGTTCGGGCTTCCTTAAGCTGCTGCTTACTCGCTCACTCATTCGCCGTTGGTTGCCCACCTTCATAATTTGTTTTCAATGATTTACCGTCGGCTAATTGCAAAATGCAACGAGAGCGGTAATATTGCTTTGCAGGATACGTCGACGAGGGTGAGCAGGAGGCGACGAGAGAGAGAGAGAGAGAGAGAGAGTACGTGGAGCTATACTTTAGTTTGCAATTTAAACTTTACTTCCTCTGGAATTGATTAGCTTTTAGTAATTAAGCAAGCAACGCCTTGGCCCACTCGCGCTTATTCGCGCTCTCTCTCTCCCTCAAGTTTGCCGCGTGCTCTCAGGGGTTGCTTGCTCTCCTTTCAACCTCCCCTGTTATCCACCGTTCCCATCCTTTTCCTCCATAGACTCGCACGAATACGAACACTCACCAACGAGAACGCGCCCGCGCTTTAGAGCCAACCAGGACTTCGCAATCCCTCTCTCTCTCTCTCTCTCTCTCTCTCTCTCTCTCTCTCTCTCTCTCTCTCTTTTGCTATTGCGTGGATGAGCGGCAACGCCAAACTGGTAGGGTGGTTTTAATCAACGCCTCGTGCGCGCCACGGCTACTCTCTCCCTCCAGCCCTATTTTTTCTATATATATATGTAAATAAAATGGGCACCACTTTCCCTCTCACCTTCCCGCATGCATATCCACGCAGTCTAAATGAAAGAGACGCAGAAATGATAAAAAGAGTTAGTAGCAAAACGAGACCAGCAGAACGCCAGCTAAGCTGTGTATTTTTTTACGCGAAAACCTCACCTCAAGCCAGGACCTTGTGTATTTCCTATAGACTTTTTATCCTCCCCCCCCCCCCTCCCTTCTCACTCTCTCTCTCTTTCATTGTGAATGGAGAGAGCAAGCAGCAGATAGAACACAGTGCGAAGCAATTTCGGCATGGAATGCGTTTCCCTCGATAGGTTGCTCCTGCCGCGCGCCAGCGATGGTAACGGTCGTGTCGGTGGTGATGGTAGTAGTGCTTGCCCAGCCGGGACAGGCCCAACCAATTTCAACTTCCATTATACACCCTTACCCGGTGCCGTGAAGCTTTTCCAAAGTATACTCTCCCCACACACACACACACACACACACACGCACACACACACACACACACACACACTGAGCACGCAGACCTTGCGACTAGACAGTCCACAAGAGGCTTCAAGCCTTTTTCCACTCTTCGTCCTTTCTCGCTCGCTCACACGCCATTTTCATTCAATGCTTCATGGGATTTATTTAGCATCGAGTAATGCAATCAAAATGTCCACATCGTAACCTTCAACTTGATGGTTCTATGTTTCCGGTTAAATAAATAGTTGTCTATGCACGCTCATAAAATATTCACTCTTCATTTACTTTTCAATTTAGTCAACATTTTTCTGCCTTTTTGGAAGAGTTTACATTTAATTAAATTTGAGAGAATTAAGTCAAAGTCGATTGCAGATTTTTTTATTTATTTTCATGCACTTTTTACCATTCTGCTGCCTCTGCCTGTTGATTTTTTTATGGTTTTTTTTTTATTAGCTACACTTTTGCCGCTACGTTCTCCAATGAGTATTTGCGTTAATGAACATTCTTGGTATTGAAGTTTTTATGCGTTTGTCTCTGTTTCTGCTGTTTTTTTTTTTTTTTGCTACTCTTGGCTCAATCACCTGGACAAGTTTTTAGCGTGGCCTAGAACGGTAACGTGATTTTTTTTTCAAATATTGCGGCAATTTTGAAAAATTCATATCTCCGGTAAAATTTAACGAAAAGCGTTCAATCAGGGCTCATTCTCTTCGTTTTTTAATGCAGGATCACGCCAGCCTGGGCAATTTTACTTAAAGTCAAAAAATTAGTCAAAAATGCGGTAAAACGATAAAAAACGAGAGAACGAAGGGAGAAAGGGCGCCCGGGGTCGTTTCTGACCCCATGTTACCGTTCTAGGGTTAACTATGACGATCTGGCGAAAAGAGCTCGACGCTCTTTTCGAAATTTTCTCATTCTCGTGGGTGCTGGAAAATATGTTTAGCGTCCCTCTCGCCAATTTCTCTCACAGCACATCACTCGAGGGCGATGGAAAGTTACTCATTTCCTGTCTCGCCCGCTCATCGCCTTATTTTCTTTCTCTTTCCAAGCAGCCTTCCGCCAATTTTCGAGCAGTTCTCGTTAAATGTTGTTTTTTAATTTAAAAGACGCGCCTCCAGGTTAATGTACCGCTTTAATTTCGGGATTTCGTTTATGCCTCCTTCTCGAGCAGCACGCCGGGTTCAGAGGCGCGTGTGGTACACCATCGCGAGGGTGAGTTTCGCCGGCACGACGACGACGACAACGACGACCTGCTGCCGCAGCGGCGACGACGATGATCGCGTATAGTCGTGCCCGTGGTATAGCGATGCTAACGGAGAAAACGGGCGGGACAGCGGGGTGAAGGAGTGGCTGACTTGGTGCTCGGGCGAACCACTTCCGGCCACGAAGATTGACTTCCGACTCGCTTTCCACTGTGTGTGAACTGGCGCGCCGGCAGTCCCGGCGTACTCTTTCCCCATCCCCGTTCGCATATATAAATTCTCCTATACAATCCTCTTCTCCTCTCTATATACAACTACACTTTTCACTCTATAGATATATTTTTTAGTATTATGTACACATCGTATACACGAACGAAAGCGAGTGAAAGAAACCAATCGTTTTTCCCAACCTCCTCTCTCTCTCATCTACTTTCTCCGGCACGCGGCTTTCCGACCCTCGAGGCTTTTTCTTGCTCTCTCGCTCGAAGGAGGTAATACAAAAATAATAACTTGATCTTTTTACTCGGTATACTAACCACAAGAATGTTGACTCTTGATTTTGGGAAATAAATTATTGCGCGAGCAGGCTCATTGTTGCTGCTGCCTTTTCATCGGCACAGCCGTCAATTGTGTTCGCATGCGAGGAAATAAAACACAGGTGAGTGCACGTTAATATCGTATTTGTTAACTGGAAACAAAATTTTGTTGAAAAAGATGGAAATTTTGTTCGATACGTTCGAGGAAACGGTTTTTTTGAATAATTACAAACAATTGTGTCATTGCCAGCAAGAAATATTTTAGAAAGTCTCTTCGGAAGCTCATTTTGGTCGTTGCCACTCGTAAATTTCGCTGACAATTCCGTTGGAAATCAAATATACTGCCAAAACAAGGAAAAATTTTCAATTATCCAAAAATATTTTGTTTATCGTATTCAACAAAATATCGACGATTTTTAACAAAATTTTATTTACAGCGTTAAAAAAAATGGTTTTTTAAAAATTCTACTCGAGCATTCGTCCACGACGACGAGGGATGGAACGAGCGAACTCCTCCATCACGTAATATAAAAAATTGCCACTTTTTATTGGGGAGGAGAATTGAAATTTTTGCGACTGTCGCGATTGAGGAATGCGAGGAATGTTTCGCGACTGTAATTAAAAAGCTAATTAACGTCAACGCAACGAAAATAATCGCGACAAACAGTCCTTACTAATTGTTTCTCGAATTTTTTTTATTTAATTTTTTTTTTTTTTATCAAGATAAAAAGTGAAAAGCAATACAAAGTGAATTTAGAACGATTCTCGAAAGATTTGAAAAATTCATTAACCAAGTTCATCGAGACCTTTGCTGTCTCACGAGTTTTTAAAATTCACGAATCGATTTGGAATTTAGTATTTTTACAAAAGTAGCTCTGATCAATTAAGGGAAAAACTCGTGCTCTCGTTAATTAACAGTTCTCGAGTATCTCAAGAGAGGAAAAAGGATGGAGGGATGGAGGTTGGGGGTGGCTCGCCAATGCTCGATGCAAGTCCGTGGGAGAGCGAGGGAGAGAGGAGAAGAATTTTAATTAAGGTGCATATAAGGGGAGGCTGGGAATATGTATAGTTCCTCGTGTAATAAACAGGCTTGCTTTGGAACTTGTTGGTTTTGTGTGTGTTTTTTTTATTTCGTTGATTTATTTAATCAATATTTTTACACTTCTCGACTCTGCGTTAATTGAGGCCGAAAAATCGCAAATTGTCAAGTGTACATGAGTCGCTGCAATACGAATTAAAATTTGTACATTGGAAATGAAATTTTGTTAAAAATTGTCGATATTTTGATGAATACGGTAAACTAAATATTTTTGGATAATTTCAAAATTTTGGCAGTATTTTTGGTTTCCAACAGAATTTTCAGCGAAATTCACGAGTGGAACGACTAAAATTTGCTTCCAAAGAGACTTTTTCGACGAAACGATAATTCTCTCGGGACATCGCGAATTTTTCGCGTAAAAAAATAATTTTTGGAGAAAAATCAAATTTTTCGGTTTTTTTTTCGAAGAAAAACTATGGAAACAAAATATTTATTGATAATTTCAAAATTTTCGTTATTTTTGCGGTATTTTTGTTTTCTAACGGAATTTTCAGCGAAATTTATCAGTGGAACGACAAAAAATTTGCTTCCAAAGAGACTTTCCAAAATATTTCTTGCTTCAATGACACGATTTTTGGAATTATTCAAAAAAACGTTTAGTATCCAACAAAATATCCAGCTTTTTCAACAAAATTTCGTTTTCGGTGTACTGGTACGTGCAGCTCGAAGTTATACACAGAGACAGAGAGAGAGAGAGAGAGAGAGAAAGTCAACTCGTACCATTAGGGTCGACACTTCACCGGGGCCAATTACAATCGGTCATCGCACGCGCCGAAGCAATTAAGGCGCTCCCAATTATCGTACGTCGAGCTCGGCGTATATATCGAGAGAAGGAGAGACAGACTGTGAGACGTACATATGTATTCTGGCGTGTATGCTGCGTTAACCATAGCGATTTCATCGCGATGAGCATGTAGCGACGCATAAATCGGTTAGCGCGGGGTGTAGTGTCTGCACATGGTGCGTTTTGTACGTTGTCAACGTGTGTATGATAATAATGATCCATTTCGATCACGAACCCAGAGAGACGAATTGTTAATAATTAATTAATAAAATAAATAATATAAAAATAAAAAGCAACAAAATGATTAGTTGGTAAATGGAAAATTAAATGGGGAATTAAAATTTGTAATTTGACTGACCAGTGTGGAGGGAAAAACCGGCAATCCTTCCTCGTGCGCGTTCACTTAAGAATATCCTTTTTTTTTCTATTTTTCCGTGAATTCCTGTTTCTTCAAAAATTCGAAAATCGAGCACAGAGAAAATCACAAAAAAATGCACTTTTTTTTCACTCTATCGATGAGCAAGATTCAAGGTTAAATTATTCAAATTATAAATAATCATACACACTTATTCGTTGAGCTTTACTTTTGCTTGGAAACACCGCGAACCACACGAAAGATTCTCTTGTTTTTTTTTTCGTTTAGAAACTTTTTTTTTTTGGAAAATTGCGCGTCGACCGAGTTAGAGAAATCTTCAAGTTGCCGCCGCGGCTTACTGGCCCCCGTTACTTTTTTTCCTCAACGTGCGCAACCCGGCGGTCCGACTCGGAGTGGAGTCGCGCCAACCGAGGATCGCGACTCTCCGATGTGACGTCACGCGAGGAACGAGACGGGGAAACGCCTGCGCTCTTCGGCACCGCGCACACTTTCTTTCTCTCTCTCTCTTCCTCTCTTCATCTTTCTCTCGCTTTCTGTAGAGCAAACGGGGGTGGAGATTACGCGTGTGTCTCGCGTACCATCAACTAAATTCTCTCTCTTCCTCTCTTTTTCCCTCTCGTCGTTTCCTGGACGCGATTCTTCGTGTCGTCTCTCTGCTGGACGAGACCAACGACAGCCAGACTCACCGACACTATAAATTACTGTTACATCCTCGTGCACAGTCCCAAAGTGGCGTATCAACTGCCTCCTTGTTTCTTCTTTATTTTCCTCGCTCTCTCGCTGTCGCTCTCTCTCTCGCCCTCTCTCTCTCTCTCTCCCTCTTTCCATATCGGTATCGTTTTTTTGTCCGCCTTTCTGTACCAATTACGTGGCACAATGCAGAAAAGGAGGATATCGCAAACGGACAACCAGAAACACCAGAGAACGATCGCATACTGACCGGATGTGCAATTATGCTATCAGCTTATTGCTATTTTGCAAAAAAAAAAAAAAAGAGAAAAAAAAACCTTGACGTACGTTTCGTCTTCACATCTTGTTCGTAATAATATTTCCTCATCAGGCTCGTGTAGGTTTTTACGAATCGATGGGAGCAGTCGATGAAGAATAATTCGACAAAGAATTTTGTCATCATTTTGCCTGAATGAAAATTCACGTTGCAAATTTATTTGGAAAACGTCGATACGACTACGAACAATTATCGAAAGTAATTAGACTTTTTAATTAGTTTGAATTATTGAGACTCTTCGGAAACTTTCGTACACTCGGAGGAACCAAGAGGAGAAGCGATTCCAACAATTTTTCTCACAAAAAATCTTTCTCCCTTCGTTCTCTCGTTTTTTATCGTTTTACCGAATTTTTGACTGATTTTTTCACTCGAAACAAAATTGCCCAGGCTCGCGTGATCCTGCATTAAAAAACGAAAAGAATGAGCCCAAGTTGAACTCTTTTCGTTAAATTTTACCGGAGATATGAATTTTTCAAAATTGGGGTCATTTATGACCCCAGGTCAACGGAATAGGTCAAAATTAATTATTAATTTTTTATTAATTAATTATTCAATGGCATTTATCACGAGGCGAAAAAGATTGATGATTCCAGTTCGAATGGAATGTTTCCAAATCCTGAAAAGCTTTTCCTTTGAGGGATAACAAAGAATGTTATTAATTTTGTATAACTGTTGATACTTTTACAAAATTCATCGAGTTGGTGGATAAGAACGAGATTCTCGTTGATATAATGTGGCACGGTGGGCAATGTTGCACTTTCGATGATTGCATTGAAATTCGACGTCTCGTGAACTCGGTACAAAGAGAGAAAGGGCCAGAGAAATATATAAGGGAGAAAGGGAGCGCTTGGTCGCGCGTGCTAGCCTGAGCGTGTACTTAACGAACCGGACTAATGAACTTCCCGCGTGCCCGGCAGCGACGCAATTAAGAAAGTCTCAGAGGCCGTAAGAGAAGGAGTGTGTCCTGGTTGGCAGAGAGGGTGAGCTTTGGGTATAAAGAAAAGCGAAGCAACATCAGAGTCTTGTGCGGTCATCGAGTGAGGCTAAAGAGAGCTTTTCATTTTTTTCCCCCCCCCCCCTTTCAAAAGTCGCTTCGCTGCGACGTCGTATTTCCGGTATTTATCATTTCTTTCGTGAAACTCATCTGGTGCGAGATGGATCGACGATTCTCAGCATTTGTATATTTCGAGGTAAAAGTGGACGTGCAAAAAGGAGAAATATAGTGTGTACAAGTTCGTTTGGTAAGGTGCAATTGGGAATCGTGCAATTGCGACGATCATTAAGTTTGAATTCAAGAGGGAGCTTTTTCTCGTTTTAATGAATGTCATTAAGTGCGCTGGAGTAATAGGAACGTTGTTGGACCAACGTGGACGACGCGAAGCTTGAATTTATTTCACCCTTGCCACTTTTTTTCCTATCCAATTATATTAATTAAATAAATTTGTACAGAGGAGTTATGAAAATTTTCAATGAGTTTATCGGCGTGTAAAATTAATGTGGTTGAATATTTCCTTGGCAAAAACACACAAAGGGCTATGGGATTTCATTGAATTGCAAGCATCTCGCGAACGATAACCTGGGGCTCAAAATGACCCCAATTTTGAAAAATTCATATCTCTGGTAAAATTTAACGAAAAGGCTTCAACCTGGGCTCATTTTTTTCGTTTTTTAATGCAGAATCACGTGAGCCTGGGGCAATTTCGCTCCAAGTGAAAAAATTACTCAAAAATTCAGTAAAACGATTAAAAACGAGAGAACGAGGGGAGAAAGGGATTTAAAGTTTCCTGGGGTCGTTTTTGACCCCGGTCTACCGTTCTAGGGTTAAGGGCGTCGCAGAAGATTTTTTGATAAATATTTGCGATGGATACGTAGAGAAATTTTCGGTGTGAGAAAAATTCCTCCTCTTGGTTCCTCCGAGTGAACAAAAGCTTCCGAAGAGTCTCAATAATTCAAACTAATTAAAAAGTCTAATTACTTTCGACTATTGTTCGTAGTCGTATCGACGTTTTCCAAATAAATTCGCAACGTGAATTTTTATTCAGGCAAAATGATGCAAAAATTTTTTGTTTTGTTTTTTCTTCAAAATTCTTTGAAAAGTCGCCTGGGGTCGTTCAGACCCCAGGTTACCGTTCTACAGTCTTTCATTTTCTTATTCGTCCTCTTGACAAAGACAAAGTATCGCTATAGAAAACCAAAAGTTGGTTTTGTCAGTGCGGAGGTAAAAGCAGAGTACGTACGTCTCGCAATGAGCAAATCACGAAATTGCACGTCCTTTCTGCTGCTGCTCCTGTTCCAGTATTTATTGTGTGGACTTTTATCCAGTATGGACGCACTCGCTGCTCTCCGGCACACAATTAGCTAAAACCTCGCGAATATCCTTCTCGGAGTTGTTCTCAGGGGATGAAGGACACATCCGGTCGCGAAAGAACTCGCGGGCTTACCTATCATCCTGTGTCTGTCCATTTACCTTGAGAACTACACTCATAAAATACTACTTCCCGAGTCCTCCCTCTCTCTCTCTCTCTCTCTCGGCCCTGCTTCGCTTTCCGTGTGGTCGTTTTTCCACTCGCTTTCCGCCTGTCTCTTTTTTTGTCTCCGTCCTTCGCGTCAGTGTATATCGCGGACGCGGAGTGTAAGATTTAGATTGTTTCACGGACGACGGCGCGCAACCCCATAAGAAAGCACTTTCATTTCTCCTCGCAGCTTCTTGGTCGCCCCGCCACCACCATTTCCTCAAGAAGCCGCGGTCCATGCTGGGAGAGTGCGAGGAAAGAAGAGACGCGATCGTTCTCGCGCGTTGCGTCTTTCGTCGTCGTGGCAGTCGTTATTTCCGAACGAGAAAAAAGTGTATGAGAGAGAAAAGCGATACAGAGTGTGAAGAGTCGAGAGAGCTGGCTCTTTCGATTAGAATCGATACTTCTCGCCATCTCGCTTCCTCTCCTTCTTTCCTCTTTTTCTATATACATCCCCATGCACGAATCTATGTGTATATATCGTTCTTTCTGACTGTCTATCCATCCATTGCACAGGCTTCGTTGCTCTCCTCTTCTCCTTTATACACTCCGCCATACATTTCTCGCTTCCGATTGACGAAAAGAAGTAGAAAAAAAAAAAAAAGCAATCTACGATCACTCAACCGCTCGACCGAGACATCTCGATGCTATCGCTCTCGAGGATTCTTTCTTTATCAACTCTCTATAGAAACTTGATACATTTACTATATTTATGGTTAATACCTGCGGAGAAAACCACCACGTAATGCAACTGCTTTTTTCTAATCATTTTCTCGCAGCTTGCTCTTTTTCGACTCGATTTTTTATTCAATTAAGGATTTTGGGTACCTAGGAAACTTGTTTATGTTGATTGTTCAATAAATAGCCTCTTAATCGTCGGGAAATTTGTACAGGACCTCCTGAATACTTTATGTAAAAATATACCAAATTTTAAGAATTCTATCATCATTACTATGCACCTTAAGGATTTAAATAAAAAATGATGAGAAAATTCTGAAAATTTTATATGTTTTTGCACGAAATATTCAAGAGGACGTGTAAAAATTTCACGACGATTACGAAGCTCGTTATTAAAAAATTGACATTTCGTTAAGAACAATTTTTCAAACAATTACAAAAAATATTTATCAATAAACTTCGTTTTGAAAAAAAGATAAGAAAATTCCGAAGATTTAGTGTGTTTTTGTACGAAGTATTCAAGAGGACGTGTAAAAATTTCACGACGATTAGGAAGCTCGTTATTAAAAAATCAACATTTCGTTAAGAACAATTTTTCAAACAATTACAAAAAATATTTATCACTAAACTTGGTTTTGTTTCCGTTGCTTTCAGTATATTGTAGATATTAAAAAATTGAGAGGTCAAAAAAAAAAAAAACTTATCGCTAAGTTATACCAGTTTCCATAAAACTGCATTTAATTTATTAACGTTAATTGTTCAATAACGAGTAATATAACGACTTGGTAATCAACATCCTTAAAACATCAAGTTCGTTAAAATCAACTGTCCATTTGTTCGATTAATAATTCAATCAAACATGCCATCATAAAGTTCATTCCTTCGCTCACCACAATTTGTAATCTTTGCACAGTAAAAACATGCAAAGCGGTGACGTCGCACTCTGTCGTTTTTGTTGGTGCGAGACGAGCCAGATACCAATCTCTCCGTGTGGATGTGTGTACGAGCAAAAGAAACTGAGAGTGCCGGAGATGAGCGTATATACATACGACACACACACACACACACACACACACACACACACACACACACACACACACACACACACATATATATACAACTCTCCGGGCGCACGATAAATTATGTATCGAGACGTTTAATCGCCTCTGTAATTAAACTGTCCCTCAAAGGATTGATTGCCGTCTCATGAGTCCATGAATACGTTAACGAGTGCTAATGAGCTTGCGGAGAAGCAGCGACCTGCTAGACCAATATAGATACACGTGATCTATATTTATATTACGTTTTTCAGGTCAAATCGAACAATGAGCCTGCTAACCTCTCGTCACGTACTTGTTCGTTATTCCTTCCTACACTATTCTACAAATATTGCAATTTCCGGTAAATTCCACACTCGTAATATTTTATCAGTTGCCGAATAAACTTTTGACAATTTTTGACTAACGTTTTGAAAAAACGTTTAGTCGAACGTATCGAACAAAATATTCATCTGTTTCAACAAAATTTTTTTTTCAATGATAAACAATAAGGAATAAGGACAGATTTTGTTTACATTTCGTTGAACTTGCCCGATGCAATGTCAGCAGGATAATAAATCATTGCATGATGATTAGCCAATGTACAGTTTGCATAGGCGTACCGAACTTTGCGCGATGTTTATTCCGAAACGATGTGAACGAGGAGGAGAAGGAGGAGAAGGACGACGACAACGAATGATCGCACCTGCCGATCTGATATCCTTGGGAACGAAAACTCTTATCCCGTTCTTTCGCTTCACCCTTTTATTTTCGCTCGGTCGAATATTTTTTTATTTAGTTGCTCGACTTTTCGCGCGATAAACGAAGAATTATTGCGACCCCGTGAAATTGCATAAACGCGAGAAAGGAAAAAAAAAAAAAAAAAAAGCAGCAGCACTCACCGAGACTCACTTTTCCCTTTTAATATTTTTTTTTCTCTCTCTCTCTCTTTTTTTTTCATTATCCCGATAGGATCTCTTTCTCTTTCTTCGTCTCTCATAGAAAACGACCGCAAAACTGGCGCATTACTCAAGGCGCGTGACGTCACGTCCCAAAAGCCTAGAGAGAACTCTCGAGAGGAGAGACAAAAAGGGAGAAGGGCTGCGCGTTCGTCTGCCCCCCCCCCCCCCCCCCCCTCGATTATAATTAAGAAAATAGACTTTAAATCCACGCGAACGTAAAGTGGTAGCAGAGGCGATGTGCCGGTGATGCGCGAATCCGCTCTCATTTTACCTCATCCGAAAAATAAAAAGAACGTGGCGAAGGGTGCGCAACCGAGGACGCTGTGTAAGAGGAAAGCCTGGGGAGGAACACTGGGGAAGGGAGAGATGGAAATTAATTCATTACTCTAATGCGTCGAGTGAGAAAATGGTGGCCGAGTTGAGCGCTCAAGTGTCGACTGCTCTCTCACTGTGCCGCTCTTTTCATTTTATACATATATATATATCCTCAAGCACAAATAGTACTTTCGTTTCACGTGCGAACTAAACTCGAAGCGTTACTCTCGTCAAAGATGGATCTCTCGTTTTCATTTCGAAAATTAACACTCTCCATTATACTACGTAGGCCCCGCTGTGGCGCGAGAACTCTCTCTCTCTCTCTCTCTCTCTCTCTCTCGCTCTCTTCTTCGTTGCCTCCCCGGAGCTTAAACTCTCGCGAGTCTCATCTGCATCGTCGTTGGTAGACAGCCACTCTCGGGGATTTTTCTATGTCTCTTGGATTCTGATTCTCGAGGACGACACGCCGTTGAAAAAGATACAGCAAAAAAAATGGTGGGGATGGAAGCTTCACTGCGCAAGCTTCTCATTCTCTTTCTCTTTTTTTTTCTGACAGCTCCTATGATACACTAATCTTCTTCTCGTCCCACAGACACTCACCGGTGTCTCTTTCAATGGACACAGCAATTTATTTCTTTGAATTATCATGCTTATCGTTATACGAGTCTTGAATTAGGCTCTTCTCGAGTCATTTTCTTTTAATCAATTTATCGTTCGATCAAGTTCGTTATAATCGGACACGAGGCGTTGGAAAAGTCTTTTTAAATACACGCGATGAAATTTTGCTGAGCGATTCATTCGATTGGACGAGTTTCTTGTTTGCTAACGAATTACTATCACAAAATTAATTTATTTAGGATTCTTCGAACCTAGAACGGTAACCTCAGGTCAAAAACGACCCCAGGCGACTTTAAATCCCTTTCTCCCTTCGTTCTCCCGATTTTTTTCTAAAAAGGCATTTCCTTCGACCACCATATGTAGTGGAAAGTAAAAGTAGTAAATGTAGCTCCACTTTTTCTTACTGGAAACCAAATTTTTCAAAATTCGAGCCACCACAAAATTTGTTTGCTCTATTAAAATTTTTCTTACGCCAAAATAAATAGCTATTTAAAAGCTGTTCGAGTGCGCAAGAAAAGAATTCTTACATCCACTCTTTCTTAGTGAAAAACAAAAATTCCAGCCTACAAGTGATTCCGGAAAACAGAAAAATCCTTATTGACAACGAACCACAAAGACAAGAGAATTCCCATACGATCGATTAACCCTCTAGCTATCTCCTCACAAACAATTTATCTCCATGACACGTTTAAGAATATACGAAAAAATATATAAACGATCAAGAGAATGATTGTAATACAATTTTCGTCAGAAATTCACTACTCTAATGCCAGCAAATTTCCAATTCGAATACCCATCAGACGAACCTTCGAAATCTATACGTACTGTTGACTCCCGGGTATTATATATACGAAGGCAACTCCGTGGGTGTGCAATTCAACGCCAAGATTGGATTAGTTTCGACGAGAGAATTTCAAACATATCTCGCAGCTCTAAGATGCTCTATCTCTATATATATAGAAATATATACATATCTATATATATATATATACACCGGAGCACGTTTATATAGTTTCTATGCTGTCTCATTAGATTAGAATACTACGTGCGCCGTTACGTTGAGATTCTGAGCATTTTCGAGAGTGAGAAAGGGCCAACACAGTTATACGTTTACATTCATGGCTTATATTTGTGTAGGTGAAGCTCTGTGAAGCTTGTAACTCAAACCGGACGCTGAGGATGAAGCAAGCAGCATCTATATCTATATATTTAATTCTCTATATACCGGTAGGAGCTTCCCACATGATATCGGTTGCAAACCAAGAACGACCACCGCAGAGTCACCACGTTGTCGACGTGTGCGGCTGTATACGTCCATCGAATAGCCGTCACAGAGTATGTAATTAGATTTAACCCGCTCTCACTCCTGTACCCTTTAATTAGTACTCGCGTCATCAATATAGACCGACAAAACGTTACTATTCCAAAAGACGAAGCTCTGCTGGATGGACGGACGTTTGTGGCTGCTGAGTATGCAGGAATATTTGATTGTGATCTTTGCTAAAAATAAATTACACGATGATCATTTTGGAGGGGAAAACAAAACATTTGAAAATTGTTCGTTCAAGCTTTTTTGCGTTAGAAAAAATTTTTCGAAACGGAGGCTTAGCTCAGAGACTCGAATTTCCATGAGATAATTCATTCGATAATGCTCTTTCGACCAAACTGTACACTGGAAGAATGTAAAACGGAGGTTTTCGCAAAAGAAAAAGTCTCCAAAATACTTCGTTTCTTATTTTTTATTTAAAAAAATTTTTTTTTATTTTTTGGAATCTTGAAATTTTGAGTTGAGGAACAATCTGCCAAGATGCCGAATTCGAGACCCGAAAAAAACGATGGAAAAGGTTAGCGAGGTTGGAAAAAAAAAAAAAACGAGCGTCATCTTTTAATTTGAAACGCTCTGTAGCGGTGCGACGGTTCGCAGACTCCGAAGAATCGGACGCCAGGAACTATCTTTGACGCATTCGCTATCGGTCCCTCCTTTCCACACGTCCATCCTGCTTGACAGTTCCGCTGTGAAATAAACGGATTGATCGCTGATCGCAATTCCGCATCCGTCCGCAGAAAGTCAATGCGCAATTAATGTGCCGTTTACGACACCTCTCTGTCTATCTGTCCGTCTCTCTCCCTCCCTCTTTTTCATCAGGTCCCATCAACACACAGTGTGGACCTTCGTTTCATCAGAAATTGGAATACGACGTTATTCACACGGTATACGGAATATCGATCGCGTCATACGTGTCTAGTTATACGAACGCGATGTAATTATAAATTCGCGAGATACCCGCGTAGTCGAGAAAAGGTCAGGTGGTTGATCCAGAAAAAAGCGACAAGACTGCAGCTGCAGCGAATCGAATTTTTTTCCTTGTGACCTTTATGCCCTCCTTATTATTCTATCCATATTAATTAACGCATGATACAGGGTTCCACGACACCATATCACAGACGAAAACATGCACCACAAAAATATCACAAAAAAATATAATAAAAAAAAAAATATTTCAGGTCATACGCTCAAATTTTACAAAATTACAAACAAACAAACGAAAAATACAATCAAACGAAAAACAAAAATAAATAAAATAATATAAAATTCTTCTAGTTTGGGATTTTCTTTTTCACATTTATGTGGGTTGGGGCCATTCGCATGAAAATGTTGTTATTAGTTAAAATAAAATTCTTGAATGTAATATTTTTACGAACAAACAAAAAATACAATCGAACAAAAAAAAATAATATGAAATTCTTCTAGTTTGGGATTTATTTTTTCACATTTATGTGGGATGGGGCCGTTCGCATGAAAATGTTGTTATTAGTTAAAACAAAATTCTTGATTGTGCTATTTTTACGAACAAACAAAAAATACAATGGAACAAAAAAAATGAAACGAAAATAAATAAAATAACATAAAATTCTTGTTTCTGGTATTTTTTAATGATATTTTTTACTGCAATTTTATTTGAAGTGATGAAATTTCGTGACATTTTTAGTAAATAATATCACATGCACGTCGCGTCAACCTGAGACAGATTTTCTCGAAAAGAATTTTGAAACCGCCAATCAATAATACTTAATAATTGAATCTTTTTGACAATTTTAAGAGGCGGGTGGAAAAATGCATGGAACGTAAACAAAAACACTTGAACCCTACGGAGCAGAATCGATTGGAGATTGAATTGGTTGGAGAACGATTCCCATTCGGTATATTCGCTCTAAACACCGACTGCGCGATCAACTAATGCGAAGGAACATTGTAATCGATGAAGAAAAGTCCCAGTTGGCGATAATAACAAGTTCTCTAGGAATGGCAGCGCAACGCGAACGATTCTTACGTGTGTGTGGGTGTCTGTTCCTTATGTGTGTGAGTTGGTGCATGTGTGTAAATAGTATTAGTGATACAGTCGAGAGTAAATGGTTGTGTTGTCGGTTAAAAGGAGAGAAGGTGCGGAGGCGGCAGCGCCTGCTTCTTCGCGGCCACCCCGATGTAATTTTCTGAATGACTGCGTAATTAAAACTCTAATTTCCTGCACTTAATTGACCGGAGTCTTGGCTCCTTCCCTTGCCTCGGCAACAACTCCGCTCTTTCTCGTCTTGCCTTCATTTTACACACGTAACGCGCACTGACACAAACGCACGATCACAAAGTCATTATATCGAACGAACATAAAATGCCATTTGAGCCTAGAACGGTGACCTGGGGTCAAAATGACCCCCAGGCGACTTTAAATCCCGCGCTGATTTTTTGACTCGAGGCAAAATTGCCCAGGCTCACGTGATCCTGCATTAAAAAACGATAAGAATGAGCCCATGGTGAACTTTTCGTTAAATTTTACCGGAGATATGAATTTTTCAAAATTGGGGTCATTTTGACCCCACGGAGTAGGTAAAAAAATAGACCCATACCTGGGACAACATAAAAATGAGGTAACACTGTGTGACAGCAAACAATTTGTTTATGGAAAAAAAAAAACACATCGAAACAAAAAAAAAACCATTAATTTCGAATCGATCATCTTTTCAGATTTCGACTTGAAATTGTTCATTGTTCATTGTTGATTGAAAAGTCAGATTTGGAATTTTCCTCGACCAGAATCAGTGCCTGAGGCCAAATCGAGTTTTGCCATCGTATTTTTTCTAACGATTGATAAAGTTTGCATATTCCTGGATTATTTGATGAAAATGAAACAGCAACGAATCATGCCACCGATGTTATGACACGCCAGGCGCACTGATGAGTGTGGAAACATTAGTTCGTCTATTACTCTCGGTCTAACGAGGAAAAATAGAGCGAAGATTCGTGTAATATAAAGCAGAGCAGTCAAAAGAAGTTCTTCGTGCGCCGCGCGAGAGGGAAAATGCGAGGTACGCACACGGACGAACGAGCGAGACCCTTTTGCTCGGCGTTTGTAACGCCGAGGGTTTTTGGATAATTACGAGCGTCTCCGCGCGCGCGAGTGGGTGGTGGCTGGTCGGAAGGTTGGCAATGCCGAGTCTCTCGCCGAGGCAATTATAATTGCCGGGTCCTTTCGCAATTATAAGTTTCTACGAGACGTTGTACGCGAAAGGTAGCTGCGGGAGGGTCGGGAATGAACGAACGGCAGGTCGGAGCACAGCAGACGAGACAAGGAGGTGAAAACACGAGGGAGTACGAATATAGTGTCCCATTAGTATGTGTGTACAAACGTGTGCACAAGTGTTTGCACTACATACAGAACGGCGCGTGCTGCTGGCGTACAAAGAGAGGAACGAGGGAGAGAGAGAGAGAGAGAGAGAGAATGAAGAGAAGTGTAGCGGCGATCTCTCGCTGCTGTCCTCTCGACTCTCCGAGGTGTATGCTGTATGTGGAAACGTTAATTGGGGTGACCTGCTCGGAAACTAGTTACCGCGGGCGAGAGCCACTGATATTCCTGGTGGAGACCTGTTGGCGAAGGGCGAAGGGAGGTGAAGGGACTTGGGAGAGAACGACGACGACGACGACGTCGACGCTGGAAAGCTTCTCGCAATTCTCTTCCTCCTTACTCTCATCCCTTGCTCTTGCGACAAACCCCCTCGACTGAATCATTTCAGCAGAGCACGTTAAATCGATGCTATTAAATACTTTTATGTGGGCGGACGTAGAAACTTGTTAAAAAGTCTGTGGCTTTTGGTTTCTTCCGTACCTATCATTGAGAATCGACCAAACGCAGCCTGGAACCCTAAAAACGTGACCGGGGGTCAAAAACTACCCCAGGCGATTTTAAAACCCTCTCTCCCTTCGTTCTCCGGTTTTTTAAAATCGTTTTACTGAATTTTTGAGTAATTTTTCGACTTCGAGCGAAATTGCCCCAGGCTCGCGTGATTCTGCATTAAAAAACGAAAAAAATGAGCCCAGGTTGAAGCCTTTTCGTTAAATTTTACCGGAGATATGAATTTTTCAAAATTGGGGTCATTTATGACCCCAGGTCACCGGAATAAGTAAAAAAAAATAAGGTCACCGTTCTAGGGTTAAATTGTTACAGTTGCTGAAAAAGTATTGAAAATTGTTCGCGTCTTTCGATCGCCTCGATTATTCTGGGGATTCATCGGCGGTGACGAAACTGTGAAAAGACCAACGGAACGTGCCAATAGATTTTTATTTTTCAACACGAATAAATCTACTTCGATATACAGTGAGCGAATCACTGACTGTGCAAAGTGTGCACGACCGAAACGTGAAAAGAAGCGAAGTTGCGAATGAAAAGTAGACGAAGAGATCACCGGCCAGAACAGTGTGTGCACTAAGTAAAGTTGCATACAGAACGTCCCAAAAGTCACCTTCGTTCACCCCCAACTCTCAGCTCATCACAAAATTCTGACAAGAGCAATTTTCGTCCTTCCCTCAAAACTAATCTCCATTATTAATTTTCCACCTAAAACACGACACTTACACTCATTCGCATTTTATAACAAATTTGTTATATTAAACAATATTAAGCATTTTCATATTGATTTTTAATTTATATTTATATCTTTTTATATTAAACAATTTAAACAAACTTTATA
Source organism: Hyposoter dolosus (assembly GCA_963921915.1). NCBI lineage: Eukaryota > Metazoa > Arthropoda > Insecta > Hymenoptera > Ichneumonidae > Hyposoter > Hyposoter dolosus. The sequence goes on from OY998138.1 coordinate 11,467,073, forward strand.
ATAGACTTGTTTGAATTCTGCAAAGTTTCAAAAGAGCCAAGTCCTAAAATTAAGATTCTACGACACAATATCTCAGCCAAAATGATCCAACTCAAAAATATCACAAAGAAAAATATTTTTAAAAAATATATCAAACAAAATATTCACAAAAAACGTTTGTGAATATAAAAGTTCACGGACAAGAATTACAACCAATCAAAAAATAAAACAAAAATAAATAAAATGATGTAAAATTCTTCTGGCTCGTGATATTTTTTTCACACTCACGTGGAGTGAGGCCATTCGCATAAAAATGTTGTACATTATTATTAAATAAAATAAAATTCTTTTTTGTGATATTTAAATTGACGAAATCAAAGGTCAAGATTCGTCGTTGCATTTAATCGAAATGCCAATGTCACCGAGTGGTGCCATTGCCTTTCTTCACAGGTGTTTGGTCCAACTTTTGGAAGAGGCTGTACGTATCGTAAAGGTAAAGCAAAAAGTAAAAGAAATGCAAGGAGCCTTTCTGGATGGTAGGAAAGGACATGGAGTGAAGAAGGAGCTGGGAAATGGATGTTACTTAGACTTTGGAAGAGTCACTCCCTTCATAGTTCAGCATCTTCGTCTTATCCTTTCGATTGCATATTACTATGTAGAGATTGGTATGTATATATACATAGAATATTGCACTTCTGGCTCGCAGTGTTTTCCTGTAAAGCTCGCGACTCCACTCGAGCTTTCTTCACTCTTTTATTTTTTTTTTTTTTTTTTCTACAGATATATACAAACCGTAGCCTCTTGCTTTTTCCCCTCCGGTCGACAGACACCATCCACGGGACCCTGCGAGAAAAAGAGAGAGCGAGGCTCCCATCGTATCCTTCACACTCAAAGAGTTTCTTCTCGTGAAAATGTCGCGCAGCTTCTCGCTTTCTCTTCTCTCTTGAGACACGACGACGAGGCGACACCATATAATCATATCTCGCTCTTCTTTCTTACACTCTTTAACGCTCCGATTGTTTACACGATAGGTTTGCGCAACGATTCTTTACTTACCATCCAATTTGTAATTTTCTATTGATCTCCAATAAATAATTCTTGGTATCCAACGGTTTGAACGTTGCGTTCATGAAGTTGGCAATCTCGAGGATAAAAGGGCTTTGCTAGGAGAGATTATGTTGAGGATGTTGAGTACCTTTGGGACTTGTTAATGTTAATTGTTCGATAAATAGCTTCTTAATCGTTGTGAAATTTGTACAGGACCTCCTGAATACTTCGTGTTGAAAAATACCAAATTTTAAGAATTCTATCATCATTACTTCAACCACCTCAAGGGTTGAAATAAAAAATTATAAGAAAATTCCGAAAAGTATGTTTTTGTATGAAGTATTTAACAAGTCGTGTAAAAATTTCACGATGATTAGGAAGCTCGTTATTAAAAAATTAACATTTTGTTAAGAACAATTTTTTAAACAAGGACAAAAAATATTTATCAATAAACTTGATTTTGTTTCCGTTGCTTTCGGTATATTGTAGTTATTAAAAAATTGAGAGGTCAAAAAAAAAAACTTATCGCAAAATTATACCAATTTCCATAAGAATGCATTTAATTAATTAATGTTAATTGTTCAATAACGAGCAATAACGAGAAAATTCTCAAAATTTAGTATGTCTTTGTATGAAGTATTTAAGAGGCCGTGTAAAAATTTCACGACGATTAGGAAGCTCGTTATATTAAAAAATTAACATTTTGTTAAAAACAATTTTTTAAACAAATACAAAAAATATTTGTCAATAAAATTCGTTTTGTTTTCGTTGCTTCCAGTATATTGTAGATATTAAAAAATTGAGAGGTCAAAAAAAAAAACTTATCGCAAAGTTATACAAGTTTCCATAAGACTGCATTTAATTAATTAATTAATTGTTCAATAACGAGCTTTTCAATCATCGTGATATTTTTCCACGATCTTTTAATTACTTCATACAAAAATATACCAAATTTTCTTATCATTTGGGACTCGACATCCTCAATCCGCAAATGGCACAGATTTGGATAAAAATCGGTATTATTGTAAAACTTGCTCGATGTGCAATCAGTCGATTACGTACGAATCCCAATAAAGTTTTCTTAATTGAATACATTGTAGAAAACCCTAAATATTAATTAGCTTTTTGAAAGCTTTGTGAAATTCATTGAACCGGATTAAAAAGTGATGGCGATAAATTTTCGAAGGCGATATATCGCGAGTTGGCCTCAACTAATCACTCTGATCACGTCCCAATTAACAATGCATAGAGAAAGCACGTTAATGAAGTAGGAATGGAAAGGAATAAGATGAGAGGGTGGAGAGGAGTGGAGCGTTTGAAAGAGGCATACGAAGTGCATAGTGTTGCGATCGGTTCGCGGATTTCCCAGGTGATCGGCAAGAGCATATACAGGAAAAGGCCAGAGCGCGCATTCATTCGTCTCCCTGCGGCGTTTCGCTCGTGAATATACACACGTCAGTCGCTCTGGGCATAATATAGCATCGTGCTCACTCTCTATCGTATATATTAGTATCTTTCTAACTCGCGATCTCTCTGCTCGTTCGGTCTCTCTTTTATATAGTAGCGTCGACACCGCGCGCCACGAGACGATGGAAACGCGGTGGCTTCGTGGCACGGAGAAGTTAATTATAAGCGATACCAATCTCTCGGGGTTGCTGGTCGCTCGCTCGGCTGGAGAGAGGGAGGGTGGAGGCATTGCTTGTGTAGGACTGGGAAGCCCTGACAGCCAATTACCACCCCGTGCAACTCTCGTGCGCTCACCAACCAGCCCCTCCACCATTTCCTCCCTGCTTTCCTTTCTCTTCTCTCGGTTTCTGTATGTGTTCTACCCTTGGCATCGCCTCGTTCCATCTCTCAACCAACCATCCCTTCGCCTCTGCTCCCCGCTCTCTCCTTTGCTCGCACTCTCTCTCCCCCAATATAGGAAATTAAAAGACTTAGCGATGATTGCACTGGCACACGGATCCCCCAAGCTTTCTATGTGTTCTTTTCCTATTTTTCTCTTTCTCTCTTAATTCTTATCTTTCTACCTCTCTGTCTTTCACACGCCTCGTACTATTACTTACTTTTACCCTCTTTTATTCTTTCTCTCACCTTTTATATACACCCTCGGTCTCTCTCGTCCCCGGGATCGCTCGTTCTTCCAGCAGGTCGTACAAATACCCAACGAAAACATTTGTTCTCCTTTCCCTGTGTATATGTATTACGCGAGAATTAGTAGATTGCTGGCTGGAGCATGGGTATAGTTCTGTTACGTGAGCTTGAGGAATAAAATCGTTCGGTGTAGAGAAAAGTGATTGGGATTGACCCCCTTTTTTTTTATTTCCATTGTGTCCCTACGGGAAGTTCTGAGTGGCGATGAATATTGTTTTTTCGAGCTTTATACATTCTAGGCATAAGTTTGAAGCTTCAAATCTGAACTAGAGGAAAAACGAAATATTAACCTACGTTTTTTTACCTACTCCGGTAACCTGGGGTCTAAATGACCCCAATTTTGAAAAATTCATATCTTCGGTAAAATTTAACGAAAAGAGTTCCACTTGGGCTCATTCTTTTCGTTTTTTAATGCAGGATCACGTGAGCCTGAGTCCCAAAAAATGACTGATTGCTAAAGATTGAAAATGAAAGTATTTTTTACATGAGAACGTTCCTGAATGTAAAACGCGCTGAGATCGATTTTCAAAGCTCCCCAGGAATCGCCATAAATCAATGTCGACGTGAAATCCATTGACTTGAAACTTGTAGCTGTTGGAATAACGTGGGGACAAGCGACATAGAGGGAAGAAACGTCAAAAATCTATGCATCGATAAAATCACGATTATATCGTTCGAGCTTATACTTGGCTTAGAGTTTTCACAGGAAAAGCAAATAGGCTGCTCTTGCCTCAATGTGTGCAAACTTCTCCTGTACACACATACGTTTTCTCTCGATCTCTCGCTCCGTTTGAGGGTGGCTTAACGTTGCACAACCCTCTCAGGGTTCCTTCTGTGCGGCTGCCACCATCGCATCGTTCTTGTGTTGTTGGTACGTCTCTCTGTCTCTCTCTCTCTCTCTCTCTCGCTGTTTCTCACTCTCTCCTTCAGGAGCCTGTACACGTTGGCGCCTCACATCTCGCTGAGCCCGAGAACACCATTGCGTATGCCTGTGTTAGGGGTGGATAGGAATCGCGAGGAAAGGGGATTGACGCCGATCCATTACGAAGCTCCGGCGTGTCACAGGACAATAGGGATTAGCCGTAGGACTGCAGGAGACACGTCGAGAAAGTCCCTTCCCTGTATATGTTCTCAGAGCCCAGCCATAATGTACATACACAGATATTTCCTAGGCTATAGAGACGAGCGAAGATCACAGAGCAGAGCTTTCCTGCTCCTGTATGTCCTTTTGGAATAAGGGCATATTATAATAATCGTAGGACTAATGTTTGCGCGCGTGTAAAGTATTCGAGTTATACGTCTCACACGTCTCCAGATAAATTCCCATGACCACATTCTGGGCAAACTTGCTCTGAGCGTGAAAAAAAACACAAACTCGTTATTTTTTACAGTTGAATATTTGACTGTCGGATTTTTTGACAATGTCGTTAAGTTCAAGGATCGGAATCATAGAGTGGAGAAGAAAATTAAAAAAAACAAATTGTAGAAATGCATCATGCCGAGGGTAATGTGCAAATATTTTGCCATCCACGTACTTGATATAAATCATTGAATCAAATGAATCGAAATTTGGCCGATTTCGAAACCAGGCGACTTTAAATCCCGCGCCCTTTCTTCCTTCCTTCTCCCGTTTTTTATCGTTTTACCGAATTTTTTACTCATTTTTAGACTTTAAGCAAAATTGCCCAGGCTCACGTGATCCTGCATTAAAAAACGAAAAGAACGAGCCCAGGTTGAACACTTTTCGTTAAAATTTCACCAGAGATATGAATTTTTCAAAATTGGGGTCATTTAGACCCCAGGTTACGGGAATACGTAAAAAAAAAAATTACCATTCTAGGGCTAAAAAAGTGTCAGGACTCTGAAAAATTATAACGAGAGAAAAGAAACCACGAAGCACGTCATTATTTACTCCCCCGAACGTTCGTTGTTGCATGTGCACGATCGTTCGATTGACAATCTCTTCCAGCAATGTTACGTCCACAGAGTCCACAGATCAAAAGTTGAATGGTATAGAGTAACATTTCGCGATAGGAGCAGTAAGAAATAATAGTGTGCGAGAGAAGACACAGGGTCGATGATAACAATGAGAATTGCGAGTCTGTTGGATGAAGATTCGTGATGAAAGCGGCAAGTAGAGAAATCGCATTCGCACGCTTCCTATTCAAAACTCAATGTGCACACAAATTTATACATGTGTATTTGTTAAGGTACCTATGTATGTATGTATTCGGATTTCTATATCTATGCAGATGTACGTATGCGATAGAGAGAGGAGAGCTATAGTGCTGAGGAACGATCCAAGGGAAGTGAGAAGCTTGCGGGGAGGAAGAGGAATCCGTTGGGTTGGTTAATACAGTACGGGACGCGTTGGTGGAAGGCTCCTGGAGGGTGGTAGTTATACTAGGGTTGGCTTGTTCGCTGCTTGGCCTGAGTTAATTATAACTGATGGTTATCAACCGGTTAACTCCGACACGCCATTACGTGCCTCGCCTGGCTCTCTCTCTCTCTCTCTCTCTCTCGGTCTCTCTCTCTTGGGCTGCGATGCTCGATCCATTTCTGTCGCACTTGCACGAGCCACGTCATCGTTGTCGCTGTAATTCCATCCCTTTACTCCGCGAGCAACCCCTTCGTTCGTATCCTCTCGCTCTTTAGATCTGTCACTGCTTCCGCGTTCATGCTGCGTATACTAATAGTAAAGGTGGATATATATATGTCCATGGATGTTATAGATATATGTACTCTTTTGGGTATAACCGGAGGTGCGTACGTTTCTGTACATTTGCCAAAGCCCAATGTTCACCAGGGCCACACAACTGTCCAGATTAGTTCCATTCCTTTGGTCCGTTAATGACCCTCGCTCTCTCTCTGCCTCAACTCTCGAAATTGACGTGAAATCTGGAGCGCGTAGAATGGACAGCGAAAACCAGCAGATTTCATCGAAGTTGCTTCGCACAGAGACTACGTGTCGATCATTTTCGTAATTTGAGGATTTTTTTTGTTTTTAAAGAAGAAAACGAAGGTTTTTTGATTTTCTGATAAAAGTTTACACTCACGTGACTCCGGGATGAAAATATGGCTCAGCAATGTGTATCCCGATGAGCAGGGTTTGGTAGAAGACGGAAGAAACGTTTTTGGCGTTATCGCGATTATGCGAACCGCAAGAGAAGGGAGGGAGACAACAAGAGAGAAAAGAACCGCGGAACAGCCGCACAATATCTTGGCCAATCATCTAAACGACGCGTCATGTAATGTATTCTGTGTGGCATTTTCTATGGTGGTTGGAGATAAGCGTGTCGCTATAGCCTGTCCGCACCATTACACGACGAATTTGCTATTCGGACAGTGAATCTCGCCGTCAGCTCGTTTCATACGCACGTGTATTATATAGAAAGTCAGTTACCGTCGTCAGGAGACTCTCCTGGCGTTGTGTATTGCGTTAAACACAATAGAATCGTCAATAACATTTTTTATCGTTTTACCACATTTTTGACTAATTTTTTAACTCGAAGCAAAATTGCCCAGGCTCCCGTGATCCTGCATTAAAAAACGAAAAGAATGAGCCCAAGTTGAACACTTTTCGTTAAATTTTACCGAAGATATGAATTTTTCAAAAATGGGGTCATTCAGACCCCAGTTTACCGGAATTGGAGCGAAGGAGACGAAATATTTATTTTTCTATACGCAGCACGATTCAAGCACGAATCGAAAACGATTTCGAAAAGTGCACTCGCCCACTCGACAGTCTCGCTGGTTTTATTATTTCTTGTCCATTAGTCTGCAGAAAAAAGCTGCATGAGAATTCATGAAAAACAGAGATCGAACGGTTTTTAAAATTGCTCCGACCAAGCCAGGAAATAGGCCGCATCGGGAACAACAGCATTTTGGGTACAAAAAAAAAAGTGAAACGGCATTTTTCTGTTCGTCGGTATACACGCCTGGTCCTTTTAAAAGATTACAGAAACAGAATCCATTGCTTTTTGTATTATTCATGATAAATCGTTACCCACCAGCTAATCCTTTTCGCGTGCTGCATGAAAAATAACGCTATGCGTGGACGCATCCGGCAAAAAGTATAGTCGATGTTTCTCGAATACTTAGCTAGATGTGCCATGCTCCCCATCAGCTGCAATGCTGATGCGCGAGCTCTGTAATATACGTCCGTGTAAATAATCGAGTGTGTGGGAGAAACGTGGAAAAGCGTAGCAAGAGGAAAAGCAGAAAGAGAGAGAGAGAAAGACCGAGAGTTCTTTGCACAATATGTTGTGGTGCCATTACTTAACGGGAGGGATTGGAGGGCTAACTCTCTGCTGGCTGGGTTGATGGTGGTGCAACTCTCTCCTACTCTGCTTCACTCTGTTCCGGCCAGGCGGGGGTGGCTCTTACCTAAATAACCACTCAGTCACTCGCTGCCCGTGCCCAGAAGCTCCGAGAGCTTGGCGGCGGTAATACATCGATATATAGAGCGTGTATGTATACAGCTATATATACATAATAGAAGATACACAGACTCTGGCTGTAGCTGGAAGAAGTGAAGTGCTCTGGTGTATGGAAGAGTGGTTTAGGGACTGGAATGCCCAGTTCGCTAGTTCCCTCGAACCTCTTTCCCTCTCTCCAGCATTCGCGGGGCCGATATCCCAGTTACGTGATGTAAGACCGAGCCGAGCATCCGAAAAGCAAACCTTTCGGATTAACGAGAGAGCCCATTGCTCCGATTGATTTCTCTCCTCCACGCGCCTTCCCAGCCACAACGCACTTCGCTCTATAAGAGGGAGCCAACTTTTTTCTTCCTTTTTTCCTGGCTGTCGCACAGAAAACGTAAAAGAAAACCTTGACTTTTACGGAAACTGCAGGCAAAAACTACCAGGCAGAGACAAAAGTTGCTTTCGGGAGCGTGCATGCGATGCATGCTCTCGTTGATGATCAACTGGCCACGATTTTTTAAGCATATTCTTGAATAAATGGCTGGATAATTAGTTGGCGAGCTCGATATCGCTGCTTCTCGATAAACAAACTCGTCAAACTCGTTTTTTATCGTTTTACCGCATTTTTCACTAATTTTCTGACTCGAATCAAAATTACCCAGGCTCGCGTGATCCTGCATTAAAAAACGAAAAGAATGAGCACAATTTGAACGCTTTTCGTTGAATTTTACCGAAGATATGAATTTTTCAACATTGGGGTCATTTAGACCCCAGGTTACCGGAATAGGTAAAAACAATAAGGTTACCATTCTAGGGTTAACTTTTCAAGTCTCTTCCTTTTCAAGAAATTAATCGCAGCTACGAGCTCCGCAAAAGCCTTGCACGATTTTATTTTATTGTTAATGACAAATGTATGAAAGTAGAGGCTCGAAACGTTTACATTATTGTGAACCGAGTGTTGTCTCGCGACTGGAGGGCATGCTCTCCTACATAAGCTTTCATTTTACCCCTGTACATGTATATGGATATGCATATACATTAGGAAAGCGTTGGTAATTAGCCCGGGAGCGAGCAGAGGGAAGCAGAGAGTCGAGTGTGTGTTGCCAGCAGCATAATTACGGATTAGATGAATGGCACACTGCTCGCTCACTGGCGCCGTCGCTCTCTCGCCCGCGAATAACGCCTCAATGTGTATATCCATTTGTCTGCATGTGTGCATACATTCATACATGCAGGTGTGTACATATACGAAGAGTATCGTCAAGAGGGTGTTGCTGAGAATGCAGTGACACCACCGCGCACTACACCGGGCTTTCTCTATACAGCATCAGCAGCATCAGCAGCAGAAACTGACGGGACAACGAACCAACGAGAACCAACCAGAGAGAGAACACGATGGGGCTTTTCCCGTGGGGAGCTCGACGCGATATCCAGAGGTTCTCTCGATTATCGTTCTCGATCTCTCATTGCTAGTCTCTGCTATATATTTGTACGCACCCGAGCCACGTGTCTTGACAGAGAAATTCTCTAAATGCGTGTGTACAGACTCTTGCACGTCATTGCAAATGCATTTGTGGCAAATCGCGTGCACGTTACCAACAGCCACACGTTTTACAACCTTTGTACCGCCGTCGCGGTGATTCAACGAGGAATCAATCAACTCTGCTTCTTTCCTTTCGATCGGTGCAGCAAAAAATTCGATATAATTGGAAAAAGTCGATGAGTGGAGTCGTACGATCATCAGATTTTCAATAACGTCGTTGTGGTTGAGGTAGTACTGTCCGTTTTAAAACTAGCGTTCAGAATTTAATAAAATTTGGTAAACTGGTAGATTATGATTAGAAAAGGATCCAGTCAAAATTTCAACAGGCCACAGAAAACCAGAAAAAAAATATTCGCATTTTGGTAATTTCATACATTTTAACATTGAGTTTTGTGAGAAAACTCAGTTTCCATCGTATTTTACGAGTTCTTATCAATTCTCAGGAGTAATCACGGTTTTTATCGTGAGATACGATGAAATGTGTGAAATCGATGATTCATGAAATTTCCAATGCGAATATTTTTTTTCTAGTACTCTGTAGCCTCTTGAACATTTGACTGGAACTTTTTCTCATCAAAAGCTGTTATATCTCCGGTAAAATTTAACGAAAAGGGTTCAACTTGGGCTCATTCTTTTCATTTTTAAATGCAGGATCACGTGAGCCCAGGCAATTTTGCTCGAAGTCAAAAAATGAGTCAAAAATTCGGTAAAACGATAAAAAAACGGGAGAACGAAGGGAGAAAGGGATTTAAAGTCAGCGAGTCTTTTTTCAGCAGTGGCATAAATAGACCCTAATCCGATTACAAGTTTCCAACGTCATGGGAAAGTCACAGAGAGATATCGTAAAACTTGATCGTGGAAGGGTCCCAAGGAGTATTATTTGTACGTGCGTCTATTATTGCCTGTTATATGCAGCGATCGTGTCATCGGCATTGTCCTCGGAAGGCTGCGATGTATATCGCATTGATGCGCGTTGTGTGCTGCACGACTGCAGCTTTTGGAAGAGACATACAGCATCGCCTCGATCGGTGTGTAGCCCGTGCAGCATTAATTTAATTTCTACGCATGAAAAGGCATTCTCCCGCGCACGACACACGTTAGTTTCGTTACATCGAGTTTCGACGTTTTCTCTGCTGGACAGCAGTGCGTAGCTGCGAGAGACAACACACTGAAATTTCGCGTTGATTCTTTTGACATTTTCGAGCTCTCGCCATGTTTATTGTTACCTCGTCACCGCGCGCTTACGCACGCAGACATTTTGGGGTGCGTTTCAATGATTTCGGAAATCTCACGTCAGCCAAGAAGCTTGCGTCGTTGACACACGCTCGAAAAACTTGTCCAGGACCATCCTTCTTACTCGCAACGTTTCTGCTGGTTCGCGTTTCAATTTTCGACTCCCGTCCACCCTCTCATTCGGAGTATATACTCGGAGAACGTTATCGAAACGCGATTGTTCCCGAGAATTCACACTTTCTCTGTCGCTGAGCTCCACGGTCAGCTTGAGACGGATACACAATGGAAAATAACGCGCGCGCGCGTCGTTATCGGCTCTTTTCCCATTTGCCGGACGTTTCATCAATAAAGCCCAGAGGGGCAAAAGGAACGAGAGAAAAAAAAAATCATTTAACAAATGCCATGCGAGGAGGAACACATCCTAAGAAAGAGGGAATGATGAAACTGGCGAATTTTCAAGATAAAGGGTTCGACAATGGGCCAAGCAATGCTTTGGTATTCGGCAAGTGTCGAATCGCCGCGGAGAACCTCAATCACTCGCCTTTCCCTTTTTCTCTCTACTCTGCTGGCCTCCTCCCTCGCCCAACTCGGTAACAATGCCCCTGGGGGTTTATAAATCCGCGCATTGTTGCCAACTTAAAAGCTCTCTCGCGGCTTCGTTTCGCTCTCTTTTCTCTTCCTCTTTCTCCGATGCCGAGACGCCGTCGTCCTCGATCTCAACCTCGTCGCCGACGAGGGTATGGGCCATGGCGCCTCACAAAACTACCGAGAATACCCGCGACCGCTCAACAACGACGAGAGCAGAGAAAACGAGAGGAAAACTCGTTGAGTAGATGATAGAGTGAGAGCTAACGGCCTCGTATATATAAGCGTTAAGAGAACCGTGTAAAAGCATTGAGAGCACTTTAATGAATACGATTAGAAGCCTTAACCGTGAAGGATTCTCCAAAAGCAAAAGCAACCAGTCCGTCGAGCTTTTGTCTGCATCCACACGCAGCAACTATATTTTTCCTTTGACGTAAAAAAAAAAAAAAAAAAAAACACAAATTTTAACAATTTCCATGGATTTTGACTCTATAAAAAATCGCTAATTACTTTACGAGCTCATGCTTTTTTTTTTTCGAAAAAAAAAAAACCACTTACACCACGCGATGTTCGACTCCATGTTATCAAAATAACCTTACGTTATGTTAAGAATGTTAAAAATTTAAATAAATAAATAAAAAATATTTAAATTTGACCGTCGCCTTACGACGCCTTTGAAAAAAGAAAATCGAAATTTTTGATTTCGGTTTTTCTTACTTACAAAATGGTTTGCGAGCCCAAGTTCATTAAAAAAGTTTTTACAAATTGACTAAAGGACATCACACTCTAAATCCAAGATTCTCCGTGGTAATCTGTATTTTTTATGTAATAAACAAATTTTCGAAAAAATTTTACGAGCGATTTTTTTGAAAAACTGAATAAAGCTTCTTCGATGTTACACAAAAGTGTGTGCAAAGTTTTAAGGGGCTCCACCATTTAGGAATCGAAATATTTAATGTTGAAAATTGCAACTTTTAACACACGCTCTTATGAGAAACTACTGAAAATTGTGATTTTTATAAATAAATATCTCGACTTCTACATGGCGAAACCTCTTAAAATTGCTCGAGCTATTAGATATCACTGATTTCTTTGTGTGGTGCAAATTTAAAGAAATTCTATCGATAAAAAATTTTGCATACAACGTCCTTAAAATGCAAAAAATAGAAAAAAAAGTTTTTCCTTTGATAAACCATAAAGCGCAATGTCTGGAAACTCACGAATTTTCTCGTGACTCGTTGGCCTCGCACTGTTCTCCACTTTATTTTCAGTATAATTAAAATTCTTTGACCCGGGAGGTTGGACACGATTTCGTTTTCGCAGTTTTTACTCCTTGGAATGTAAACTTTTTCTCGATGGGGTTTGCCATAATTAAAACTTTTAATTATAACGAAATATCCCAAGATTTGAAGCAGCTGAGACTTCGACGTTCTCTCGAGAGATTTTTCCTCAACAGAAATAAAAAATACAAAAGCCATAACGAAACAAACGACGCGTGTGAGTATGAGAATTCTTTTTTGTTTTTTTTTTTTCATTCCCCACTAAAATGTCATACTTTTCGGTCAAAATTTGAGAACTTTCGTAATATCGAAGCAACACAAATTTACCTTTCGATCCAATTATCAAACCAATCACTTTAAAATTCCAATCAGCAAGCAAATTCTCTGCAAAATGATTCTCACCGGGACAATATCGACTCCTACGACTTCGGCTGACATGAGACCTCTCATCACTAACATAACCAAACGGGACGATGATCTCGTACCTCTGCGAAGCGTCAAGGGACAGTTTGGTCCATTGAGTCTTGAAAACATACGAGACAGCTTGAGCGAATTAGTCAACACCGACGAGAATGAAGTAAGAATCAGCGAAATGTCATGCGCCCCATTGGCCTGAAAAAACACGAAAATTACCAACAATTTTTTCAACAATTACATCCTTTTTGATTCGCTAGTGACGACACTGGACAAAATAAATTTTTTTAAACTTGTCCGTCAGTTAGCTCGGCTTTTTTGTGTTCTAACCTCTACTTGCCACCTTGGGGGACAAACTCCCCCAGGCCTATTGAGGAAAATAGTCATTTTTCCACTTTTGTTGGTTTTAGCATTTTTCTAAATGAACTTGAATTTAATTTTTGGCTAAATAAAGTAAACGATCTTTTGAAAAAAGCTTTCACCATGTTCTACAACAATTTTCGAGTCGAAATATTCAGCAGTTCATTTTTTATAAAAATTTTTGTCACCGGGGTAGAAATCTACCCCATGTTGGCAAGTACGTAATTCGACAGAGGTGTGGCAAGTAAGGATCCTATGAATTTAAAATTGACTTGCCAAAAATGTTTGCGTAGGAAATCCAAAAAAGGAAATAAAATCGATTTTTGAGTCGAAAAATAAAATTTATTTATTCGTTTGTTCGTTAGATACCGATGGAGAGCGACGAGGACTCGTTAGGATCGATTTTTAATCACGTGCTGACATGGAAAAACATATTGCTCATGTGGCTATCAACAACAATCTCGAACATATTTCACGGAGGAAACGTAAAATGATGAATTTGTAAGCGAACTGTAAAAATAAAAATAGTTTATAACTAACGGAGAAAATTCATGAATCACAAAATGAAAAATATCCTCGAATCGAAAAGCACATGTTTTCAGAATGAAAATCTACGCAATGAAATCCATATGCTCGAGGCAATAAATTTCATTTAAAATTGACAGTTCTCACGAACGAGAAGCAGCAGAGAGGACTCTCCCACACAGAACAAACGCGGAATAGTGACTGCGTATAAATGATAATCCCCGTAAAACGAGGGACCAGAGAAAAACGAGACCACGAGCGTGAAATCCTAATAAATGAGCATCGCTTTTGATTCTCTATACTCTTGAGCTCCATCGATCGAAACACTCGCTCACAATGCTTTTGGTTATAATCCACCCTCGATGCATGCACACACATCTATCCTCGTGGCGACCACCACCGCATCCTCCACTTTCTCCGACTCTCTCTTATCTCTTCGATTTCATCTAGATGCATTTAACGAAAAACACATTTGTCTGAACCAAGTGCGTGCACTCGCGTAGATAGCAAACGTCGACGCGTGTCTAACCACTTTTCTAACGGCTCGCCCTGATCGCGCGTGCGGACTTTCCACCCCTCGAATGTCCCTTAACCGGTGCGGCAATGGTTGGTCGCTTTTTTTTTTCGCGACATCCTGCCACGGTCAGACGCGTCACAGTCACTGGAACGGTAACTTTTTTTTTTACCTATTCCGGTAACCTGGGGTCAAAATGACCCCAATTTTGAAAAATTCATATCTCCGCGATTAAAAAAAAGAATTTGTTCAATAAATGCAGCCGATCCATCGTATTTGCTCGGACACGAATGACCCAGGTTTACAGACAAAGCGTTTACAGCGTCTGGGGTCGTTTTTCACCCCAGGTTACCGTTCTAGGGTTAATTTTTCTTCACGATGCAAAACATCAGGACCTCCTGAATATTCTTCAAGCTAGCCAACGTTATCCTCGGGATTAGCAACAATTATGTAATGAGCTTCGATATTGAGGAATAAAATTGAAGAAAAATTGAAATTCCATCGATTTCGTTTCGCCGCACAGAATCGTAACGGCGTCGGGATGAGACTGCCTTGCCACGCACACAATAGCCAGCAGAGACTTGCTGTGCTCGTGTCAAGCTACACGCGGTGTGGTAGTCATATTCGCGATTACGCGGATGCAGTGAATGATAAAAATGACGAAAATCAAATCCTTTCCGGATGGAGACTCCCGGAATACTTTTTGCCGTTGGCTACCGTTTCATCGCCCATGTGTTTCGACGCTTAAGCAACAAATTGTCAACGACGATATGATTTTAAGCGTATAATCGTGACAATTGCGCCGTTTTGCTTGTCAGGATTGGAAATATATTTGAGAGAGAGCGAGGAACACTGAACGCCAGACATCGTATACAAAACGTGTGCGTCAGCTATGCGCGACGATGTAATTGGCGTGTCTCGTGAATGCGCCCGTTCTACCGGATGTGATTCGCATTAAGCACGCCCGTCCGTCATTTCACTTCTCATCTCTCCAGCAACTGCGATTCGCGAATCCTCGCATGCGGTGGCTCTTCACGGTTTCCCCTCTCTCTCTCTCTCTCTCTCTCTCTCTCTCTCTCTCTCTCTCTCTCTCGCGGGCTCTTTATCACTCTCGTAGAAACACAGAAGCTTCCGCATGAATAAATATATAACTGTATAGACACGTGCGTACATTGAATCCAATTCGTATTTTTCGTTGATACTTCGTGACATTTCCTGCGGGTGGCAATTTTTTCATTTATTTCTCTTTCCCCCTTCCGCATCCCTGTCAAAGTCCCTAAGCCAAATTGAGAAGTCACGCAGTTCAATCTGTTCTTCCATCTATAGAAATTTTACATGTCAATTTGTTCGCGGAGTTTTCAACAAAACGACTCGATCCTCCTAAACTCGTTCATAAATCCTTGATTCCAAAACGTTGACTCGTAAAACGTTCGAGCTGTGAGATTCCAAAAATAATTTCGTTCAGTTCGGTCCATTCTATTAATGCTTCTCCCGTTTTTTATCGTTTTACCGAATTTTTGACTAATTTTTTGACTTTAAGCAAAAGTGCCCAGGCTCGCGTGATCCTGCATTAAAAAACGAAAAGAATGAGCCCAGGTTGAAGCCTTTTCGTTAAATTTTACCGGAGATATGAATTTTTCAAAATTGGGGTCACTCAGACCCGAGGTTATCGGAATTGGTAAAAAAAATAAGGTTACCGTTCTAGGGTTAATTGTTGCATGAGCCATTGATTCCTCAGGAACGAAAGACTCTCGAGAACGAGAAAAAAAGTTGGACCTATTGACACGTGAGGTGTAAAGGATCGGGATTTTCAATGGTCACTCATCGGAAATACCATGGAGTCGTACTGTGACAAAATGAATGGTTCGTGCGAGTGGTCAGACACTAGAGAACGGGGGTATCGAGAAAATATCATAGGAAACTCAATGGGAAAGGGAATTTCGCTGAAAGCGTCAAAGGGTCGGAAGCACATGTATAAAAAGGATTTTGTGATCGAACTCGCGAGGCTTTGATACCCAAACAAGGCCCACGCTCGCCAACAGATCGAAATTAGCCCCGTGGTCTCTCATTCACCTTGCCGCGACTAACCCTTCCCTCACCGTTTGACCTTCGCCCTCTCTCTCTCTCTCTCTCTCTCGCTCCCTTTCTCTGACTGGAATTAATCAATTCGAAATAGTCGAGTATTAGTCTCGTCGAGGAGACTGGGTTGTGTTCTCAATTCCCTACTATCTGAAGGGCACTCTTGCGCATGTACCGAGTGCCATCAATATATGTTGTCGACGTCAGTCTCTAATGAAATTTGTTTCGTTCCGAATGCGTGTGTAAAAATGATTAAAAATATTCCAAAGTACAAATTTCAGTTAATCGTTGACGAACTTCCATGGCCCTATGACCCGAGCCTTTGAATCAGATTTTACTTGCCAGTCCTCAAAAATAATTGTGGAACGAGAGCAATTAACGCTGAGGAATATATATACGGGTCAAAACGACCCAGTGTGTCAATAAGGGTTCGCGTAAAGAAAACTCTAGACCGGTAACCTGGGGTCAAAAACGACCCCAGGCGATTTTAAATCCCACGCCCTTTCTCCCTTCGTTCTCCCGTTTTTTATCGTTTTACCGCATTTTTGACTAATTTTTTGACTTCGAGCCAAATCGCCCAGGCTCACGTGATTCTGCATTAAAAAACGAAAAGAATTAGCCCAGGTTGAGCCCTTTTCGTTGAATTTTAACGGAGATATGAATTTTTCAAAATTAGGGTCATTTTGACCCCAAGTTACCGGAATAGGTAAAAAAAAAATAAGGTTCTAGGGTTAATTTCGATAATTTTATAAATCATCCCTAAACGTGCTGGATCGCATCAATCTTTCGCGATCGCAGCGAATGAAATATCCTCCGGAGAAGTACGAAATAAATCTGCAAAGCCAAAAAAAAAAAAAAATCGAAAGCCACTAGACGCGCGATAAAGTCACACGTACAAAGTGCTAACGTATCGACATAAATATCTGTCGAAAATTTCTCATTAGTTCAGTGGCTCTTGTCTGGCTCTTGCCTCAATCGGTTCATACACGCCATTATCGCTTATATCCCTGTTTCTATCGTCTCCGATAACCCATACCCAATATATTACAGTCCTACAGGGTGTCTTAGTTCCCGAGGCGAATAATATCGCGACGAGAGTGTCGAATGGGCTCGTCATCGAAACAGGCAGTATCGAGGATTTCTCGTGATTAGGCAAATGGCAATATAATCGATTTTCCGAGACAGTTTCCTCGGAGAAGAAAATGACGAAACGATACGAAGGAGCAAAGCAGAAACGTCTATCATCCGCATGCCATATAGAGATGAGGTTTCTGCATAATCCTTGATCGGTTGATCGTGTGCACACGCGAATAACGCTCGTGCGGAAACCAGGGATGATCGTTCCGCGGGGAGGGAATAAGAGAGAAGTACTCGGTTGCAGAGAAAAGCGAGCTAGCGATGAGAGGAGGCAGCTATGCAACCGGGGAATTGGGAAAGAGCGAAGGGGTGAGTTTGGTACCAGCTCTGCCCCACTCGAACACACAACCGCGCGCACTAGCTGACTCCACGCAATTATAGGTCCCTAATTACAGCCTTCCCTTGCCTCATCCTCCTCTTCAATCCCCATCGTCTCTATACCGCCCCAACTCCATCCACTTGGGTACTACACGAGGCTCGGTTAATTAATTCGTACCTCATTAACGGCACAACCAGTCCGTGCACATTCTCTTCAGCCGAATCCCACACACTATCCCACAACGTAACCCACCATCATCGCCACACTAATATCTATCAATTGTATATAGTCATCCATATACACACACAAATATATACATCATCGAATCTTTCCATCAATCTCCACCCCGCAGTCCTTTTGTAATGTCAATTCAGAATCTTTTTCCACGATCGTTCAGCAGCCTGAAAAGCCAATATGCTTATGTTTATACAAAACCACAACGACGATATCTTGTAATAATGTTCGGTTCGTTTCCTGTACCCCCTGTTCCTCGCACCCACCGTTGATCTTTTCGTATCGTGTTTTTTCGCGTTTATTAAAAAAGTGAATTTCTAATTAAGTCTGGCAGTGTGGCGCTTAGACCAGCCGTTCTCTGAGTCTCCGACGTTATTATCGACAATGTTAAAGGGGTATGCAGGCCTGTGGGTGTGTACATATTGTCGTGGATACTCTTTATACATCTATCTGCTACCTCTCTGTTTTATACGTGACGAGACAGCTGCTGCGATAAATATGAAACGAAAGGGGGAAAAAAGAGAATTTTGTTCTCTCGCTTATTAATTATACTCTGTCCTAACGAAAACTACCACGTTGTTGAAACTATGTATTAAATGCTAGTGCTTGTCGCAGCAAATGTAGGGAGAATGCGACGTCGAACTGGCGAAACGTTTTGCCTTACCGATTTGCTTTTTAATATTTCTTTTTTGTCAGACTCCGTGCTTCCGGTTTTGGTGTATTGGACGTTTTGTGTCTTTCGAGTCAACGAGACTGGTTCTATTTTATTTTCTATAAAAATTAAAGTAAAAATTTTTTGGCTTGATATTCTCGTTCCGAAAGGTTCGAACTAGTATCCTGAATTTTTATGTGTCGTTCGGAACGATACTGGCGACGCGGCAAGCGTTTAAACATCGCTGGGGTCATTTTGACCCAGTGTGACCAGCGCGTTATTTCTAGAACGTTAGATCACGGAGAGTTAATACATTTTACACGCTCGATCTTCCGTTGATACTGCACCTGCATCAGACCATTCGTATCGGGTCAAAATGACCCAGTGTATCGACCAGGAGCTAAAAAATTGAACAAAATCTTTTTTTCACCATTTTCTTCATTTCTTAACTCCAAAGACAGTTCTGATTCAATTTACAGAACCGTTGGGCCATTTTTTATTTGTACTCGAGTCTATCGGCAGCACACGGAACGTCCCGTATAAATATAAATACGAGTGTCTATGGAACTTGACTGAAACAAAAGTGAATCATTTGGAAGAACGATAAGGCGAAGAGCGAACAAAAAGGAGAGCAAAGCAGCGATGGCCATCGTCGAAAGTGGGCATCGACATTTTTTGTCTCGCGAATTTATATTTCAAGTCTTTTCCGCGCGATATGTCAGAGGAAGCAAAAAGTCTCGTCTCGACGGGGATTTTTGTTTCCTCCGCGAAAATGTCAATCAGCAGCTTGTCTCTCCCTCGGAGAGGGTCCGCAGAGTTGCGGAAGATCGCTTTTCGACAAGGGTCTTTGCGTTGACCACACACCGTTCATTGAATCGAACGCCATGAGTTTTTTTTTTTCTTTCAACAAAAGGACGACGAAATATAAACGAATTTCCATATTAAATTCACAGTTACCTTTGAACTCGTTGTTTACGAAATATCCAAAGAATTAATATTCGAACGCTTGTGTGCGAACGCGAATAATGAATTTAAAAGTCCTTTTTTAAAATTCGCCCCTTCGTACGAACCGTCCGATACAATTTAATCGAGTTGAGACGTTCGTTTCGTTACATGGCAAATCAAAGCTGTACACGAATCCACTCGAAACGAGTTATAAATCGCTTCGAATATACCCACGTACATAAAAATCTTTGTACCATAAACCTCCTGACCATACCATCAGGGGAACAACAATAATTCGACTTGAAACGTTATTCCTCCCTCTCGTTCTTTCCCTGTACGCACAACCCTCTGTGATATGTCGTAAACGAATTATACTTCAATGGCAGCCACGCCACATCTCCCTTCCTCCTCCTCACCGCGTGCTTTTCCGCCACACTCTTTCACTTCGCGATGTGTGCGTTTTTATACGAACGTTTTTTTTTTTTCATCGACAAGAGTACGAACTCGTCGTTTACTGAGTCCGTGGGTACACATTTTTATCCATTGACGAGGTTTCGCCACAACGGAAGTTTTTCGTCAGTTTAGCTTCTCGCCACTAACCATGATCGCTTCCCCATGGAGCGGAGGATTTAATCCGGAAATAAATGAAACGTGGAATCTTTGATTTTTTCCACAGAAGTCTGTAGAACGATTCTTCAGAATTTCGAGAGAAAAACGAAAACGAATTAATCTTTCGTGCTCACACTGGGTCGAAATGACCCCAGCGATGTTTAAACGCTTGCCAGGTTGCCAGTATCGTTCCGAACGACACATAAAAATTCAGGATATTAGTTCGAACCTTTCGGAACGAGAATATCAAGCCAAAAAATTTTTATCCAATTTTCAAAATGACGAAAAAAAATCGGCAACCGGGCAATGTGTAAAAAAAAAAAAATTTCTTCGCGCACCCCAAAGCACCGTTGGAGAGGATGCCAACCGTCTCGGGCGCCAATAACTTGTAGTAACTCCAGCTCAAAATTGCGCTTGGGGTCAAAATGACCCCCTGGCGATCACGGAGGGTTAATTGATTCTTCTTAATCGATAACCATTTCATGTTTTTCCATCAGGAAGCAACTTTGTTTCCTCATGGCCAACTCCTCGAGAAAATTATCACGATAATTTTTCGAAACATTTCATAATTATTTAGTTATTAAGGGAAAACATTTTTTTTTTGTCTCTAACCAATGCCACTATAAATTATAAAACAAAATTATAACCAGGGTAACTTTGGACTCGTAATAAAGCAAAACAGTTCTCCAGGAAGCGGTGGAAAATATAAAAACGTATGTATATATAGTCAGAACAAAAGTCTCGGACTTGGTTGAAAAATGTGGTGCGCCCGTTGAGAAGAATTTTTTCCCTAAATTAATTAGACGCAATTACCCGGTAAATTTTTTCTTTCTTCAGAGGATATGATACGGTTAGCGGGAGCGAGCGTATAATAACAGTGTGCAAATCCCTGCGAGCTAAAGAGCTTCGGAGTCACTCTATGTCCCTCCTCCATAGCTGTGTCTCTCTCCGTCCTGCGAATTTTCTGTCTCGCTTGGCGTACCCTTCTCCACGCTAAGAGGGTTTGCTTGTATCCCTCGAGATGCGCATGCGTCATCCGATTAAAATTACTAATTAGCTAATTAACTTAAGCGCGCGCGCGCGCGCAGCTCTCTCTCTCTCTCTCTCTCTCTCTCTCGGCAGGGTCTCTCTAAGTAAGTTGACCGTCTGATTATGATGCATCGCTTTGGAGCTTTTGCCAGCAGGACAGGACGCGAGAAAAAAATTCAACAAAATAACGAAGAAGAAAAAGCAGCAAGTCTGGCCGGCAGGTGACCTCCCGTTCCAGAATTATTTAACCAACTCCGTATTATTCCAACAGCTCTTTTCCCACGTTAGATTTTTTACCATTCCAATAACTGCAGGATAGTGCAATTACTGTCTTTCCAACTCAACAATTTTTTGTCTTTCTCCCTCTATCTCTCTTGGCTCTTTCGTCTCGATGTATTCGAGCGAAACCGATCGATCTTCTCCGGGTCCACGATGACAATAGAAAATTAATGTATTATCTCTCTCGGCTGATCTAACGGAAGAAAGGATCGGGAGTGCTCCTTCCTCTTCAGAATTCTGTCACTATCTTCCATTAATATATAGGGATACGAACATGGATATTCATTTATGTCTGTGTATGTTTTCACTCTGTATTTCTTTGTGGCTGTACTGTTGAGCAGTGGAAAATCAGGCACTAAGAGGTTGCGCAAACTGGTGCGAAGACCCAATATATACTTTGGATCCTCTCGCTGATTTTGCCGCCACGGCATCGCGTCACGACTCCAGAAGTGCTTTCTCGTGTTCCTTAACTCTCCAGTCCTCTTTGCCACACTTTCGTTCTTCTGCCTCTCTCTCTCTCTCTCTCTCTCTCTCTCTCTCTCTCTCGGGTTGTCTCTTCCGTGCCGTCCCGTTCGCGAATAATCGGAAAAAATAGTCACTTCCTCTTCGTTCGAGTTTATCAAATCTTTGCATACAGCCTTTGTCGCTCTGATCCATTTCCTTCGTTGATATGTTCCTCTTTCTGCGATTTCTCTGCCAACGAGTGTGTACGTCCTTAGTGGATATTAAGGACGAAGAAAAATTTTGTTTTTTCAAAAATCGACATTTTTCAAATTGTTTGGGCTCCCGGAGATTTATGGAATGACAAAGTGACTAAAAGAGACGAATTTAATTTTTTTAGTGTTTGATAAACAGATGCAATTACCAATTGGCTGGAAAATCGTTGGATCTAGTATTTTTCGACTTTTTTCGTCATAGTGTGCGAACTTTATATTAAAATTTACTACAAAATTGTGTTTTTGCAATTTTCACGAAAAAACCACTGAACCAATTTTGATGAATCTTTCAAAGGAACGAAGCTCATGAATCAGAATAGGTTCGAGGCTGTATTTTTGATAATTTATTTTTTTTCGGAACCCGAACCAAAAAATTGAATTTTTCGTCAAATTTTCCACTTTCAAAGTTCACAAGCAACTAAAAAATGATAATAAATAAAAAATCGCTAATTACCAATTCAAAGATTATTCGAAAACAAAGATAATGATTTTCGTAAAATCAAAGTTTGAAGATTTTGAAAAAAAAAAATCAACTTTTCGTATTAAGCTAGCCGTACCCTTTAGCGCCAACTAGATGTGCTGCGGGACAAAGTCCGCAGGCAGGCACGACATCGTCCGGTATAAATATAAAATATACTTCGACGCAACGAATAAAAGGATCCACCGCATGAGGAAACTCCATCCTATCAATAATTTCGTTCCGAGACGTTCTGCGGAGAATGAGACTTTTTTGAGTCGCGCTGTGGAGTTTAACAATGAGTGGCATTGCCACGAAGGTTCGTGAGCATCGACGGGTTCTCCGGACCAATGTATCATCATTAGAGCATTGTAAAGACGCTGCACTTTTTTTCGACGTCTTTGTCCCTTTTTTCCTTGCAGTCTTCGCTATAAATTTGGCCCGCATCAATTAAATTTAAAATGGTTCTTGATCGCACACGCGAGCAGATGTCAGATTTTTTTTTCTGTTATTTATATATTAATCAAGCCAGAACGATGCACCATTTTTTTTTTTTCAATCGTCCAATCCACTGCTGGATCGCGTTGATGCGAAAAGATTGGTTCGAGCGAACAGGCCAGCTCTGCATGTGTGTAGCTGTATAAATGGCCCCTATGAGGCTCGACACGTCGCGAAACTAACGGGCAATCAAAGACTCTGTCGGGAGCATGCTGTATAGTCGAGGAGTGACGAGAGTAGCCACTCAATTAGAATTTCTTTGAACCCACATCTCGTCAACCGTCCACTTATGTCTCCGGCGGTTCACATATGCGGGCTTTTAGTGCCTACAGAATATCATGTCGAGAAACGCAGGCTTGCTCATGTCGCCGGCCCTCATTTCGTCCAATTTAAATCCCTCCAAACATAATATTATTATTTCCTCGATTAATCGAATCTCAAACATAAAAAACTTCAGTAATTCTTTGTTTATTTAAATAATCAATACCACGTGATGTCAAAACTTTAATTAATAAAATTCCAGTCTCGCTCCTCAAAATCTGAATCGCAGTCAATATTTCGTCAACACTGAAACGACAACCTGGGGTCAAAAACGACCCCAACTTTATCCCTTCGTTCTCTCGTTTTTTATAGTTTTACCGCATTTTTGACTTATTTTTTTACTTTAAGCAAATTTGCCCAGGCTCACGTGATTCTGCATTAAAAAACGAAAAGAATGAGCCCAAGTTGAACCCTTTTCGTTAAATTTTACCGGAGATATGAATTTTTCAAAATTGGGGTCATTTAGACCCCAAGAGACTTTAAATCCCTCTCCCTTCGTTCTCCCGTTTTTTAAAAACAGTTTTCCCGAATTTTTGACTAACTTTTTGACTTCAAACAAAATTGCCCAGGCTCACGTGATTCTGCATTAAAAAACGAAAAGAATGAGGCCAAGTGGAACCCTTTTCGTTAAATTTTACCGGAGATATGAATTTTTCAAAATTGGGGTCATTTGGACCCGAGGTTATCGGAATAGGTAAAAAAAAATAAGGTTCTAGGGTTAATAATCAAAAAAAAAAGTAAAGATGAGTTTTTTTTCCTAGAGAATCTTACGTGTGAATAATAAAATCGATCTATATAACGATGCATGCTTGTTTCAGGCTAATCATTACTTAGACGTGACACGTCAACATACTTGGCATGCATTACGCGTGCAATGCAAACATGCATATATAAAGCTGCATGAAAGAGAGACGGTGTGTCAAAATAACAAGTAAATTGTCGTCGTGACAGTAAACTTGGAAAATTCGATATTAGGAAACTCACTCAATTTTGCTAATTAACCTGTTCCTTCAACAGCTGTGTTGATCAAGTTAGTTCCCATCTAGAAATTGACACGTACGGCGGTTGTTTGATCATGTAAGCAAAGTGTGTGGCTGATCGGTGTGGCGGGTGAATCATTCAATAACTACAATTCCCTACAGACAATATTTTGACAATGAAAAGTAAGAAACAATAAAGAATTTTGCATAATTTTTCATTTCAAATCAAACTCCACTCTATTTTATCGTTCACATCTTCAGAATCGAGACAAAAAAGAATTGACTCGAGCTAATAGGAAAAGAGAAAAGCAAGGAGACGTGTAGCCACGTGCCTGACATTTCTGTGGCTAGAAACGTCAAAGCTGAGTGTCAAAAAAACAAAGAAAAATATTATGGAAATGAAATTTAATTAAAAATGGTCAATATTTTGTTGAATACGTTAAACTAAATATTTTTGGATAATTGCAAAATTTTCGTTGTTTTGTCAGTATATTTGGTTTCCAACGGAATTGTCAGCGAAATTAACGAGTGGAACGACCAAAATTTGCTTCCGAAGAGACTTTCTAAAATATTTCTTGCTGCAACGACACAATTGTTTGGGATTATTTAAAAAAAAAAAACGTTCAGTCGAACGTATCGAAGAAAATATCGATCTTTTGCAACAAAATTTTGTTTTCAGTGCAGGGGGATGTTGGTCAACATTGAAATTATTCTATTTACAATTGTACTAATTAAAAGAGGATGTTGATAGACGTGGGCATATCTATTCATAGATGCTGATGATTCAGAGCTTTGGGTATAATAATCAGCTGGTTGAACGCGTTCAATAGAGGAAGCGTTTGGTGGTCTGGATTAAACCCGGTGAACAATAATATCGGAGGAAGAGGTGGAAGCAGGGAGAGCTTCTCTGCGAGAGCGTTCATTTGCTATACTAATTGAAATCAAACATGAGACTGACCCCATCAGCTAGCTTGGTATTCGTAATAACAAAATCCACGCTCAAATGGGATTCGTCATTTTTTTTTTCTTCGCTTTCTTTATATATATTCTATGACGTGCTAAACGAGTCGACGCTGTACTAATATCCAATGTAAATGAGTGTCCCTTGTATCTGTGTGTATTAATAACGAAGCACACTCACTCGCAAACATGGATAAACACTCGGACACGAATACTTATCGAATAAATATATATGTGGATGAAAACGCTGCTGCAGGACAGTTTCTCTCTCCACTGCTCTTGCCCATCTGTCGAGGCAACCGTCGAGGGTCTATACACGAAACCGGAGACTCCGCTTCTTTTCCAACTGCTCTGTGTTTGCATAATATCCAATTATTTGCGGTACACGTCGATCCAATTTATACCGAGCGATATATAACGGAAACGAAAGCTTCGTCAACACATACACTGTGCGTTTATCGAATGAGAGATACTTCTCGTACGTGGAGCTTGTTCCTCGAGCGCGAAACTTATTCCTGAGGAATAATTGTTCTTCTGGTAGGGAGCCATCATTCTTGGTTTTTTTAGACCTCGTTGGGGGCATAATTGCTCACGCAGTTAGCATCGAGTAAACAGGATCTTTTGCTACTTTTTTTTTATTGGAAAAGTCTTACTTGATGCGGTTCGGGCTGCACATTACGTCGAGCGAGTCGTACGTGTGACATTCGTTGCTCGCGATAACGTTAAGGATGTTGAGTCCCAAATCGAAAATGATAAAAAAATTCGGAAAATTTGGTATGTTTTTCTATGAAGTTTTTAAGAGATCGTGGAAAAATTTCACGGCCATTAGGAACAATTAATATTAATAAATTAAATGTAGTCAAATGCAGTCTTATGGAAACTGGTATAACTTTGCGATAAGTTTTTTTTTTGACCTCTCAATTTTTTAACATCTACAATATACTGAAAGCAACGAAAACAAAACGAATTTTATTGACAAATATTTTTTGTATTTGTTTAAAAAATTGTTTTTAACAAAATGTTAATTTTATAATAACGAGCTTCTTAATCGTCGTGAAATTTTTACACGACCTCTTAAGTACTTCATACAAAAACATACTAAATTTTGAGAATTTTCTCGTTATTGCTCGTTATTGAACAATTAACATTAATTAATTAAATGCATTCTTATGGAAACTGGTATAACTTTGCGATAAATTTTTTTTTTGACCTCTCAATTTTTTAACATCTACAATATACTGAAAGCAACGGAAACAAAATCAAGTTTATTGATAAATAATTTTTGTATTTGTTTAAAAAATTGTTCTTAACGAAATGTTAATTTTTTTATAACGAGCTTCCTAATCGTCGTGAAATTTTTACCCGACCTCTTAAATACTCCATACAAAAACATACTCAATTTTCAGAATTTTCTTATCATTTCAACCCTTAAGGAGGTTGGAGTAATGATGATAGAGTTCTTAAAATTTGGTATGTTTTTACATGAAGTATTCAGGAGGTCGTGTACAAATTTCCGACGATTAAGAAGCTATTTATTGAACTATTAACATTAACAAGTTTCATAGGTACTCAACATCCTTAATGTTGCTGCTGTTTTTTTTATTTTTTTTTTTTCGTATCGACGTAGTCTCGCTTAATTGAGAATTTCTCTCTCAATCCTTGTGTATATTTCATCATCCGGTTCTATACACGAGATATGCCTCTCGGTTCGATAGTTTCGCATAGATTATTACTCCCCTGTGGGATGAGTGTCTGGCGCGTGTGTTCTTGTGAAAATTTAGTGCACAGGATGTCGCGGAAGTTGCGTTCGATTTCCGAGGCTCGCATTCCATCGTTCCGAAGGTTCATGTCCTGAGATTTTTCTGTAGAATCCACCGAATGGACTCACGTTAATTAATCAAAAAATTCGTCGACTCCACATTTTGGAATTAACAACAAAAAAAATGTTGACATCGCGGTTGTCGCGAGCCTGACTTTCGGGACACGGCATAGATATTTCGTGGGTTCGTGACGTACCTATACGTTGGAAGGGTTCGTTAAGTCATGCGATTTTGTGCGCATAGATCGTTGATTAGAATTATGCTAAGGAACAGAGGACTCTTGACTCACCACCGCAAGTTTTAACGAAATTCGAATGAGGTTTTGCCATGCGAAAACGGATAGTGATGAAAATTTCGTCAAATTCATTGTCACTCTCGATCTAATGAGTTTCAAACATTTATTCATTGATTCTAAGACACTGGGTCATTTTGACCCGAACAAATTTTCTTCAGGGACGCGTTAAATGTGATCCAGATACTTGGGAATAAAAACCCAACGCCTGATGATGACGTGCGCTTTGGATCCGATCGACCGAGCGTGTCAGCTGAAAAAAAAAAAACGTTCCCGATTGCGAAACGTTGGAAACAATTAATCTCATTTTTTTTTTAAATGCTCCGTGAGTCGTGATGGAATCATCAGAAATGGAGGATTAATTGGGAATGCAATGATTCACGAGGGGAAAAAAAAAAAAACGACAGTGGTGAGAAGAAAGCGTGAAGAAAAGTGGAAAAATTTATTTTCCATCTCTCGCGATGGTTCGTATTTCAAGGGAATGCGAGAGGGACGACGAAAGCCGCCCGTCGCCCGTTGAGAAAACCCAGTGGCCAATGGCAGACCGGCGTGTAATGGGCAATGGTCAATTAACACGAGGTCCGCGGCTAACACCGAGCTTCTTTATACGTGACGCGCCTGAAATTGGAGTTTTTGTTTCCAATATTAATTCCCAGCAACCCTGAAGGCTTTTAATTGGCTCGACGAGCTCTTCGTCCTTCCTCCACTCTCTCATCCATCTCTTTTTCTCTCAATCTCTCTCCGTCCCAATATATAACACATGTATACCCTTGGTAATAGTGCTTCGTACCGGATTCAGCATTTAGTACGAATAAACATTGAATGCTTGTGGGCGTTAGGACGAAAACCAAATCAACGTGAAAATGCCAGTTAAATTGTCGTTTATTCGCAATCCGCGCCTTGTCAATTTACCAAGCACTATGGAAATAAAATTTTTTTAAAAATCGTCGATATTTTTTTTAACACGATAAACTACATATTTTTTGATAATTTCAAAATTTTCGTTATTTTGGCAGTATATTCAGTTTCCAAAGGAATCGTCAGCAAAATTTACGATTGGAACGACAAAAATTTGCTTTAGAAGAGACTTTGTAGAATATTTCTTGCTGCAATGACACAATTTTTGGGATTATTAAAAAAAAAAAACGTTTAGTCGAACGTATCGAACTAAATATCGATCTTTTCCAACAAAATTTTCTTTTCAGTGGCATTTTTTATTCCTCTTTCCAAACTACAATGATGGGTCTTTGATATATTTTTCAAATTGGATGGAGAATCATGTCCATGATGAACATTTTATGCACGAATTTTCGACAGCTTGAAAAATATTCAGATAACTGATGTTTTTTTTTTTTTTTTTTCAACTGTAAACCAAGGAGTCGCGAGTGTTTCAATTCGACAAAACAATGTTATGGAACCGCGATGATTAACGCTCCGTTGTCATACGTTCTAGAAATAACGCGCTGGTCACACTGGGTCGAAATGACCCCAGCGATGTTTAAACGCTTGCCACGTTGCCAGTATCGTTCCGAACGACACATAAAAATTCAGGATGTTAGTTGGAACCTTTCGGAATGAGAATATCATGCCAAAAAATTTTTATCCAATTTTCAAAATGGCGAAAAAAAATCAGCAAGGAGGCAATGTGTAAAAAAAAAATTTTTTCGGGCACCCCAAAGCACCGTTGGAGCCAATAACTTGTAGTAATTTTTTTTTTTTTTCAAGAAAAATGAGAAGAGCTCCCAATAACAATGGAACGAGCACACCGGTGGTCTCATTGACCCAGTGTGTCAATGGAGAAGCCAAATTCAACGAACCAACCAAATCATTAAAACTTTTATTTCTTATTATTCCTTTTTTTCTCGCTGGACGGAACTAATCGGAAGCACCGTTAAGTTTTTTCGTCTCTCGTTTGGATACGAGACAGAAAATCAAGCAGAAAATCTCAATGAAGTTACAACGCCGCGAGATTCTCGTATTAAAAGAAAAAAACGTAGAAAAAGTAAATTGATCCATTAAATCGACAAATAGTTTTTATCCTTGTAGAATATTTATTTCTTTTTTCAATACACGACGCAGTCCCTCGAGTGTATAAAAAATTTCTTTAGAAAGTCAAAGACCACGTGAATATGGAATTGCTTCGATCATAAATTTGAGCGCAACGTCCAGGTTCCTTCCATTTGTGATTGTGTCTCATTTTAGGGAAATAAATATGAAATTTTTATCGCGTGCCATTTCCGCAAAAAGAAAATCAGGTTTTTAAAGAAAAAGTGTAGTTACCGCGTGGCTTTTCTGGCGTGTATATCTCATCACTGGAGCACGCTGCGTTTTCTCATCTCCGCACGAGCGAAGAAGCCAATATTTGTTCGTTTGGCCGTCTGCACGGTAATTTGTTTTTCCCATGGCACTCGGGGACGTAAATCTCGTCTTCGGAGATGGTCCCATTTGGAAAACGGACGCAGCATCTTTTTTTTTCACGCTCTCTACTTCCTCCTTGTCTCACAGTCTTCCTCGGACGTTTTCGATTTTTACCATCAACCGAACCATTTCCGGTTGCCTCAATAACCACTTTGCACCTGATTCTGTGTGTTGTACAGACAAATATAAAGTAAGCCTGTAAAATGATGTCAGCTCTCCAGTCGCGTGCGTGCGAATAATAACGCCGGATGCATCGAAGCTCCAGCGTTGAACAGCGTGACCTTGAGATTTTTTTTTTTTTTTTTCAAATTTTGCAAAAAATTCACAAATTTATCAACTTCATGTTACGAGTTTTCACAATTGCGGGAGTCGGAGAAATAAATTTTGCGGACGTCATTTAAAAAAAGAATGGAGAGCAGGAAGTTTAAAAATTTTGGAAAAATAATTTTTTCTCGTCAATTATCGTCGAAATTTAATTTTTTAGAAAAAAAAACTTGAATATTCTTTTAGAGAAAGGCTAGAAAATGTAGAGACGAAGATTCTTTTTTCTCCGGTCGATGTTCTACACTCTTATCACGCACCGGAAGGGTCTACGAGGACATAAAATCTTCAGGGAGCAATTGAACTTGTTGTGCCCTTTCCCCTGGTTATTACGTGCGTATGTATATGAGAGAAATCTCAGACTTTACCTATCGCAAGCGAATATCGTTGTGTACAAACGACAACGTGGACCTTACCGAAACTTTTGCAAGCACTTCGGTCTGTATGTGTGCATGTACCGCTTCGCAACTATATATAGCGTCAAAGTTAAGCGATGGATCACCGAGCGAAACCTCCCGTGGGTACATGCCTCTCTCTCTCTCTCTCTCTCTCTTTCTTCATCTTCCCTTTGCAGCCTCCCTTGCAGCCTCACTCAACTTTCGAATAGATTGCGTTAGTGCTCCCCGGACAGCCCTAGGCGATTAGACGGAAGAGCGTACAATCTCCTTACATACGTATGTATCTCTGTGCCCAGCATATATTACGATATTCGTACCTAAAAACAAGCTTCGACACTCAACTGAATCAAGAGTATCAAATAAGCAATCTGTAGCTGAAAAAGTAATCTGTCAAATTTCATGCTCAAAAGTTAGGCAAATTTCAATTTAAAAAATTGGACGCGAAATAAAATAAAGTTGTTAAATAAACAATCTTTATTGATAAATATTTTTTGTATTTGTTTAAAAAATTTTTCTTAACGAAATGTTAATT
Source organism: Hyposoter dolosus (assembly GCA_963921915.1). Taxonomy (NCBI): domain Eukaryota; kingdom Metazoa; phylum Arthropoda; class Insecta; order Hymenoptera; family Ichneumonidae; genus Hyposoter; species Hyposoter dolosus. The sequence continues at coordinate 11,498,127 of OY998138.1, forward strand.
TTTTAATAACGAGCTTCCTAATCGTCGTGAAATTTCACAATTCACGACATTTTCAGAATTTTCTTATCATTTTTTATTTCAACCCTCAAGGAGGTTGAAGTAATGATTATAGAATTCTTAAAATTTGGTATGTTTTTACATGAAGTATTCAGGAGGTCGTGTAAAAATTTCACGACGATTGAGAAGTTATTTATTGAACAATTAACATTAACAAGTTTCTTAGGTACTAAAAATCCTTAAATACCAAATGAAAATGGAAAACATCAATTTAATGAGCCTCTGGTTGTGACCCCTTAATTTCGATGGCACTTACCAAGCAGTATATTTTATTTTCATCGATTCTAGCCCATCTGAACAGAATTAGAAAATCGATTATGTAATTTGGACCACGAAATAAAATCGCGTTTAAAACGTTTCTGTGTTTTTGTGAATGCGGAGGATTTTTTTTTTTCAACGTTGGACAGTATTTTATCGAGGATTCCATTTCTACTCTATCGTTGCGTAAATCACTAGATTTTCGGCCCTCGAATCCACGTTCAGGCTCGCACAACGATGAGCTAGACAGTGGACTATTAAACTTGGATTTTATCGAGCATGCCGAAATCTTTCCAGCGCAGAGACTCTTATGCTCGTTAATAACTATAATAGCAGTAGAGTGTATTATGTACCAATACATTCAACGGGACAAAGAGATGCATTAAGCGTGAAAGCATAGAAAGAAAGCAGAGACTTAATGCGAATGGCGATTGGGAGAGAGAGATTGTTGAAAGCGAGGAAAAAATTCTGGGAATCGAATATTTATTTTTACTCCATGCTAAAATCATTGAATAAAAATGGAGCTCAATGGATTGAAACGTGCAACATTCCCAAATTGTTAAGGACGTTGTATGGCGACAGTCAAATCTAAATGTTTGTTTTCAGTTTTTTTTTTTATACAAAATGGTTTGCGAGCCCAAGTTCATTAAAAAAAGTTGTTACAAATTGACGAAAGAACAACATACTCTAAATCCAAGATTCTCCGAGGTAATCTGTACTTGTTATTTAATAAATCAAATTTCGAAAAAATTTTACGACCAATTTTTTTTTGAAAAACTAAATAAAGCTTCTTCGATGTTGCATAAAAGTGTATGCAAAGTTTTAAGAGGCTTCACCATTTAGAAATCGAAATATTTAATGTTGAAAATTGCAACTTTTGACGAACGCTCTTATGAGAAACTACTGGAAATTGTGATTTTTATAAATTTAAAAAAAATCATTAAAAAAAGATGTTGAAAATTGACCAAAGAACAACATACTCCAAATTCAAAATTGTCCGAGGTAATCTATATTCGTTATATAATAAACAAAATTTCGAAAAAATTTTACGAGCGATTTTTTTTTGAAAAACTAAATAAAACTTCTTCGATGTTGCATAAAAGTGTATGCAAAGTTTTAAGAGGCTTCACCATTTAGAAATCGAAATATTTAAAGTTGAAAATTGCAACTTTTGACACACGCTCTTATGAGAAACTACTAGAAATAGTGATTTTTATAAATAAATATCTCGACGTCTAAATGGTGAAACCTCTTAAAATTTCGTAAGCTATTAGAAATCACTATTCTCTTTGTGTGGTGAAAATTTAAAGGAATTCTATCGATAAAAAATGTTGCATACAACGTCCTTATCGAAAACAAGTTTTTCTCGAGAATCCAGTAGTTTTAAAAGTGTTTTAAATAAATGGCATAAATTGAAAAATATGAAAAGCACTCGAAAAGTGTGAAGAAAATCAACTTATTTTTCGATCCTTTTTTTTTTCCTTGAGGTTGAAAGTCACAGGCGAACTCTTTGGACGATGGACGAGTTTGAAAATATACGAAGAAACGTAAAGAGCCAGTCCACATTTGCACCAACTTGTTCACGTGTGTCTACACGCAGAGCTTCGATCTACGTGTATATAAAGCGTTTGGATATGTAGAAGTAAAATGCACGTAAAGTGCGGTGTAACGGCTGCGAGGTTTGCTCGCAATGTGGATGCTCGCCGAGGCACTGCTGAGCTCTCTAATGGAGTCAACAAACAAAAGTGAATCGATTTGAAATAATGGCACGCAGCCGAGAGAGCAAGCAGCCATTGCAGAGCAAGAAGAAGCGAGTGAGTGAGAGCTTGCGAGAGCTGGCGCGCGACAAATAAAAGCACTCAGCGTGAGCGGCTTTATCCTTATACAACTGTCAGACGTCTTAACACTCCCCTCAGCCCTCTTCCTCGCTCTCGCTCTCTCTCTCGCTCGTTTCTCTTTGTCTATTCCCTTTTAGTTACACTCTGTTCAGTCAGAGTTCCATGTGGCACACGAGTGCCATCTGATCCCCTTGGCACGTTGGCTGGAAAAGCTTCCGAGTCTCTGTGGCGAAATCGAGCATCATCGTCCATCTCTCCCCTCCTCCACGCGACTATTCCATTTCCAAAAGCCTCCTTCAGCAGTAGCGAGGATAGCCCGGGTTAAAAGCTTTATGGAACTCATTTTCGTTAGCGATTCGGACGACCGAGTGTCTCTTTGGGTTAAGAATAGTCGACACTCGCGCTCGAAAAGCAACGACAATCTCGTCTGTGTTGACCCTCGAGCACAAAACTTGTGCTTTTTTTTTTCTTTTGGATATATGTCTATAGATTTTTCCCAGAGAGAGAGAGAGAGAGAGAGAGAGAGAGGAAGATCTACGATTATGGTCATTGCGTGGTCCTATTAGGCACATCGCCAATTCTTGATTATTTGGGTACCATTTAAAAATCATTTGTTGTCGATGGAATAATTCATTGTCAAGAAAAACGGTAAAAATCCATTTTTCGCATCATCGTCCGTCGTCCATCATCGATTTTTGATAATGGTCCATTTTTGGGACAAAGATATTTAGAAAATTAGGGAAAGTCGTTAAAATGAGAATTTCATCGTTTGATGAAAACGACAGACTCGTCGAAATGGTTTGAAAAACCAAAAATTGCTGAGGAATGAAATAAAAATCATTTTTTGTCGATGGAATAATTCATAGTCAAGAAAAACGGTGAAAATCCATTTTTCGCAGCATCGTCCATCGTCCATCATCGATTTTCGGTCGAAATGATTTTAAAACCGAAAATAAATGAGCAATGAAATATTTTTTTCTTAATGATTTTTCGTGATACAGACGAGCAATGAGCGGCACAACAGCTCGACGAGTTTACGTGGAACATAGAGCTTGATAGAGTGAACACTCGATAGACTCGATTATCGAGCACCAGAGGTGAATTGATTAAAATCAAACTACCCTCTCTGTTCGTGTTCTATGCACTGACGGAGAGAGTAGTTGGTGGATGGATGCAGGAGTCGGGGTCGTACGAGGTTATATATATATATATATAGGAGATGCGAGTTTAGAGCAACGGGGCCAACACACGGTGTGGCTACTTCGGCTGGTGAGTGTGTAAACAGGGCGCAATTAACGTGCAACGATTAAATATGTACGAGGAGAAGGGACAACATGCGAGAATGTGTGCGAGATAAAGACAACTTTCTCGTGATCCTTCCAAATGGATACGTGTGTGTATGTGTAAAATTATTTAGGTGAGTCGTATACACTGCTGCTCAAAAGTTTTAAAGCACCCCATTAGATAAATTATTTTATTTACGTTTACACTGTTTGCTAGCAAACTTCTTTCCTATGCAGTATGTTTGCTCGTGAGGATATTAAAACCTTCCACGAAGCACACGGTTTCGTAGAGTTAATATTTATCGAAGATAGTACATTTTTATAATTACTTAATTACAAACATTTCCCTGAATTCAAGCTCAAAGTCTTTTTAGTCGTTTGAATAATCTGGGAAAAAAATTTCAACTTGTCTGGTCTTTGGAAAATCGTTTCTCGTGATATCTCAATTTTTCGGTATTAACCAAATTTTTTATTTTATTGCATTTTTGTAATTACTCGATCGGGAAATTCTTTGAATCAGAATGCAACGAAAATATAAACAATAAAATAACTTGGATTCAATTCTATGAATTTGAAGATTTTTCGATAAAAATTAAACGCTTTTATTTTTTAATTTAAGTTTTTGGTTTTATTGTGATAATTGTTTATATTTTTTTTTTCCTTTTTCGTGAAATCTGAATTTTTTTTATTAACCAACAATTTTTTTCAATTTTATTGCATTTTTCTAATGCTTTGGATCGAAGTGTGACGAAAATATAAAAAAATAAAATAATTTATTGGGTTCAATTCTATAAATTTGCAGATTTTTCGATAAAAATTGAACGCTTTTTTTTAATCGAAGTTTTTGGCTTTATTTTTATAATTTTTTTAAAATTTTTTTTTATTTTTTTTTTTATTTTAAAAGAATTAAGATGGGAGTCGAAACTTTTGAACAATAGTGTAGATTATTGAAGCATGTAACGATATTGTTACACCATTACGAAAGCAGCATAAATGCATCGTGGACCGAATTCACACGCGACGAGATAGTGGGCAGAGGGGCGAAGGGGAAGAGGGAGGAGAGATAAACGAGAAGGGTGCACTCATCTCCTTCATGTTGGCACAGCCGCTTGATTAGCTTCGCCATATTTACATATCATTAGCCAATTGTTTGTACGAACAGGAATTGCCTCATTCCTTCGTCCAGTTTCCAATTTCCATCCTGTTCATTGCCTCGCTCTTGCCAAACCGAGAAATTACGTAGCCATTGGCAAATCAAGGAATTAATTAAATATTTAGTTATTGGCATTCATCTTCGTGTATTAGGCTCGTGTAGCTCGGGGGCTTTGCATGCGTTATTTTCTGGGTTTCAAGCTCGTCTGAGCAGAGCCTTTGCAGAGGGAAATTCATTGAAACACTTTGTGATCCAAAATTCTCAGTCATTAAAAAAAAAAAAAAACCACGAAAATTATGATTTTTACAATAAAATGCTAGCTCTTGGGAAAGCAAAATTAGAAATATTCCTAAAATGTGAATTTCGTGGCGAAATCAAGGATGTTGAGTCCCAAATCGAAAATGATAAAAAAATTCTGAAAATTTGGTGTTTTTTTGTATGAAGTATTCAGGAGATCGTGTACAAATTTCACGACGATTAAGAAGCGATTTATTGAACAATAAACATTAAAAAGTTTCACAGATACTCAACATCCTTAAAGTTAGCCAATAGAGAATTAAAAAGCTCGAACGATGTAAAAATCATTAAATTATAATCCAATTACGAAATCCAACACTTGTGAAATTTTCAATATCCTGACTCGTTGCGACCAAATAATGGCGATTAATTCGCAAATTTTTTATTTCTGTTTTTTTTTTCCTTCCAACTTCATTCCACTTGCTATTGTTTAAACCCTATAGAAATTGACTCGAGCTAAACCCTCCTCTCTTCGGTTTCCTCATTACCAGTAGAAACGCGAACAAAAGAGACAGATGAGAGAGAGAAAAAAGAACAAGTGCTCGATGTGAATTGAGCGATCAAGAGAAATACACCTACGAAGGGGATAAAGCTTCGGTATAACTCTCCTCTCTCTCTCTCTGTCTCTCTCTCCAACCCCTAAAATCCCTCTTTCTCATGTTCTCATCATCCTTGTTGCCAAACGCCAATTTGGCGAGCCAGCCTCGATTTACAATTAGCTCCAACGTTCTGCGCTCGTTTTCCCCTCGCCCCTGCCCCTCTCACTCTTTCAATACCATCCGGGCACGTATACATTGTGCGAATTACTAACGTAGAATAGTTTAATCGATTTGTGGAGGAGAAATAAATGAAAAAAAAAAAAAAAAAAAAAAATGAGAAAAAAATAATTCTCGAGTGGAGGAAATCGTGTGGAAGAGATCGAATCGAGGACCAATGGTCAAAACTGAGTGTAACGAGTGTTTGAACAAGTCACTCTCTTTCGTTCTGTGGCTCATTCGTTCTATCAAATATTTGAATCGTTCAATCGCGTTTGCTCGGGGACTATATTTTGTAGTCACAAGTTACTGTCAAGTATTCACGTTCGTACGAGCCAGACAGAGAGAGAAATAATTAACGATAATTGATCGGTTCTTGGAGAGTTTATTTTAGCAAGTGATCCTTGTCGAGATTGAAATTCACCAGTACGTTCTCCCTGATCCATCGACGTTTTAACTGGAGAATTGCTGAATATCTTTTGGCTCGAGGAAACGTGAACACAAAAATTTACAATTTTAAGGATGTTGAGTATCTATAAAACTTGTTAATATTAATTGTTCAATAAATAGCTTCTCAATCTTCGTAAAATTTGTACACGACCTCCTGAATACTTAATGTAAAAATATACCAAATTTTAATAATTTTATCGTCATTGCTTCAACCTCCTTTAGGGTTGAAATAAAAAAATGATAAGAAAATTCTGAAAATTTAGTATGTTTTTGCACGAAGTATTTAAGAGATCCTGTTAAAATTTCACGACGATTATGAAGCTCGTTATTAAAAAATTAACATTTCGTTAAGAACATTTTTTTAAACAAATACAAAAAATATTTATCAATAAACTTGGTTTTGTTTCCGTTGCTTTCAATATATTGTGGATATTAAAAAATTGAGCAGTCAAAAAAGAAACTTTTCGCAAAATTATACCAGTTTCCATAAGACTGCATTTAATTTATTAATGTTAATTGTTCAATACCGAGCAATAGCGAGAAAATTTTGAAAATTTAGTATGTTTTTGCATAAAGTATTGAGGAGATCCTGTTAAAATTTCACGACGATTATGAAGCTCGTTATTAAAAAATTAACATTTCGTTAAGAACATTTTTTTAAACAAATACAAAAAATATTTATCAATAACCTTCGTTTTGTTTCCGTTGCTTTCAGTATATTGTAGATATTTAAAAATTGAGCAGTCAAAAAAGAAACTTTTCGCAAAATTATACCAGTTTCCAAAAGAGTACATTTGCCTACATTTAAATTATTAATGTAGCAACAGTAGTTGTGTATTTCCATGCATACCCTTCTCGGATTTTTACATGTCTTCATTTTTACCTCAAATTTTTTATTCCACAATTATTTTTTCTTTTATTCCACGATTTTTTTTTTTTTTTTTATTCCCCACTTACTCGATGGACCTACAGTTTAACGTGGGTTCCGGAGCACAGAGAGTACAGTTTAAAACACTTGGAAAAAATCCATTGGCGTCGGTGGGAATCGAAGCCGGACTCACCGGTTGTGAGCCGAGCACGTTGGGCCACTGTCTCCCTTTAATTTATCAATATTAATTGTTCAATAACGAGCTTCCTAATGGTCGTAAAATTATTCCACGATCTCTTAAATACTTCAAACCAAATTTTCCCAATTTTCTTATCATTTGCTCATTGGCATTTCTTTTTTCTCTAAAACATCGTTGTTAAAGAATCAATCTGGGCTACGAAAACAAAACAATAAATAATTGAGGTTGATGAAATAATTGATTAGTCGTTGGATATAATTATTCAAATCACTTAATCATAAGTTTATTCATAAAAAATACGAATCATTTGTTAATATTTCTTTCGTCCGACAATCACACTTGTTTGTTTACAGTTAATTCAACAATTTAGCACAGTCGCATAATATCTTAAATACAATATTTCCTCGTTTGTTGTTTTTCAATTTTTACATTTTCAATATTCTAGGCAATTTAAAATAAAATTTATAATCGACGCGAGCTCGTCAGACACGACGAAGCTTATTCGCGTCAAGAGAAAAATTCGATAAGTCAACAAACGGTCAACTAAGAAGGAAGAGCACGATGGAAATCAAATTATTATCCTTCGTCGTTCGACGTTTTCATTTTTAAAAAAAAAACTAAAAACAACGAAAAAATTTTTTTTATTTATCATTAATCGAACTTAAAATTATGTCTAATTTGGCGCTTGACTCCTCAGTGCTTTATGTACACTCGCGACACTGTTTATCATCTAGTAATACGTTATCGCCAAAAAGCAAACGACTTTTCGATCCTTGGTCGATTGATTAACACGTTTAAACAATAAATAATAAACTTATGGTCAAAGGAATTTTAATTCAGAAAGAAAAATACCATTTTTAAATCACTATTAAGGCAGTATGGTAATATGGCTTGGTATTGTTGTTTTTTCATCATTTCTTAGTCTTTTCTCGTCATTTTTCATTTTCTTCGCGCACAAAAAACCCGACAATTCCTTAAGTGCTCACATGCGTTTGTCCTGCTGCGTAACTTGCATTCTTTGGTAAGGAACAGAGTGTCATTTCGTATTACGATCATTGAACCTTTTACGCAATTTTTTTATCAAACATTTTTCGAGTAAACGCGACATGTTAAAAATGAAATCGACCGATCGCGGCTTCTCCAATTTATCGCAGTCTCTCCCACGGCCACACGAATGACTGAGGGGTGAGCAAAGAATTTTCTTTGTATCATAAAAAAAAAAAAAAATCTGTCATTTCGTTGAGGAAAAACGAAAATTTGATAGAAACGGAAAGTTTGGTAAAGATGAAAATTTCTAATTTTCAAATCGTAAATTTACAAGCGTCTAAAGAAAATTTCATTTCGATCGGTCGATTTTTTTTTTTTTTTTTTACATTTTCGAAATACGTAGAGCGGGTATTAGGAATGAAGAAAAAATTCTCGAATGACAAAGGCATGTAAGCCTCAAATTCGTGTCTCGTAAAAAATCGAGTCAATTGCTTCAAATTTTCATGAAAAATTAGTTTTTTGAATGAAAAATTAGTTTGGAAATCTCCTGCCAATTCGAGACTTTTGTTTAAACTTTGTTTTCGTCAAAGATATGTGCGTGTTTCTTTTCCTATGTTGAAAATCTCGATTGGCCCTAATATTCGCTATAAATATTTTCATTTTTATTATTTCTTTCGAAAAATTACGATACGAAGTACGAATTCACGTTTTTTCACGTTTATAGAAATTTTTATACAGTCGTCGCATCGCATGAAATACGATCGAAAATTTCAACTTGAATTCGAGTTCGGAAACGCTCGGAATCGGAAGAAAAAGCATTGCCGGAGCAGCGGAGCTCGAAGAGCACAAAATTCTGTACAAAAAATTTCTGCACCTCATTTTTATGTGTCGATAATTTAATTCTGAGAGCCCATGAAACTCGCGAACCATTTTTCCCATCGCTCCCGAGGTTCGAAAATCGCTGTCAGGAATAAAAAACTCAAAAATATTCCAGTTTTCTATTCCTGATTTCGATTCAATGTGGAATTTTCAAATTTCCAGGCTACTGTGCTCGATAAACGAAAAACTGTTGAAAAAACAATTTACTGCGATTTTTCACTGGCGTTTCGACGCCGAACTCGAGTTTCCATTTGGTCCAATTGTTAATTGTCGATTCCGTGTACGTATACGTAGTAACAATATCAACGATTGTTCGATCGACAATCTTCGCTCGACAATTTTCCTCGCAAGCAAAAAAGTGACGTGCAATTTTGAAATAATCGTTGAGTGGCTAATTTAGTTTGGTTGCTGGTTCGAAAATGTTTTCAGAAAATCGAATAATGAGACTAAGCGTTTGTTTCTTAATTTAGTAACTAAATATTTCTTCGATCGGTGTATGAGAAAAAGCGTTCAGTCATGCTCTTAAAAAAACAAAAATCTAATCCGAATTGTTCGCTAAAACTTTCGACGTTTCTCCGCATTTTGGCATTTTCCAAAAAAACTAGAAATTATTGTTAAAATTATTTCTCGAGTGAGTATCGACTGTGGTAAGAATATTTGAGTGTGTGAGATAAACTCGAGATCGATCGTTGTGAAACTTTGGTCGTGATATTTTCAGGATATCGTAAATAACGTCTTAAACTTAAAATCACGTCTTTGTGCCTCGAAGAGTCGAAGTTACGCCCCGAGAATCGAAAAAAATGAAGAGATAAATTGGATGTTTTTAAAGATCGAAATAAAACAAGGTCGAAAGTTGGAGAGTCTTGAGAAATCTGAGCAAAAATGCCAAAATTTCGAACGAATATATAAAATTTTTTGGCGATATTTTTTTAAACATTAATATTGCAAAAAAAAAGATTATCTCGCTCGCGTGCCGAACATTGAGTGGTAAAAACCGTTCGGACTGTTAAAAACAGGAGCTTGACCCCAGAAATGCTTCTTAACAGTTTCCTTCGACATACTGGGTCTAGGAGACCCCCTGATAATCGCCTCTACCGAGAGAATGGAAGAATTAATAAGCTATTTAGAGATTGGCAGTTTTATCAACATGTTCAGCGTTCATCATGGCGCTTTCGAACTGTTGGAGTACTTGCATGCTCTCGGGTGAGACGGTGCTGATTCGAAGTCTTTCGATGATCGCCTGTTCCCTGATCTCCTCGTCAACGATCGGACAATCTTGATCTTCTTCGTCCTCGACGTCCTCCTCGTTGTCGTCGGTTTCCTCGTCGTCGATGAGCGTGTTGTCGCCGCTGTCGTCGTCCTCGAGGTTTCTTTGGAGCTCTTGATGCTCGGGTGTGTTTTTCTCGATGATTTTGGGGTCGAGATCGGAGGCTCTGGCTGGCGAAGAAGCCTCTTCGGTGGCGCTGGTGTCGCTGGAGTTGGGGCTTTCGTTTTCCGCAACTTTTGTTTCTTCCAGTGGCAAGTGGGTCGAGGAACAATCGTCAGGTTTGCGAGAGGCTGACAAAAGTTGAATTTTCTGTTTGGTAGCTCGTTCGCTCGTGGTAGAGCTTTGAGAGTCGAGACTCTTTCGCTCGTTCCTCATGAGAATTCTGGGCATGGGACGCCTCTCGATTTTGCCATTTTCGTGCAAATCGATAATTCGTTCTTCGGTGGTTCTCCGCCGGTTCGGATAAACAGGATAAGCCGAAGAATCGCAATCATTTTCTAAAATTTTACGCATTAACTTTGCTCCAGATGGCGCTGGTAAATGCGCTTCTTCCAATTTCACGTGTTCGGTTGGTGGGAGGTTTTTGAAACGTTTAGAACGCTCGGCGAGTGTCGTCCCGACGCGTGAACATTTTTTATCGTTTCTCCGTGAGAGATGAGCGATTTGGCGTCCGAGTGACGTCGTTCCTTCGGTGAATTTTGATAAGTCGATACAATCGGCGACGTTATCGGACTTGTTATGGCCTGGGAACAATGAGTCGACATTTTTGTCGCCGCTTTTTTCTGAACCGTATTGGGGCCAAAAATTCTCGAAGGAGAGACTCCCTTTATTTTGACTTTTAGGCTCTCTCGCGTTTTGGACGAACTGGCTGACCTTTCCATTTCCATCGGAGGAATAATCGTCGGTTTCTCCACTACCAACACGGTCATCGGAAGCTCTCGAATTTCTTCGATTATTGGAGTGGCCCGAGCCAACGCGCACTCTGCCGTCGTACGAGAATTTTTGTAGTTTATCCAGGTTGTCGTTGTTCCCGTCGACAAATGAGATTGTGTCTCGGTTTTCTGGCGACTGGACGATTCTCGTGAGTCCTGGCACTGCCCTCGTCGAACATTTTTTCCAACGACGGGTGAGCGACTCCGCGACACGTCCGGTGAGCTTCTCGAGCTGTTGCTGCTGCTGCTTCCCCGCAGTACCGACGATCGGGATCGACGCAACACTTTTTTTTCTCTCGTCCAAGAATCCCGTCGGCATTGCTGCGAACCGACAAAAATTTTTAAATCACATTTTCGTAAAATTTATTTATACAAAATTTATTATATTTATTAAAAAAAAAAAAATTTCACCGTCACATAACTTTCTCTATAAGGAAGCAAAATGTGAATTTTCTAAAATTTATCGATAGAAAGAAAAATTTTTGAAAATTCAATTTCGTACCTGAGCCAAACGGGCGTTCGTTTTTGATTCTGGTTTCCTCACCAGCTTCGAGCAATTTTTTCGACTGGTTGAAGATGGAAAATTTGTAGGGATAGCCGGTGACGTTGGTTCGTTGATCCGACTGTGGCACGTAGGTGACGGTCGATCTTGATAAGTGATTATTAACGAGGATCGTTGTTGTGTATGGTAAGCCTCCGGCCGACTGGTTGTCTCCTCCTCGTTGCCGATCGTTATCGGACTCGAGGATGTTGAGCCTCGATTCGTCGAAGCCGGTGATGTTTCCCGTGGACTTGGGGAGCGATATCGAGGTGGCGAAGGTGTTTGGCACGATTGGGATGAGGAAGTTCGAGCCTGATAACTTGTTGATGCAGCTACTTGCTCCGACGATTTGATGTTTCGAATTTGTACCAATTTTATAAAATCCACGAGACGTTTTATCGACCTCTGGGTCTTTTCCTGCTTTCCCAACAACTCCTGGCGCGTACGATGCTGCAGCTAATGACAAAATTCACAAGTGCTTATTATTTTTCATCAATCTCTGGCTCCTCTTTATCGTTTGGCACAATAATTGAGGCCGCAAATCTATGCAATTCTCAAATTAACCCTAGAACGGTAACCTGGACTCAAAAACTACCTCAGGCGCCCTTTCCCCCTTCGTTCTCCCGTTTTTTATCGTTTTACCGCATTTTTCGCTAATTTTTCGACTTCAAGCAAAATCGCCGTAAAAATCGCCGCAAAATCGTAAAATTTTACCGGAGATATGAATTAGACATGGAGTAGGTAAAAAAGAAAAGGTTACCGTTCTAGCCGACAGTAAACAATTTGTTTATGAAAAAATAAAACACATCGAAACAAAAAAAAATACGATCAATTTCGAATCGACCACCTTTTTCGGATTTCGATTTGAAATTGTTCATGATTCTGCCAATTGTGTTTCCCAACCACGAGGCAGTTTCAAGCGTACGTCCCGGTGGCTGGTAAAAACAGTTTCTCAATTTTTCACAGTCCAAGTGTTTTTTGCCACGAAAAAGTCGAAAAAATTTAACTGCAAAAATTTAAAAACTTAAAAAAAATTTAAAAATTAAAAAATTTAAATTTAACATGCTATTGTGTAGGTGCAGATAAAATAAACTAATTATTCAAACGTTGAAAATAGTGCTAAAGGTGAAATCACCATTAGCTACGAGTGCGCTCGATATTTCGAGACATAGTTACGTCTTACTCTCTAGAGATAAAAGAAACATGTGTGATTTGTATTTTTCACAACAACAGCCTCAAAACAGTAAACAAGGTCGTCCCAAGGATTTTAACAGAAAAAAGCGATAATTGCTCATCGAATAGTCGATAATATCGAAATTATAAATTTTGCACCTCGACTACATTTTTCGAGGCTCGATGTTGAGAAAATGTCGAATTCGAAGAAATTACGAGCTACAAGAATATGGACAAAAAAAAGGTGATTTACAAAAATAAACGAGGGCTGAAGAAAATAATAAAGAACCAAAGAGGTTGCAGGTTTTTTGTACAAGAAAAGGAAGCTGCGAACCACATCGAACTCAATAACGATAAAAAAAAAAAAAATGATCGCGAAAATCGATCTGAAAAAATGTCAATTTTTGTTCAAGGGAAAAATAAAAACATTGAAAATTATCAAGAGCATTCCAAATGAAATGAAGATGTAAAAATTGAAGAAAAAAAATTGATTTTCCTTTTGTTTTTTTTTCTACGCAGGCCACAGGACGAACCTGAAGTGATTGGCCGAGCAGTTGAGATCGCTTTTCCAGCTCGTAAACCTGCAATCTCAGGTCCGAGTTTCGGTCACGATGCTCATAAACTTGTCTCTCTTTTTCCTCTGCAAGACATTTCGCGTTCAATAGTTGCATGTGCTTTCTGTTTTTTTTTTTTTTAAGTGTATTTTTTGTTGTTATTGTTTTGTTCAGCCTACACACGTGATCGACCAAAAAGTTCTTCTCAATTTGTCAAAAGTCACACTTTCGTTTATCGATCCTCCAGTTTTTGCTTTTATTTTTTTCTTTTGCTTTTTTTTTAGTACTCGGTTTCGTAACTCGATCTTGGAAGTCGCCGACGACCCAGGTACGTTATCTCCTTGCAGTCAATATCTAAAATTCGGTAATTCTCTGTATTACAATCGTACTTGCTGCATTCCCATTAATTTTTTCTTCTTTCTCAAAAATCCGAATGTTTTAAAAGTTTTTCATGAATCAAGGTCAAGCAATGATAAAAATTCTATAAAATTATTACAAAATTCACACTCGTTTGCCAAAGTACAAGAACTTTTTTGTCAATCCCATGAAATTCGAACTTGTGAAAAGTGTTTTTTCCCCTTTTTGGATCAGTTTATCATTAAGATTGTTTATGAAATGATAATCGTTTTTTTTTTTTTTTTTTTTTTTTTTGTACGAACTGCTGTATTACCGAGCTCGTCATTCCTCTTTATTATTGCCGCTGGCTCAATCGTTTTCAATGCACATTTCGGACATAGTCTTGGTGGTGGCGGAGATAACGAATGACAGGAGACGTGATAATTCGCCTCACAATTATCACAGTTGCTCAAAATCCCTGCGGAACATGAAAAAAAAAAACATTTTCGTTTATCAACGCCATTTGGCTCATTTTTTCTTCCTGCATTTCAACGAGAAAAAAAATGGCCGTCGCAATTTTAAAAAATACTAATTCAAATCTGAAAAAATAAAAAATAAAAAAAAAAACACAATGATAGGGAAAGATCGATAGAAATAATTTTTAATTTATAGTAGAAAAATGGAAGAAACTTGCCTGGATTTCTGCAATTAATGCAAACGGCTGAATCGTTTTCGATTCTTTCAATCGTGAGACCAGAAGGTAAGCCGGGAATGTGAACGGTTTTGCTGTGGGTCATCGATTGCCCCGTCTTCGTGGTGGTCGTGGACGTTGCGGGCGGCGCTTGCCCATTCTCATTATCCGTTTTGGCTAAGCTTTTGTTTGGGAAGACCCGACTCTCTGACATGTTTCGTAAAATATTTGGTCTGGTAGTTGCTTTTTGCGTTGGAAGCAAAGATTTTGCCAGTGCCTTCGACGACGGCGGTGGCGGCGAAGACGGCGGCGGCGACGCTGCTTTTACCGGCACGTTTACCACGTTCGCTGCTTCGTCGCGAATCGGCGGCGGTGACGGCTCTTTTAAACGAGCTGTAGTCTGACGAGTTTGAGGAACGTTCCCCGCCGACTGGAGATAACAGTGCCGTTTCCTTTTCTGCAATTTCTCAAACATTTTTTTTACGCTGATGGAGCAGTCGCTTTCTCGCAACGTGAGTGCGAGAGAGAAAGCTGCAATTTTCGAAATTTAATATTTCTGACACGGTTTCATCAATAAAAAGAAAAAGCTCCTGTCAGTGGATTTTTGACATCGTCCTGCGTACGCTGACAGAGCCTTTTTTTTTATTATTAGTCAAACGACATAGAAGAATTTTAATTTCGAAAATTCGAGGTGACTGATCCATCATTTTAAGGATGTTGAGTCCCAAGTGACAAATCATAAGAACGTGTTTTTGTATAAAGTATTTGAGAGATCGTGAAAAAATTTCACGACCATTAGGAAGCTCGTTATTGAACAATTAACACGAATAAATTAAACGTAGTCAAAAATCTAGTCTTATGGAAACTGGTATAACTTTGCGAAAAGTTTTTTTTTTTGACCTCTCAATTTTCAAATATCTACAATATACTGAAAGCAACGGAAACAAAACAAAGTTGATTGATAAATATTTTTTTGTGTTTGTTTAAAAAATTGTTCTTAACAAAATGTTAATTTTTTAATAACGAGCTTTCCTAATCGTCGTGAAATTTTTATACGACCTCTTAAATACTTTATACAAAAACATAATAAATTTTCAGAATTTTCTTATCATTTTTTATTTCAACCCCTTTAAGGTGGCTGAAGTAATGATGATAGAATTTTCGAAATTTGATTTGTTTGTACATTAAGTTTTCAGGTGGTCGTGTACAAAATTTCACGACGATTGAGAAGCTGTTTATTGAACAATTAACATTAAAACCTTTCATAGATACTCAACATCCTTAAGCACAGCCATTTGGTTAATATGGCGAACCAGAGCCCTGATTCGACATATTTACTCTTATATTTATATTAAAACATTCCCAACAAGAGTTAAATTTTTTTTTTTCAAATCGAACAACAGATTCTGGTGTAAAAACAGTTTCTATCAAAATTCCTTATCCCTCAAATATTAAGATAGTTCATGGTTAATTGTCATGGCAAATTTATTTCTAAGCTAAATTATGACATTAAAGTTTGCATCGTTGGAATGCAACGGAATCCCTTGTTTTATTTTTTATTTTTTTGTAAGCACAGCCAAAAATTCCCATGCGGACACTGCATGTGACAATTATTTGCAAATGAAAAACTGAATGTCAAAGAAAAATTGAGGAGATTCCGAAAATGTTAAAAATTGCGAGTGGACTAAATATTTTTCGTTGGACTCCAACGATACGAACTTCAATATCGTCAAAAATGGATTCACAAATTGCTTTGATTTTTCCCGTGACGTGACATTGGGTCAAAAAACCTTTGCCACTGGACCGGGTGTTTCAAAGTTCAATGAAAAATATTAAACATGATTTTTAGAATTAATCAACAGATTCTGTTGTTGGAATGATTCTTTGATAAAAAATCTGAAAAATATTTATATAATTCGTTATTTAGTGCAAAATTCATTTTCAAGAAAAATATTATTGCAACGTTTTTTTCCTGCAATTTCTTGCTTTTAAAAAATACCTGAAAACATAAAATCTGACTATTTTCAAAATTCGACAACAATGATTTAAAAAATATTATATAAAAACAATACCCAACGAATTCTGTTTGGGGAAACAGTTTTCGAAATGGGCTAAAAATATAAATGCGCTAATTTATATCATGACTTATCATTTCTTATAATAAAATAAACTCTGTTGCGATTTTTTGATTAGTTTTCAAGAAACATTGCTCTTGAGATGAGAAATATTCGTTTCTCTTTGGCAAGTTATTTTTTCTTTTCCTGAAAATAAATATTGCTTAAAAAAATGTTCGCTCTAATCTTCTGAAGTGGCGAAACATTTTTTTGCTTTGGTTATTTTTGGCGTCTTTGGTGTTTGTGTCGTCTTAGTCGTTTTTGCTTTCTTGGCTGTTGTCACAGTTTTCGCTGTTTTTTCAGTTTCGTCAGTTACGTCAGTTTTTGTCGTCTTTGCTGTTTTTTTCGTCTTGGCTGTTTCCACAGATTTCGCTGTTTTTTCAGTTTTCTCAGTTTCGTCAGTTTTCGTGGTTTTTTTGGATTTTGAAGTTTTTGTAGTTTTTGTAGTTTTAATAGTTGCTTTGTTTTTCGTTGATTTTGTTGCCTTTTTTACCGTGGCGGCTTCCCATTCCATGTACAAGAACTGTGGTTTCGGCTTATTGCTCCGACGTTTCCTTTCCAAGCTTTTCTTCAGTAGGTCCGATGCGTTCTGTGTTGTGGTGAGTCCGATAACTTCGAAAAACGACAGTTTCTCTTTGCTCGGAGTTTGAGCTTTATCTTCAGGTCCATCAGCCCTTTCGCATTTATTCGAACGTTCTTTTTGTTCAACTGGAACCTGCACAACGTCGGTGTCATCAGCGGATACTGTTTCGACCGAGACCGACCGCGTTCTAAAAAAAAAAAAAAAAAAAAAAATCAACATTGCTCATTTATTTGGGAAAATATGTAAATTTTACAACGATTCACAATTTTTTCAATCATCATAAAAATTACAAAGAAAAAAAATTTTAGGTTTTTTTTTTCAAAGATTTTGTGTTCAATGCAGAATTTTGTAATTCGTGTGTCCAATGATTTTTGTCGCTTCATGAAAATTGTACAAATTATACTCGAATAATAATTATTGTCGGAAAAATTTGGAAATAATTTTTTTTCGTAGTAAATACTCACTTTTCGAGAAACTCGTTTTCATCGGTCGCAAGGTCGCCGTTGCAAACATTGTCCTCGTAATCTTCTTTGGCAGGATCAAGGTTATCGTCTGCAATGCCATTACTGACAACCTCGGCATCACCACCGGATACGTCGTCGTTCGTAGGCGCATTATCCTCCGTTGTGTTATTATTGTTGATGTTAGAAAACATCGAGGCGATGAAGGCTTTGACTTCATCCGGGGTTGCCCCCTCGGTCTTTTCCAGTTCTTGGCGCAAGCGATTGTGAACTCCCTTCTGCAAATAAAAAAAAAAAAATTAAAAACATTAGAAAAATGAATTTCAGTCGTTCCTTAATCCTGCGTGGTCACCAGGGGTCAAAATGACCCAGAGCGCAACTTTGAGCTAGAATTACTACGAGTTATTGGCGCCCGAGACGATGGACCTCCTCTCCAACGGTTCATTGGGCTGCCCAAAGGGAATTTTTTTTTTTTTTTACACATTGCCTCTTTGCTGATTTTTTTTCGCCATTTTGAAAATTGGATAAAATTTTTTTGGCGTGATATTCTCATTCTGAAAGGTTCAAACTAATGTCCTGAATTTTTATGTGTCGTTCGGAACGATACTGGCAAGGCGGCAAGCGTTTAAACATCGCTGGGGTCATTCCGACCCAGTGTGACCAGCGCGTTATTTCTAGAACGTGTGACCACGGAGCGTTAATTACTGATAATTAATAATTTACTTAATCACTAATTAATTGAAACCAATGAACTCAGGTCCCTGGTCCATAAAAATCTCCAAGTTTCCATAATCTCGATTATTCGATTCCAACCAAAATAAATAAAACTTTGAAAAAACAATCAGATTTCTACCCCCAGACGATGATTAAGTAAATTTTCGAAATTCGTTGCTTACGAACGATGCAATTTGTGAATATTTTTTAGATTCGAAACTTTCGCAATCAAGTTGAAATTGTTTTTTCGACAATTGGCCATTTTCGAAAAAGAGTTTAAAAATAAATTGCATGGAAATAACGAGCGTAGAATATTGTGAAACTGGGACTTTTCGTTATCGATGTAAAAACAAACAATGGTCCGTTGACCTAAGACTCGTAACGAAAATCCACAGGTCTCTCTGAAAACTCGAGCAGCTTGTCTCGAAGTGGAGATTTCTGGATGGGAGAAACAAGCTCCCAGTGGGAATGTTCGAGCGCGATCGATCATCAACCCCGCACGACAAACCCGTTTCCCAAGTTTTGGGGGTGAATTTACGAGTTGCCCGTGATGCTGCTACCAAACGCCTCATCACAACTCAATAATTACTTGCCACATTAATTGAATCTTCTTTCCAAATCGTAAGACATAAACACCATTTTTTTCTTTCGTATTTTCTTTCGCAGAATAAAAGTCTTTTTGATGCAAGTTATTTTATTGATTGAGCCCTCCAACCCCTGCTCAGGGGTTTGCGCATATATACTTTCGTCTGGGTTTTCTTCTCTCGTACCTTGACACTCTCTGTTTCTCTTTCACTCCCACAAACCCTGTCTCTCCCATCCCCAGTTTGACACAATCCCAAATTGTCAGACTACAAATCGGTTATGCAAACGTACATTTTAACAGACAATTCGAGGGGCTTGGAGAAATATTTTATAAATTTCCACGACTTTTTTTTCCATTAAACCGAAAGACTCCGTTCTCAGTGATTCAATTCTTTTTCTACCCAAATGATAGTACAGAAATGTACAAATAAATAAATTCTAAAATTTTTATATATCTCTATATAAAAAATATACAAAAATACAAAATTGTCTTTGTGGGTTTTTCACGGAAAAGCCACTGAGCGAATTTTGATAAATCTTGCACAGAAATGAAGCTCATGAACCAGAATGGGTTTGAGCTATTATTGCATTCCGATAATTTATTTTTTTTGCAAACCCGAACCAAAAAATCACATTTTTCGTCACATTTTCCACTTTCAAACTTCACAAGCGACTAAAGAATGAGAATAAATCAAAAATCGCTAATAACCAATTGAAAGATAATTCGAAAACGAAGATAATGAGCGTAAGCTGGAGTGCCAGTTTGTAAAAAAAAAAAAAAAATAAAAAGTTTTAGCGATTTTCGGAAAATCAAAGTTTGAAGATTTCGAATTTTTTTTTTTTTTTAACTTTTCATATTGAGCTAGCTGCACCCTTTAGCGCCAACCAGGTGTGCTGCGGAGCGAAGCCCGCAGGCACGGCTCTCCTCTATTCATAAAATTATAAATGAATTATAAAAAATAAACAAATTTTTCTAAATTTAATTAATTAATAATAAATTTAATAAATTCGATACTATTTTTTTTTTAGTTTAATAATAATTTTTAAAAAAAGTACAATTTCTCATTCTTTGAAAACTGACTCTGGTTTTGTTTATGAAAATTTCTAATAATTCGGAGCCTCTCGAGATATTAAGTTGACGAAGAACCGCCTACACTTTTTGGAAACTTGATGAATGAACGATAATAAAAATATTAAACTAATTACTGGCTGCCAGGACGAGTAAAAATTTTATTACAATATCATCATCGTCGATGTCATTTATTTATAATTAATAAATGAATCGAAGTAATGAAATAATGTGAATTTCATTTCGACACAGTTCTGAATAATATTCCATGAGCCTGGAAAGTTGAGCACGATTTTCCGGAAACTTTACCGCGAACTAACTTTTTAGCAAGTCTCTCATTCACTTTCTCTCTCTCTCTCTCTCTCTCTCTCTCTCACTCTATGTCTCCGTTATGAGCGTTGCCTGCTTGCGGAAACTTGGAAAACCTCGTGAAACCGAAAACTTTATTACGAGAGCGATTACGACGATTGCGCTCGGAGCTTTCGACGACGCGACGCACATATATATGTCCTCATGAGCAACAGAAACTCGGATAAACAAAATGCGAGAAATCGCGATTAAAAATCGAGATATTTATTATAATCGTTGCATACCGTGGGCAAATATAATTTTCATTTTCTTCGTCGTGCTATCAGAGTATCCAGAGCGCAGGGATGATGAGAAAAAAAAAAAAAAGCGAGTTAAGCAGTTTCGGTCGAGCTCGAACTTTGAGAGAATAATTAAATCCCTCGTGGTCGATGAATAATTAAGGCTGTTCCGACACCCCGACGTTCAGAATGTGGAGAAAAAAAAAAACTACAATTTACTAAACACTGAATAATTATGATCGGAAAATATTTTCTTTTTTTTTAGAGAACTCTCTCTCGAAAGTTTCTCGAGATGCTAAACATTCGTAACGAGTATTTACCCAATTCGAAAGAGTGTAAAACTCGAAAAGTCTAATTGACGAACGAAAATCGTATCGCTGAGCTCGCGGATAGAAAGTTTTGAGCGAGTTTTACGCTGTAACGTGACGATTCATTCAAAAGCAACGGATTGGAGTTTCGTTAGTATTTTGAGACTTTTATCAAGAGAGTTCTCGTCAATTAACCCTGTAAGATCGCGTGATTATGTTTGCACGGAAAACCGAGGTTTTTGATATTTCTAAAAATGATGGAAAATTTACAAATTTAATCCTAGAACCTTATTTTTCTTCCCTATTCCTGTAACCCGGGGTCAAAATGACCCCAATTTTGAAAAATTCATATCTCCGGTAAAAATTTAACGAAAAGGGTTCTCCTTGGGCTCATTCTCTTCGTTTTTTAATGCGGAATCACGTGAGCCTGGGCAATTTTGCTCAAAGTCAAAAAATTAGTCAAAAATGCGGTAAAACGATAAAAAAACAAAAAAAAAAAAGGGCGCGGGATTTAAAGTTTCAACAAATGAATATTCGTTTTTACCTCGAGAACGTCCGGTGTTTTGGCAATTGCAAAAAACACCGCGCTACGGTAGAACAAACTTTCGAAATACTTTTGGGCCAGGCATCTGGCCCAAATCTTTGTATTCTTTGTATTCGGTGACTCTTTTCGAGTTTCCGTGCGTCCAAGAGTTTAAGTGGGGGCTGCGGTTTCGACAGCGCGAAACACGAAAGAGAGAAAGAGAGAAAGAGAGGCGGAGAAAACTGGAGAGAGACGAACAGAGAGAGAGAGAGAGAGAGGAGCGAGCCCAAAGATCAATAAGAACGAGCTCCGGCTTTAGCGCGATGCTAACGTTAGAGCTATTGGGCGGAATAGCGAGGGCGGGCTTCGAAATATCCCACGGGATCGCGCATCTCCTGGAACCGCGCAGAATCCGATACGAAATTTACGAACCGAGTTTCAAATTGGTTCGAGCAATTGCTCAAACAAAATCAACATTCGAGTGCATTCGATCGACCAAATCTTACGCGATACGAAAAATCATCATAATCATAATTTTCTTTTTCACTCTAATTCGCATTAAAAAATTTATTATAATTTCTAAAACTCGCAAATTCGACTTCTCGTTCTGAAAGGAACATTTCGAAACTTTGCTCGAGGAAACAGCTCGTAACCCCTTCAAGGACGTTGTATGAAAATTTTTCTAAATATTTATTTACAAATATTAAATATTTACTTATAAATATTAAATATTTATTTATAAAAATTACAATTTTCAGTAATTTTTCATAAGAGCGAGTGTTAAAAGTTGCAATTTTCAACATTAAATATTTCCATTTCTAAATGGTGAAGCCTCTTAAAAC
The DNA here is from genome assembly GCA_963921915.1 of Hyposoter dolosus. NCBI lineage: Eukaryota > Metazoa > Arthropoda > Insecta > Hymenoptera > Ichneumonidae > Hyposoter > Hyposoter dolosus. Next base: position 11,520,431 of record OY998138.1, read on the forward strand.
TTTGCATACACTTTTGCGTAACATCGAAGAAGCTTTATTTACTTTTTCAAAAAAATGGCTCGTTAAATTTTTTCGAAATTTTGTTAATTACATAAAAAATACAGATTACCTCGGAAAATCTTGGATTTAGAGTATGTTGTTCTTTGGTCAATTTGTAACATCTTTTTTTAATGATTTTTTTTTATTTATAAAAATCACAATTTTCAGTAGTTTCTCATAAGAGCGAGTGTTAAAAGTTGCAATTTTCAACATTAAATATTTCCATTTCTAAATGGTGAAGCCTCTTAAAACTTTGCATACACTTTTGTGTAACATCGAAGAAGCTTTATTTACTTTTTCAAAAAAATCGCTCGTTAAATTTTTTCGAAATTTTGTTAATTACATAAAAAATACAGATTACCTCGGAAAATCTTGGATTTAGAGTATGTTGTTCTTTAGTCAATTTGCAACAATTTTTATTAATGAACTTGGGCTCGCGAACCATTTTGTATGTAAAAAAAAACTGAAAACAAAAATTTCGATTTGTCCGTCACCGCAAAACGTCCTTAAACAAAATTTTGCGAAAAAAGTTGAAAAATCTCAGAGTAAATAAATGAGACGGTAAACGAAAGAGTTTAATGAAGAAAAGTGTGTGCGCGTGGAATATCAAAGATTCGATCCAATCAGAAATAATTAACGCGAGTTATGATGAATTCCTTGGTCTCGCAGTTAGTCCGATGAAATTAGAGGCAAAGTTTGTTCGAAGGGAGAGAGTGAGACGAAGCGAAGAGGATGATGCGATAGAGTCGGACTGGTTGAGTCGCTGCGTGATCGTCCACGAACTGAAGCTCCACAGCCCGATAAATCAGCATTGAACGTTCAATTAATTATCAAATTTCAAAACTTCCTGAAATTTCATATTTTTCCTCTTTGTATATAACGACGATGAAAAAACTCGACGCGATAAAATTGGGTTATCGACCTTGTTCGTAAGATTTCCTGTTCCAAAATTTCTTTCATTTTCGCCGGCACTCCTTCTCCTTCTTCCCCGCCAGGCGAAATTTTTAAAAATTGAACAAAAATCCAACTCGTCCGACGCAAACAAAAAAAAAAAAAAAAAGTTGATCGATTTTTGAAATTTCGTTGCGCACGAAAAATGCAAATTTGTAGAATGGAAAATTTTTGATTAATTTTTTAACTTTGAGCAAAATTGCCCAGGCTCACGTGATTCCGCATTAAAAAACGAAGAGAATGAGCCCAAGAAGAACCCTTTTCGTTAAATTTTACCGGAGATATGAATTTTTCAAAATTGGGGTAATTTATGACCCCAGAATACCGAAATAGTTAAAAAAAAAAAAAAAAACAGAAGATTACCGTTCTAGAGTTTAAAAAATCAAGCATTACTGCTGGGGATTTTTTTTTTTTTTTATTCGAGTAAATGAAAAAGCAGTAAAAATGATGATTAATGAGGCGCTCATAATTGCATTTAATAAGGAGGTCCAAAGGGACGGAGATAACTCATCAGCGATAAGGTGGCGAGGTGTATAGCCTCGGTTTCGGTCGATTACCAACCCGAAGGGTGACGGCCCGGCGTCCCTATGCTTGTTTGTATCCCGCGAGCAGTCAAAGCTCCAGGAGAGATGCGACAAGAGAAAATTTTATTTATAAATTATCCACGCGGGACAACCGATTACTAATACCTAAGAAATAAATAGATCGTTGAGGCTGTGCCGAACGTCTTTGCCTTCTCACACTACAATCTCTTGTGTGTGCACTCTGGCGATCGATGTTTCTTCGCGTTGTGCGCGTCACACTGCAGCAGCAGCAGCAGCAGCAGCAGCGGCGAGCAAAACGCGTCGAGATCCCAAAGTGTTGTCTTTCCCGACGTCAAATCACGCGACAAACTTTCGTAGCTAATTTTTTCCTTCCTTTCAAACGCTATCGTTCACGAATCCCATTGAAAGTTAAAAAAAAACTTGCTCTATTTATTAATTCGCGACTCCAAAAAATGCAAGAAAACAAAAAAGTAAATAAGGAAATAATTTTTTTTTTTTTTTTAAACGTAAAAAATTTCCTGGGCCAATTTTTCAATTACTCGAATTTTGAGAACGTTGCAAATTCCAACGTCGTAATTATTTATTTATTCATCTCATTATAAAATTTTGAAATGCCCAAAAAAACTCGTTCTACTCGTTAATTCGTAATTACAAAAATTGTAAAAAACAAAAAAGTCAATATCGAAAAAAATAAATTAAAAAAAAAATCGTAAAAAATTTCCTGGACCAATTTTTCAATTACTCGAATTTTGAGAACGTTGCAAATTCCAACGTCGTAATTATTTATTTATTCATCTCATTATAAAATTTTGAAATGCCCAAAAAAACTCGTTCGACTCGTTAATTCGTAATTCCAAAAATTGTAAAAAACCAAAAAGTCAATATCGAAAGAAATAAATTTAAAAAAAAAATCGTAAAAAATTTCCTGGACCAATTTTTCGCTTGGACGTTGAACAAAAAAATTCAATATTCAATTTCTAAAGACCCAAGCCATTGATTTTGAGCTCAAAAAAAAAACAAACATTGCATTCCGAGGATGCAAATTTCAACGTCGTAATTCGTCCGGATTCCAACTCGTAACCCCACGCGACACTTTCTCACTGTGACAAACGCAACGAGAACTACAACGAGCAGAATTTATCCAACAATTTCAAACACAAAAATTACAATCTCTAAAAAAACTCGCTAACCGTTGCTCGCGTTTCTTCGGGCTATTCAAAAAATCAGAATATCTAATTAAGCAAACACGAACACAAATGTGTACGCCGCAAAGATTCGATCAAACTATTTCGTTTCGTCAACTTTATTCACAAACTTGCGAGCAGTCGGTTGCTAAGTTTTTTTTTTTTTCCTGCAGGACGTGCGCAACAGAATTCAGTGAAAATTCCGACGGAAAAAATTTTCATTTTCCAAAAAAAAAAAAAAAAATTGCACGAAAATTTTCTGGAATTTTGAACGCGTCCGAAAAATCAAAAATACGAAAACTCGGTTTGAGAAACAACGAGAAAAACTTTTTCGTTTTATTGTTTCTAAGGATTCTCCAATCCTTCGTGTCGTTATCGAGCATCCGTCATTTTATTTATAAACTCGGGAAATATATACCAACACGCGAGTCTGCGAATCGTTAAAACACAAGCCGGTACCAAAGTTTTCTGGGTTACCTGGTCGGCTCGATGAGTCGCGTGCCCGACCTTGCTCTCTAGCCATCGTTATACACAGTTCCTGAACAGATCGAGTCTTTTTATTCGAAATTTAAAAAAATCTCGATGCTAATTATCGTAGAAATTAAAATGGACGATTTTTCAAATAAATTATTGATATTTTCAATTTATCGAGTCGCGTGCTTGAAAATCATAATCAAAAAAGAAAAAAAAAGCCAATTTTGCAAAATTTTCATTTTTTTTTTTTCAATTTTTCCTCCGATCGAAAAAAATGTCGATTGGAAAATCGATGCAATTTTCGAGATTCGATGAAAGTGACTGGAGAAAGTAATCAGAGGGGACAACATTTTTGCAATTAATTGAAAAAAACGTTTTTGGTCGTTGGCTTATTTTTTTTTTTTTTAATTTTGTAATTTCATGAAATTTTGAGCGGAGGAAAAAAATAAAAATCGTTCTTACTTGATGGGCAGCCGCGGACCTTATGTAAACTTCGAACGCATCTCTCTTCTCGATGAACTCTTGGTTCTGGAAACAAGTAAAGAATATTTAAAAAAAAAAAAAAAAACAAAATGATGTTGGAAAATATAGCAAAAAGTGAAAGAGACTCACCTCTGGATCTTTCAAATGTTTATTGTGCCAAATCTGAAAAAAATAGAAAAAAGAGAACGATGAGTTGCAACGTCTTGGAGAGATCAAATTTGATTTTAACCCTAGAACGGTAACCCGGGGTCAGAATGACCCCAGGCGACTTTAAATCCCTTGCCCTTCCTCCTCCCTTCATTCTCCCGTTATTAAAAAGAGTTTTCCCGAATTTTTGACTAATTTTTTGACTTTAAGCAAAATTGCCTAGGCTCACGTGATTCTGCATTAAAAAACGAAAAGAATGAGCCCAAGGTCAACCCTTTTCGTTAAATTTTACCGGAGATATGAATTTTTCAAAATTGGGGTCATTTTGACCCCAGGCGACTTTAAATCCCGCGCCCTCTCGCCCTTCGTTCTTCCGTTTTTTAAAAACAGTTCTCTCCCGAATTTTTGACTAATTTTTTGACTTTAAGCAAAATTGCCCAGGCTCACGTGATTCTGCATTAAAAAACGAAAAGAATGAGCCCGAGGTCAACCCTTTTCGTTAAATTTTACCGGAGATATGAATTTTTCAAAATTGGGGTCATTTAGACCCCAGATTACAGGAATACGTCAAAAAAAAAAAAGGTTACCGTTCTAGGGTTAACTAGTAATTCGAACTTATTTTTGTGTCGAATGTTTTGAAATTGAGTCTGAGGGACGGATCATACACAGAGAAAGAAGAGGCACATTTCTACGTGAGACTAAAAACTCTAAAGCCAGTTATGTAAAGCTCTTTCTTTCTCTGGTCGCGTGGCTCTAACGAGCAATATAGAGAACGACGACGAGAGAGAGAGAGAGAGAGAGAGAGAGAGAAGAATCGACGTGTGTGTGTGTCTGGCTGACGAGATATAGTCGAGAGAGTCGAAACTAGAAGCTCGTGAGGGACAAACTGAGCACGTTACCGAACATAATCTACCGCCATTGCCATTCACGATGAGTAACAAAACTACAAGTTTTTTTTTCGTTTCATACACCCATTCATTTTCTAGGAACCGAGCCGAGTTTAGAGAAACGTAAAATAGCAAGTTCCCGAGTTTACTCAAACGTTTCATACAAAATTAGACGAAAACAATAAAAAGCATTGATTGTAATTATTACGAAAACAAAACTCGAAGAAAAATAATGAAAAATCGATTAAAACTTCTTTAGGGATCGTGCCAAAACATTAAAAATAATAAGAAGATATGAAAAGATATGAATTTTTCAAAATTGGGGTCATTTTGACCCCGGGTTACCGGAATAGGTAAAAAAAAAAAATTATTGCATTGGAATCGATCGAATTTATTTGAATAAATATTTTTCATTTGAATTTGATGATTCGACAAAAATAATAGTTTTCCGAGAAAATCGAAAAATCTATCATGGAATTTTCGAAAACAACGCAGTGCGAAAAAAAGGTGTTGGGATGGCTCATAATTTTTGAGAACGACATCGTACCTTATCGCTGACCGAATCTGATGTCAAATAATCGGAAAAGTTTTATGAAAATTGGGACGTAACGCCGGCGATACTTTGTGCTCGTCCAAAGCGTTCGAGATCATTGATCCACGGATATTCAAGAATAACCTTGATGGGGAGAGCGCGAGAGCGACAGAGACTGTGAGAGAAGGGTAAGCGTGGAAAAGTCCATAATCGCGACGACTTCAGCATTGTTTCGTCCTTCTTGTTTTTTTTTTTTTTTTAGATACTTCGAGGTTATTGCAACTTGTGTTTCGTTAATCGATCCTTTAAACAATATTACGCGCCTGTTGAATTCTCTTTTACGACGAAAGCCATTGATTAATCCCGAAAAACACTTTTCAAAGTTTTTACCGTTAGCGATCGATGAAAATTCTTTTTGTTTCGCACACCAGAACCAAACGCTACAATAAAACTTTTTTTTCGACTCGAAAAACCGTTAAGTTTGTGGAGGATGGAGAAAAAAAAATCGTTACTCTGTCGGTAACGACGACTCCCTCAAGAATTTCGTCCTTTTTCCAACTTTTTAAAAAGTTTTTCAAAATTCTATTGCGACCAGTATTTCGTTTTAACAAAATATTAAGAAAAATTTCGATTGTTATGAAAAATTCTATCGATCGTTAATAGATTCGATAAACGATGGTAACGCGAAGGAAACTAAAATGTTGACGTCTGCTTGGCACGAGTCGAGCGTTCGAAAATGTCCCGGGAGCACAGGCAAGTTGGGAGAGCATGGACGGAGCTCACTCGGGCAAAGTGTGAAAACTTGACGAATGTTTGGAAAGTAAGTTTTGCGCGAGGGTTCCTTCAGAATCGACTATTTGTCGATTCGAATCGAGTATTTGTTTTAATTACTTCGCATCGTTATTGCATCGTGAAATTTTTAAAAGTTCGTAAAGAAAACAAACTGTCAAACGAGACTCGACACGAAAAATCGAGCCAGCCACGCAAGAAATTGATTTTTCCGAAATTTTATCAATTTTTTAATGTCCTCGTAAAATCCAACGAATTGTATCGCAAAAAGGCCAATTTCCAAGTTTTCGATCGATATCGATCGAGAAGGACGACAGGAGAAGAAAAATGAACAAATAGCAAAAAGCTCATAATTATTATTTAATATTTGGCCCGGACAATAAAACGATCCTTTCTTGAGACCCAAAAACTCAATCGACCCGGAAAATTGCCCAATTTTTAAAATTCAATAAATAATTAATAGAAAAAATATTTTTGTCATTATTTATTCAGGATTTTTTCAAAATTTTGTATAAACGTTCTTGGCATCAAAACTAACAGTTTTCTCCTCTGAAGAAAATTTTTCTGACGTTTAAAATTTGAGATATTTAATTTCCAATTTGTTTATTTTTCCCATCTAAACGCGTGTAAATTGAAGTCGCGTTTTTTTTTTCTTTTTTTCTTGCAATTTTTTAACGAAACGCGACTTCAATTTACACGCAGATGGGAAAAATAAACAAATTGGAAATTGAATATCTCAAATTCTAAACGTCAGAAAATTTGTCTTCATAGGAGAAAACTGTTAATTTTGATGCCAAGAACGTTTATTTTGAAAGAATCCTGAATAAAGTCGTTTCGTGACCTTAAATGTGAATATACAAATTTTTTAAGATTTTTTTTCCACATAGTTTTCGAGTTATTGAAACACTAGAGTTTACATGCATAAGCACAGGATTCAGATATATATAGATATATCTTTTGCATATTGTAAACTGCAATTATTCGACAACTGTGTGGACGAGAAATTTGAAAAAAATAGTGTCATCGTATTTGATGCTAAAGAGTGTCATCACCAAATTTTATTAAATTCTTATCATATTGTCGTATGTAGCGAACCTCCTTAAATCTCAACGTTGCAAACTCCCGAGTCATGATAAAATCGATAATTAACAAAAGGGATCAATAAATGGGTTGGCCAAGTTGTTAAGATTTGAGAAATCGCCATTGCGATCCGGCCATGATACAGGCCACGTCAAAACAATGTCGTCATTTGTCTGACAAAAGTTTTTTCCCCTCCGGGAAAGAAACAAAAAAATGTCGATCAACAAACCGAAAGGAAAAGCCACGCTTACGAGGGGATCGCGAGTTCTGCGGAGATCGCAGTTGCCAATGAAATGAAAAAAAACTACAAAAGAAAAAAAGTCACTAACGTTAAATATGTAGATTTTTGTTATAGGTGCAAAAACGAGATTGCTCACACGTGCGGAGAGTCCGTTCTGATCACGAGAAAAGTAAATGAAAAACAAAACGAAAAAATGACAAAATCCAAAGAGCTTTGGGAGAACTACGAAAGAATTTCGTTGCACGTTTCGATAACGAATTCATCGAAGAAAATTCCAAACTTGAAACAGTTGACGATTCCGAGAAGTTGGAGGCTTTTACGAAGAAAAAAAGTTTCGCAGTTTCGATCGTAAACATCGCGGATGAATGAAAACTCGTAGAATAATCGAAAATCTCATGAAAATAGCAAGAGATTCGTACCTGCAGATATTGGCTACGATTTGTTGCAGAAAAAGATGAAAAGAAAAGTAAAAACAATAAAACAGTGCAAGACACGCACAGTCGCACACTCACACGCAGTCTATACAGTAAATATGGGCTCACCTGATGATTGTATATCGCAGAATACAGCTCGTTCCGCGAAGTTTGTATTTCCAACCGAAGTTCCTCAGATATCTTCATATTTGCAGTTTAAAGTTAGAAAAAAGTGAATTCTGAAAAAAATAAACACTCACACAACCGTATGCACAGGGCCAAACGCACCAACACACGCGAAAACACCAAAGTCCGAAGAAATTGTATTTAAGTTTTGAATTAATCACCGAAAATTTTGATGCCCGTTGAAATAAATGTTTTCGCACCTGATTTTCTTTAATTTTCTTTTTCAAGCGTGTGTATTCGACGTTTATAAGTGTCGATGAATTTGTATAGAGCTCAGTGTACACGGGAGACTCGAGCTACAACGCGCATCACTTGCTGTCTCGCGATCAACTGCGCTCTTGCCGGGCTCGTTCGCGGAGTGTGTACGGAGGAACGACGAAAGCGGACCGCGAGAACGAACCGCTGGCGGAGGGAGCCAAGAGCGAGGAGGCGAGACTGTCGTTTAGCGCGCAGGCGCGCTCTCCCGGCTCTGTCGTCGCGTTGTTGCACGTAGAATTAGTCGAAAACTTGGAATGTACGAAAAGCACCGAGTTATCGTAAACATTACGAAGGAAACAACGATAAAAACTCACTGAAAAGTAACGAAAGTTGCGATTTATATTATAAATATTCTAACCATGTTTTTTCGACTTTTTCGCACTTGTTCCCTGTTTTTTCCCCCCACCAACGACGCACCGCTTGGAGCACTCGCCGAGACCTGAGCGCCGCGCGCGCTCGTTTCGTCAACCTCCTCGCTCCTTCCAGTCTCTCTTCTCTCTCTCACTCGTTCCCACCTAACCCACCCTAATCGCTTAAATTCATGTTTGTAAATTACAACAAAACAAGCCACGAACTTATGGCAACCCGTCAAACTAATAACGAAAACTTTCATATGCCGATTATTTCTCGTTCACGGTTTGTTTCGCTGCTCTGCTTGAAATTTCTTTTATTTTTTCTTTTCGTATATAGAAACGACGGACCGATTGAGCAGTTTTTACGAAACATATGTAACTTTGCGAATGAAATTTTTACTCGGGTAGTTTTCAATCGAGACTCCCTCTCTTCGGTCCGGCTCTTTTGCGATCTTTTCCTTGCAGAGTACGCCGCGTGTGTATATATATATATATATATATATATTCAACTCGCAAAACTCGACAAAGTACACGGTCGCGTATAGTTATGATTGCGAGGTTCGTCGCTGCCTCAACGACGTGCCGAGAGCCACCGAACCCCTTGGTAAACTCGCGCATGGAAAATCCTAGAAAAAATCTTAGTTCCTCGATCTTTTTCTCTCTCTTCGTGTTTCTCTAAAATGTTTGCGGATTACAATAATGCTCGTGAAAGGTTCAAACTTGACTCGGAGAGTATATAATACGCTGATATGAATTGTGAATGACGAAATATTATCAAGTGGTTGAATGAAAAGGCATTGAGACTGCTGAATACTCAAGAAACCAAATTCTTTTTAGCATAAGATTGTTAAAAAAACGTGCGGATGAGTTTTGAGAAAATAATGGCAGAGTATGTCAATCTCTCGCTCTCTCTCTCTCTTTCTATAACTTTTCGATCTTTTCTGGGAATTTTTTTGGTTTTGCCAATTAGTAGAATTAAAAGTGGCAACAATTCTGTCACATTTCCGAGGCGGTTTATAAAAGGTGACAACGGGCCATGGCTTTACATGTTTTTCTTTAATTCTCGGGTTTTTGATCCTCAACTTTGATCACTGATGACAAAACCCACTCAATTATATGCACTCTCTCTCTCTTTCTTTGTTTATTGAGTGAGGGTGCCTGGGATATGGTGTGGTCGTCGGATTGTCGCGTGCTTTGACGTCGACCGACGCCTCGTCATCAGGTGGGCGGTCAGCAGATCATTCCGGGGATTATATCGGAAACTTTTATGACAGCGTTTACTTTATTTCAAAATGTGGGCATCATGGGCTCAGACTTGCGGCTTAATCGCTTTCCCAAGGTCGGTAATTCTAATTTTTATTGCATTGGGCTAGGTCTAAACATTTTTGAATTAAATCAACAGTATAATCTTCAGGACTATGAGGCGAAACTGTAGTTGAGGTAAAATTATTTTCTAAATAAAGGAAAATAAGGCATTTCAAAGGAAGTGAACCGAGAATGCTAATTTTTTGATATCTCGTAGAGGAGGCTTAAAAAATCTCTACTTCGAATAGTCAACCAAGATTTTCTCTGGGCTCTCGCCGCCACGCAATGCAAACGATGTTTTTTTTATTATTTATTTAAGACAAAAATGGCGGCTGTTAGCGCGCTACAGGCAAATCCGCAAGGAGTTTTGCTTTTCGCCGCCATCTTGAAAAAATGGTTAAATTGTGTTTTTTCGCGATAACTCAGCTCTCCGTCAATTGCGGCCGTTAAGGAGCTAAACAGTTATCGAAAAAAGGAATTTATAAGCGTTACTTTTTCGCTAGACATTAGTCGGGTTTTTCCATTTTGAGCAAGTCGAAGTAAAATTAAAAATGGCAGTAATATCCTAAGTCATACGTTTTCGATAATTTTTGCTACTTCGATTACGGGCTATAAAAGGTAACGGGCAATCCCTTAATTTTCTTGAATTCTCTGGTTTGCGATCCGTCTGGTCTGGTCGTCGGGTTATGGCGTCGTTCGGCGTCACAGGTGCATGTGTCGTGCTCATTTGGTGGATTAGCAGCAACTTTTACGATTTTGCGACAAGTGTTGATTTCAAAATTTTTGAATCAAAGGCTCAGACCTACGGTTTAGTCATTTTCATACGTTCGATGGGTTTAATTTTTATTGCATTGGGGCAAGAATCTGCAGTTTGGAATAAAATCTTAAGCATAATCCTCGGGGCTGCCAAAAGACGCGAAAGCGTCTTTTCGAGCGATTCAACACAAAATACATTAAAACACTGTCCCAATAAAAACAAAACGTGATAATCACAAAAATTCTTTTCGTTTTACATTTTTTTCAGTTCTAAGAGCAAATAAATTTTTTTATTCAAAACGAACTCATTGGTATGACTATGGAAACAGCCAAAGTTTTGTAAATAATTACCTTAAAGCCACCGATGTGTTGCGCAAGTGCGAAAAATATCGCTCGAAAGCAGATACAGAATTTTTCAGACATGCTTAGTGCTAGGATCGAGAATATTAGGAGTAAACGAGAGAAGAACGAAAGGAACAGAATTAAGGACGTTGTATGGCGACGGTCAAATCTAAATTTTTGTTTTCAGTTTTTCTTACACACAAAATGACTTGCGAGCCCAAGTTCATTAAAAAAAGTTGTTAAAAATTGACTAAAGAACAACAGACTGTAAATCCAAGATTTTCCGAGGTAATCTGTATTTTTTTTATAATAAACAAAATTTCGGAAAAATTTAACGAGCGATTTTTTTGAAAAAATAAATAAAGCTTCTTCGTCGTTGCATAAAAGTGTATGCAAAGTTTTAAGAGGCTTCACCATTTAGAAATCGAAATATTTAATGTTGAAAATTGCAACTTTTAACACACGCTCTCATGAGAAACTACTAAAAATTGTGATTTTTATAAATAAAAAAAAAATCATTAAAAAAAAGTTGTTACAAATTGACCAAAGAACAACATACTCCAAATCCAAGATTTTCCGAGGTAATCTGTATTTTTTTTATAATAAACAAAATTTCGAAAAAATTTAACGAGCGATTTTTTTGAAAAACTAAATAAAGCTTCTTCGTCGTTGCATAAAAGTGTATGCAAAGTTTTAAGAGGCTTCACCATTTAGAAATCGAAATATTTAATGTTGAAAATTGCAACTTTTAACACACGCTCTCATGAGAAACTAATGAAAATTGTGATTTTTATAAATAAAAAAAAAATCATTAAAAAAAAGTTGTTACAAATTGACCAAAGAACAACATACTCCAAATCCAAGATTTTCCGAGGTAATCTGTATTTTTTTTATAATAAACAAAATTTCGAAAAAATTTAACGAGCGATTTTTTTGAAAAACTAAATAAAGCTTCTTCGTCGTTGCATAAAAGTGTATGCAAAGTTTTAAGAGGCTTCGCCATTTAGAAATCGAAATATTTAATGTTGAAAATTGCAACTTTTAACACACGCTCTCATGAGAAACTACTGAAAATTGTGATTTTTATAAATAAATAAAAAATCATTAAAAAAAAGTTGTTACAAATTGACCAAAGAACAACATACTCCAAATCCAAGATTTTCCGAGGTAATCTGTATTTTTTTTATAATAAACAAAATTTCGGAAAAATTTAACGAGCGATTTTTTTGAAAAAATAAATAAAGCTTCTTCGTCGTTGCATAAAAGTGTATGCAAAGTTTTAAGAGGCTTCACCATTTAGAAATCGAAATATTTAATGTTGAAAATTGCAACTTTTAACACACGCTCTCATGACAAACTACTGAAAATTGTGATTTTTATAAATAAAAAAAAAATCATTAAAAAAAAGTTGTTACAAATTGACCAAAGAACAACATACTCCAAATCCAAGATTTTCCGAGGTAATCTGTATTTTTTTTATAATAAACAAAATTTCGAAAAAATTTAACGAGCGATTTTTTTGAAAAACTAAATAAAGCTTCTTCGTCGTTGCATAAAAGTGTATGCAAAGTTTTAAGAGGCTTCACCATTTAGAAATCGAAATATTTAATGTTGAAAATTGCAACTTTTAACACACGCTCTCATGAGAAACTAATGAAAATTGTGATTTTTATAAATAAAAAAAAAATCATTAAAAAAAAGTTGTTACAAATTGACCAAAGAACAACATACTCCAAATCCAAGATTTTCCGAGGTAATCTGTATTTTTTTTATAATAAACAAAATTTCGAAAAAATTTAACGAGCGATTTTTTTGAAAAACTAAATAAAGCTTCTTCGTCGTTGCATAAAAGTGCATGCAAAGTTTTAAGAGGCTTCACCATTTAGAAATCGAAATATTTAATGTTGAAAATTGCAACTTTTGATACACGCTCTTATGAGGAACTACTGAAAATTGTGATTTTTATAAATTAATGTCTCGACATCTAGACGGTGAAACCTCTTAAAATTGCACGAGCTATTAGATATGTCTATTCTCTTTGTGTGGTGCAAACTTAAAGAAATTCTATCGATAAAAATTTTTGCATACAACGTCCTTAAGCAAGCTATGGAAAATAATTGAAGGGAAAGAAAAAGAAGAAAAAAAAAAGAGTCAGTTGTTTTGAACGACCGAGAAGAAAAGTCACGATTTTGTGTTCTCGAATAAAACATTATATTTTTTCAATAATAAAAAATGAACCCATTAATTATTTCTGCGATTCTGCATTAATATTCCAACTTTTTTTTTATGGCACTGAGATTCAATGAAATACGTTGTCGAGAGAACCTGCACCGGAAATGTATAATTTCTACAGATATCTCAATACAGTTCGTGAACGAGAAACGTACGTTTTTTTTTCTCGATATGTTTACAGCTTCAGCATAAAAGAGATTTTTGTTTTTCAAACGAACATCAGACGATTCAATTTTTCGAAGAATTATTGGTAAAAATTTTTTTCAAGCACTTTATCGCTTCGATTTTTTCTTCCTCAATTACTTTGGTCAAAGTGGTCGCACTGTTTTTTAAATATTTAACAGCTTCCTGCTTCAGTTCGGGACAGCAAAATTTGTCTGCCATGAAAATATATTTCACGACGTTTTGTACATTGAGATTTAACAGCATGAAGTTTTCGCACAGTGTTTTCAACTCCTTGACTTGGTATTTGCTCGCAACAACAATTACATCCTCGACTATGTTGTTGAAATTATTTATTTCTCCTGTATAAAGATAATTGATGAATTCCTCAAAGACCTTTGGATTTATATCAAGAATTTGAACTTTGGTGTTTTCTCGTTCGGTCAGTCCGCTCAGAAACATTCTTTGGAAAACGACACTTTGTGCTGCAATTACGTGTTTATGTGCACTCAGAGTTTTATCTCCCAACACAAAAGTTATGTCACAAGGAGTATCAGCACGAAAGGGAACTTTAATTTTTTTCGAAATATCCAATGAAGCTTTTTCGCAGATGGAAGGATTTCGTAAACTCACGATTACAAACTTTGCCAATATAGTCAGTGACTCTTTGTCCAGAGCATGAGGCATTTTTTTATCCTTGCAAGGCACACTCATGTGTAGTCGACAGCTCGCAAAACGTGGTTTGTAGAAATCGTATTCGTTTCGATTTTGAATATTTGTTAGGATTATCAAATTCATCGCGATGATCGACTCCGAATCTGACAATTTTATACTCAAATGACCCTCCGGATCCATTGGGGTTAGGCACAGTTGGCAGAGGCAGCCATTAGTGCCTTCCAACTCGAAATAGTTTGATGCTATTCCTTTCGAATAAAAGTCATCGTACTGCAAAAACCAATCGGGTAGTATCCACTCAAATTCTGTTTGGTATCGTTTTAAAGTTTGCATTTTTTGGAAGTACTTCTTATCCGGAAGATCCATGTTTCTAGAAGGTCTGCAAAAATTTCCAAATGTCTAAATTGATAAAAATCCTTGGATTCGTTACCAGTGAGGAAAAAAATTGTTCAATCATTTGAGGACAAGCGATGTGATTAAAAATTGATAATGTAATGACAAAACGAAAAACGAATTATTGAAAATGTTGCAAAGTGACTGAACTTTTCGAGATTTTTCTCCAATGTGAAGATTCGAGGTTCAGATCCAATAAACTTTCCTCGATGCACCAACTAAAAATTTTTAATACTTTTTTTTCTACATTGCGTTTTAATCAATGTGTAATTAAAAAATTGGCAACAAAAAATCTGCCAAACGGTTCAAAATTTTTTGAGGGATTTCTCTTTTGAAGCTAAATTAATAGAGTAACGGAACGGGTTTTTACATTTATGGCTACTGGTAAAGTTATAGAAAAACCTTGAAAAAAAAAAATGAGCAAACGTTTCGAAAAGTTGAAAAAATTCGCAAGTTTCATAAAAATATTTTTTAATCATTTTCTAATATTTCCCGATGTCAGTGCCGACTGTTTGCTGCCGATTCTGCAGAGGTGACATTGACCTTGTTCCAATAACATAACCGAAAAGCATGAAAAATTGCAAAACATTGATTCTTGCCGGAAATGGAGACTTTTTTGTAAATAGCTCGTTTACACATATCGGGGGGAGCCCCAAATGAATAATTTTAGAAAACGCATTTTTCGGGAAAAATTGATACCTTCAAAAATTCGCAGATCCAGCGATTGAGCGAACGACGAAGACGAAACACGATGATTCGTATATTTAGATGTTGCCGCTTTTGGCTGGCTGTGTCGAAAAAGTTCCAGCAGATCGTGCTGCTAACTTTAGTTTCAATAAAGAAACGTTTTTATATTTTTCAAGTGTCTATACTTTGTTAGAAAAAAGTAAATATTTTCGTATATACTTACGCGACGTCGATTTCTCGAATGCTGCTGGCAACGACTGTAACATCACACATCGGACTCAGCATCCACGACCTTCACGAAAGATTCAAGTACAAGCAGGATCAACAATAACAATGCTCTGGCAAAAAAAAAACGCGGCAAAAGTTCTGATTATTTGCCCCGTAGCAGTGTCGACCCAAACGGTGGACAAATGTCCGCTTCATGCATGGAAAACTTGAGCTCGTCTTTCGCACTAATTATTGCTTTTGGTTTTTTTTTTTCATTATTCAAATCGATTTGTAAATGATCATTGCCTGTCCTGAAGCAAAGTTCTAAAGATTTCGGGAACGTGCCGTGCAAACATCCCGCGGGGACACCCTTTACATAACCTGTTGGAAACTGCTATCGAGCCAGCAGTCGAGCCAGAAATGGCGGGAAAGCCGAGTCACGTTTCGGTCGTGTTCTCGCTCGCGCGTTCTCCCCCTCTCCTGCTTTTGTTATCTCTTCCATTTTGCTATTGCATTACTTTGTATGGTTTTGAAGTTTATTATTTTTGTACACTGAAAAGAAGATTTTGTTGGAAAAGATCGATATTTCTTTGGATACGTTCGACTAAACGTTTTTTTTGAAAAATTGCATCATTCCAGCACGAAATATTCTAGAAAAGCAAATTTTTATCATTCCAACCGTTAATTTTGCTGATAGTTCTGTTAAAAATGAAAAATATTGTCAAAATTACGAAAATTTTGAAATTATCCAAAAATATTTAGTTTATCGTGTTTAACTAAATATCGACGTTTTTTTGACAAATTTTCATTTTCAGTGTATTTTCTGTTGATATATTTACATCATTTTCGTGGTATGAATGTATTTGAAAATTTTGTCAGGATTTCCAGCGGCAACGGTTAGAAACGCGAGAGAGTCGTCTTAGTTTTATTGTTGCGAGTCCTTCGAGTGCCGCCGCGCGCGACTTACGAGAACGAAGCGTCGAGTTGTGAATAAACGGATAGGCGCGCTGACTTGGCGAACGCGAGGGCCAATTTCTTTGTTTTTTAACGGATTTTTTAGCGTCGTACGGTGTGTCGTGCAATCATGTCAATTATTCGAAGATTAGTCATTGCAGTTCCGATTTTTTGACAAAAATATTAGCAATAAACCAGATCGCTGGCGGTCGCGTGAATATTCCCCGGAAAACGGCGTTCAGATCGTGACAAATCAACCGACCAATACCGCCTGAGGATCTTGACGAATAACCGCGACTAGGTTGGCTACATACGACGATATGATAAGAATTTAATAAAATTTGGTAATGACATTCTTTAGCATCAAATACGATGACACTATTTTTTTCAAATTTTTCGTCTACACAGTTGTCGAATAATTGGAGTTTACAATATGCAAAAGATATACCTATATATATATCTGAATCCTGTGCTTATGCATGTAAACTCTAGTGTTCAATTAATCGAAAACTATGTAGAAGAAAAATGTTAAAAAATTTGTATATTCATATTTAATACTAAAGAATATACTCACCAAATTTCATTAAATTCTAATCATTTCGAATTTTCCAATGCTTTTAACATGGCAACATTGTTGTGTGCAGCCAATCTCCTTAAAACGTATTACTATCACAAAACGACTTTATTTAAAAAGATTCTTGAAAAAATTTTGTACAAACGTTCTTGGCATTAAAACTAACAGTTTTTTCCTCTGAAGAAAAATTTTCTGACGTTTAGAATTTGAGCAGATATTTCATTTCCAATAATTTTATTTTTCCCATCTGAATGCGTGTAAAATCGAAGGAAACAAATATTTCCTCGAGCTTGAGAGAAAACCACGTTTTTTTTCATCTTTCAAAAATTTCTTTCTCCGATAATGTCGTGCGACATTTGGGAGATTCAGGAACTTTTGAACAATTTGCCGGGTCGCGAATCTAGTCGTTTTTCGTGTACGTGCTCTTCCGTAGTCTCACTCGCGCGCTACAGTTTTTCTGGCTAAATTGCCCGCGCAGTATACGCCCCCCAGATTCTCAGTTCTGTTTCCTCTGGATCCGGTGTATTACAGCTTTGCTGAGCGATTATTTGGCGGTGAATTTCGGCGACGCGAGTGGCATATATATAATAAAAGACGAGCGACTTAAAACACCGAATTTGTTGATTTATATTAAAACAAGGTGAGCAACGTGCTTTTCACAAAGACGTAACGATCGCCTCGTCAATCAATAACAAGCGACAAGTTTCTGCGATTCGCGTCGGTTCTCCCTCGTGCACAGAGGTTACTTTTCGCTCGTCGTTTTTCGCACAGTTCGCTCGAACGCTACACAGTGTTCGAGCAACCATTTGTTTACAAACTCTTCCGCTATGTCAACTCACTTTGCTACACTTTTTTCGACCTTGGACCTTTTGTTTTCCAATAACATGAAATAAATAAAAGAATTATTGACGAATCTGAATTTCTACGCGTTTTCCCGTCACCGAAAGCGCGAAGCTCGATCTTATTTCTTGAATTTTCACACATTTACCAATTTACACTCAACTTTTTTTTTTCTTTTCACCAAATCCTCGTCTGTATTCGCAATAACTTGATCGACAATCATCTTGATTGTACGAATTAATTCAACGGATGTTAATGAGCGAAAGACGCAAAATTTGAGGTTAAGTTTCGGCGTTTTTCAATTTTATTCGAATTTCGTTTTCGACGATTCTTACCATTTCCACATTAAGCTCCTCATGAAAAATTGAGAATCAAGTTTACACTCCGGAGATGCGTGACAAGAGAAAAAAGAAAAATGACTGACAATCGTTCGTGACCGATTGTTGGTTTCGTTATAATTCCGCGTTGAACAGAGACGATACGAAGATTTTTATCGCAAAGAGACGAAGCAAAGAAAATTGAAATTTCATTTCCAAACTTTTGCTTTTACGATAAACATTCGAAAACATTTTTCAAAAACGCAAATCGCGCGTCGCATCGTTTTCAGTAGGTAGCAATGGCATGCAAACGCACGGCGACTAGCGACTTGAATCACGACAACTGGGACAAGAAGGAAGAACCAGAGGAAGCGGGAACTTTTGTTCCGGCTCCTCAGGAAGTTCTTGAAAAGAGAGTCGTCAAAGCTGCTCGTCGAAGATTGCCGAGAAGCGCGGATAGACCCGCGTCGGTAAATACAATTTCCATCGTCCGTCGAAAACACTTTTTTCCACGAAAAACAAAGCTAATAGAAAACTCTGTTGAACTTTAGGAAAGCACCAAAAGCCCTTTTGGTTTATTCTCCGGATTCAAAGCGACTCCGGCTCCGAGCGCTTCGCCGTTTAGTTTTTTGTCAAAAAGCAACACAACGGCGAGCCTAACGGCAAGTGGGAATGCGCCGACGCAATCGAGCACGAGCGGGGCGAGCAACGGGTCGGGAAAAATTCCAGAGAATGGAACGGAGGACTCTGGGCCTACGGAGTCTTCGGCAGCAGGGAGCGCAACGTCGCAGAGTGCCAAGAAGCTCGAATCGGGCGATAAGAAAGATCGAATATTCCAAAAATCGTCGGATTACTTTGCGAAATTAAAAGGACTGAACGAGAGCGTTACACAGTGGATCAAATCGCACGTCGATTCCAATCCTTTTTGTATTCTCACGCCGATATTTCACGACTACGAGAAATATCTCAAGGACATAGAAGCCAAGCACGCTCATGAAAGTTTTCTCGCGACCGAGGAGGACGTTGTACCAGAAAAGCCACTGGCCACTAGCTCAAAATTATCGACTATCGCAGCAATGGAAAAAACGATCGGCGCAGAGACCCCAGCGGATGATAAAAAATCGAGCTTTTTGGAGGGAGTCAAAACGACGAGTGCCAGTTTCAATTGGGGCTCGCAAAAACCCTCCTTCGGCGACATGACATCCAGCTCTCGATCAATGTTCGCCACCGGGCCAGAGAAAAAAGACGAGAAGCCTGTGTTCGGCAGTATAAGCACCGAGAATAATCCTTTTTTCAGTAAAACTTCGAGCCTCTCCCAAATTAGCGGAGAGACAGACACAACGAAATCGGAAAAATCCTCCGGCTTTGTTTCCTTCGGCCAGTCTACCGCGGCATCCGCTACTTTCAGTTTTGGCCAAAGTTCGACGACGGGCTCTCCGCCCTCGGCCGGATTCAGCTTCGGAAGGTATTGCCCGTCAAGAAATTTATCGTTGTTCGAACGAGACATTTGCAGTTTTTTTTTTTTTTTTTTTTAAAAAGCTGGATTTTTTGAGATTTTATTGGAAATGGAAAAGTTTGGGTCTGACTATTTGACACGTTTCAGTGCAAAACCATTTTCATTCGGCTCTCACGTTGTTGCCGCCGCTCAAAATACCGAAACGAAGCCTGATGAAGACAAAGAGGAAGATGATGAACCACCGAAACCGGATTTCAAGCCGATCACGGAAGAAGATGCATTTTTCGAAAAACGGTAACGAATTTATACATTCAGAGTTTTCATATTTTTGCATTGCCTGATTTTCTGATTAATTTGTGGATGAAATTCGCACTGGGTCAATTTGACCCAGTGTATAAACGACCGGTCAATGTTCAGCGCCTTATGATTTTTCCGTTTTCACAGGTGCAAGGTATTTGTAAAGAAAGATGGAAACTTCAGTGACCGAGGAGTAGGTACATTATTTTTAAAAGCAACGCCAAACGGAAAAACTCAATTGATCGTACGAGCTGACAACTCGTTAGGAAATTTATTACTCAACACGCTGTTAACTTCGTCTATTCCAACGAAACGTATGAACAAGAATACGGTCATGATGGTTTGTCTGCCCACGCCGGATTCGAAACCTCCGCCAACTCCCGTACTCTTGAGGGTCAAAACATCCGAAGACGCGGATAGTCTCATGGAAACACTCGACAACAACAAGAAATAAGACACATTCTTTTTTTTGGCTCCTTCACGATCATTAATGGAAAGACAATTAATGAGAAAGTTGGACTTGACAAGCTCGGAAAGTTTTCGATAACTACGGTTCCGAGATTACGTCGTTGAGATGCAACATTTTTTTTTTTATTACAAAATTCCAATTTTCATGGAGAATTCTCGAGTCCCGTGAGTAACTATTAATTTTTTAATACGAAAAGGAACTTGGATTTACAAATTTTGTCTTGTTTTCGGACTCTAGAATTTTTTTATATCTCATCTCGTTGCTTTCTCACAATTTCAACTTGAACGTCGTAAGTTGAGGCGAAACGGATGATTTAGTATTTCATTTTCTCATGCAACATCGACCGACCGACGATTTTTCTCCACGGCATCGCAAAATATTGTCCGACACGAAGAAACGCCGAAGAACGCGAAGAACGCCGACGCGCGATGGTGCTACTTTTTGTTTCGAAACGTTTTTTCATTGACAAGTTTTTTTTTTCGATCACGTGATTCGCTCCAAATAAATGCATGCGTCAACGTTACCGTTGCTTTTCTTTTCTCACGGATGGCGCATGGGAAATTGGCCTTTGAACCAGGCGCCATAAAACACGAACCAACTAAAGGCACAATGGATTTTCCGAAAAATCGATGCGATTATATTTTATGAGGATAATTATCCTTCCGAATAGTGTTTTGTTCGGAAAACCTGATTATTGTAAAAATTTCGATATTTTTATCAACACTTTCCACACTTTTTGGTCTTTCGTTGATCATCCCTTTTGGCCATTGAAATTCGCTCGGAAAAAGTGACAAATTGTGCTGAGTGGAGTACACGCGTTGGTTGCGAGAAAAATAATAATTGAAAAACGAAAGACAATGTAAACTCGAACACGCGAATTGTTATATAGCCATTTGTATATATAAATAAATGAAACATGAAAAAATGTATTGTTTCTCGATCAAGTTCGAAGATAAATATTGTTTAAACGCCATTTACGAAATTTACGTCATTTCTAAAGTGGATTTTGAGTTCCAAATCGCAAATGATAAAAAAATTCTGAAAATTTGGTATGGTTTTGTACGAAGTATTCAAGAGATCGTGTAAAAATTTCACGACCATTAGGAAGCTCGTTATTGAACAAATAACATTAATAAATTAAATGTTGTCAAATGTATGGAAACTGATATAACTTTGCGACAAGTTTTCTTTTTGACCTCTCAATTTTTAAATATCTACAATATACTGAAAGCAACAGAAACAAAACGAAGCTTATTGATAAATATTTTTTGTATTTCTTTAAAAAATTGTTCTTAACGAAATGTTGATTTTTTAATAACGAGCTTCCTAATCGTCGTGAAATTTTGACACGACCTCTTTAATACTTCGTACAAAAACATACTAAATTTTCAGAATTTTCTCATCTTTTTTTCCGAACGAAGTTTATCGATAAATATTTTTTGTATTTGTTTAAAAAGTTGTCCTTAACGAAATGTTAATTTTTTAATAACGAGCTTCCTAATCGTCGTGAAATTTTGACACGACCTCTTAAACACTTCGTACAAAAATATTAAATTTTCAGAATTTTATCATTTTTTATTTTAACCCTTAAGGTGGTTAAGTAATGATGATGGAATTATTAAAATTTGGTATGTTTTTACATGAAGTATTCAGGAGGTTGTGTAAAAAATTTCACGACGATTAATAAGTTATTTATTGAACAATTAACATTAACAAGTTTCATAGGTACTCAACAACGATATCGAAGCATTTCTCCGGTGAGCGTGCTGCTGGTGGGCTCGAGGCAGGTACAGAAAAGACGATGGAGCCAAAAGTTTGTATTTAGGACTTTAATAATCGATACTTTGAATCTCCAATAAAATATTAAGCTTTGAATGATAATATTAATTTACAATGTTCATCTATCCATAATTATTAAATCTTAAACTAATTGAATTCACTTTAAGAAAGATTGCAACCACAATTTTGCAAAGAATTATCAAAATTTTCCCTTCGATGCAAACCCCGCACGATCTAAATGTTTTTCATGACCAAAATTTACTTTTTTTCGTGATTTAAAATCGTCAAGCCACGAGTTTGGTCAGAAAAAAAATTCAACCCCACATTCAGACTGTTTTCTTTGTTGCTTTTTCTTATTAATTCGGAAAAATATTTGTCTCTCTCTTTTTTTTCTCGCTCAACACAACGAACGAGCGTGTTGAGGATTCCCCAGGCATTCCATGCAAAATAAAATCAACCGTCCAACTGATCTTTTCACTTTTTGTACGTCGAGCACAAAATCCAACGATCGCTCGTTCCTCCCTATCAAATTATTCTGTACAAACGTTCTCTCTCTCTTTTTTCCTTCGTTGCTACACAACGCGTGGGCGATGTTAAGCTTTTTGTGCCATGAACGGTGTCAGTGCACCAATTTGTCCAAGACCCAATTGTATGCGTTGCATGTGAACCTCGACGCAATTTTGAAAAACTTGTTCGTTTTGAGGCGTGAGTCGCGATCGTATTTGCTCCATCGTTCCTTGCAATACTTTGAGCTCGTAAGCGTTTCGATCAGAGTCCGAAAGACACTGTAAACACATAAAAAAATGAAAAAACGACAAATTAATTGAGTTTCGAGGCGGAAATGAGAATAAAACTTGCGAATGAAATTTGGATGGAATGAAAATTTTTACCTTCACTTGGAGCATCAGAGCCGTCAAATCTGTGACGAGCTGATTCATTTTCGACGGTGCTTTATCGTTTATAATATTATTCCGAGAAACCATGTCGCTCGCTTCCTGGCGACATTTTTCTCGAAGATGCGAAGGCGCCAACATCGCGGCCATACTCGGCTCCGGTGCCATTTCTTGGCACAGCTCTTGAATCTCGTTGAGAAACTCTTGAAGAGCCACGTTCATTTTTTCTAGATCGACGACGATACTGGAGAGTACAAGAGAAAAATGGAGTTTTAATAAGAATTCTACTACTGATTGATCTACAAATTGCTATGATAATGAACAATCATTTTGATTGGGTTTATTGCTCGTTGGAATAATGAATAAATGAGAAATAATTACCCAGCGTAGCGTCTCTCGAAATCAGGAGGCAAATATTCACCGAGCGAGCGATGTTTTTCGGCCTCGGCGTTCATTTCCTTGAGCTTTTGGATTTTGAGCTTCTTCGCAGCGAGAATTTTATTTACTTTGACGATAAATTCAAGGAGTTTGAGCGGATAACCGTTCATGGTGCCGCCGATGTGGGCTCTTTTGGGAGTGGGTATTGCGGCGTCCGAGATGAGAGGATCGTTGTTGAGTCTCGGTGAGCGAACTTTGAGGGCGTAAGGTTGTGCGGGCACGTAAGCAACGTGTCGCGGTCGGAAATGGAGAGCAAACGACGAGACGCTAATCGTTTCTGGAGGTTCGTTCGAAAGAACTTCGTAATCGGGCACGCTGTGAGTTCCCAGTCCAGCACGTTCAAAAGTGATCCTATAAGTGTTGTTACTCGTGTCAACGGCATCGATGCTTCCGGTGAAAAGCCCATCCTGGGGTTTCCTCAATCTCGCAGTGACCTTCGTCCCGATAACCAACTGCAATGGAATTTCCGGTGGCAAATCTTTGAAGCCGCTCATATCGCCGGCTTTCCTCTGCTGCAACATTCGTATTTTTTGTCTTTTCCGTTCCAACTCTCGTCTCTCCTCTTCGAAAAAGGACTGGGAACATCTTCGCGGTTTTCCCATCATACGACGTATTTTGCACCATTCGACTCTCGTCAATTTTCGCGATTGCAATTGCGGAAATGATTCTTTCAAACAAATCATGAAATCGTTGTCACCCTCGAACAACGTTTTGTCAATGTTACTGTAAAACCACTCGTAACACACCCACTTGTGAGCTTTTGGCAACTTTAGAAGATTACGCAAACGCATTCCAATCTTTTGTCCTATTTTGCGATCCGGAGACCCCGGCTGCGCCGACGCCGCTGCCGCCGCCGCCGCCGTCGCCAGCTTCTCAACCTCTTTCTCTTGCTTTATCGGCGGAGCGGACGTCACCAGCGCCGCTGGCACGCTCGCAGCTACTCCGCCGACGATTTGCCTCTTCGTCTCCGCTACCGGCTTCTGAAGCTTCTTCCCCGGAGACGGCCTCGCCATCTTCTTCGGCGACGCTTTCATCTCCATTATCGACGGATCCTTCTTGATTCTGGGAGAATGGGATCTGTTGTGAGTTTTAATTGTACAAACTTTCAAGCCCCGTTGCGAATCCTTAAAAACTAGACCAACGCCAACGTCGTTCTCTCCACTTGGCGTTTTTTCCAATATTCAAGAAATTACCCAGTCCCAAAACTATTTTTATCCCTCGTCGAGTAATCAGAGAGAAATGTACTAACCTGTGATGCGGATGGTTGACCAGGATATCGTCGTAGAAGAGTTTATTCTTTTTCCTGATTCTCGCCGGCATTCCTCGACGATTGAGAACCTGCACCGGCTGCATCGGCGGATTCGGCTTGGGCGGAGGTTTCGTGCCGACTCTCTGAAGACCGAGAGCGGCCGGTCCAAACTCTGGCGTAGGTTCGGAGTCTTCGACGTCCATCAGCGACGAATCCATCGAATTATTGGACAATTGGTGTTCGTCGATGTCCATCGAGTCGTCGTCTTCGTCCTCGCACAGTTCTTGTTTGATTTCGTCTATCGACGGATATCCTCCGTTTTTCATGGAGAGGAGAGTCTCCGCAGATTCGTCTGGGGATCGCGAAAGACGGAGCGTTAAGAATTTTCACATTTTTTTCGTCGATTTCGAAAAATTTACGTTCGAGCTGATTTGTGAATGAAACGGGCGGAATTTTTTGGAATAAACCACGGAAAACGGTAGATTTCGTTTTTGGAAAATGATTTTCGCAGCCCGCGCGAGACTCGGGGAACATTTTTGAAATTTACAAAAAAAGTAACGGATATATCGATGACAAACGAATAACGACGCTAGGAAAATTTGCGGTTGGAAAGCGAAAAAACAGAAAAACAGAAACCAACGTTCAATCCATTTGTCCATGTTGCGCGCCGATTTGTCTTGACGATTATTTTCCATTTTTGAGCATTTCACATTTTTCGGTCGGAGCTTACGAAACGCGCGATCATACGTGGACAACTTTTCAACACTGTATTCCGACATAACCAAATACGATACTGAGGAAAACTCGTGTAAACAGCACGGGAGAGAAGTGCATGCAAACGTGTTCGAAAGAATTATTATTCCTCGGCTCCCCCCCGCCGCCCCGCGCCTCTTAAGCCTCAGAGGTTACTCGTAATTTGTTGGCAAAAGTTTGTTTGTTAAAGCTCTCGTTCAAGTTTCGTGGAATGGAAATAAAACGGGCCGATTCGAGCGGGAATGAAAAGCAAAAACAAATTTTCCTCCTCCGACGTGTACTCCGCTAGTGTCCCGCTTTAATCGTGCATTGGTCATTTTTTTGAAATTTTGAAACCCATCCACAACTATACGACGAGGGGGGCTCTCGCGACTACGATACGGAACAAAAATACACACGGTTCAACCGTGATCCCTTTATTTTTATCTTTCCCGACCGACTGTTCCAACCGGTTTGAAAACGACTGGACGTTGTTTCACGTATTTATTGTTTAACAGAGTTTTCGTTTAGTTTATAACAAACTACTTGGTAATGGTCGGTTTATTAGATTGATAAATTTTCACTCACTTTCAATCTCGTCCGCCATGTTGATATTAACACTGATGCATTCTGGGTGCGCGCGTACTTCTTACAAACGCCGCCAAACAACACGCGACGCGGGCGCGCAACTCGTGCGTATCCAAGTGGAGGGGGTAATAATACTTCTTTCGCTGTATGTTGCGGCGGTTGCGGCCCGTTTTTCCGTTGTAGGCGCCAAAATTCAAATGTTTCTTTCGAGAAAATGAAATTTATTCAATTTTCGCTCTACAGTCTCATCGTTGTTCTGTACTCCGTCTTTATTATCGCGATCGATATACGTCCGGAAATTGATAAATATTGCAGGGAACGAGAACGACTGGCGACGTCCGCGGAAATCGATGAATATCTTCTTGTCGACGCTCAAGTCAATACGACCATCGTTCTCAACTGTCATTTTTGGTTAGAATTTTTCTTCATCAGAAAATTCCTTATTGCTGTTATAATCCAAGGATGCTGAGTCCCAAATCGCAATTAATACAAAATTTTAATTTTAATTTATTAAATTTAATTTAAAATTAAGAAACTATTTATTGAACAATTAACATTAACAAGTTTCATGTCTACTCAACATCCTTCAAATTTCTATTTCCCATTGGAAATTAAATCGTTTACTGCATACAGAAAAAAAATGAATTTGGTTAAAAAAATGCAGTAACGAGGAAAACACAAAAGATCCTAAAATCTGGTATCGTCAAGATAGTCGTCAAAATAGGCCACCGAGAGAATTAGAGCTCGGGATGGACAACAATATGTCAAGCAACAAAATTCACACAACTCCCGATTTTTCCCTCGTTATAAAAGACTTTGAGGATTCCGAGTCTGCAATTTATCGTTGTCACGGTCCGAATGGCGAGGAAGAAGAAAACAAATACAACTACAGACTCGAATCCGTCCACAAACCTAATCTGGACGTCGAAGTATCCAGAGGAAACATTACCGATTGGGAACAATACCGAGAAATAAATCTCCAGCCGGTAACAAACCGACTAGCGGTGAGAAATAACCCTTTTTCTTGTTTCGTCGTTATGGCGAATAAAAAGTCTCGTCGAAGAATAAATTCTATGGTTAGTATCGCTTCGATCCTTTGTCATTCTCAGGTCTCGAGAGTCAACGAGTTGGTAGAAATTCGAGAGGCAGGTATCATTTTGGAATTAGTCTCGGAATGGACACCTTGGAGTCCCTGCGAAAATTGTGTAGGCAAAAAAGGCACGAAAACGAGCAGAGCTCAGTGTCGGCTTAAACGACGATACAGTGCTCAAGTAAAATTGCACTTTATTTTAAAAACTCACAGACATATTAATAATGGGGATTAAGAAATGTTGGAATAATGGCAGTTTGAAGGTCCGGGAAATCGCTAATTGTCGCGATTTTTCTTTCGATGATTAAAATCCGTGTAGAGGTTTTTTTTAAATTCCCGAAGTAGAAGGGAAAGTTGGGAATCGACTGTGAAATTTTTTGCTTTTTTTTTTTTTATTAAGACCGAAAATTATTTTTGCAGTCGTCGAACGTTACGAAAAATCATAGAATCGTCGAGTTCTTTTTGAATTCGCCTCTGATGGCGTGCAGGTAAAATAAAAATAAAAAGTTTTTTTTTTTTTCTACGAAAATTGCATCGATGAGCACTTGCATTTGAATTCGTCAGGTCTGAATTTTTGGCGACCCATCTGCCGAGTGTGAGTCGAGCTACCAGAGATTTGCCAGAATTTGTACTCGAAGAAAAATGCAAAAATTGTTCTCGTGTGAAAAAGTCGAAAAAGGACGATTTTAAGCACAAGAAACGTTACATATTGGCACAGGGAGCACATCTCGCAATAGTCTGTCCTGAGTAATAAACCGGTCGTTCCACATTCCAGGCATTCCTTCGATTCAATTGTCTCGCGCCTCAAAAATAATTCATTAATTTTGTCTCTGCACCCTTAAGGACGACACTTGAGAGCGTTGTCGTTTGGCGCAAGGATTCTCTGCAATTAAGAAAAGGAATGGCAAGTTCTTTTCGAAAACAAAGAACCGAGCCAAGGGTTCTGGTCGATACGTTTTCGACTCTTTATTTAATCGACGTTTCTATCGACGAAGAAGGCAATTACACTTGTTACGCTGATAATGTGAAAATGATGCAAGTCCAGATCCGCGTGGTCTCGAAATCTCGATTATTGACACAGGGTAAAAAAAAATCATTTTTCAAAAGAAAAAAAGATAAAAATTAATTAGGAAAAAAAATTTCTTGGGTCTGGGAGACCCGAAAAAAGTCTGCTCGTATTTTAAGGAAACATTTCCATCGGACCAATCAATCGTTTCGAGAAAAACTGGCCCGATATTCAATGGAAAGTTTTTTCGGGTCTCACAGACCCAGAAACATAAATTTCATTGTTACTCACTCTTTCTCAATTGTTAACGAAGCCAAACACAGTTGATTAACAATCGGATAAACAATTCGAAAGAACGTGGATTGTTGATGAAATTTTAAGTTTTCAAAAAATGTGGAACGCTTCACGATTTTGCGTGTCATCCTTGCGCAGGGGCCATGCTAATCTTCTCTGTATCGTTCCAATTTTAGTATATGTACTGCCGAAGCAAGTACGACAACTGATTCGAGCTTCGGTCTTATATACAAACCTCCACCCAAACCGACCGCTTGCGAGAAAGTTTTCATAGATTTACGCCATCTGGTGGCGCTTTCGTGAACTAGCTAGCGCGCGAGACCGAGCACACGTCACACTCCGAGCGCGCGTTCTTACCAAAATAAATCAAATTATTTTATTCGTCATTCTGTTTTTTTATATTTTTTCACTTTCAGCGTTCCTTCGGCACGTGGGATATTTGGGATTCATTTTTTTACTCACTTCTTTTTGCTACTGCGGCGGAATATTTATCGTATGCACGGAAAAGGATAAATTTAAAGTTAAAAACTACGAAGAGCTCGAAAAGGACTGAACGAAAAATCCGGATCACTCCAATTTTTTCCCTTGAATGAATTATTACTCAAGTTTAAATGACAATGATTAAAGTTTGATATCAAATCAGAGTTAAATCGTCCGACATCGGGAATTGTAAAAATAATAAATTGAAGGAAAAATAAAAATAACAAAATCGATAAAATTTTCAGAGTTTTTCTTCGCTCAGAAAAAATGATAAAATTGACACTTTTGTGTATTTTTAAATGACCAAGTTCGTCGAGTTTCCCAATGAAGATTTACATTTGTAATGAATTTAAAAAAATTATTGTCGCGGCTACGATGATCGCGGTGTTGAGAGAGAGAAAGAAAAAACTTCGATAGCCATTTTTTGACGTCGGTGTGCAAGTCGGTGATTATTCGATTCAACACACGAACGTGCTCAAAGTGAAAGGACGACGAGGTTTCTCAGCATCGTTGCTGGAAGAAGTTTCCGAAGTTTCAATATGGCCGTTCGACGTGCAGTCACTTAAAGTGTCGTGTCTTTTATTTCTCGACGAGAATAATAATACGAAATTTCTTCTAGTCGTTCATTAAAATGAATTGGAAAATAATCGTGTGCGTTTCGACAATTGTCTTTTCCATTTATCCAGCAAATGGTAAGTTTCCATTATTTCGTCCCATCCCAAGAATTCTTGCATATAAAATAGTAAATATATTTTTTTTTTTAACGTACGTGTGTGTCAGAGACTTTCACCACATTCCAAAGTGACAAGGAGCAAATATTCCTTTGCCAAGACCCCACGAAATATAATTTTCAATATTCTTGTGAATTTATAAACATGCTCGAAATAAATAAAACGATTCGCTATTATTCCCATAGCTCTCGAGACGAAATGCGAGAAATGATTTCGTATTTTGATTGCACGACCACGCTCACCTCCCAGCTCGAGTCATTGGCAAAGCAATTTTTTTTTTTCGACACCATCGCTCTTTACATATCGCATAATTCTCACGGTTTAAATTTTCATAATAATAAATGAGCGTAATAGAGAACTCGCTCGAGACAGCTGACAAATCTCATCGAAATCCGGGATGAAATATTTTTCTGAAGATTGTGAGAAAATTGTTTCGTGCTGTGCTAATGGCTCGAGCGAGAGAGCAACTATTGGGCAATGATTTTTATCATGAGACTGCAGTTTCTTTAGAGTTATTTATTTTTTATTTATTTTCTGGTGAATCGACGTGAATAATTAATTAATTAATTAATCAAACATCGATAAGGTCTGCTTCGGAGATGCATCTCGTGCAGATCTCGAGGAGATCTCGGATCGTGCAAGGATCCTTTTACAATGAATTCCACACAGATCGAAAACGAGCACGGTGTCGAGACGGTTCCTTGTGCGTCTGGATGGTGCGGAAAAGTCATTGAGAATCCGAGTCTCAACAATGGTACGTTTCGTCACGTGTATTTCTTTATCATTCTTGAGAAATTAACGGAGCCACATTTATCGAGACGCAAGGACGTTTAAGGACGTTGTATGCTAAATTTTCTATCGATAGAATTCCTTTTTATTTGCACCATGCAAAGAGAATAGTGATTGCTAATTGCTCGCGCAATTTCAAGAGGTTTCACCATGTAGACGTCGAGATATTTATTTATAAAAATCACTATTTTCAGTAGTTTCTCATAAGAGCGTGTGTTAAAAGTTGCAATTTTCAACATTAAATATTTCCATTTCTAAATGGTGAAGCCTCTTAAAACTTTGCATACACTTTTATGTAACATCGAAGAAGCTTTATTTAATTTTTCAAAAAAATCGCTCGTTAAATTTTTCCGAAATTTTGTTTATTATAAAAATAATACAGATCACCTCGGACAATCTTGGATTTAGAGTATGTTGTTTTTTAGTCAATTTGACCCTCGCCATACAAAGTCCTTAAAAAGAATTTCAAAAACTTTTATTTCCACGAATAACGATTTTTTTTATTGGCTGCTTGTGAGAGATGAAAATTAAAGAAAATATTCAAGTTACGAATTATTTGGGATTTTCTTTCGAGCGATTTTAAAGCAGATTTTTATTTTAGTTTTTTTTTTTTTTTTTTTTTTTCCAGAATACGGTACAGCGACCCAAAGGATGTGTTTTCAGCGTGGACCAGACGACGGAGAAGAGAGATGCGCGTATACGACGAAAGATAATAAAAAAGTTTACATGTGCCTGTGCAATGGTGATATGTGCAACGGATCGGATCTCGCGATTAAATCTTCGAGCTTTTTGGTACCAGTCGTATTAAGTTTTTTCCTCATACGTTGGTGGCTATGAAATTTTTTTTTTTTTTTTTTTCTTTTAAATGAACAAAAATCTATTTATCCAGCAGAATTTTTTTTTCATGAAACCCTCGGTCTCTGGCCGAAGCGAAATCCTCCTGACTAGTTGCCAATTTTTATGCAAACTTCGACGAAATTACTCGTACGAAATTTTTTTACAGGAGCCTAAAAATTTTTAGGCTCGAAATTCCAATTTTTTGGCTAGAAGAAAATATTCTTTACTTAACAAATTGCCAATTGCTTTAAATCATGCAAATTTATTTCAATAAATTTTAATCGTCATTTTGACAACATAAAAAAATAATTTTCGTCCGAACAAATATTTTTGAAAATACAAAAATTATTTCTTTTTAGCCAATTCTTTAGAAACAAAAATAGAAATTTCTTCACGTGCAATAATTACGAGCCTTGCTGTAAATATAGTGTTAAGACTCCGAAATAAAATTGAGACGAAAGTAAAAAACGACAGGGAGAGCCTGCGGCTCAATTTTTTCATTTTTTCTTTTCTTTCTTTTTATTCAACTTTGTGTTTGTACAATTTACAAACGCTACGCAGCGATGCGATTTGTGTCAATTCTTCGCGTTATCGTTACAAATAAATTCACTGAGATTTTCGTACTTTGTATTATTTTTTCTTGCTCATCTCCGAATGTCGAGACTCTAGCGCGTGAGTTTTCTGTAGAAAGGGGAAACGGGTCGAAGGCTCCCGAGAATATTACCATCGAGACCATTTCGTCTTCGTTCCTCTTGATTCCTTAATACGGCTCTCACGTGTGGAAAATCATCGTAAAACAATTCTCCTCGTCCGTACAAAAAGTTTATGGCTCTCATGGCTGCGGCTCCTCGGAGGAGAAGGGGATCCGGAATTTCTTAAGAAAAAAAAAAAAATCATATTCTCTTTCCGTTGTTTCGTACGATCGATTTTATTAGACTGGGTCAATTTGACCCGGAGCGTATGCACTTGTCGCCAGGAGTCTATGGATAATCCCGAAGGACCATAAATCGCGCTCAAATCTGGTGAAAACCCAGTGGGGGTCAAATTGACCCAGTGTGTCAATCGAAGAGTAAATTTTTAATTTTTCGTGCGTTTCAGGTTAATGAACAAGTCTCTCGAAGAAAAATTCCCTCGAGCCTAATAAGTAGATTAATTTAATAAAATAATAAATTTTATAATAAATAAAATTAAAAAAAAAAAAAAACAAAAATTAAATTAAAAATTAAATAATAATAAGAAAAGTAGAAAAATGTTACCGAGTCCGTTCGAAAAGTCAGGCGTCACGTGTCGACCGTGCGAGTCTCGGGAACTAAATCCTAAATCGTTGACATCGATCGGTCCAACGAAAACACCAACTGGCCAAAGTCCCTCGGCGTTTTTCGTCGTTATCACCCTCCCGATTCTTTGGCCTGGAAAACAATGAGAAGCGATTATCTTTGCTCACCAAAAAAAAAAAGGACTAACGACTTGGAAATTTTGAATCCTTTTTTTTTTGTATACCAAATTGTCTCGGGACTCGGCGTCCTATCGAAAGATAAGATTGCTGCGAAATTGTGTTGCCACCTAAAGGTAAAGGAAACAAAATATTTGAACATTCAGTTCCTTGGAAAGAATCCAACTTTATTCTCTTCCTCTCGGATCGTTCTCACCATCTGTCGTGAGACCATGCTCGTAAACGTGCGGTGGTGATACAAATTTGACGTGAACACTTGCTAATGGTGCTGCTAATGTCGCTGTTATGGAAAACAGCAACCCAACCAGCTTTATCTATCAAACACACGACGAAAAACATTATCAACAACATTGTCAATTTGTTAATTAAGGATGTTGAGTACCTATGAAATTTGTTAATGTTAATCGTTCAATAAATAGCTTCTCAATCGTCGGGAAATTTGTACACGACCTCGTGAATACTTCATGTAAAAACATACCAAATTTTAATAATTCTATCGTCATTGCTTCAACCACCTTAAGGGTTAAAATAAAAAATGATAAAATTCTGAAAATTTAATATTTTTATATGAAGTGTTTAAGAGGTCGTGTCAAAATTTCACGACGATTAGGAAGCTCGTTATTAAAAAATTCACATTTCGTTGAGAACAATTTTTTAAACAAATACAAAAAATATTTATCAATAAACTTCGTTCTGAAAAAAAGATGAGAAAATTCTGAATATTTAGTATGTTTTTGTACGAAGTATTAAAGAGGTCGTGTCAAAATTTCACGACGATTAGGAAGCTCGTTATTAAAAAATTAACATTTCGTTAAGAACAATTTTTAAAACAAATACAAAAAATATTTATCAATAAGCTTCGTTTTGTTTCTGTTGCTTGCAGTATATTGTAGATATTTAAAAATTGAGAGGTCAAAAAAAAAACTTGTCGCAAAGTTATATCAGTTTCCATACATTTGACATTTAATTTATTAATGTTAATTGTTCAATAACGAGCTTCCTAATGGTCGTGAAATTTTTTCACGATCTCTTGAATACTTCGTACAAAAAAATACCAAATTTTCTTATCATTTACGATTTGGGACTCAACATCCTTAAAACGTTATTTTTGTCCACTTCGATCGATGAATCACATTTTCACACTTTTTGGCCCAAAATTTTTTCCGTCGTAAAACTTGACCCAGGCCTTTCAAGGTTCATTGATTTTACCGAGAGAAATAATTTCATTTTATTACTATCAACGCTGGTTTATATCCGTAACATTTTCTCAAAAGAAATCGTCGCTTCTCGAGCCTAGACGTTAAGTCTGCTGAAGGATTTGGCCATTCGCGATCTCGCGATTGCTTTGAAAATTGGTAAACTCGTTTTATTCATACCCCGAGGCCCATTTGACAAAGTTTATGACGGCGTTATAAATAATTCAAAAGAATGAACGTTCGTCCTTGTCCTGGTTCGAAAGGATAATTTTATGACCCAGGTAGCGAGTCGCTAAATAATAATTGGGAACTCTCATCATCGGAATAAACAACAGTAACCCGATTACGAAAAGTTGAAAACTCTAGAAACCCAATAGAAAAACGCTTTGTAAGAATTTTCCAAAAA
This sequence comes from Hyposoter dolosus, assembly GCA_963921915.1. NCBI lineage: Eukaryota > Metazoa > Arthropoda > Insecta > Hymenoptera > Ichneumonidae > Hyposoter > Hyposoter dolosus. The sequence goes on from OY998138.1 coordinate 11,554,620, forward strand.
TCCAAAATTCGTTAGAATACATTTTTTTTTTTTTCGAGTTTTTCAATCGAAAAACTTCGAGTTCTCAAAATGTTCACAATCAAATTAGAGTTTCCGAAACTCCATAGAATCGAGCACAGGTCCAAAGAGACGATCGACTGGTCTGCATAAATGTGCAACGCGTTGCATCTGCAATTGTTGCGTCACGAGGATGCGGTGAATTTTGTCTTATCATTGTAAATCTGAATGACACACGAATAAGAATAAAGTATAAAAAGAGAGCGAGTCGTTGTTCGAAACGATCAATCGCGTTGGCCCCAAAAACAGAGAGAAAGCGAGATCCTAGTTGTCCGATAAGTATCGAAGGATTTACGATCTTGTATGTGCGTGTATACAGCAGGGATGGAATTTGAAGTTGCACAAAAATAGTCTCACAAAAGAACTTTTGTTCGTTCATCTTTGGATATCGCTTAAGGTATTGCTATCACGAAACTATTTTACTCAGGGTTCTTTCAAAAGAGCCTAGGAATTTTAAAAAATTGAGAAAATCAGGAGAGTCATTCAAGAGGCAAATATTTAGATGTGGGGCAATTCTGTGACAAGCAGAACCACGTGATCGCTACATACGATCGCATCCTGCATCACTCCTTCTACTCTCTTTCCTTTCATTGCAATAACACTAAACTCTATATGTGTGTGTGTGTGTGTGTAAGGTTACAATATACGAGATTACGTATAAGGCTATTTGAGACACGTAGGTAATTCAATACAGCATCCGAACAACTTTGCACCATGGAGAAAGGGACAACAACCCTGCCGAGCTACGACAATGCTTCCGTATGTAAACGAGAATTTCCTAAGCTCAATTGTGCTGTGTGTGTATATACTCGGATCATAATTTCACCAGGAAATCGTGGAAAATATTTTCAACGCGATTATACCGAATTAGAATATTTTCCATGAGATCCTAACCGTAGCAGGGTAAGCTGGGGTCATAACGACCCCAGGCGACTGTACATTTTTTGAGTCCAAGCAAAATTGCCCAGGCTCACGTGATCGTGCATTGAAAAACGAAAAGCATGAGCCCATGAAGCCTCTTCGTTTAATTTTACCGGAAATATGAATTTTTCAAAATTGGGGTCATTGTGACCCCAGGTTAACGAAGTAGGTAACAAAAAAATAAGGTTAACGTTCTAGCCCAAAGACTCTACACTGTGTTTTAAAAGAAATGCCCTACGCTAGGGTTACGGGCGCCTCAGCACTTTTAATCGATGCAGTTGACTCGCTATTTGTCGTAGAGAGCTTTGTTTTTTTTTATTTGATCGTTCGAATTCTGAAAAATAAAATGAAACATTGAGAAAAAGTGCAAGATTCATTTTTCACGGTGAAAAATTCGATTTACAAAAATTCAAAACGTAATCTTCGAATTTTTCACCGTTTATAGTGGAGGTTTGGGGAACCCCCGAGTATGGTCCCAGGGTTAAGCTCAATTATTTTGTGTAGTTGGATTCTAAAGGAAAAGAAAGCGAAAAACATGAATAAATAAGAATCGAAAAATTTCGCGAGGTCGAGGGTCAAATCTGTTGGTCCTGTTGCATACAGAATTCTATGCAGTCGATTGCATAATTGGAACTGCATTGCAATGCACTTCTTACCATTGCGAATACGCTGTCAAGGAATTGGGGCAAAAATAGTGCGTTCCGACCTCGTGTTCATGTTAAACAAGTGAACGTTCGCAACAAAGAGAATTGCGGAAAAAGTTACGAGCTGCCAGAAAAGCGGGGGAGATATTCCGCATGATTTATCGCGAATTACATTTTTCGTTTTTGAAACCAATGTCGAAACAGTTTTTTCAATCGGTTCATTCGAAATCAATTCGCAAATAAAATTATAAATATTTTCTAACGTTCTCTGCTGCGGTTTCTATCGTCGTAATAATAATTTCTCTATTTTAATAAACCTCTCCCTGCGTTTCATTGTGAATAACCGAAGGCGTTCGTGGTTCCGGTTCTGAAGGAATTTATGTTTTGTATTTTAAAAAAAGTGAAAACAGACAGAGGCGGAGAAAATAAAAGAGTTTTCTGTTAAGCGCCTCCTTCGCGTTGGGTAAATGGTAGAAATTAAGTCTGCACACTCGGTTCTTGATCACATACTTTATCAAATGTTTCTCGGGATAATTGACGTTCGTGCGAAAAGAAAAAACCGTGAAATTTTTCTTTTCTCGATAATACGTATTTTCTCAAAGCTGTAAACACGCCTTCGTCTTTATTGCACAATGTCAAATGTAACCAACGGGAAATTGTTCGTGCACGAATTATGTATTCGGAATATTTTGACGTTAAGACGTTTGCAGAAATTTTTACTTTGCTCACAAATCATTATTTTAAACGGTTCACCGATAATAATTGTTGTTTTATATTTTTTGATTGATTCTCAATCCAAAAACGATTTTTTGGGCAATTCCACGGACCGGAGTCTTCGCGCTATCACCGCCTCAATTATAAATTTAAAAATCTGAAAAAAAAATCGAAATCGATCTTCGGAGCCTGTACTTTTAAATTTTAAATTAAAAAAAAAAAAAATCTAATTTTTAATTTACCATTTGCGGAGCTCGAATAAAAAAATTGAACGACGTCGTTCAGAAATCGATTTTTCTACTTTGGAAAATCGTAAAAACTGACCATTCAACAAAGTGATTGAAAACTCACAATTTTCATGCTGATTTAGTCGAAAGAGTTTTCGATCGATACCCAACAAGATCCCGCCACTCGAAGCCACTCTTTTTTTTCGTTCGAATGATCAACACACACTCCGGAAACTTTTGGAAATAACGAGTGAAATAAATGGACTGAGGAAAAATTTGGTGGCGCGATAGTTGGCGAACGTGGGACTGTAAATACGAAACTGATCCAGTTTAGGCCGCGCGTTGGGTGAATGTCGCGATGAATAGTTAACCAACTAGCCAGCATCCCCCTTCTTCGTGCGGATGCATACCCCACTTGCGGAGGTAAAAGACTGAGAGAAATATTTGTGAACGAATGTAAAAAGATCGCATGGATAAAAAAGCGTCGAAATGCGAGTATATAGCTGCGGAGGTGGATGATTCACGCGCGAGGACGTTGAGAAAAGAATGAGGCTCGTGGGACTTTCGTTTAGGAAGTAGTTTGATGGACACAGAGGTCAAAAAGTAGTTTGTAACGTTTCGAAGCTGACGATTCTCCTTTTCCGGAGATCGTAGCTAAAGCGTCGGAATTATAAATCAGCTGATCGTTTTAAATTCCCGGGTAATGAAACTTTTTTATTTATCAAAATTAAATATTTATTTATCAAAATTACAATTTTCAGTTGTTAAAAGTTGCAATTTTCAACATTAAATATTTCCATTTCTAAATGGTGAAGCCTCTCAAAACTTTGCATACACTTTTATGTAACATCGAAGAAGCTTTATTTAGTTTTTCAAAAAAATGCCTCGGAAAATTTTGGATTTAGAGTACGTTGTTCTTTAGCAAATTTGTAACAACTTTTTTTAATGAACTTGGGCTCGCAAACTATTTTGTATGTAAGAAAAAGTGAAAAAAAAAATTTCGTCCTTGAATAAAACGTCCTTGAAGATTGTTGAATTTTTCTGTATCCCATGCAGCTTGACTCCTGACGATGACGTCTTTGTAATGGAATCTGGCTTGGCTCTAACGTGCAGAGTGTGCAGATGCAACAAAAAGTGTCTCGGATAAAAATGCGTGGGAGTAAATCGCGATAAATAATAAATATAACGATAAAAAGGGTCGGCCCTTTTAACGTCGTACTGCGGAAGCATCGAATCGCAACGCGCGCAGTTACGTCCCTGCGTTTCTCAACTCAACAATCTATATATTGGTGTCTGCTCGTTTTTTAGAAGTAGAAGGATCCTGTCGATTATCCTTTCACCTCCATTACGAGCAATCGACAATAAATTATCACGTTCACCATTCAACAAATGTGCAGATTTACCTTAACGAAGGTCTGTGCATGGCCACGTGTGATGAAGAAATTTTCATAGGATTCTTTACTCGCGTGGCCACCATTGAGAATAATATTTTTCTGTTTCAAAAATTTTCCAAAATTTCTGAATAAAAATCATTTCGTTTTTGCTATTAAATTTTAAGAGAAATATTGTCAAATCTGTTAACCCTAGAACGGTGACCTTATTTTTTTTACCTATTCCCGTAACCTGGGGTCAAAATGACCCCAAATTTGAAAAATTCATATCTCCGGTAAAATTTAACGAAAAGATTTCAACGTGGGCTCAATAAAAAATGCGGTAAAACGATAAAAAACGGGAGAACGAAGGGCGCGGGATTTAAAGTTGCCTGGGGTCGTTTTTGAGCGTCGTTTTTTGAGGTTACAGTTTAGGGTTAAATATTTATTCGTAGAACATTTTTGCCAGGCAAAATGCAGTAATTGATTGATCGAGGACGAAAATATTAGTTTAATACGAATTTTTGATATTTTATCATTTTTTTGACAACTTTACGTCGTTTCGAGATCGTAAATGTGACGGAATTCGAAACCAAAAAACAGATAAACTCAAAAAATGAAAGGTAATAAATTTATAAGTGATTTTATTAAATATTTATTATTTTTCCCTGCTGGCTCATTCGCACACACACAAACCTCAAGTAAAACGCAGAGAAAAGATTATATCACTGTTGTACATAATGTATATTAACGGTAAAACATCATGTTGGGTCTGCGGACCTCGGTAACGTTACGGATCACTTGAGCTCTTATATATCGAGGATAATAAAGTGCATGTTATATATATATGCATATAGAAATATGAAGTGTTATATTTTTCAGCTAACAGAGCCAACTCTCGTTTTATCAGAGAGCTGATGCAATTTATTTCTATTTTTATTTATACGATTATTCGTCAAAGTTTTCCCTGTGGAGACTTTTTCCCCATTATCGATCTTCATGGCTTTTGTGGACATGGAAATGCGTCCATTGAAAAAAGACGCACACGTAATTTGTTATCATCGTAACGAGAGTCTAGAAATTCTTCAATATTCTTTAGCGTTGAATTAAATTCGGAGATTTAGACCAAAATTGCTTGGTTATTGAGGCATGAATTAAAATTAATTAAAATTAATTAATTAAAATTAATTTATTTATTAATTAATTATTTATATTTATTTATATTTTAATGAATTAATTAATTAAAATTAATCTCGATTTTATAAGATTTAATTATATAATTTAGTTAATGTGATGAAAATTATTAATAATTTTTCATTGAAAATGAAATTTTATTCGTTTACAAAGGTATCTAGTTTTTTTTAATGAATGAATTTAATCAAATTTTTTTTTTTTTTCATTTGATTATTTTAAAACGTAAAATTCTCTTGTTTTTTTTTTTCGTGCAACTTTTTAACGAAACGTGACTTGAATTTACACGCGTTTGGATGGGAAAAAAAAAATTGTAAACGTCAGAAAACTTTTCTTCGCAAGGAGAAACTTAATTCTGTTTGTTTTGGTGCCGAGAACGTTTATGCAAAATTTTGAAAGAACCCTAAATAAAATGGTTTCGTGATAGTAATAAATATATTATTTTTCTCGCACGAATAAACCGCGTCTTCGATTGATAAAAATCCCTGTGCAGCCGATAAAAAATGAGGCACTTATTTTGGAACGACGATAAAAATGGTACACGTCGCGGCCTGCAGGTGGCGGCATTTTCCAGCGAGTAAAAGCAGCGCGCTTTTGCTAATGCTCTCGCATCGTTGGTCGTTCAGCAGAAGAGTGAAATCCCAGACGTACCGAAGGTTTTCGCGGCCTGCCTGAGTTTATGGGTAATATTTCCCAAGATTCTTTCGTTGATATCGAACGTGTGTGTGTGTGAAACGTCGAAATTTCGATCTGACCGGTGAAAGAGAAAAAAAACAACAACAATGTTTGACGATCGTGTCGGATCGAGATTTGAGTGCAAATCGCATTCGCAACAATGCCAAGTATTCGCGATTTTTTTAGCTTACCTTGTTGTTGAAGCTGCCATCGAAAATGGCGAGTCTCACAATGGACAAACGTAAAATATATATATATATATTTTGTTGCTCCTTTTAATCGCGATCGTTTCGTTCGGCGATCGTCAATGTTTACGTTCTTCGCAAATTTTCTTTCTTCGTCAAAAATTCTTGCGTTTTTTGTTGTTTTCGTGCCTCGAACTGTAGTGAATTCTCGACCATAGAAAACTCGTAAAAGTCTTCATGATCGCGGAAAAAAATTGTGTTTACTGTTATACGATTTTTTTTCCCATCCATTTTACAACGTCCACGATTTTATGGTGTTGAGCCGATTCCATGTTGATTTTTGTTGTTCGTTCCAATTTTCGCTGTTTCTTATCGCTTCGTCCTTGCGCTTCGCTTACAAAGTTTTAGGTTACCATGCCGCTGGACGGTGCCGAACCACCCGACGATTCCATCGACAAACGCCAAGACGTTACGTTGCTGCAAACCTTGGCGGTAAGATTCGCTTTTGATTCGAATTCTAACGGAGTGAATATTCTGCAGAAAAGCCCCATGGTCCATGGGACGATTCACGCTGTTTTTTCTTTTTTATTTTCTTCAGGAAACCTCGGAAGACGTAATGGGTTGTCTGTCGGTAATGGTGAACGATGCCGATTCGGAAAATACTCAGATCCAGGAAGTGATAGTCGGCGACAAACTTTTGGGGACGACTTTGACGGCGATTACTCTGCCCGATGGGACGCAGGCTTACGTGACCAACGGTTTGGACAGCGACGGTTCGTTCTCCGCAGAGATGTTTACAGCAAAATTTACTTTTTCATTTTTAACCCTAGAATAAGTAAAAAAAATAAGGCTTTTTCTTTTAATTGAATTTTTGACTCGCCGTTGAAATTTTAGACACGGAGTACAAAGAACCGGAAATGGAGCTGGAAAACGCGAGAGCGATATTGATAAGAGATTTGTCAGAGTTTGGAGACGGCAAGAACCAACAATTTGAGCTCGAGATCCCAACGTTTTTGCAAACTCAGGCTGGCACTTCGCAGGATGCGGAAAATACTTACGTTCAATTGATCGATGGTACGACTTACATGGTTACCGGCCACGTCAATGTCGACGACGATCTTTGGGAGATTCATGGCACAAAATTGAAAAAGGACAAAAACCGGAGTCAGCATCCTTGTCCTCATGAAGGATGCGGCAAAGTCTATAGCACTCCGCATCACCTCAAGGTAAACAGTCCGAGAAAAGCGTTTTTTAGAGGTGCGGACCTGGACCAGCGAAAAATGACTTATACGCAATATCTTAAAAAATTTGCAAAAATTGAAGCGGTTAGACGATTTTTCAAAAAATTCAGATTTTCATAAAATTCAAAAAATCATAAAATTTAAACCGTTTAACCGATATTTTCCAATTTCAATACCAACCTTCCTGTTATGATACTCTATTTATAAAAAAAAAAAATTAGTAATAAATCTTAAAATTTGCGAAAATTACAACGGTGACAGACTTTTTTTGAAAATTTCAAAATGCCGTTAAATTCGTATTTTTATAGCAATTCCGACAAAATTCTCAGAGAACCAAGAGTTTGTATGGATTAACATCTGTGCAAAACGGGAGCCCTGTAGCTCAAACCGTTCTCGAGTTATAAACGTTTGAATTTTACAGTCCCAGAACACACACACACATCCGGACATTTTTTCTAAATATGATTTTTTCATGTTTTGAGACATTTTAAGCAAATTGACATTGAAAGCTGGAAAAAAAAAAATGTTGATCGTCACAAAGCTTTCTCTATGAGGAAGCAAAAATCATGGAAGATCGATCGTTTGAACGTATGATCGTTTTGCAGGTACACGAGAGATCCCACACGGGTCAGCGTCCTTACAGATGCACGCATCCAAAATGTAAAAAGACGTTTTCGACGGGTTACAGTTTGAAAGCTCACAACCGTACTCACACCGGTGAAAAACCGTACAAATGCATGACCGACTCGTGCGACAAGGGTTTCAAAACATCGGGGGATTTGTTGAAACACGTGAGAACTCACACGGGGGAAAGGCCATTCCTGTGTCCGTTTGACGGATGCGGTCGTTCCTTCACGACGTCGAACATCCGGAAGGTTCACGTACGAACTCACACCGGCGAACGGCCTTACAAATGTTCGCAGTGCGACAAAGCCTTCGCGAGTGCGACAAACTTTAAAAATCACGTGAGAATCCACTCCGGAGAAAAGCCTTATGCTTGCTCCGTGGAAAATTGCGATCGTCGATTTACCGAATATTCTAGTCTTTACAAACATCAACTGGTCCACACACAACAACGACCTTTCGAGTGCAAAATATGCCTCAGAAGATATCGACAAAGCAGCACTCTCGTTATGCACAAAAGAACTGCTCACGCTCTGATCGAAGGAGACGACGGTATGGACATTTTTCTTACCGAAACTCCTCACCAATCGGACTCTGAAAATATCGAAGCTCGTACCGGCAATAAACAAAATGCCAATTGCCGTAAGGTAAATCTCACTTTTCGCTCTCAAAATCAACATTTTTTCTGTGCTTTTGATTTTCCTTGTCTCGATCGAGTTTCGATGATCAATCGAGAGTCTCTCGACTCTCGCATCTAGAGATGCGAGGCCGCGTCATAACGCCGATTAACCCCAGAACGGTAACCTGATTTTTTTTACCTATTCCGGTGTCCTGGGGTCAAAATGACCCCAATTTTTAAAAATTCATATCTCCGGTAAAATTTACCGAAAAGATTTCAACTTGGGCTCATTCTTTTCGTTTTTTAATGCAGAATCACGTGAGCCTGAGGCAATTTTGCTTAGAGTCAAAAAATCAATCAAAAATTCGTAAAAGTCGCCCGGGGCCGTTTTTGACCCCGGGTTACCGTTCAATCGTTGAATATTTATTTTTAGAACACATTTGCCAGACAAAATGCTCTAATTGATAAATCGAGCAGGAGAAAATTTGTTTCATACAAATTTTCTACATTGAATGATTTCTTTAACAACTTTGTGTCGTCACGAGCTCGCAAATACTACGATGTCACGCAACCTGAAGGTTACCGTCCTAGGGTATTAAAAAAAAAAAACAGTTTTTATAATTCTTAAATTTTATTAATTTTCAACCTTCTCTCAAAAACAAAAACAAAATCGTTTTTCTTATTCAAAAAATTGACAACGATATTAATCTTCATCCTGATTTCTCTAACGGCGAAACGACGTTTCCTCAGTTTTTCCACTAACTCTCAGTATTACGACAAGTTTACAGCAATGTCAATAGAAAAATTTATCAGTCATTTCGCCATTTGTTTACGATCATCAATTCGTCACACATCCATATATACGTTTTCGTTTACGATCGTATTTCAATATATTTTTTTATTTTTTTTACAGCGACTTAATCCTCGAATTTATTGATCCGAATATCTGGGCAATAGAAGTCGATAAAATGAAATTATAATTGGCATGTGTGGGTGTGAGTGTGTCGGAGGATAGTTGTAATCTGCTGAAACGAAATGGTACTTTTCCAGAAAATAACGGTCGGCAAAGACGGACAAATAGAAATAACCGAAGCGACGGAAGATTCGACGGACAACGAGACGCAAATTTTGCTCGTTGGTAACGCCGCTCAAATCGCTGCGTTGCAGCAGATTAATTTGGAGGAGGATTTTGAGAATTCGCCAATCGACACGTCCCTCGAAGCTCTCAATATAAAAATCGAGGACATGGAGTTTGGCTGGACGTGAGAAAACGAAACGCAGCGAAGCAATAACGAACGAAAGTTTTTTTCGTTGTTCCCTTTGCGAATAATGGCGAGCCTATTACGAAAAAAACAAATGGACTTTTAAGAAATGAAGAAAATTATCCTGGTCAGGTACGGAGTGATATTTTAATCGATGAAAAATAAATATTGCAAAAACTCAAAATCTTCTATTTTCTTGCCAACAACTTTTAGCCAAATTTTTGACTCTTCTCGAGTCTTTTCTGACAAACCTGCTCATTTTAAACTTTAAGAAATCGCGTTTTGGGGAAAAAAAAAAACCAGTTTTTTTCCATCGTGTGAAAAAAATCGATATCAAGAGATTTTCTTCGATAAAACAGAAAATCCGTCCAAGCTCGTCTACCGAATTTCTCGATTTTCAAAGCTTCCAAGGTCGTTAACCTTCCGACATAGAATTTGAAATATTTGTCGCGCATTTCGTTGGAAAACTGTCAGGGTCTCGTAATTGCAAACACTGAATACATTCGCTCGGGTCTCTTCCTCTTTCTCTCTCTCTCTCTCTCGCTCGCTCGGTGTCTGCGGGTGGGAACGAGCGTTTTGTGTGTCTCAGTAGTCGAGCGACATGTGCGTTACACAATGTCTCTTGCGGGTACTTGTCGTGAATAGATAAAGGAGCGTTCGATCGATCGATGAATCCAACGTTTATCGTTTTGTTTGTTTGTTTGTTTTTTTTTTTTTTTTTTTTTTTCGTCAACATTTTATTTCCAACTAATAGAGAAAACTCGATGCTTCCGGCTTCCTGGTTTCTCTCGACCGGAAGGCCACTGTCAAGAACGCAAATTTGCTTCTACAATGCGTGGGCGTTTTCGGCAGTACGTTCGAGTGCGTTTGACAAATAAAGCGTTGGACAGTTGCATCATCCAATTAGCGATAATTCTCGTCGCGTGTATTTTTCGTTGGAGAAACAAAAATCCGAATTTTAGCGAAATCGAAAAAAAATGCAGGAATGGATTGAAACAAACTTTTCGTTCGAAAGAATTTCTGCAACTCTCCGTGATTCTTTCACACGAATCTCGAGTGTTTGCCATTCTTGGTTTCTAGTCCTTTAACGATGATACCGTTTGAACAAAAAGATAAAGAAAAAAATCTCTGTCATTGCAATCTTTTATGGATAAGAACTCATCGCACGTTTGTCATTCAGATAAATTAACGAAAAAGAGGAGATAGGATATCGCTAAAGAAACGTAGTAATGCGAACGATTCCAAGAACTATCGAGGAGTCTGTCGAGCGACTGGAGATTTCTGTTAGGCGACTTTAAATCCCGTGCCCTTTCTCCCTTCGTTCTACCGTTTTTTATCGTTTTACCGCATTTTTGACTGATTTTTTTTCTTCAAGAAAAATTGCCCAGGCTCGCGTGATTCTGCATTAAAAAACGAAAAGAATGAGCCCACGTTGAACTCTTTTCGTTAAATTTTACCGGAGATATGAATTTTTCAAGATATTCGTCCTCTGAGCTCCCTCGCGACGCCTAGAAAGTGTCAAGTTTAAAATTTTCTTATTTGCATTTTATTTTTCTCTCACGTCAGGCTCTCGGTTCTAAAGACTTGGGCGATTCTTCGTGTGCAGGATTGAAAGAAAATGTTCCGAACGAGTGCAAAATTTTTACTTCATTTTCGTGACAATTTTCATTGAAAACTGCATCGAGATTGTTCCAAGTTTCCTGAAAGAATGCTGCACACAAAAAAATCATGAATTTTCAAGGTCGTCGATAAAAATGTCGTAATTTCGAGTCCAGAAACGATGAATTTTCTTAATCGATGATTTTATTTTCCAGCAACATTTTTCGATGACGTTCGCCGTGAAAAAGTATCAGTAACGTTATTCTTACGAGTACAACAGACGAAAAAAAAAAAAAACGATAATCGTCTCTGTCGACATTTGCGTTTTATCGCGCGATAGATGATTCTTGAGTTGGTTTTTATTTTTCTTGTGCATTGCAAAAGTATCGCATCCGTGTGCTCGGTCGTGAAAAGACCGAGATTGAGGCTAATGTCGATTAATTGTTTCGTGCTGTCGCAGGACGTAGATGAAGATTCCAAAAGGTCGAAAGCAAAGCCGGAGCTCGTCGTATTTTTTTCTTTCGATGGTTCAAGTTTTTCGTAGCCACAATTTTGTTGATCGAGAGAGAGAGAGATATTTTCAAAGCCAGAACGAAAAGAACGTTTTTTCTCGTGCTGGGCTCGAACTACTCTCTTTTTCTCGTTCTTACTCGCTTGGCAAACAATTTCGTTAATTAATGTAAATTAATCTAATGAGCCAGCGTCACTCGCATCCGAGCAATAACTTATCGCTCTATTTCTTGAGTTATTCGTTCAAACCCCAAGAGCTGCTCCACGTACCAACCAAAAATACTTATTTCCATCCGAAAGAATGTTTGTTTAAAGTTTTACTATCACGAAACGACTTCGTTTAGGCTTCTTTGGAAATTTTGTATAAACGTTTTTAGCACAAAAACTAACAGTTTTCTGCTATGAAGAAAAATTTTCTGTTGTTCAGAATTTGAGATATTTAATTTCCCATTTTTCAATTTTCTAAACGCGTGTAAATTAAGTGGCGTTTCTTTTGTTTTTTTTTTCTGGCAATTTTTTAACGAAACGTGACTTCAATTTACACGCGTTTAGGCATGAGAAAAATAAACAAATTGGAAATGAAATATCTCAAATTCTGAACGTCAGAAAATTTTTCTTCACAGGAGAAAACTGTTAGTTTTGGTGCCAAGAACGTTTATACAAAATTTTGAAAGAATCCTAAATAAAGTTTTTTTGTGACCTTAATGATCGAAAAATCAAAAGAGTTCGTTTGATTTTTCGACTTGGAAGTAACAAATGATTTAATTGCTAATAATTAAGAAGAACGAAAACAAGAGCAATAATAATTCTAATGGATATTTTTATTGATTAATCGTAATAGATAAAATTTGAAAAAAAATATTGGTGGTACGAAGCAGTCGAGAAAAAAATATGCCAAGGTAATTTTTTCTTGTAACTAAATGGCATAATCGTCTGCGAAATTTGTGGGACGAGTGTCCAAGATTCGTCCGAGACCACGAGATGAAATCTTTACATTCAGAGGCTTTCCCTACTCTCTCGATCATAATGGCCAGTGCGTGGGACACGTAGCAACGATAACGCTTTAAAATAATGAATTTCTTGGCCTCGAGCTCACGCAACAATACTCTAAATAATTCAGCTCATACGGATGAGAAGAAAAAATAGACGTTTATGGATATTATTCATTAGGAAAAAGAAACGAATAGTCGTGGATTATGTGCTGGGCAAATAATTCCAACGTTACAAATATCCTCAATTCTCACCAGGTTTGTTCAAATGTCCAGAGCACACAGCGAGTATAACGAGCAGCAAAATATATCGTCTCTTTTCTTTGGCTAAAAAATATGGAGCATTCCATTTTTAATCGATCACAACCGGATAATCAGCAATTTGTTTTCTTTATCAACCATTTTAATTACTTTCTCGATTAATCCTAGAATGGTAACCTTTTTTTTCTTTACCTATTCCGATAATCTGCTTTGAAAAATTCATATCTCCGGTAAAATTTAACGAAAAGGTTTCAACTTGGGCTCATTCTTTTCGTTTTTTAATGCAGAATCACGTGAGCCTGGGCAATTTTTCTTGAAGAAAAAAAATCAGTCAAAAATGCGGTAAAACGATAAAAAACGGGAGAAAGGGCGCGAGATTTAAGGAGGTTGACTACACTCAACAATGTTGCCATGTTGAAAGGACAGGAAAATTTGAAATGATTAGAATTTAATGAAATTTGGTGAGTATATTCTTTTCTATTAAATATTAATGCAAAAATTATTCGACAACTATGTAGACGATAAATTAGAAAAAAATTGTGTCATCGTATTTGATGCTGAAGAATGTTATCACGAAATTTTATTAAATTCTTATCACAATGTCGTACGTAGCCAGACTCTTTAAAGTTTGAGCCCAGGTTATTCATCGAGGGTTAATCAAGACTCATCCATAATGACAAATCAACGATTCTTGTTGTTTATAAAAATATATGTTAAAAATTTAAGTGGCGGAATTGCCAAAAATACGTCCTACATTTATTCCCTCATTGATCGTTGCCTCCTCAAAGGTTTTCAATCTCGATTATAATTTCTTTTCTTTTATACTGATTTTTTTGTCTGTCCACAATTTCGACACACGGAACAGGGACATGTTTTTAATTATTCTCGCACTCGTCCAGTAGCTGCATGTCGAATTCGCTTAAACGTTATCGACGTAAACGACTCGCGATAGTTGAATTTGCCTAATAATTATAAACGACCAACTCGACAAATGGTTTTCTTTCCAAGCCTAATAATTCGACAGGAAATAGCCCATAGAGATAAGTTCCATTTATGTTTATATATAATTACGAGTTGGAGCAAATAGTCGCTTGTAATGTATAGCAAAGTGCGAAAAAAATGAGGTGCCAACGAGAGAGCAAGAGAGGCTCGACGATCTTATTTGTTCTCGTGTGTGTCTTTCGACATTTTTATTATTATCGTATATTTCTTCGTTCACGAGAATTCTCTCGGCGTTAATAAATGCGAGTATAGAAAGAAGGAGAGTGTTTGACGTTATTGGCAAGTGCTGGAGGAGAAACCAATTAATCATTTGATAAATAAATTAATGAGAAAAATGTTGAGTTTTGTTGAACGACCTGTGTGTATGTGTGTGTGTGTGTGTGTGTGTGTGTGTGTGTGGCGAATGGCACGACGTTAGGATCGTTTGATGCTTTTTTTTCCACAATGGGAATTTACGTAATTTTGTATTTTGCCATGGCAATTATCGTGTCCTCTTCAAGGGCATTTGGGGTGCGCCATAAACAAGCTGACGACTCAGACCACGTTTTATATTTTCTGCATTTATCCAACTTGGGCAAACATTCGGTGGCTATATCGTAAGTTTTGCGAAGAATAGAGAAGTCTTGATGCTACGTACACGAGAACTCAAGAATGCAAGAATGCATCGTGCCAAACGAAGAAATAATGAAAAACGAGTGTTTTCTTCTTCTTACTTTTTTTTTTTTTACTCTTTTTCTTTGAGCCATTGTCGAAGGGATTCCCATTGTCGTGTGTCACGCGGACTCGAGAGTGTGGCTAAGAAAAAAACGTCGCATTTTTAAGGATCTGAACGATTGTTACGACTCAATGTCATTTATTCTAAGAGACCGGTCCCTCGTGACGACGATACCGCACTATTCTTTCCTCGTCGAATGAGAAAAGACACTGATCCTGACGCTCCAGACAATACAAAATTCTTTTATTTCGTTGGCTTTGTCTCTGACGTATTTTCACAACGATTCATCAATTCCGGAGACGTCTGACTGTTTGTTTTTGCACTGCTTAACCCTAGAACGGTAATCCTATTTTTTTTTTTTACCTATTCCGGTAACCTGGGGTCAAAATGACCCCCACAATTTTGAAAAATTCATATCTTCGGTAAAATTTGACCAAGAGGGTTCCAATTGGGCTCGTTTTTTTCGTTTTTTTCGGGAGAAAGGGCGCGGGATTTAAGATTTTTAAAATCTCATGATTTTTCCTCGTGGATCTTACAGAAATGCAAAAACGTAGAAATCTTTGAAACGAATGTTGAAAATGAAGTGTCTGAATGATCGTTTCAAGAATTTTGAATGATCGATATTCTTCATTTCTTTTGAACAAACTTTGTCGTAAGAAACTTAAACTTCTTGCCATTAATTCTGCAAATTTAAATTGTTAATTTGAAAATAAAAATGAAAATCGAATGTTCCCTGGCACAGATTATACTTTTGAACGAAATAAATAGAATTTTTTTTTCTTTTTAAATCTGATCGAAAATCATCGTCTCCATTTCTCGTCGCAACGAATTATTAGAATCTAAAAATCATGTCGGTCAAGTCCGATGGATAAATTATTTCATGGAGGCAAGTTGCTACAGTATTTTAGGTGAACCGTGCGTATAGTCCAGCTGACGGCAATCCCCTTCCTAATCCTTTTTCCACCTCCACGATTCCTTATCATTTTTGACATTAATTAATTTTCCAAAAAACGTTGTTTTCGATCAAATCCAGGATGATGATCGATCAATGAAATTCGACCATGATATTCCTGATTACGACGTCAGAGATTGCGTCGCTGCGGACCGACCTACTTGAAAAATCTTGACGAAATCCTTCCGAAGACTTTTAACAACGCGAGAATCGCATTGAAACACTTTTCCCAACGATCATCACTCTCGCATCATGAGACTCCACACTTCGTACACTCTCGTGCGCTCGACTCGTCCTATTTTTGCTGTTCTCACTTGATCTCCTTTCCTCGCATCGGAAACGTCACTTTTAATCAATGATATCAGGGCTCTTACGACGATGACGCGTTTTTTCTTCGTCAGCAATATTCAGAAGAAGAATCACGAGTGACTCAAAAAAACACATTTGTTTGATAGAAAATTTTCCACGTGTTTCGATAATCCATGTTCATTGTTGACCGACATTTAGCCTGACAGGGTCGACGATACTTTCCTCTTTTTTGTCTGCAATTTTGACACCTGCTCGTAACAAAAAGTCGCGACACGTTGGTTTTTCAAAATAATTTAAATTTATCGAATTTTCATTTTTTTTTCTATCGGAATGAAAAAAATCGCTATAACGATGGAAATTTTCGGGGGAAATATCAACGAGTGGGATTTTATGAATTTTTTTATTATTTCCAGTTGTTTTTTAATTAATGGAATTACGAATTGGTTTTTTTTTTAGTTTGATCATGCTTTTACGTCTTTGCTATACAAATCGACGAAACTCGAGTCTCACAACGATTCGAACGACTCATCAGCCAGAAATTCCTGTCAGATATGAAATAGATATCGAGTGTTGCGTCCTCTCGAACGGCCTATTAAGCCATAAAGTAATAAGAACATATTTTCAAAATAATAATTACATTCACTGACACGCCACGTGGATGAATGGGGGAAACCCATGGATAAATATCACAGAGGATTGTTGAGATTACATTTTTCCCATAAGCTGCCTCGCTTGGGGAGGAGAAAAAATCGATTTTTCATTTAATTTAAAAACATTTACTACAAAATTGTGTTTGTGCCATTTTCACGCAAAAACCACTGAGTCAATTTTGATGAATCTTTGCCAGGAACGAAGCTCATGAATCGGAATAGGTTTCAGGCTCTATTGCATTCCGATAATTTATTTTTTTTGGGAACCCGAACCAAAAAATCACATTTTTCGTCATATTTTCCAATTTCAAACTTCACGAGCAACTAAAAAATGATAATAAATCAAAAATCGCTAATTAACAATTCGAAGATAATTCGAAAACTTTCGTAAAATCAAAGTTTGAAGATTTTGAAAAAAAAATGTCAACTTTTCATATTGAGCTAGCTGTACCCTTCAGCGACAATTATACAGTGTGCTGTAGGGCAAAACCTGCAGGCACAGCTAGTGAAAAATAAAAATGACAAAGTTCTCCATTATAATCTCCAAAAAGTATAAACTCCAAAAGCCCAAAGAGTTTGAAAAAACTCGCTCCTAGACGCGATGTGTGTCCGGGGTATTCGTGAAAATATTTACTTAACGAATGAAAATGAACGTCGCATGCACCAAGTTTTCCAAGAGCTCGTTCCCCCCAGCAGAAGATTTTCCCTCCAGGCTTCGAAGTGCACGAGGTGCAGGGAGGTTCGTACCTTCGACATTGTTGGGCGAAGCCAAAAGTTATTAGTACCGATAGAAAAGCAGTCGAGAGCATCGAGAAAAATATTTTTCTCGACAAAATTTATTTCTTCAAATTTAAAGATTTTCAAAAAAAATCAAGTTTTCCAAAAATATTCTCTCGTCATCGAATCGTTATCTCCTGAACAAAATAAAAAAAAATTGAGTAGAAAAATGAGTTTCAAAAAATTTAACTCGCTCGAAAAAACGTGCGATTTCAAAAGGAAGCAGAATCGAAGCTCAAAAAGTGGACGAGTCACGTGCAAAATTTCTAATCAGAACCGTCCACGATCGATAATTAAGAAACAAAGTTGAAAAATCATAAAAAAAAACAATAAGAGATCGTAATCGCTAACTCTGGCGGTTACGAAACTTTGTAAGTGAATAATCGATTTTGTTGAGTCGTTAATTATCTGACGGCAAAGATTTTGATTCGAGGATATGAAAGTCCAGAGGGGGCATCGATTAATATTGACGGAAATAATTGATGAATATAATTTGGCGAGTGTCCAGACGAACGAGACGTTGAGATATCCGATCAAAGTGTATCGCGATTACGATGAAGAGTACGTCCTTCTTCGTTGCGTGCAGAGAAAAGATAAAATAGAGAGTGTGTATCGATACTAAAAAGAAAAAAACGGTTACAGCGAGTTTGGAGTTTGTCAACGAGGCGGGAGTTTGTAACAAAAAGTGCGTGGGAGTGAGAAGGGCACGTGGGGATAATGGAGGGGGCAAGGGGGAGGCTTCCCCGCTCGTCTCGTTAAAACTGTAGAGAGACTCGACCACAACAAGAGTGCGGGTGTCATGAGGCTTCTCGGTTTCGATTAAAATCACAACGAGAAGGAAGAAGCGATCGGAGAGCACATAAGAGTGGTTCGCGGGACCGGCACAAGCGGCAGAACGCGTTGTTCGCCAGTTGGGAGTTTCGATTAAAACTTGAATTAAAAAGCCAATTGATTTGATTTGCATATGAAATTTCGAGGAAACGAGAAATCGACTATATTTATTCGCGAGTGAATTTTTTTTCATTTTCAATGAGAGTCGAAATAATCGAGTTTAAAAAAGATTCGAAGGACGCGAGTGACAGATTTTTGGTGCTCGAACATTCGGCGCGTCAATTCAAATCGAAAATGAACTCCTCGCTCGCCCTCGCGACTATGACGATTTCGTGACGAAAAAATCGGTCCAATTTTTCTTCTTTTATTTTTTCGTTTATCGTGTTACGATCGAACGAAATTCGTTGCCCCGAGGATTGAGATCTGAACGTGAATCTTTGTTGGGGGCTTGACGAATAACGAGAAATCAAACGCTTCGCCATCTTCGGCTTAGAAATCCTTCAATCTCCGATCTTCGGTGATACGCACAGTGTGTGATACTTTATTTTATTGACGAGAGCGAGGAGAGCTTTCGCGAGCGAAAAAATCATTGCGAGCAAGTCGAAGAAATGTCTAAACGGCAATGGATGGTTTTGCTCATGCTGTTCCTGACCTACCTTCTTCTTGGCGCATCAATCTTCTATCACATCGAGAGCCGACTCGAAATTGACCAAGTCGCTAAAGCCAGACAAGAACGCATTGAGATCAATGGTGAGTTTTTATTTTTCAAGAATTTCGTTCCATCTCAATGCCTTTAACCGGTGCATGCATAAAGCTTCCATCTCGACACGGCGAATCCAATTGACTTACGATGTAAAATTCTGGCATTTTGTAAAATTCGTAAATTCATCGAATTTGCAATCTTTTTTTTTTTTATATTGAGATCGAGAAGTAAATAAACGGAATTAATCGATTTTCCGACAAAGATTTGTCTTTGCATTGGCGAAAATAAACTTGACGAGTTTTTTTTAATTTCTTTGGAAAATGGAGGAAATTATTCGTCTTTATTGAATTAAATTTTTTAAAAATTGAAAAATTGATAAATATTGAGATCAAGACCGGGGGTTGAGAATTAAATGAACGAATTAATTGATTTTTTTTGAAAACCATTTGTCTTTGTATTGGCGAAAATGAATTTTACGAATTTTTTTAAATTTCATTGTAAAAAATTATTTTTCTTTATTGAATTAAATTTAAAAAATGAATAAAAATAAATAAATAAATAAATATTGAGATCAAGACCGGGGGTTGAAAAGTAATTAATCAAATGAATTGATTTTTCGAAAAACATTTGTCTTTTTATTGGCGAAAATAAATTCTGCAGGTTTTTTTTTAATTCGATTGGAATTAAATGAATAAAATAAATAAATGCAATTTAATAATGAAACGTTAATAAAAAAATAACGGGAAATGAAAGAAAATGTTTGTCTATTTCGCAAAAACTTAATCGTTATTTGTTATTGTTGTTTCGGGATGTCAATTTGTTTGAAAGGAAACGTCAAACGAGGTGACCATTTATTTGTTTATTCACTATCAAACTCATTGATGAAAGATTTAAGTTCGCGGCCACGATCGTCGCTGCATGTCGCAAGTTTGGTATTAGCAATCCGAGCGAACGACCCTCGTGACTTTTTCTTTTATTTTTTCTTCGTACACAATTCACCCATGTGACGCATTCCATTTACGGACGTGTACGCGTGCTCGATACTACGTGCTCGTGTTGACTGCGTATTTTTAAAAAGAAAATAACGAACGCGATGCTTCCGCTTTGACAGTAGGACGCTCCAGTCGAGATCAATTGCTCGCAGTTTCTCACAGCAAACCGCTCTTGATTTACTTATTATTGCGACTAGTGTGGCATTGTTTTATCAAAATTTACAAAATTTTCAAAAATCAAAGCGGTTAGACGATTTTTCAAAAAACTCAGATTTTCATAAAATTCGAAAAATCATAAAATCCAAACCGTTCAACCGATATTTTCCAAATTCAATACCAACCTTCCTATTATGATACTCTATTTATAAAAAACAAAATTAGTAATCAATCTTTAAATTTGCGCAAGTTAGAGCGGTGACAAACTTTTTTTGAAAATTTCAAAATGCCGTAAAATTCGTATTTTTATAGCAATTCCAACAAAATTCTCGGATAATTAAGAGCTTGTATGGATTAACATCTGTGCAAAACTGGAGCTCTGTAGCTCAAACCGTTCTCGAGTTATCAACGTTTGAATTTTACAGTCCCAGAACATACACATGCGGACATTTTTTCTAGAAATGATTTTTCGATGTTTTGGGACATTTTAAGCACATTGACATTGAAAACTGAAAAAAAAAAAAATCTATGAGGAAGGAAAAATGAAAAAATTGTACTTTTTAATTTTTTTTTCGTGAATTTAAATTTTCATCGCTTCCCTCAGTCTCTACGGTGATTTGACGACATTATTTATTTATTTTTTTTCATCGAGCTGTCAATTTTTCTGTTTGAATCCAAAATTTTTACCATTTTGAAAGTTTAATCCTGAACGACTTCGTCTTTTGAGTTTTTTTCTTTCGTCGAGTGACGAGTCGAACGGACAGTGGCATACGAAACTGCCTCTAGCGAGGGCTCGAATAGTCGTGAACGATTTTTGTATGCAGAGCCGTGCCCTCCGCGTCGTGCGGCATCATTGCGTCTGTTGGTTGACTGGAAGGCTATGAAACTCTTGTTTCATAGCTTTGTTCCACGCCGAGATGAAAAGAGAAAAAGAGCGAGAGAGAGAGAGAGCAACAATGTCATCGACAATGAGATTTGCAAACTGCGATCGCCCTTGACTGGCGGTTCCTATTGCAATCGATGTGGATTTCGTAATTAGATTCTATATACGCGTGGACCGCGATGACGATTTAGCAGGATTAAAAATCCTTTTGGTCGTGCCAAACAAACGAATGAAAATTTCGCTTTAATTTGAGAATTTTATCATCATTGAAAAAATTCAGTTTATAGTTGCAAAAGAAATTCCCTCAAAAATCAAGGATAAAGGATTAAGGCGATAAATTATTTGCTTGGAAAGCAAATAATTGATCGCTCCATGCCTCTTCATGTTACTCGACGATTTTGTCTTTTCTGTCGATAGAATTCCTTTAAATTTGCACCACACAAATAGAATAGCGATTTTTAATAGCTCGCATAATTTTAAGAGGTTTCACCATCTAGAAGTCGAGATATTAATTTATAAAAATCACAATTTTCAGTAATTTCTCATAAGAGCGTGTGTTAAAAGTTGCAATTTTCAACATTAAATATTTCCATTTCTAAATGGTGAAGCCTCTCAAAACTTTGCATACACTTTTACGTAACATCGAAGAAGCTTTATTTAATTTTTCAAAAAAATCGCTCGTAAAATTTTTTCGAAATTTTGTTCATTATATAAAAAATACAGATTACCTCGGAAAATCTTGGATTTACAGTCTGTTGTTCTTTAGTCAATTTTTAACAACTTTTTTTAATGAACTTGGGCTCGTAAGCCATTTTGTGTGTAAGAAAAACTGAAAACAAAAATGTAGATTTGAACGTCGCCATGCAACGTCCTTAATACATCGTCGTAATTTCTGGAGCCTAGACCCGGAAAGTCACACACACACGTGAATACGGAATCGAGTGTCCAAAAGCCACGATTTAATATTTTTCATTGTTTCCTCCTTAAATCAGTGAATCATATGCAGAGCGTGGATTCCCCAAGCGCACCGGTTGATCGCGTAGTCGGAATATCAAGAAGAAACGTACAAAACCAAAAAATCTGCTTGTGAATAAGTTTGCGATTCATTGACATTGCCGGGACGTGACGCTTTTGGGGAAAAAAAAAAATGGTAAAGCGACAAAACACTGGGATTAGTGCGGTTTAGTTTTTAATCATCAAGGAAATAATAAAAAGTCATATTTCCAACAAAGCAGTTTCATGAACTTTCGTCCGCTCATGCGACTAGATGATTCATGCACAGCCATCGCGTCAAATGTGAGTGGTGTGACAAAATTCCTGTGTATAAATCGACTCCGATTTATTATCGCGTGAATGAGAGTCAATGCGCGTCAATGGAGACTCGATTTTTCCTTGGTTTTTCCGTAATGAGAATTTGTTTAAGGTCTTGGTGGTTATACAAGCGCGGAGGAAAAATGAAATAGAGAGAGACGCGAAAGACGCGCCCGATTATACGCAACCCCGCGCGCAGCACGCATTTGTTCGGCGCGGGTACGACAAAAAATCCCCGAGAAATGGGCTCGAGATACTTAGACATATATATAAATATATCCACGCACACACACCAACACGCGGATATATTTACACGTGTATGAAAGGGCAAATATCAGCTGATAAGATAATTGAAAGCAATTGGTTCAAAGATAGCCCCGTTTAGAGAGTACAGAGAGCTCTATCTCAACGTCTATTACCATCTTCTATATAGTGCATTATCCCAGCAGTTGGAAATTGATCAACGAATCCGGCTAATTCGGCCCTGGCTGCGAGAGCAATCTTTTGATAAAGCGGAAGACTTTCTGATGTTAAGATAGCGAATTGGTACACGGCTCGGTATATACGAACATCGTAAATAGTTTTAAATCTTTGTATCAGGTCCGTGCATAATATCGAAAGCGATATTAACGTTCGGTAGTTCATTTTTTCATAAATTTTCAAAAATTGACATTTTAAATGACTCCAGTTTTGAAAAATTCATATTTCCAAAATTTTCTTTCTTTCAAAATGAAATCGATATTAAATAAAATTATTTTTTAATTATTGAAAAATTGCGTAACACGATGAAAAACGGAGGGAGAAATGGCGCGGGATTCAAAGTCGTCTGGGGTCGTTTTGACCCCGGGTTACGTTCGGTGGTTTATTTTTTGATCAACTTTTCAAAGATTGAGATTTTAGAAATCTCATCGTCGTGGATCTTACAGGAATGCAAGGACGTGATAAACCTTTGAAAAGAATGTTCAAAACGAACTGCGAAATCTTTTCAAATCGCAATTTTCAAAAATCGCGTCATCGGAATTCTTATTATTATGCAAACGCAAATAATCAATTTACAAAACTCAAATCATAAATTTTACAAATTTTTACATTTTATTTTTTTTTTTACAAATTTACAAAAATAAATTCCTAAAAAAAAAAGAGTTCAATTGTTTGGATCGTTTTTCAAAGACACCATTAAGGTATTCCGCACTCCAACGATTTGCCTGATGCGGCTCTCCAGTTACGAGGCCAAGGACGATTCGCATCTTCATGAAAATCGTTAGAGACTCCCTGTAAAAATAATTCTCGCAGCAAACTTATCAGAAACGTGTCCCCGGGTTTTTCACGCCGTGGGAAAGAGTCACAAATAAAACAAGTGCAAAAAATATGAGTCGTAAATTTGCGGTCAGTCCCGACCACCAAATTGCCGGTTAATCGTTCCTCCTCGTCTGCTCGCCACTCCGTTATTAAATCGCTTTGAAACCCATACGGCAGTTTAGACTATTAAGGGATTAGACGATCAGACAAGACGAAGGACTAAATGAATTTTGTGGCTTTGCGAATTTTCAGCTCTTCTTCACAAACACTACACGCCAGACGACTCGCCCGAACAGCTTGACATTCTCCAACGATTGACCGACTATTGTGGCAAATCGGTTTACAACTATACCGAGGGCGAGACTGATCCCTTAAAATGGGACTTTTACAACAGCTTCTACTTCGCCTACACGGTGGTCAGCACTATAGGCAAGTTTTACAATAATTCTCATTTTTTTTTTCACAATTCCCTCGCACGCTCCGCATTATCGAGGAATTTCAAACACATACATATTTATTCAGATTAGATTATACGGTCGGGCTATTTCCAAGAACGTATAAGAACAATGAGAAATCTCATTTCGGTCAAACGAACCTCTCGACAAATTCTTACCGAGAAAATTTCATTGCATCGTTGAAAATTTGAGTTAATTGTCTTTTTATCTGAGACACGACCCACTTCCTTTTCCTCTTTAGACAATCTTTAACGATCGATCAATTTTAATTCGAAAAAATAAAATCTTGAAATAAATTTGCTGCGAAGTCTCGATTTTTCGAAGAAAAGTCACTTTTTTTATCGAGAAAGTAAAACGACGTAAAACTTTAATTCTGCTCATTGAGTCTCGTGGCAGAGTTTTGGAAATGTTGCTTTTGAATATTCACGGGACTGCGTGCCCCGAAGCTCGATTTTTTTTCCAAATTTTTGTAAACTTTTTTTTTGGAACGAGATTTTCGAACGAAAATTTGTTTGAATTTTCAGGATATGGAAATTTGGCACCGACCACCATGTTGAGCCGCATCCTCATGATATTTTATGGCGTCGTTGGTATCCCCATGAACGGAATACTGCTCGCCCAATTGGGAGAATTTTTCGGACTCGTTTTCGTACGTGCTCATAAAAAATACAAATCGTACAAACAGCACAATCATCAAAATGATTGTTCGAAGAAACGCACACCTTTGGAGACTCGAAAAGCTGGCCTAGCGGTGCAAATACTCATGTACCTCATTCCTGGCTTCGTCATGTTCATATTCTTCCCGGCTTTCGTCTTTTCGCACTTTGAGAAATGGTCCTACGAGGAAGCTGTTTATTACGCGTTCGTCACACTCACGACCATCGGTTTTGGCGATTTCGTCGCAGGTGAGGCTTCGCCCAATATTTTTGCCATTTTTGTCTCAACGAAAGTCTCACATTCCCATGAGGAATCGATGGAAAATTTAGGGGGAATCGAGTGTCCGAAAAAAAAAAAAAAAATAGAAAGATACAAAATCTTGGTACGATATTTTTTAATCTCTTATTGAAAATTAAAGGAAAAAATTAAGTCTTGGTTTTTATGTGTGTACAAGGTTGACCATGATACTTTTGCAATTGACAATATGTAATTATTTGTATGATTCGAGCAAGATATCGAATCGATTGATCGCTGAGAAAATAAGCTTGTTTATGTCGATGATAAATCGTGTGTACTAACCAAATGATATCAATCGTACACGCTCACGCATACATTGCAGTGGAAAATCTTTCGAGGTAAGTAGGAGAGCGGTTCCCTTTACGAAAGCTAATAAAAATAAAAACTAGAAAATAAAGAGGTCGTACAGACTTATACACAATATTTGACAAAATCAAAAAAAATTCAAGTGGTTGAACGATTTTTCAAAAAGTTCAGATTTTCGTAAAGTTCGAAAAATCATAAAATTTAAACGGTTCGACCGATATTTTCCAAATTCAATACCAACCTTCCTATTACGATACTCTATTCATAAAAAAAACATTAGTAACAAATCTTAAAATTTGCGCAAGTTACAGCGGTGACAGACTTTTTTAGAAAATTTCAAAATCCCGTAAAATTCGTATTTTCATAGCAATTGGGACAAAATTCTCAGAGAACAAAGAGTTTGTATGGATTAACGTCTGTGCGAAACGGGAGCTCTGTAGCTCCAACCGTTCTCGAGTTATAAACGTTTGAATTTTACAGTCCCAGAACATACACACACACACACATCCGGACATTTTTTCTAAAAATATGATTTTTTGATGTTTTGGGACATTTTAAGCAAATTGACATTGAAAACTGGAAAAAAAAAATGTTCACCATAACATAGCTTCCTCTATGAGGAAGCAGAAGCAACAAATTAATAATTTCTTCGTTGACACACCTGGTCACGTTGCTAATTAACAAAATTAATTAGTAAAATACTTGATAACTGAATTAACGAAATTGAATGAAATTGAGGAAGGAATGATTTTTGGAAAATAGAAATAAATTTGTAATTGGAAAACGAATAAATTTTTAGGTCAGGACAACACGAAAGGAGAAGGAGTCCTCTTTATTCTGTACAAGAGTTTCCTCATCGCCTGGATATCTTTTGGCCTCGGTTACATCGTCATGATAATGACATTCATTGCAACGGGTATGCGGAGTAAAAAAATCATTAGACTCGAGCACAAGCTCGCCATGAACTTGAAGCACACACAGAGTAAAATATGGAACGAGTTCAACAAGGAAGTCGGTTACTTGCGGCGTGTATTTAACGAGCTTCAACTTTCCAAGGTCAAGGTAAGTTCGCGAAAAGATATTCTTGAGAACGAACAAATCGGAAGAATAATCACGATTGATTTTTCAAATAATATGAAAATTTTCTTTTTCCTGTAGCCGATCTACGTCGACGAGTACGATTACGAAGCCCCCTCGCCCAAATTTCAACGAAGCAACAGTTTCCCCGATCTTCGTGATCTCGCTTACGGAGGCTTGTCTATTCCGACGCCACCTCATCCGAGACGACGAGCAAACAGCGAAGTCGTTCCCATGGTGATTATTCATTACTTCTCGTCCCGAGAGATTTTGCAATTTTTTCGAAATTTTCAAGGAGAAGCGCCTGAAGGAAAAAATAAATAAATTTTCGATAATTTCAATAACAGGAAACGCCGGTAGCGAGAGTCGTATCGGAAACGGATCTTCAGCGAATCGACAAGAACGCAACATTCGCGACCCACGCGATGGTACAACCGGCCGAACTGTTGGCTCGTTTGGTAAATATTCTTGGATACATTCCTCCGCCTCCGGACGATGGGAATGAGGCGGTGGAGCCTCCAGGTGAGCAAAGCCCCGAAGGAGACCATCCAGGCATCGGCGGAGTCGAAGGATTCAGCGAAAAAGAGATTTTGGCGAGTGAGAAAAATTGGAATAATTCGAAATGGAAATTAGGAGGCGACGAAGCTGGAGGATTGACCATGAGGAAGCCACGCTCTCGAGCAGCTAGTGAAGTGCGTTTGGATCCGAGGTACGATCCAAACATAGGTCAGGAAAAGGTCGAGTGGACGTGGTCAGGTCCATCGGCCTCGAGGAAAATCCAGGAAATAATAAAAGCGAGAAGAAACGGAGGAAATTGTGCGAATGGAAATGCAGCCTCGGGAGGGAAAGAGTCGAAATCAAAATTCGGAAACTTGACTCTGCCACTTTCCGTGCCGAAAACTCTTTTGCCACGTTGGATCAAACAATTGTCCAACAAAAAAGAAAACAACGAAACGAGATCGAGGAATTCCATTTCCGGACTCGATCTCGATGACGTTCGTGAAAACGAAACTTACTTGACTCAACCTCCCGGTGGTTTCAATCCCAACTCCGGCCAACCGGGATTCTCCAGAGGCTACGACTCCATGGGCTCGTCCTCGAGAGCCTATTTCACTCACACCGGCGCAGCCAATCTCGCGAGCTCTCTCGAAGGCAGCAATCTTCTCGAAGAAACTTCCCTCGCTGATTTCCTGCGAGCTCTAACCGCGCTTCACACCAGGGTCGCCGGTGCAGTCCCCGAGGAATACACGAAAAAACCACAGAGAAAAATGGGCACCGCGTGCCTAACACCTCCCAAATTACCCAGCCTTCTCGCCCTCTTTTCACCGCTTCCTGGCAGTCCAGCTTCCGCTAATCAAAGCCATCAAAACTCCTTCACAAGCGCCAACAATAATCTCGCTGCACGACGATTCTCTCTTCGTCTTGCCGACAACTCGGGCACTTCGACTCCTGCTTATAACAGACGCTCCAGCTTCGCACAGCCTGTTGTCAAACCGAGGAGAAGATTCTCCCTGAGACCGGTCGTCACACCTCTGAGCAGTTCACCGCTCAATGGATCGCCGTATCTTTCGGTAAGTCCAACAAATTCCTCTACCGATTGTGTACGATTTTAGCAAAAATCGTACTTTTTAGCAAAAATCATGGCGTTTCAAATTTTGAGAAAATTAGCGCTGCCACAGAATTTTTTCGTTCTTTTATAGTTTTTTGTACATCAGTCTTAAGAGTCTGAAAAATGCGTCCACTGCAAATGACTATGAACATAAGTTTTTGGAAAAATTTTTACCCATCAATTTCGGAAAAAAATAAGTAAAAAATTTCAACTCCGTGATGGCGCAGCCGCATGACACGTTTTCGTAGATCTAGCAATTCTGGGTGATGGAGAAAGTCCCCCTGCGTGCTCTCGTGAAGAGTTCTAGTCGATCGCGTTCCGGGATAAATTTTGATCGACGATTTTTGAAAAAAAATAATATAGAAATTTAAATCCCGAAGCTGTGGCTCTATGACGAGTTTTCGTGGATCTGGCAATTCCCACTGATGGAGAAAGTCCCCCTGCGTGCTCTCGTGAAGAGTTCTAGTCGATCGCGTTCCGGGATAAATTTTGATCGACGATTTTTGAAAAAAAAATATATATAAATTTAAATCCCGAAGCTGTGGCTCTATGACGAGTTTTCGTGGATCTGGCGGTTCCCAGTGATGGAAAAAGTCCCCCTGCGTGTCCTCGTGAAGAGTTCTAGTCAATCGCGTTCCGGGATAAGTTTTGATCCACGATTTTTGAAAAAAAAATATATATAAATTCATATCCCGAAGCTGTGGCTCTATGACGAGTTTTCGTGGATCTGGCAGTTCCCAGTGATGGAGAAAGTCCCCCTGCGTGCTCTCGTGAAGAGTTCTAGTCGATCGCGTTCCGGGATAAATTTTGATCCACGATTTTTGAAAAAAAAATATATATAAATTCATATCCCGAAGCTGTGGCTCTATGACGAGTTTTCGTGGATCTGGCAGTTCCCAGTGATGGAGAAAGTCCCCCTGCGTGCTCTCGTGAAGAGTTCTAGTCGATCGCGTTCCGGGATAAATTTTGATCGACGATTTTTGAAAAAAAAATATATATAAATTAAAATCCCGAAGCTGTGGCTCTATGACGAGTTTTCGTGGATCTGGCAGTTCAGAGCAAATAACAATGACTGATTTTTTTTTTGATTCCCAGGGAATAAATGCGAAAGATCGCTCCGGAGGACCAAGCCCCTCGCCCCCGACTTTCAATTCCGAGGGTTTCGTGATCGCCTGTCCGAAAGAGTCGCTCGTTGAGAAAGAGGGTGCCCCAGGAGTATCAATGCCAATAACAGCCTCGACTGGAGTACGAAGATTCTCTCTTCGTCCCACGGAAACGTCGCAAGCTTCCCAAGGACCTTTGGCGATAACAAAAGCGATGCCTCGCTGGAGAGCAGGAATGTTGCAGCGACAGATAAATCAGATGAATTTGCAGAAACGAGTAAGAGCTTTCAGTCTGAGCGACGTCAACACCGAAGCTGCGAGGAGCGACAAAAACCCAACGCCACCTCCGCCGATCAGTCCTTTGGTCGATGGAGTCAGAATCCTTGGAGGAAAGGATCAATCTTTGAAATCGAGTCAAAAAACCGTGACGATAGTGTCGCCAAGATCGGAAGAAATGTTGATCCTGAAGGTCAACGAATCCTCGCAGAATTCCTCGGCTGCTGGATCCTCCAAATCGCCGCCGAACGAATCAGAAGCAAAAAAGACTCCGAGGTTCGAAGCAGTAGCATTTCCGATAACTCGAGCAGTTTCAGCCAACGACGATCCTTTCGCTTTTTTCGACGATGACGTCAGACCCACGATCGGCACGAATCCGTTCGTTTTTCAAGCCGAATCTGGCACTCGCGGTGACTCGTCTGTTGATCCAAATTCCAGGACGATTTTCCAAGCTCTACAGAGCGTAAAAAGCATCGAAACTGGACCGAGAAATTCTCGGAGAGATTCGACCGATGGATCCTCGCAAAATATCCGTGACACGGAAAAAACTAATTTCCCTGGATCTGAAACACCAAAGAAAAAACAATCAATCTCTTCCTGCTCGACAGCAACGACAGACACAAAAAGCACGAGTCGCAGAGTCTCGCCAGTGTCCATTGGAGCATGGACCGAATCGAGACGAAACGAGGATAGAAAAATTTCAAATGTCTCACAACCGAGTGCCTCGGAATCACTCGCCAGCTCCAGTCGCAAGAGCTCGACGAATAAAAATCCCAATGAAAAACCGCGAGTTTCCATCGATTCGTACAAACCTCTTGTCGAAATTAAAATTGAAAAACCCAGTCAAGATCCTTTCGAACGATACAAGGCCACCATGAAATTGGCATCGCTCGATAACGACTCATTGACCGAAGTCAAAATCCATTCTACACATTCCGACGCTTCGATCAACGAGTCTGACAAATCCAGCAATTCGAAGCACGAGTCAAACATTTGAATTCTTTAAAATTCTGAACACGTGACTCGGAAGCTCGAAATGATGGACCAATCTCGAGTTTCGAACGTGGAGAAGATTTTCGCTGAGAATTGTTCAAAGAAAAATCATTCATTTTCTCTGGAACGATGCAAACTGGATATTTATCGTTTTCGACGATTTGTGATATAGGGAGAATAACGTTAATGCGATCGAGTCGCGTGAGAGCCTGTGATATAGTCAAAATGTACAATTAGCATGTAATTGCACGAGAACCAACAGTATTTTCGAGTAACACGACAAAAGCGTAAAATTCAAAGAAGAACTTGAAATTTTCGAGTTTACGTGAACGTGAAAATTTGAGCTCTTAAGGACGTTGTATGCCAAATTTTCTATCGATCCTTATCCTTCAAATTTGCACTGCACAAAGAAAATAGTGACGGCCCAAAAGTTTTTTTTTTTTTTTTTTTTTTTTTTTTAAATTTAATCCAACGTCGAGAGATCCGAGGAAAATATGAAATCGGTAGGATAAGCAAACGAATGAAAGTTAGCAACGTTTTTAATTATTTATTGAAAAATGCTGGTGCAATAAACAAAGAGCTGTGTGAAGGAAAATCTGTGTTTTTTTTTTTTTTCTCTAGCTGTGCGAGGTTTTCTCTGGTCATGTCACATGAACCGAGAGCGAGGAAATGAACTATTGTAAACGCAGGTTCGTCGACCGAAGCAGTCGCAAACGCAAAGTCGATCAGTTTCACAAAAAACGTTCGAAAAGGAACGAAAAAGTAAGAAATGAAAAAAAAAATGAGAATAAATTTTCCTACGAGCTTGTTGCTAGAGTTTCGCGAAGTTGCTCGATGAGGTTCGCTCGCGGGATCGCTCGTTCAGCCCGAGTTTTAACTTCTCGCAAAGTAACTTCGCCGCGGGCGAGTTCACCTTCGCCAATAATAATTGCGTACGGGATTCCACTGTCCTCGCAATGTTGCAACTGGGCCAATATTTTTGGACTCTTTTTGTACGATTGTTCAGCTTTTATGCCGGCTTCCCAGAGATCCGTCAGAATACGCATTCGCTCTTCGTGCAGATTTTTCTGGGCCGTTGCCACATAAACTTGGACCTCGGTCGTACGAGTTTTTTCTCCTTTGTTCGCCAGTCGCGACTCCAAAACGCTGAATATTCTCTCAACCCCGAGAGACACACCGACGCACGGTACCGTCTTTTTTTTCGTGTCGAACATTCCCACGAGATTGTCGTAACGACCGCCGCCAGCGACGCTCCCGACCTCACAATTGTCAGCTGGAAATAAAAACGGAAACGGAACGAAAAAATGTGGAAATTCGAGCGAAAATATGAAAATTTAAAAAACTGCGATAAAAGGATGAGTTTTTAAATAATTACATGTGAGTACGGCTTCGTAAATGAGGCCGGTATAGTAATCGAGTCCACGAGCAAGGCTTAGATCGAACAAAACTTTGTCCGAGATCCTGTAAATGTCGCAATATTTGAGCAAAAGTTCCATCGCTTCGAGGCCCTGCTTGGCAGACGTTTGTTTCATCAGAACTTGGTCGTTTCTCAATTCCTCAACGAGACGAGCGTCGCCACGCTTCGATACGTATTCCCCAATTTTGTCCGCTATCCCACCGTCCAATTGTTTTTCCTCCACTATTTCCTTGCGCACTTCCTCCCAAGGGCTCTTGTCCAGTTT
Source organism: Hyposoter dolosus (assembly GCA_963921915.1). NCBI lineage: Eukaryota > Metazoa > Arthropoda > Insecta > Hymenoptera > Ichneumonidae > Hyposoter > Hyposoter dolosus. The sequence goes on from OY998138.1 coordinate 11,586,744, forward strand.
GTCGACCGACGAACAAATGCTTCGGAATTTGTCCTGCGGCACTCCGCAAGCGGCGAAGATTCCATCCAGCAAACATCGATGATTCAACTTTATTACGAAACTACCGAGGTCGAGACACGACAGAGCCTCCGCAACGACTCGCACGCATTCCGCATCCGGTATCATCGGATCGTACTGACCCGCGATGTCGAAATCCTAAAAAAAAACAATTTTCACGTTTTTACATCGTTTTTTCTTCGAGCTTCATTCGGAAAACTACGGAATGTACTCACACATTGATAAAATTCCCGGTAACGACCCTTCGTTATGGAAGGATTGTCTCTTCTGTAAACTTTTGCAATGTGGTACCTTTTTATATTCGTTATCTTTCCCATTGCCAAGTATCTCGCGAAAGGAACGGTGAGATCGTATCGCAGTGCGAGGATCTCGCCGCCCTGGTCTTTCAGGTCGTATATGAGTTTGGCGTCTTCGCCATATTTCCCCGTCAGGACTTCCTACGAACGAGGAAAAAGCACAATTGTAATGAATTCCTCGGAGTGCCAAGTTTTGCACAAAATTTCGATGTATCATTTGGGAAAAACTTGAAAATATGGATGAGAAGGCGAGTTGCTCACTTTGAGCTCGAAAATTGGTGTGTCGATGGTTTCGGCTCCGTGTCGTTTGAAAACCGAGACGATTTTGTCGAGTACGCCGAGGCGTAGGGCCATTTGTTCCGGATTGTAATCCCTGGTTCCTTTCGGAGTTTTGAGAGTGAATTTCTGTGGCCCGGCGTCATTTTCGCCGAGTTGAGCCTTGAGTTCCAACAACTTAGCAACTTCCTCGCCGATCTGTCGAGCATCCGGAAAGCACAAAAGAATTTTGCTCAATTGCTACGGATGGCGATATTCCTTTACGGAGTTTAACGATAAAAAGTCAAATCTTTTCTCTTTAACTCTGTTGATTCTACGCCTACCTGACGACTGGCGATACTTGACGCGCGGCCGTGCTTACAGCTGCCGATAATGCTGACATTGAATCGTACCAGACGAAACATTCTTGCGGACAGACCTGGCGTCAGACGCGCTACCAGAATCAAAGAGAAAAGCTCCGACCCTTCTCAGCAAACGTTCATCCAAATGGAGACTAACGATAGCTGGGACACACCATTATTTGTGACTAACTAATTTGCCCAAACACCGCCATATTAATTTCCGTGCTAAACCAATTTGCGCCATTTCGTTGATAACTCAATTAGAAACTTTGTTACTACTCGACATCACGCTTTTTCCACGATCCTCTAGTTTTCAAAGCACGCGACTAACGTTTGCCAGAGTTTGGGAGAAAGATCGCGAAAACTATTTTATTGTATTTGAGCAAAAAATTATAGAACGCATGCGGCCGAAAACGGCGTTAAACCAACTCTCACCTTTTCTTCAAGGTTGAGAAGACCGTGAGAACCCGAAGAATTAATCAGTGTCTCTAAACTCGTGGTTAACAAAGTTTTTTCATTAGAAAATGGAAATCTCGATCTCTCGTTGGGTAAGAAGCTCTCTATGTGAGAGTACCATCGTTTGAGATGCGGAAAATGTTGTATCTGGCCGTTGAGCTTTGAGGTACAATAATCAAAGAGTTCCTTGTCCCTCAAAGTCGGCGTCCAGCCACTCGCGTAACTGACTCTTGCCAATTCCGCGTCTATGCCGGCCAATGTAGAATTTATATCTTGCCGCTGTTACGGGTCAAAGACGAAGAAATATTTATAAACAATGATAAACATTTCGAACAGTCAAGAGCAAAAAAAAAACGAATTTTTTGAGTAACGAAAAGTTGGCATTTACGCTCGAGAATTAGGGTGGCGAGGGATGCACTTTGCAGGTTAGAATGCCCACTCATTTTGTTGCCAAGCAAAATTACAATAAAATCAAGGAAACGACTTTATTTAGGGTTTTTTCAAAATTTTTCATAAACGTTCTTGCCACCAGAACTCACAGTTTTCTCTTATGAAGAAAAATTTTCTGACGTTTAGAATTTGAGATATTTAATTTCCAATTTGTTTATTTTTTCCATACAAACGCGTCACGTTTCGTTAAAAAGTTGCAAGAAAAAAACAAAAGAAACGCGACTTGAATTTACACGCGTTTAGATGAGAAAAATAAACAATTTGGAAATTAAATATCTCAAGTTCTAAACGTCAGAAAATTTTTCTACTGAGAAAACTGTTATTTTTGGTGCCAAGAACGTTTATACTAAATTTTGAAAGAATCCTAAATAAAGTCGTTTTGTGATAGTAATACGTTAAGTGGTAATTGATGAATAATTTCAATCTTTATTTTTATTTCATGCTGAAAATTACGCCGTAAGCAAACACCGGCGCGTCTATAACCTCGAAATATTAGTCAATTCGAGATTTCGTTAAAAAATGAGGAAAAGAGAGGAATTCGTGGATAATTCGAGGCAAGATCGATCACCGCGTGTTATTGAGGGATTGAGCAGTCGTGAATTATTCATGAAAAAGTGTGAGAGTGCAGCGACCGAAATAATTGACAGGTCGTGACGAAATCGGGGATTGCAAAATTGAGCCACGTCGAGTTTCAATAGTTTCTCTGTGGAGATTGAATTCTTCGTAATTTCCAGGAAGTGGGGAGCAATCATTGTGGAAAAAGTTAATGAGACAGTTGAGAGAAAGTAGATCTTGGAATAACAGTACCGCGTGGGGCGAAGAAAACATTACATCAGGCATGGAAATCGAACGACTTTTTATTGCCATATCGCACACGCGAAGCAATAACTTATTATTTAACCAACGCTTCATTATTTTCTTTTATTTATTCTTTCATTTACCTGAGAACTTTCGGCTTTTGCTGCTTTGAGTTTTCGCACGAGTTCACCTTGTTCCTTCACTAGGACGAGCAGCCTCTCTTTCGTTTCGTCAGCCATCGTTTTTCCTTGCCAATACCACGCGGTTTTTTGTTCGGAATGAATACGGTCTTTCGTTTCCACTTCCACTGACACGTTTCAATTCCATGCGTTCCTTTTACGTCAAATATAATTCATCAATCTGATGAAAATTCAGAAAATAGACTTTCATGTATTTTTCATGATTTTAAACATTTTGATCAATTTTTCGATACTTTTTTACATGACGAATTTGAAAAAAGAAACAATTATTCATAATCTAATTACTCGAATCACTAAATTGGCACAAGTTAAAAAAATCTTTTTTTTTTTTAAACTGGCCCAATTTTATCCATTTTATGATGAGAGAAATTTCAAATTTTTACCCAGTTTACCAAAATTGAATCAGTCACGAATAAAAAAGTTGTCAAATTACTTTTTGGAGTATGAAAAATCCTCGTGGAACAGACGCCACGAGCACGCCACGACGTTTCTAAACTTGATCTCGAGCAGACGAAACTTTGTGGGACACTGAACGCATTCGAATGTGTTTCGAGTAACTGTCGATGAATGTGCTGACGTCTAGCGATGTAATGGTACTATAACCTTGAGTAAGAGAATGCATTCATAAAGAGCACGAGTCGTTTGCAAGAATGTTCATAAATGTTATGAACGTTTTTTTGTAGAACGTGAATTCCTCCATGTCAAGAGCTGTCAATCCTTCTAAAGCAGGTTTGCAATTATATTTCCGTACGTGAATTCCATGTTTTAAAATTCCGTATCGTAAGGATTCGTGAAGAAATAACTGCCACGATAAAGTCGAAAGTATTGAATTATTGAGTGGAAGGATTGTCCTAAAAATTCTTCGATTATTACGATCAACTTTGACACTATGAAAATCAGAAGTCACATTTAAACGTCTTCGTGTTGAAACATGACGAAATAAGTTCCACAATTAAGTCGCCGATATGACCTTGGGATCGATATACAAAAGGGATTTAGTGACTGGACTATTGTCCTTGTGATTATGATGTCAGAATGTTCCCTTCTGTTCATAATATCGAGCTCTGGAAATAACTCGGCGTTTTCTGTTCTTTCGATTCGATGATAAATACAGCCAGTTTTTTTTTTCCTTTGAAGGGATTGTGGGATTTTCACCCACTAAAAACTAGACACCCACGTAATTTTCAAAAATTTGATCTTTCAACAATAATTGAAGTCAATATTGAAAAAAAAACTTTGGAAGAACTAACCCTGGAACGGTGATCGTATTCTTTTTGCCTGTTCCGGTAACCTGGGGTCAAAATGACCCCAATTTTGAAAAATTCATATCTTCTGTAAAATTTAACGAAGAGGGTTCAACTTGGGCTCATTCTTTTCGTTTTTTAATGCAGGATCACGTGAGCCTGGGGCAGTTTTGCTTGGAGTGAAAAAATTAGTGAAAAATGCGGTAAAACGATATTTTAAAAAACAGGAGAGCCAGCGTGGGGTTTAAAGTCGTCTGGGGTCGTTTTTGACCCCAGGTTCTAGGGTTAATGATCTTGAGATTTGTTTATCGTTACATGTTTACCGTTTATCGTCGAGTTTTTCGTTGTTGCATAGAGATGAGCAATATAAAAAGAAGAAAAACAAAAATTTTGAAATCTTTGAACTTTGATTTGACGAAAATCGCTACAACTTTTTTTTTACCATGTTCCAAACGAGAAATCTTCAGGGTGGAGATTTCTCGAGATCGACGTAATCGATCTACGCAAACTTGAGTCTTCTGCACATATTTTCAGAGCATTCCAAAGTGTGTTGAAAAAATATATATTTGCTTTTTACATCGTTGTTAATTAAGGAGTTTAGAAAACTGCTTATGGCTCAATTTCATTCATATTCATGTAAACAATAATATTAATTCAGTCGCTCGTCCCGGAGCTTTCTTTTTTGTGCTTTTTGTGTTTTTTGCTCTTAGACTTTTTCTTCCTCTTCTTCCGCTTGTGTTTGCGTTTCTTCTCCTCCTCGTCGCTGTCGGTGCTCTCACTGTCGGAGTCGCTCGAACTTTTAGCCGCTTCCTTCGACCGCTTTTTAGACTTTTTGGAGGATTTTTTGCTCTTTTGCTTTTCAGCAGCTTTGGACTTTTTCGACTCGAGCTCTTTCTCGCGCAGCTCCGTCAAAGGCGTTACGTACTCCTCGTCGCTGTCAGAACTTGTGCTGCTCACGTCCAATACTATTTCTTTGTTCGGATCAACTTTTATGAAGTTTCTGCATTGATACGTCAAATGGCCGGCGTAACCGCATTTTCTGCAAGCTGGTCTTGCTTGTTCCTTGCTCTGAGGGATAAGCCTCGAGAGAAATTCTGGATCCATTCTTTTTTAAACAAAAAAAAGGCAAAATGTTATTTTTATGGACTAAACATATCGACTCGGGATCAAAAACGACCTTGGACGCCCTTTTTCCCCGTTTCTTATCGTTTTATCGCATTTTCGACTAATTTTTCAACTTTAAGCAAAATTGTCCAGGCTCACGTGATGCTGCATCAAAAAACGAAAAGAATGAGCCCAAAGTGAACCCTTTTCGTTGAATTTTACCTGAGATATGATTTTTTTTCAAAATTTGGGTCATTTTGACCCCAGGTTACCGGAATAGGGGAAAGAAAATAAGGTTACCGTTATAGGGTTAAGGATTACACTAGAGAAAACTGAAAAGTGTCGACAGGACCGAAAAATCTTCGATGTTTCAGTCGGAAGATTGAAAATTACATCGAATTCAATTTTTCGAGGTTATGTTGACGTTTCTCGTGTTTTTCGTTCGAGTCGGAATGTCGTACATTTTGCTTACCTTGATTGTAGTTCAATGCAATGAAATGAGTTTTTTCACATATTCGAGTTCCCTTTGAGCAGATATATGTCGGAAGAATTCATTTTTATTTAAAAAAATCTCGTCCAGCTTTTGTCAAGGAATTTGAAAACGACGCTCGCTGCTCGTAAACGTTGTTTTTTAGGTTATGTCAAATATATCGCTCCGCCTGGAGGTAAACAGTTTTCGAATGGCGGAAATTCAGCAGCGTACTTCCGGATGTCGCGTTTTTTGGCCGGAAGTCTCAGCAGGTAGGACAAATTTACGGTATTTGGTTTGAAATCATGAAAGACATATCAGTTTAGAAAGAATATTTTTATTATGTCTTTGTAGTAACAAAGAAACGACATCCTCTGAAAAAAAAATGAAATTTTTCATTTTCGATTTTGGGTAGAAGCTGAAAGGAAATTCCCCTTGGTTTGTTCGTCGGTGAATTTCAATTCCCGAAGCGTTTTTCGTCGTGCATGCATTACAAGTCTCTGAAAATAAATGGCAATATTTTGAAGAATAGCAAAGGGAAAAAATAAATGATAATGCTCTTCGTCAGCTCTGAATCGACTCTGATATCCTGTAAAAACAAATGCTTTTTATTACAACATTATAAAATCTACACCGACGGCGAGTGCGACAATAAATATTCGTACATGTTAATGTATATATTGAAAAAATTTAGTATATATACGTATGCGTGTTTACTATGGAAAATAGAGAAGAAAATCGAGGTAATGAAAAGTACATCGATACGAAAAATTACTTTTAGCGAAAAAAAAAATGTTGAGGTCTATCACGGAACGACTTTATTTAGGATTCTTTCAAAATTTTGTATAAACGTTCTTAGCACCAAAACTAACATTTTTCTCTTCTGAAGAAATATTTTCTGACGTTTAGAATTTGAGATATTTCATTTCCAATTTTTTATTTTTCACAGCTAAACGCGTTTAAATTGAAGTCGCGTTTCTTTTGTTTTTGTCTTGCAACTTTTTAACGAAACGTGACTTCAATAAACACGCCTTTAGATGGGAAAAATAAAAAAATTGGAAATTAAATATCTCAAATTCTAAACGTCAGAGAATTTTTCTTCATAGGAGAAAATTGTTAGTTTTGGTGCCAAGAACGTTTGTACAAAAATTTTGAAAGAATCCTAAATAAACTCGTTTTGTGATAGTTAAAAAATAAAAATTTTGTTTCAAGCCATCCAATAGTAACACGAACTTTCCATCAAAACATTATTCTTCACTTTTCACAATTTCGAATCTTCTTCCCTTGCTTTCGTGTGGACGAAATAGCTACCTTCTACTTTCTACTATATACATTTTAAATTCTTATCTATGAATGACTATTTTTTCACTACTCTCCGATGCAATAAATTATAGATAAGTCATAATTATTGCTAATAACAATAACAAACGTAGAAACGAGTCTCGACGGGTGCATTTTCTTTTGTACAACAAATTCGTATATTTTTTCGTACATCGAAAAATATGTATGAATATTCATCGGTATTTTCAACAGCCACTCTATTTAAATAGACACATAACGCGGATTCCGTCCACTCTCGTTTGTTTGATTTTTTTTTCCTTCTGTTCCGTGAGCACGTTTCACGAAATATTCGTATTTTTGTTTTTTTTTTTTTTTTCTCTGACTTTCGTAGAATATAACAGCGAAAACGACACGGATGAGACACTCGCATACACGCATACATTTCGAAATTTGCTCTTTACCTCTCTGGCATCTAGTTTTTCCATTGGATTTTTCTTCACGTCCAAATATTATTGTGAATTCGTGGTCCTCGGAGTTGTGTGAGGGAAACCAAAGTATTGTGCATTGACAAATTTCGATAAAACAAAAATAAATAAAAAAACAAGGAAAGATGCTGAGACTGGTGTCGGTTTTCAATGATTTTTGAAAATGCCCAACGTTTTGAAATTTACTTAAAATAAATAATACCGAATTCGCTCTGTCGTATCGGAATGTCGTAAAATTTTATAGGGAGCTCAACGAAAAAATTGTTCACTTGACTGAAAACAAAATTTAAAAAAACATCGAGATTACGAATATTTGTTGCTTTCTTGTCATTGTGACAACGGTACTAAAACGCAGCAGAAAGGAAAACAGAAAATAATCGATTCTTCGAATATTTTCTCTTTTTTGTTGATAAGAAAAATTTTACACTTGTAAATATTTTTTTTAAGGTTACTAAGGAGCTGAGAAGAAAACTATACGCTACGATAAGGGCCAAGGCTCGCGTGTGGCTAAAGAAACATTGCTGTGAGGAAACAATAAATTTCAATATTTTGAGAGGCAAAATGAATTCTCGTCGTGGCTTTATTTTTCATTTTTGGGTCATCGAGAGTCCTCTCAGCAATGTTGTTTCGTGAGATTTATTCAAAATCACTATCTAACCCACCGTGGTCACGAATTCTAGAAATAACGCGCTGTTCACACGGGGTCAGAATGACCCCAGCCATGTTTAAACGCTTGCCGCGTTGCCAGTATCGTTCCGAACGACACACAAAAATTCAGGATGTTAGTTCGAACCTTTCGGAATGAGAATTTCATGCCAAAAAATTTTTATCCAATTTTCAAAATGGCGAAAAAAAATCAGCAACGAGGCAATGTGTAAAAAAAAAATTTTCTTCGTAGTAACTCGAGCTCGAAATTGCGCTCGGGGTCATTTTGACCCCTCGTGACCACGGAGGATTAAATTCAAAACTTTCTACTGCCAGACTAAAATACTTTGAGAAAGAAAAAAAAAATCATTGACCCTGGTCACAGAATATGAAAAATGAACAAACAATCGAGTGTTTTTTCGAATAAAGAAAATTTAAACGAAATGGAAAATCCTCGGGATACTATTTTATACACATTCATGTACCACTAATATATTAATAAATGCGAATCGTTACACTTGCCTAGAAAATGTAACCTCAATTTTTAAAAATGCATATTACCATCGGATAGTGCAACTTTTTTTTTCCTGTCATTTTTTACAACGACCTACAGATAGATTTTTCGCCTATGATATGTACAACTATGCCTGCGAGCATGCTCGTTTTTTTTTCATCCTTCAACTCGCTGAATGGCAAAAAAAAAAAACAGAAATAAAAATTTCAACTTTTTGGAAGTGTAAGGAAAAAATTGGGCAATTGGAAAATCTACTGCAAGGGAATAAAATGAAAAATGTGATTGAGGCGAATTTTGATACTCGTTCAATAATCGAAAGGTTGGTAAACATGAGAAAAATTGTACAAATCCTTGGAGGGAAGCGATTTGAAGAATTCATGACCATGACAACGTACGCAATATCAAGAGGCTTTTTTTTTAAATTATAATTATAATTGTTATCGTTATCGTTATTGTGTTTTTCTAAACTCGAGAATGATTTAAAATTTGTGGTCCCATTTATCTCAATTTCATTATTTTTCACATTAAGAATTTTTATTTATTTTTAGGAAAAACAGACGGACAGACAGCACACTTTATATATGCGACAAAAACACCAGAATATTTTATATGGAGCATTCTACGCTAATTTACAATTTTTTCTTTGTATTTTCAATTTTTTTTCATTTTTTTTTTCTCTCGTTGTTCACGTTTGAAAATTGAGGGAACCGAATTGACGAGGTTGTCAAGAATGTGCTCGAGTCTTCTCCACCAATCGTCATGTGGAAAACTCTTTGGGTTTTCATCGATTTTGAGCTCTCATCGTGGAACAGTCGTTTTTTTTTTATTATTTTTATATTTTTATTCTCGTTCTCAACGCAAAGAAAATAATACAAAGTTTGTTTTTGATTCCAAGGAATAAATGCCTCTGCGCCAACGAATTATTGCAATTTTGCGGTAGAATGCTTCATATATTTATCGATATTTATTTTGTATTAATAATCTGTATTGTGTGACAGAATATCAGTCTCAAAATCAGTGTCTGTTTGTTCGTAGAAAAAATAAAGCGTCGAGCTTTTAATAAATGAGAAAAAAGTGAAAATTATTGGATTCCATCGTTTGGATCGAGTTGACAAAATTAACCCTAGCCCTTTCTCCCTTCGTTCTCCAGATTTTTATCGTTTTACCGCATTTTTTACTAATTGTTTTCAACTCGAAGCAAAATTGCCCCGGGCTCACGTGATTCTGCATTAAAAAACGAAAATAATGAGCCCAAGTTGAAGCTTTTTCGTTAAATTTTACCGGAGATATGAATTTTTCAAAATTGGGGTCATTTAGACCCCAGGTTATCGGAATAAATGAAAAAAAAAAAAAATAAGGTTACCGTTCTAGGGTTAATCAGCCATTTGGAAAGTTGCGCAACAACCGATTTATTATTTGTCGCAATGTTTTTATAGTTTTGTTACTCGATCTCTGGGCAATTTAAAATTCAATAGAAAATTAATGAAAATTGATTTTTCAAGAGGCTAGAATGTGATCACAGTTTGACAGAAGGCATGTATGAAAATATACATGTTAATAATACGTAGTTTACGAGTACACCGATTTTTTTTTTTCACGCTTTTTACCACGAGCCATCGAATTACGTGGCGGCGAACAAGTCACCAATTTGTTTTTTTTTCATTTTTTTTTTACATCGGTATATATGTATGTTTATATTATATTTGTATTTACATTTTTGGACATGGAGAAACCATGCTCGTCAATGTCGAACGAGTTGGCTCGAACTTTTCATCAAACATATTTCAGCAAGTATTTTCTTTTTGGGTTATTGGGTTTTCCCAAAATTTCTAATCGATCGTACTCGGAGCTGGCCGATTTTAGTTTTTTTTTTTTTTTTTACGAAAATCTTTTTCGATATGAAAAATAGATGGACGCAAATAAAAAGTTTGTGACGCGGTACAATATTTTTTTTCAACGTGGAAAAACAAAAGTTAATTTTCATACTTTGTGATAATGGACGGAATGAGAACATTCGTTGGACTCGTTTTGTCGAAAGCAGAAATTCCGAGAGATTAAGAGTTTGTTAAAAATATTCAACAAATAAAACGATTGCGCAAAAACGAGTTTCTCCTTTCGCACACAAAATTTTTACGCAATAAATAATGAGAAGTAATCTCAATGACGAATTAAAAATAATCATGCACGTAGGAAGTAAGTTTTGCTAATAAATTAAGTCTCGCAATAAAATTCTATTCGGCAGAAATGTTGAAAACTTTTCGTGCGAGATTTCATTGCAAGATCCAAAAGGAAATAAAAAAAATTTCAAAGATCAGAGACTAAAAATGCAAGAGAAGAATAAATAAAATATTTTACGATTTAAAAAAAAGTAGATAATCGATTAAATAAAAGCTCCTAACTATTTCGATCATCGACTCGGGCCATGGCGCGTTAGTGACGAAGGAGAGAAGAAAATAATTGAAAAAGTGAGGAAAAAAATGAAAACCGCATATCGCAGCTCGAAATACTGTCGGTTTTAAAATTATTTTACAATGAAAAGTTTGATTCCTCATAAAATTGATAAGAATCAATTGGAAAATACGATGAAAACTGAGATTTCTTAATAATTTTTTCACAAAATATTAATTTTTCATAAAATATTAATTTTCCAAAAAATATTATTCTTTCATCACGAAATTTGATCAGATTCCGAATAATTCTAAAACCGACGCATTATTACGTTAACGCGAAACGTAAAAAAATGATAAAATAACGAAAAAGTATGAGAAGCGATTGAAAAAGTCGAATCTGGCTCTACAAGAATCGCGAGCCATAAACGGTGGGAAATGAAGAGACGAAAATAGAGAAAGAGAGGAAAAATTAAAGTTCGTAACCATCGCGGCCATTGACTCGAGCCACAGTGGGTCTGCAAGAGGCTGGACTGGCATACGAGTGAATAATGTGAACCCTCAGCTTAACATCACCGGAAGAGCGAGTGCCTTCGCCTCGAGGTCTACGCGAGAAGCTAACGGTAGTTTTGCAGCAGCAATAATGGAAAAGTTTGACGTATGCGTTTCTAAAGTGTCGATCGGTAACGCAATATAACAAATTGTTGAAGCAAGACTTACAGAGTGCGAACCAGGCGAGATTGTACAAGACTCTTGCACTGACGGGTCTGACGGCGCTAAGGCAAATTGCACTGCCGAACGGTAGCCAAAAGACAGCGAAAAGGACGAAGCTACATATGTTCGTTTTGGTCAACGAGTAGTCCCAGGAGAAGGCTATTGGCGGTTTGAAGGATCCTCTGATAGCCCGACGAACGCGAATCACCAGCTTCATGTAAACGAATATCGTTACCAATGCTGGTAAAACTACCAAAATGCACGCACCGATGATTTGTTGAGTGGCTATGCCGTTGAACCGACGTCCGCAAAAATCGGGTCCAAGGTCAAGGGAGGATTGCAATCCGACGGCTGTGCCTGCTATGGCCCAAACTACCATTGTCGTCGCTGTCACTCGACTGGTTGTCAGAGCGGCGTAACTGTGGCAAAAAAAAAAAAATGAAATTGAGGATGTTGAGTACCAAATCGCAAATGATGAGAAAATTCGAAAAATTTGGTATGTTTTTGTATGAAGTATTCGAGAGATCGTGTAAAAAATTCACGACCATTAGGAATTCTCGTTATTGAACAATTAACATTAATAAATTAAATGTTGTCAAATGTGAGATTATGGAAACTCGTATAACTTTGCGATAAGTTTTTATTTTTCATCTCTCAATTTTGAAATATCTACGATATACTGAAAGCAACGGAAACAAAACCAAGTTTATTGATCAATATTTTTTGTATTTGTTTAAAAAATTCTTCTTAACGAACGGTTAATTTTTTAATAACGAGCTTCCTAATCGTCGTGCAATTTTGACACGACCTTATCATTTTTTATTTCAATCCTCAACCCAACTCGCGGGTTCCCCGAACCTCCACGAAAAATTTGCTTTTCGTTTTTCGCATGAAAATACTCACCTCTCCGCTGGTAAACACAATCTCGCGTAATTTTCCATGGCAATCGTCGCCAACGTGAGAATCGTCACGAGAAAACAAAGCGCCTCGAGAGTCCATTCGAATCTACACGTTGATAAGGATTCCTCGTGGCCAGCCAGAATCACAATCGCTGAGGCTGGGATCACTAAACCTGTTACGAGCAAATCGGCCAAGGCGACGTTCACCAGAAACGCGTTTCCTAATCAACAATCATCATTATTGCTTGAGATGTTTGAAAAAGTAATTTTTTAATCTTTCTCTTGAATAATTAACCAACGGTGCCCCTAAACGGATTCGTGAACGACTTCAGCACGACGTGGCATTTCGTTAAATTTTGAAAAACTTGAAAAAAACAAAAAATTGCTTAAAAATTGATTTTCACTGGAAAAATTAAAGTTTTATAATTTCATAGAGTTTAAAAATAGATTTCGAGATTTTTTAAATAACCGGCAACATTTGAATCGTTGTTCGGTGGGGCAAAATGAAAGGAACGTAAGAAAAGGAACATTCCTTGAAGAAAATCAATAAAGCTTGCTCGGGCCTCACCTCGTTTCTTTAGATGATCCTCGACCATAACCGCGGATATCATAAAAACATTGCCAACACTACCGACAACGGCGAGTGAAGCTAAAAGCAAAAGCCGAGCGACCCGCGACCAATCCGAGGACAGGGTCACCGGCGAAACGTCAAGATCATCGGCGAACGCTTTTTTAGTTCGATCCACCGCAACGTCCACGCCCATTTCGAGTAAACCAGCGAGGGTGCTCGTTAAGTCTAGTCCTCGTTCCGCACCTGCTCCTGTTGTCACTGCTGTTGTCGTTGTTGACGTTGTCGTCGTTGACAAACTTGCTGCCATTGTGGTATTCATCCTCGAGTTACGATCTGAAAATTTCAACGCCCTTGTATAATCACATATTTTTGTTTTCACTTTTTTTTACATAAAAAATATTTTGCGAGCCTAAGTTCATTAAAAAAAGTTTTTACAAATTTACTGAAGAACAACATACTCTAAATCCAAAATTTTCCGAGGTAATCTGTATTTTTTATGTAATAAACAAAATTTCGAAAAAATTTTACGAGTGATTTTTTTGAAAAATTAAATAAAGCTTCTTCGATGTTACGTAAAAGTGTATGCAAAGTTTTAAGAGGCTTCACCATTTGGAAATCGAAATATTTAATGTTGAAAATTGCAACTTTTAACACACGCTCTTGTGGGAAACTACTGAAAATTGTGATTCTTATAAATAAATATCTCGACTTCTACATGGAGAAACCTCTTAAAATTGCGTGAGTCACTATTTTCTTTGTGTAGTGCAAATTTAAAGGGATTCTATCGATAGAATATTTTGCATACAATGTCCAGCCTATAAAGTTAACCCTAGAACGGTAACCCTATTTTTTTTACCTACTCCGATAACCTGGGGTCATAAATGACTCCAATTTAGAAAAATTCATATCTCCGGTAAAATTTAACGAAAAGGGTTCTCCTTGGGCTCATTATTTTCGTTTTTTAATGCAGGATCACGTGAGCCTGGGGCAATTTTGTTTAAAGTCAAAAAATTCGTCCCAAATGCGGTAAAACGATGAAAAAACGAAAGAACGAAGGATTAATGATTTACAAAAATGGTTGTCGTTGTGAAAAGTACAAATTCCCAAAAAGAATACAAAGAATCTGATTCTCTAGTTTCCGAGTTGGAAACCGTCTTCAAAAGCACCGTTTCAAATAAAATAATTTCAATGATAAATATCGATTTATCGATTCCTTCAAAATTTTAATAAATTAAATCCAAAAATTGAAACAATCGACTCGAAATATTTTCGAATAAAGTGAGTTTTTCGAGCCTCCAGCTCGAAAGCCCGTGACGACTTAACGATGAAGAAATAGTGGATTTGTATTCATGGCTAGCAGTGTGGATTATTCTCCCTTATTGTTGCTATGAATATTACAGGGTAACTGGTGAATGGACAAACAAGGGCTGACTTGTTGCTCCGCAGTGTGTAGAGCCGATGGGAAAGAGACGATAAAAAGAAGGAAAACGAAAAGAAAATGCTGAGCGCGTGCACGACATGAATTATTGACCAAGGAAAGTTTTAGTCCGTGGTGAAAAGTGGCAGAGTCCATAAATAAAATATATATGTTTGTCTTGGGAAGATCTATGTCTGAGGCGATACATTTTTATGATGCTCGTCCATGTATTTTATTTGGTAATAAAATACGCAGGAAAATCTCATTGGAAAAGAAAATAGTCGAAGAAAAATGGATAAGTTTGAAATTAAAGGAAAAATGGGGCCAAGGATAAAGAAGCAATTTTTGTTTTGCTATCGTGGAACGTGAAATATCCATAAAATGAAATTGTCAGTAGGAATGAATGGAGAAGGGAGGTTAGCATGGACAAGAAAGTGGTCGATATCGGGAAATTGTGTCCATCACATAGCACGACAATCCCAGCAACTACGATACAATCATTTCGAGCCCTTAAATTATTATCGTAAATAGCCCAGAAGCAAAATCAATCCTCACAGTTTTTTCGAAGATAAATCAAATAAAATAAAATGAAAACTTGGGGGATAGGTGGGAATATTTATCAAGGGGAGAAAATAGAAATTTTAACCGCGCGGAATTTATCATCCTGTCGTGAGTGAAGCGCTCTTCTGAATTATTTAGGTCGTTCGCGACGATACACACTTAGTGAAATTGATGCTAAATCGTTTTTACGTTGTCTCGACAAATTTTTTCATCAAACTCCCCAACAAATCATCCCGAACTGTGCCATTCAAAATTTTCCAAACATTTATCAATCGAGTTTAAATATTGATGAAAAATTTTCATTGATATTGAATAAAACAAAAAAATACTCCTGGCCATAAAATAATTTATTGGGAGGCAACGAATGAGTAACCGCGTCGGTCAATGGTCGACATCATTTTCACGTGAAAAATTGGCGAGGTTTATAAATCATCGACGAGAATCTAAATCATTGCCAAAAATCCCGATGGAGTTAATTTTTTATTTAAACCCTAGAACGGTAATATTTTTTTTAACATATATTCCGCTAACCTGGGGGTCAAAATGACCCGAATTTTGAAAAATTCGTATCTCCGGTAAAATTTAACGAAAAGGCTTCACTTTGGGCTCATTATTTTCGTTTTTTAATGCAGAATCACGTGAGCCTGGAGTAATTTCGTTTCAAGTAAATAAATTAGTTAAAAAATGCAGTGAAACGATAAAAAACGGGAGAACGAAAGGATCACGTCGCTTGGGGTCGTTTTGACCCCAGGTCACCGTTCTAAGCTTAACGTGGATAATCAGCGCCATTAATTCGTCAACTTCTTCAATATTATTCCTTGCCGGAGTTTTCTTTTAATTACTCAACGATAAAAAATCAATCCCCTCACTGTTCCATCCTACGGAGTTCGGAAAATATTTTTTTTTCTACAGTCCATCAACATGCGCCACAGTTTCGCTCTCTTTAGATTCACGAATTGATAGATTAGCAGATAAAAAGCATGGAGTTATCAAAGGTGGGTAGGAACAGTCTGGGCGAGCAGAAAGAAAGAAAGGAACAAATGTCATCGCCACTTAGTCGAGATTATATCGCGAGCGAGAATCAAGCAACAAGCTCTCATTAATCAACATTATTTTAACTCAAATTGACAGCCTCGTTATTGAAATAAATGTCAGATCCTGAGCGATACATTCGAGCTTTAAAAAGTTTCATTTTTTACGAATCCTCGAAAAACACTCAATTTATTAATTGAGAAAAACAAATGGAGCGAGATTAAAAAATGAATAATTAAAGAAACTTTTGTTGATTGAAAATTTAATTAATTCATGCGTGTCCATGACAATCGTGGGGCTTTCATAATGATCTCTGCGTGCTTCGTAACGACAATTACAGGCTCCGAGCGATAATAAATGTCGAGGCCAGTGCGACGCAAATGGGGAAAACAGTCGCGCAAAGAAGGCTCGTACGTAATAATTTCGCTCCAATTACCTCAGTTCGCAAAACCGAATCGCGTGATCGAGAACATGAAAGAAAATTGTTAAGCTTGGGTCGTTCCTAATTGCCAAACGAATCTTTGGAAATTTTCAAATTTGACAAAGAAATTAAAAAAAAAAAAAATCTTTAAAAAAGCCTTTGAAGTATTTTTTTAAGGGTTCAAGGTTTTTTTTTGTCCGTTTAGTGAATGAGGGTTTGGTCAATCGATCAGAGTCTATGATCGTCAAGCAATCGTCCGACCCCGAGCAACAGGCCTCGAGACACTCGTGCTCGGGAACCTGCCGAGGGATTAATGGAAGGGTCGGCGGCATTCGTGGTGAATCTCGTTTCAAGTATTATCTTGGGATAATCGAAGAGAGAGAGGGAGAGAGAGAGAGAGAGATTGGTCGAGTGTTATCGAAGCAGCGATCGGTATCGAGTTGGAGGATAAACCGGCGACCGGTGGGGATTTCGCCAGTCCCTAGAGACGAGAGCAAGGCAAGCTGTATCGATTGAACAAGTTTTGCCGGGACCACCACCTTCCATCCCACTCGTCGTCGTTCACACAGACACTCTCCCTCGCTCCTTTTATCCTTTTCGTCATCCCCGCCTTTTCCACAATCCGAATCATAAATTCTTTGTGCAAATCCGCGCGATTCCACAACTAACAAAAAAAGAAAAAAAAATATAGAATAAAGCAGTTTCAGGAAAAGTATTGTTTGCCTGAAAGTAAATATCGTCACAAACTCTTTCAGAATTTCTGGCACGATTTTTTCTCCATTTTTCAAATTCAGGGCAAGAAAAAATGGAGGCGTCGTTTGGAGAATTTATTTTTTATCTCCGTTGACACACTGGGTCATCGTGACCCACGCAAATTATGGGGCAACATATCCTCAGGAATGGAATATTTAAAATTTCGAACAATTATGATTTTTTCTGTAAAGTTGCAAATTTTTTTAAAATCGAGATTTGTAATAAGTTTTTTCATATTAATTTCATAAAAAACAAAACAACAACAAAGGAGTAGATCGATGCCGAAGGATTTCACAATTTTAATCCAACCCCTGGAACGAGAATGAAAGAATTTGGAAAAGTGAACAATTGACTCTCCAACAAGAGACTCCTAATTCATGGGCATTGTTAGATTCGTCCCCAATCTCGACTAGTCCTTCCCTTCACCATTCAGCTCTTCGCGAATCAACCCTTATCACGAGGCTTAATAAATGTGGATGCGAAATGAAAAATCCAATTATAATCCAAGCGATTGAGAGCCTGGAAGCTTCGAGCTTGAATAACTCGGCAATAAATGAATGGAGCAACGTCAATTGTACTCAAAATTATCGAAGGACTCTTCAACATGAGAGAATGCAAAAATGTGGTCCGACAACGTAGAACAATGAAATGTAAACATTTCCCAATCGTTACGATTCTAATTGTTTTTCGTTTCTCGTCGTCAATTTCCCCAACAATTCTGCTGTTTTTTTTTTTGCAATTAAAAATATGCAGAAAAATTCTACCTGATCCAGAAACAATCACAAAGCTCCGTTCCCAGTGAAAACTCTCAATCCTGCGAGGGTTTCATCGAGGGCGAAAAAATAGGGACAAATAAAAAGAAAATAAAATAGTTTTACTGATGGGCGACGATTCAATGGGAATGGAGACGAAAGGCTGGGCTGGTGGACGTATCGCGAGCATACAATCGATATGTTTGTGTCTGGGCACGACTTTCACGTCCTGTTACTCGAGGATATAGATGTATAGGTAAGCTCAATGTTCGCCATCGAGTTCATTGGCTCGGGTTAAACGGTCATACGCTTTTGCGCCCTCAGGTCATTGATAATTCTCCAAAATGACTCGAGAAATTTCAATCCTGTGTTTTTAATTTCGTTCTACCCAAAAAATCATTATTTCTCATTTTTTTTCTTTGTGCTTATGAAAGTGTGTTCGTGATGAAAAGTGGTGGCGAGTTGTGCGTAAATGTGAATGGGAAAAATGATGAAAACTCACCAATATCGATCGCTATCGCAAAAATCCAAAGAACCGAAAGTCGAAACACGAAAAATGATTTTTTTTTTCGCTCTCTCAAAATATTCTCGAAATCTCAACTTGAAAATTGGCAGTTGTTGGTCATCATAATGAAATTTTAGGTGCACGACTTCATCGTCGTTGGAACGATTCTTTCCCCGAAATGCGAATCTTCAAGTTCCGCTTGCGGTGAACGAGCAAAGGCAATTTTTTAAAACTCTTGCTCCCAAACGGTGGCAACTCGGACAACGACCAATGCAGCGATTACCGATTCGAGCCATCACAATTCTTGTTATTCATCGCCCGTCCACGTGACTCCTATTTTTCGCAGCGCAGTCCTCTCGCTTTTTTGTCTCTTTTGTTTTCCTTACTCAGAGGAAAGGCGGGTCGGTTTTCCACGAAGTAACATCGTCCGTCGCTGCGTCAGAAGGAAAACAAAATTTATAAACGATTATTAACTTTTTTGCAATTATATTTCGTCGTTTTTGTTTTGTTTTAAACTTTGTTCCATTTGTTTTGGACGTTTTGAAAAATGCCAGAAACAGCGAACAATGAAGTGACTCACGAGATTTTTTTTTTTTTCACTCTCACTCTCGTAATTTTTACTTTTTCATTTTGGCTCGAGCGTCGATTTTTCTGTACACGGATTTAACATCTCAAGCAACTTCGCAAACTCTCGCCGTTGTTTTCATCGCGTTCGTCACCGTTATAATTTTCTTCCAATGCGGGAATAGTTTGTTTTGGCAAAAGTTCCAATTTACCGAGAAAAAACTAAAGAAATAAAAGAAAATGAAATGAATTTGTCAAGGGCGTCGAGATGCCGAGCAGAGATTTTTCCAAAAATGTATATTTTTTAAGCGTTTTTGAATTTTCACCAAGTTTTGCGACGCGGATATTATTTACCAAGGATTTTAGCCGATGCGAATTAAAAACTGCAGCGATGGAATAAATTTTTGAATCCCATCGCCCTTGCCAAATGCACCAAGTGTTTTTTTTTTTTTCTTTTTTAATATTTTTTGTTGTTGTTTGTTTTACGAGCTTTTTGGCATGTGCTTTCTTCTTGTTGATCGAACGTCGCGTTCTTTCCGGCAGCTCGTCTTCTCCGACACTCACTGATTCACAAACGAGTCGCGGACTCGGAGCACACCGGAACGCGAGAGAGCGAGAGACGAGGTGAACGAATTCGGATTTCGCCCGGACACCCCACGAACATCACTTTTTTTACCTTGCGCTATATGTAGGTCGGTTTTACGAGGCGCTTGCGCATCTCCGTCGTACGCCCGCGCCTCGTATTATTCCTCCCTCCTTCCTTGCTTCCTTCCAAAAGACTTTTCATTGAACCGCTGACGCTGCGCCCGAGCCTCCCAATCTGTGTCAATAAACTATGGAGCGATGATCAACTGGTACGGAGAACGATGCTAAATAAAACAAAAAACAAAATAAACTAAATATGGTAAAAGAAAAAAATTAATTTTCAACGATTTATGGATTTTCGTGAATAAACCGATATTTTACTGAGTGGAGTGAAAATTTAAAAAATTTCAGAAAAAAGGAACGTCGTAATAATTGACACTTAACCCTAGAACGGTAACCTGGGGTCACAACGACCCCGAGCGAATTGATCCCTTCGTTCTCCCGTTTTTTATCGTTTTACCGCATTTTTGACTCATTTTTTCACTTCAAGCACAATTGCCCCAGACTACCCAAACAAACCCAATCAAAAAAATAAGGCTACCGTCCTAGGGTTAACACTTAAGGAGGTTCGCTACATACGACAATATTATAAGAATTTAATAAAATTTGGTGATAACATTCTTTAGCGTCAAATACGATGTCACAATTTTTTTCTAATTTTTCGTCTACACAGTTGTCGAATAATTGGAGTTTACAATATGCAAAAGATATACCTATATATATCGGAATCCTATGCTTATGCATGTAAACTCTAGTGTTGAATAACTCGAACAAACTATGTAGAAGAGAAATTTTAAAAAGTTTGTACATTCATATTTAATACTAAAGAATATACTCACCAAATTTCATTAAAGAGGTTGGCTACATACGACAATATTATAAGAATTTAATAAAATTTGGTGATAACATTTTTTAGCATCAAATACGATGACACTATTTTTTTCAAATTTTTCGTCTACACAGTTTTCGAATAATTGGAGTTTACAATATGCAAAAGATATACCTATATATATCGGAACCCTATGCTTATGCATGTAAACTCTAGTGTTGAATGATTGGAAAACTATGTAGAAGAAAAATGTTAAAAAATTTGTATATTAATATTTAATACTAAAGAATATACTCACGAAATTTCATGAAATTCTAATCATTTCGAATTTTCCTATGCTTGTGTAACATGGCAACATTGTTGTGTGTAGCTAATCTCCTTAATGGAGCTCTGGAAGGATCTCGTAATTATCGGTTTAATAATCAAATCGAGAGGTTCGTTTTTGTATTTCATGTATTAATAGAAATATTCCCACGTCCGAATGCTCATATATTTTAGCAAATGGAGCAGTTTCCATCTACAAAACGTATCGTTACGTCTCATACATTAGTCTTTTGTATGCTGGAAATCGTTTCCGAATGTCTCTTCAGTTTTCCACATACTCGAACGAAAAAAAATCTGTTTTTCTACGAGTTCCTTTGATCATTAGCATTAATTAAGAATTTAATAGAATGAGAAAGATAATAAAAGCTACAAATTTAATCGATTTTCTGAAAAAAAATTCTCAAGGAAACTTCAAAGTCACTTTTTTCCGTGTGCAAATGCCTCGAGAAAAGAATTCAGTGCATTTCGCACAAAATCGATTTGTATCGATTCATTAAATTCAATGGGAACAACAGATTTTATGGGCCTCATTTATTTTTACGAGTACGTGAATATCCGTCGAGCATCTGGAACGAAACAACAAAGTCTGCACGGGCAATTGACACCCTCCGAAAATTCCGGAGGGTTCATCACGTAAAAAAATCACTTAGGTCCTCGGCGAAATTGTTTTCTTTTGGCAAGCCTCGAGTCTTGGAATTACCAAAGTTATTGCGTAGTGAAAAGTAATAACGAAGGAAAAACGAGATTTAACGCAGCTCGAAGATGACTCGAGTTTTTTTTTTTACACACAGTGAGGCGTCCAAGACGAACGAATGAAAACGAACGTTTCGGCAGAAAATTTCGAACAAACTTGCGAAATCTGAAAAAGTCCATTGTGACTTTGAATTGCTCAGTTTTCGAAAGAAACGTTTTTTACTCAAAATGCCAGAGTTTCTAAATTCTTTGGACACTCGCCACGATCATCGTGATCCGGTTGCTCTCACACGTCTGTTTTGGGATTTTCATAAACAGAGTTAAAGTACGTGGCAGATAAGGATAATAAGGTCGGCTCCGAAGGACCAGAACAAACGGCTCGAAGGTGCTCGTAATTTCAAATCACGCAGAGTATAAAACGCGCTGAAAGGGCTTCTGTATTCACAACTCCCCATCAAGCTGAACCTCTTCTCCCATGGGCGGCGAACAAGCTCCATCCTTCAAGGATGGATCCTTCAAGGACGTTGACTCGTGGATTTTTATGGATATCATTTTTTTTCTACATCAGACAAGAGACGCACGGTTTCGATTATTTCAGCTCCGATTTTCTGGCTCCTGCGAGAGAAAAATAAAAGAAGAAAAAATTGAATTATTCGCCGGTTGAAAAGTCACAATGGGATTGTTTCTTTTTGTATTTTTTTTTTTTTTTTTTCAATTTATATCGAAAACCTATGGAAAACGGTTTTCATGACTACATGCTCACGATCGAGTGCAGAATCCCAAAAAAGCACAAGAGACTGAACGAACAAAATGGCCAAAATGATATTAACTCTCCGTGGTCACCAAGGGTCAAAATGACCCAGAACGCAACTTTGAGCTGCTCCAACTGTGTTTTGAGTGTCCAAAATTTTTTTTTATACATTGCTTCTTTGCGATTTTTTTTGCCATTTCGAAAATTGGATAAAAATTTTTTCCCTCGATATTCTTATTCGGAAAGGTTTAAACTTATCGCGTTCGGAACGATAGAGGCAACGCGGGGACGGTTTAAACATTTATATATTTTATTAAGAGCGCAACATCGTCTGGAATCCTGTTTTCGCAAACCATTTTTTTTCAGAGAATAATTCTAAAAAGTTTAGAGTTTTTTTTTTTCTCAAAATTTAATTCACCCTTTTGCCTGCATATTTTTTCCTCAGAGATCACAACAACAATATTGTGACAACAACGACGTGTAAGAATCGAAATTTTCAGCAATTATTTCGATCGAATCGTTGCAGATCATAAAAATGTTTTTCTCGCTTCATTTAAATCGCACAGTGTATGGTAATCAAAAATAATGTTTTTTCACGATACTTACCGCCAACCTGCGATCGTGGTAACGTCGCTAGCGAATGCTCGAAAATTCGGAAATACTTTTTCTCGATTTTACGAACGTTATTCAATTTAAAAATACTCATTTTTGAGAGACGAAGGAAAATTCAATTTCAATGTATTTGGAACTGTTTCCTACTCGTTTGGATGATTTCGAGCCAAATGGAAAAATCGGTATTTTTGCTTTGATAGAATTTTAAGTTAATTCCAATTAAAAATTGAGTTTCGCGGTTTTTAAAACTGATTAAAATGAAAGAGGATCCGATGGAATTCACCTCTTTTCGTCTCTTCATCGGAGGAGAATCTTCACTGCTGAGAATTTCCGGAGATCTTCGAGTCGACGATTGCCGTTGTTGCGTCGTTGATTCGTAATTGTCACACGTTCGTCCAGCTTGAAGTTTCTTCATTGTGGATTTGTTGTCAGGGCTCGAAACCTGGGGAACCTGGATCATGACCCCCGATGGAATAATTGGTTGGACGTTGGCATCGTTGTGGACGAGCAGTTCGGATTCGTTCGTCAAGAGAAGATACTCGTAGTAGGCGGTTGTGGAAGAAACATTGGAGAGTTTCGTCGTCTCGGGAAGATCGTGAACGACGAGGGAGTGAGGATTTTGTGGCTGGGGATCTTGATGAATCGAGACGATCGATTCTTTCGTCGAGGTTTGTTGTATTTTCTCTGCGCACGGATCCACATTGTCGTGGAACGACTTGAAGGATTCGAGGCTCGAATTGTTGCTCGTTTTGGGCTTTTTCCCATGGGCATCGTCGTTGCTCGAGGAATCTTGCATTTGGTGTTGCAAAATATTTTTTCTGAGACTCGTCGCGGTTTCGTTGCTGTCGACGAAGGAAAGTCGGAATATTTCACGTCGCGATCTTTCGTAAGAATCGTTTTCGAGACTCGTCGAAGTTTTCGTCTCGCTATCGTCGTCGTCTTTTGACTCGAAGCTCGTTCTCTTCGAAAGCAGATCGTTCTTCGCTCCGTTAAGAAGGGAATCTCGCTTTCTCGGTGTCGAGGATACACCGGGAGAAACGAAGACCTCGAGATTATCGAGGTCGCTCATAATCGTCAGTTTCTCCTCGATATTTCGAGTTTTTCTTGTCAAACGTGGGTCGACGCTTCGCACGCTCGAGTACAAGGAATCGCTGGCCGGGGAATCGATGCTCGGCAGATGGAAATCAACGAGACAATCGAGATCTTCGTTTTTCGAATCGTCTTCAGTTTCGTCGACGATTATTCTTGGCTCGGTCGACGAATCCTCCAGTATCGATTGCTCGTCGAGCATGCTCATGCCCCCGGTTAATATGCTGTCGAGTATATTGTCGTAATGACTGACTCGATTAAGAATCACCGGCTGCTCTTCCGGCATGTCGAGATCGAAATTTTCGACGCAATGTTTATCTCCCGAAGATTCGTTCAATAAACCGTTGTAAGAAGATTTCTGTGAGGACCACAAAGCTCCGCAATGATTTTTAATCTCGTTATCCCGAGAGTTTGTCGAGGAACATTTGTCAAACGTTGAAATTGTGGAAATTTCCGATGTACCGTGAAAAGAATCTTGCCAAACAAGAAAATTCTCCATTGTCGATTCAGGAACGACTGTCGAATCGACGCAATTTTGATTTTTCCCAACATCCTCGTTATCGCTGATTATCCGATGAGTCTCGCAATAATTCGTACTGTGGGCATCAGCGATTTCCACTCGATTTTCTCCCTTTTTCGATCGCGATTCGACACTTTTGAGCCAATGAACTTGCTCCATTTGTCCCAGCCATACCAGCCTTCTGGAGACTCTTTCGCGTCGCTTTTTCACTTCTTTATCGCTCAACGATCTTTTCTTCTCTTCGGCTTGATCCTCCGTAAGATCAATCATTATTACTTCGCCCGGTTTCAACCTGGGCATTGGCATTTTTGAGCGTTTTGCACGATTATCGCAAGAGGTCGAGACTCGATCTCCCGAGAAACTCGAGAGTCGAGCCTCCCCGTGTTATGGGCTGTACGAGATCCCATCCTCTGACAAACTTCTCTCAAAAGCGATAAAATCATCGCACGCTGTTCTCAAATCAAAAGAATTGTGTTTCATTAGCCTGAGCGTTCCGCTCTTTTGTCGCAGAAACGATAAGAACTTGGTCACCTCGGTGCCGCGGTTCGGCACCCGCGGACCTAAAATCTTCAACGCCAGTTCGTCGATCTGTTTCCGTTCCTCGGAATCGTCACACGTTTTTTTCCATAATTTCAATGCGAGCAGGTAGCGGACGTACGTCACTTCCGATATCGATTCCGGTCTCCCGTCCATGTTTGTGCAACATTTCCTACGAAATAATCGTCAATTAGCTCTAGAACGGTAACCATATTTTTTTTATCGATTTCGATAACCTGGGGGTCATAATGACCCCAATTTTCAAAAATTCGTATCTCCGGTTAAATTTAACGAAGCGGGTTCAACTTGGGCTCGTTCTTTTCGTTTTTTAATGCAGGATCGCGTGAGCCTGGGGCAATTTTGCTTGGAGTCAAAAAATTAGTCAAAAATGCGGCAAAACGATAAAAAACGGGAGAACGGAGGGAAAAAGGGCGACGGGGTCGTTTTGACCCCGGGTTACCGTTCTAGGGTTCATGAGGAGAAAGTGAAAAATTTGGAAAACTCGGATACGATCGCGTGTCATTTGTCTGTACTTACCGCAAAATTAAACGGAAAATTTTGCTGTTCTTGCTGTTGAGCATTTTCATTCGCAATAAAGCTCTCAACACGTGCTGCTCTGAATTGTCTGGAGTCAAAACAAAAAAACAAGAAAAAAAACATCAGATTAACACGAAAATATGTGAAAAAAAACTTTTGATGATTCGAACGTTACGGAGATCGATACTCACCCAAATAAATATACAAAGCTGCAATCAATTTGGCAGAAATTTGCAACAAAGACTCAGGATCCGATGCTTTGCTCGCTCTCAGTTCCGTGTCCACGTAAACTTCAATTATCTCGGACATTTTGTCCAAATAGAAATTATGATCTGCAACGACCTGCCAAAAACCAGAGATCTCAGAACAAAAATCACATTCTCATTGAAAATGGAGACAATTTCCAAATGGCAAAATTCAGTTTGATTGAGAAATTCACTTCTGACACGACGATGGAATTTGCGTCGTTGGAACACAACGAAATTCCCTTTCCTCATTGGCAAAGCTAATTATTCGAATGTAAAAAGCATTCGAAAAGATAAAACGATCGACTTTTTCGCCCCGAAAACTAAATCGGGTAAAGAAATTTAATAACGAAATAAAAACGAAATATTTTTCGTTGCGTTCCAACGCTGCGAACTTCGGCGTCATATTCCTGACTCAAAATTTATTTGCGAAGAAAATTCAACGTACATCTTTGACGTCGCGGTAAAAAAGATGGAAGAACATCAGAACTTTGCTCGTGTGATCTCTCAGTTTAGCAGGAGATTGGATTCTCGAGGTGACTGCATTGTTTGTGACGTTTCTGCAGAACAAACCCGTTTGCCAAGACGACAAACGTCGATAAATCAGAAAATTGACAAAAACATCTTCCAAATTCATTAATTTTCATAATCGAGAGTTTCGATTTTTCTTTGTACAAAAAAAAAAGTATCCGGCGATTAAATTCGCAGAATAAACTCGACTCGACTTGCTCAAGCTTGAAATTGTTTTTTTTCCAAATTTTTTTTTCATGCTCCTTACGATTTGTCACGTTCCCTGTATTTTTTGCAAGTCGCGACAAATAACGAATCGTCGATGAGAAACGTGCAACGTAAAAATTGAAAAGAAAAAGGAAAAATTATTTTACCGCAAATAGACGTCGAGAAGACGGTGGAGACTGTGGCAACTCTTTTTGCCAACAGATTGCTTTATGTCGTTGTCAAAACTCTCCGCCCAGAGCATAAACTTGTCGGTGGAATCGTCGTTGCACCAATCGACAAAATGCGTGTCCTCTGGGACAGTGGCTCTTGGCAGAAGTGAGCTGCTTATGTCACGATCTTGGGTTGGATGAATTTCTGCACCCGGCGTGTCCATAGTTGCAGCAAAATACTGACGTTGTGGGAAAAACAAGAAAAAACGATGTGAATTTTTTTTAAGGTATCACGAAACGACTTTCTTTGGAAATTTTGTATAAACGTTTTTGGCAGCAAAACTAACAGTTTTCTCCTGTGAAGAAAAATTTTCTGACGTTTGAATTTGAGAAATTTCATTTCCAATTTTTTTATTTTTCCCATTTAAACACGTGCAAATTGGAGTCGCGCGTTTCTTTTGTTTTTTTCTTGCAATTTTTTAACGAAACGTGACTTCAATTTACACGCGTTTAGTGTTAGTTTTGGTGCCAAGAACGCGTTTATACTAAATTTTGAAAGAAGCCCAAGTCGTTTTGTGATAGTAATACGTTAAGACGTAATAACGTAAAAATATTGATTGTTTATTATTTTTTTCTTCCTTCTGTTTATCTTCATAATAACTGATCATTCGAAAGGCACGAATATTGATTATACAAAAAAAAGTCAATTTACTCGTTGTTTATTTCGATAAATGAGGGACTTTGTTGATAACACGCGTTTCTGGAAAACGTTCGTTGTATTTACCTCTTTGCTACATGCTAAACAACGATGTGTACACTCCACACGCGAGTATACGTAACTCGTTTTTTTTGTCACCGGCTTTTGGTTCTTTTATTAAGAATTTTTCTCGATTGTTTTGAGCGAACACGCGCTGAATTTAATGACACGATTGATTTCACTGTTTTACGATATTTCGTCGCAGGCAAAAGCACGTAGAGTAGAGTAAAAACTCGAAAAACACGATTCTCTTGAGGACGTGACTTCAGACACTATCGTAGCGGATCAGGGCCGTACACACGAAAGTTTTTCATTTTATCTTTTATTATTGTCCAACTTTTTAACAATGCTCTCGCACTGTTGTCGTCGTAGTCATCGAGTTTTTTCTAGAATGTTATTCAAACTACTGGAGAAAGAGTCCGAAGATGAACGTGGTGAAAGGAAAAATCTGTTATTTGTCTCTGTTTACGATTTATCATCGACTCGGTCGCCCGACGAGTTTGAATTTCGCGCTAAAATCTCGAGTACAAAAAATATCATCGAAGGAGGAAGAATTACTGAGAAAAATTGATTCCGACACATGGAAAAGATATTTTGAGCGAGAAAAATGAAAAAATAAGGGAAGAATGAGAAAAAAGTGAGGGAAAAGGTGTCGTCCGGTTACGGCCCTGATAGGAAAGAAAAGAAAAAAAAGGATGTGGGAATATAGCGCACGAAGGTTTTTCTTGGTGGTCGGTTGAGTGAGCGCAGTCGCGGATTCGTACGTCCGTAACACGTCCGAGCAGACCGCCAGGGGCCGATCACGTATGTGACATGGCGTCCGGGTAGTAAGAAAGTTGACTGTTAAATAAGCGTTAATGTTGTTTTTATGACATTGACGAAGCTCAAAGGAAATCTCGGAGGGCGCGAATTTACCACAGACACCGGCATTGATGGTAATGCATGCGAGGAAACCACAAAGGATCAGCGATGGGTAGGGTTTTCGATCGAAAGCACTAAAAAAAAAGGAAAAACCTCAGAGAAAAAATCCGAACAAAAAAAATACACAAGTCCCCCCCGTGCTAAATCCCCCTGACACCCGAGCAACCTCACACGCACACACACGCACACTTTTCCACGATTCTCCGTTTTCTCTCGTCTTCCTTCACCATCCTCATCCTGGGCCGTCGAAAATTTCGCAAATCTTCGATCAACATTTTCTCCTAGGCGTCTGTACGTCCGTCCCTCCGCGTTTGCCTCTCAATCGCTATTATACCGCGGAATTCACAATACACACACCAGTCTCTTCCTCTCTCTTTCTCCGTTCGATCATTTTTCTCCCCCCCGTCGAAAAAACACCAACAAATTCATTTCAATCTTCCCGATCCCGTTCCCGATCTTTATTAAACTCATGAAATAATCTTTTTGACATCCTATGCTTACAGGTACTTCGAAAAGCATCAGGCCCATCCCTATCAGGTAAATATCGAAATCATCCATCCGGAAATCGCGGGGCTCGAGGGGAGGGACAATTAGCCTTTTTCCCTTCAAACAATTCACTCTCCAGCCCACATTTCTTCTTTGTTTATCCCCAAACGTCAAAATCACCACAAAAAACCTCCAATTTTTTCATCCATCCATCTTTTTCTCTCTCTCTCTCCCTCACCAACGTAATTAACATACATGAATGCACACTTTTCCTTCGTCCATTCAATCGCCACAGAAAACTTTTGCTCTCCGCCAAAAAACTGCATCAGCATCAGTTTCCATCGACGCATTCATCCTCCGCCAAGTTTCCTCACGACTTTTTCCATCCACAAACAATACGTTGCTCGTTATCTTCGTTTCCGTCGCAAGAAACTTGTCAATTTTTTCACGCGATCGCAGTCTACAAAATCTTCTCAAAAAACGCAGTTGTCCGTGTGCAATTCTGTGCTTTCCGCGTTATTGACAAAGAGTTGTCCATTTTGACGCAACAAATTTCCTTCGATTTGCATCGATGCAAAACCCTCGGAATCTCTCTGACCTCGACAGCTTTTTTTAGCGTATTTGTGATCGTCCGTTTAATTGAGAACGTGAGGCTCGCACACAAATCGTCAACGACAACGAAAAAGTGTGATTTTGAAATTTCATTGTTAATTCAGAGAACACCGGCCATAACCTCAATCTGGGAAAAAATCAATAACACAGCCGCAGCGAGTTTCCGTCAAACTCGCCGTCCGCAATGAGATTCATAGACATTTTCCGTTGAATCCTTTGACGGATCACGTTCTTTCGATTTCCCACAATTTTTTTTTCGTTTTTAACAGAGAGAATTGTTTGTTTGCAGTTTTTGAGGACACGGGGAAAATTATTGTTTGGATTTGTTTCAGAACGCCAAATACAACAGTTCTAAGGGTGGCTATTCCTCTGCGGCGGCGTCAGCGGACGCTCGGTACGAGGGTCGGATGCGAGACTCGCCAAATGGCAACTCTTACAGTCCGGCGGGAGGTTTGGGAATGGGAATGGGAGCGGAGAGAGACAGCCCGCGCAATTATACAGCCAAACCATTGTACAAGAAGGAGAGAGAAAACAGAGACTACAAGTTATCCTCCTCTAGGGACAAGTATTCCGGTAAATACGAACTTTCATGTTTTTAGAACGTTGCAACAATTTTCAAAGGTATTTCGTGATCTTTATGACGTTCAAATGCGACGAAATTGCCTTTTTTCTTCAGCAGAGTTCATAATTATTATTCGATATTTCATGCAGACGATAAAACGATCCTCTCGCGATGCGAAAGCTCAATCGATCCGAAAAATCGCCATGGTTTTCAAGATTCAATAAATAATCAATAGAAACAATATTTTTCGTTCAATCTCAAAGTTGCAAACTTCACAGTCATTGATTTTCGTGCAGACGACGAAGCAAAGTTCGTTAGCCGCTCTGGCATTACGAGAAATGAATTTTTCACGAAATACGAAAGTATCTAAAAATCTTCGGAATCTCAGCAACGATTTAGATTTTCAATGAACGTACGAGCTTGTGTATAAAAATTCAGGATCCGGAAAACTACAATGTGATCAACAGGGAGTTTCGATTAATTGTCTGCCTCGTTGTCATTGTTTCAAATTCGATCGAAACTCAATGAACTTGATGCACGATTGTTCGCGAAAAACTTGACCGAAATTTGTCAAAGCAGATTCTTTGATTCGACTATTTGTCTGTGTGCAGATTGTGCACGATCTCCAAAGGACAAAAGGAGCCGCGAGAGCAGAGATTCGGAGCACAGGACCAATCATGATAGGAGCGGGGCAGAGGTAAGTTTCCGGCAACGTTACAAATCCCAAAGTCGATGATTCCGAGCGTTCGTTTAAAAGAAAAAAAAAAATTTAATTTCACCTGCAATTCGAAAACTCTGATAATCGACGACGCGAAATAAATGAAAATTGAAAAAGGGCAGCTGGATAAAAGAAAATTAAAAAAGACCGGATCCCTTATTCGCGGCACGAAAATTAATGTTTTAAAAAAAATCAAATCGCCATAAGAGGGAAAACCGTGTGCACGTCATGTGTTTTTTTTTTTTTCATTCGACAGATTTTGCATCCCATAAAATTATCATCCAATTCGTCGAGGGATTCGTCGTCGCAAAGAAAACCAGCACATAATTCCTGTCAGCAGGTGAGTACGATTGAGCCATGGAAAATAAATATCCCGAGTTCACCGACAACGTATTGCAAAGAAAAAAAAATGGAAACAAAAAAAATCGGAGATTTTAATCAAACATTAATTTACGAGAACGAAAAATTTTTGATGTTTTTGTCTGCAGCAGTTTTGACAATTTTTAGAAAAGAGTAAACGGAATGATGATTGGAATGAATAACTACAGGATGATGCTTAATCAAAGTTTCGAAAGAATAGCGTCTTCCTGCCCTTCCCGACTATTCAATTATCTCGGAAATTTTAGAACGATATGTTTAGGACAAGCGAGGCGATGAACGAGGCGGCGGAGGAGGAGGCGGAGGCGGGGGTGGCGGTGCCATGGAAAGGACAGCGAGGTTCGGCGACTGGTCGGAACACATGAGCTCCTCGGGCAAGAAGTATTACTACAACTGCAAGACCGAGGTCTCACAGTGGGAAAAACCACGCGAGTGGATAGTCAGGGTCGACAGTAGACAACGTCAATCGAATGACTATTCCTCTTCCAGGTCAAGTAAGTACAGATTCCGAGGCACTTTCTTCTTCAAACTTATCATTGGACCTGGATCAGCATTGAGAAAAAACGTGACTTTTTGGCAAAAACTAAACTAACAGAAAAATTACAAAGCCATTGTTCTTTCGAGCATGAATTTTTAGTAAAATTGCAGCAATTTTCGTTTTTTCCTCGTCCTCGAGTAAAAAAGTAAATTTCGCATTTACGATGGCCAGAATCTTGAGAAAATATTCAGCGATCCTCCGAGCGCAAATTTCAGTATCCGCGGTTCTTCTTCAAAATTATCGCTGGACCTGGATCAGCATTGAGAAAAAACGTGACTTTTTGGCAAAAACTAAACTAGCAGAAAAATTACAAAGCCATTGTTTTTTCGAGCATCAATTTTTAGTAAAATTGCAACAATTTTCGTTTTTTCCTCGTGCTCGAGTAAAAAAGGAAATTTCGCATTTATGATTGCCAGAGTCTTTAGAAAATATTCCGCAACCGTGCGAGCTCGAATTTTTCCTGAGGCTGGGAAAATATAAAACTGAGAATTTGATATTTTGGAATTTTTGTGGCGCCTTGTAAACGTTGAGCCTTTCGGTACTTTCCTTAGGTCATGATAAACATTCCAACTCGCGATCAAATAGCAGTAGCAATGCTCGCGAAGGTGGCAAGTCGTCGCGTCAAACGTCGTCGGACAAGCGAGAGTATTGGGGCTCGTGCAGCGGTAGCAGCGGCGGTAGCAGCAGAGAAGAGATTTCTGCACGTGAGAGAGAGCGCGAGAAAGATCGCGTGGACAGAGAACGCGAAAGGGAAAGAGAGTCTTGCAGGGAAGAAATCGGGGCTGAGCGGCAGGCTCAGGACATGGATATTTCACCGGGTGACTCGACTCCTACCTCCGAAACCCAAACGTCGAGTGCTCACGATCCACTGCCACAAGGACCTGTCCTTCTTGCTACAGGTTAATAAATTCTATTTATTTTCGTATAATTAGAAAATTTCCGAAAACTTTAAATTCGGTCAACATTAACGTATTACAAAACGACTTTATTTAGGATTCTTTCAAAATTTCGTATAAACGTTCTGGGCACCAAAACTAACAGTTTTCTCCTACGAAGAAAAATTTTATGACGTTTACAATTTGAAATATTTAATTTCCAATTTGTTTATTTTTCCCATTCGTTAAAAAGTTGCAAGAAAAAAAAAAAACAAAAGAAACGCGACTCCAATTTACACGCGTTTAGGTGGGAAAAATAAAAAAAAATTGAAAATGAAATATCGCAAATTCTAAAGGTCAGAAAATTTTTCTTCATCCCAGAAAACTGTTAGTTTTGGTGCCAAGAACGTTTACACAAAAAAAAAATAATAAAAGTATCGAAAAGCTTGAAAAAAAAAAAATATTTCTACCCGAAATTTTGACGTCGTTGAATTGCTCGCGCTTCGAGCGATTCCGAAAGGTATTCTCATGACTTTTTAATAACAGCGTTACCTCGTTTAACATCACATCCACCAACGACACCGCAAACACCCGGAAAACTGAGCTCTCCGACGCAGCAACAATCCGTAAACAGTAATGCCGGCCCTGGACCGCCAGTGTCTCTCGCCAGCTTACCCAGACTTATATCTCAAATAACTGGTAGCAAGGAACAGACCGATATAACGCCGCAAAAGGCACTCCAAACAATACAGACGGCGATTTATTTGTCCCGACAAGTGAGTTTTCCATATTTACGTAAAATTTGAAGAAATAAAAATAGTGTCATCGTATGCGATGCTAAAGAATGTCATCACCAAATTTGATTAAATTTTTATCACATTTTCGTATGTAGCCAATTTCCTTAATGGCACAATATTCGAATTCGAATCGATTTATTAGATTATTTTTGACACACGAATTTTCCAGCAGTCAAGTACCGGCGGAGACCGAAACAGTAGCGGTGGTGACGTTATGGCGCCGCTCAAGGTTGACACGAGCGGTAACGTAACAAACGAAGGCCCACCGACTCCCACGCATTCAGAGACCCAGGATTGCATAGACGCCCGCAAACGTATGTTGAAAACTGAAAACGACGCGTTTTGCATGAGTCTCTAGAGTTTGCGAGCCACAAAAACTCAAACAATCATTTGTTTTTTTCTTATTTCCTTCTGATCGATAGTAACAAGTCCAGTTGGTGGAAGTACAGGCGTTCAAGGCGTTAGTTCGTTGCAAGGACTGAGTAGTTTGGGATCCTTGGCTAGTCTTGGAAACGGGGGTGGCCTTCAGGCACTTTCGAGAGTTCAACCGCCTCTCACACCTTCCCTTACACCCTCCCTCGCCAACCATTACCGTGAGGATTTGACGCAACATGTGCGAGCTTTTCCTGCGGATATCCTGGAGAAGCAAGTGAGTAAAATCTTGGATTAAATTTCATCGATTTCCATGGGTTAAAAAAAAATGTTGAATGCGTATACAAATTCCTCCGTGGTGACCAGGGGTCAAAATGACCCCGAGCGCAACTTTGAGCCAGAGTGACTCCAAGTTATTGGCGCGAAGAAAATTTTTTTTTACACATTGCCTTCTTGCTGATTTTTTTTCGCCTATTTGAAAATTGTATAAAAATTTTTTGGCCTGCAATTCTCATTCCGAAAGGTTCGAACTAACATCCTGAATTTTTATGTGTCGTTCGGAACGATACTGGCAACGTGGCAAGAGTTTAAACACGGCTGAGGTCGTTCCGACCCGGTGTGTCCACGGAGGGTTAATAAAGCCCAATGTGAAAATGTTCCTAAAAACGAACCAAAATTTCTCGTTGTATAAAAAATTTCATTCGCAATTAAATCAAAAAATTTCGATTAAAAAATTTCTAAAAAAAAAAAACTCTTACGAATTAGGCTCAGAAGCTCAGCGAAGAGGCACACACAATGGGCAGTTTACAGTGTACGCGAGTATCCGCCGAACTCAAGACTGCGCGATCGATCGTGAGGCTGACCGAAATTCAAGCGACGCTACAGGAACAAAGGTGCGTAAAAACCAACCAAAAAATCCAATTCATCCAAAGATTTATAAATAATGAAAAAAGCCTAAGAAAGAGTTAAAATATTGACAGAACGAAACGTCTTTTTGCACTCGGCAATGTTTCAGGATATTATTTCTCCGTCAGCAGATACAAACGCTGGAGGAGCTGAAATCCCAAAATTCCTTCATGTCAGATGATTCTTAGTGTAAGGACTTTATAAAATAATAATAATAATATTAATAATAATAATAATAATTACGAAACCTATAATTAATTCATGGAAACCACACACAAAAGAATAAGACAAACAGCAACCACAACAACAACAACAACAAGCAAAATAAAACATAATTAATAATATTCTCATTAATATTGAATAATTAAGATTGTACCTAAATTATAATGTCATTATAGAAGTGATACGAATAGCGAATGATTGTTCGGGCTGCCCAGAGAGGTTGGGCTGCTTCGCTTGTCAGTCAACGAGTCTTATTATTATTATTAATTATTAATTGATTAATTATTATTATTATTATTATTATAAAAATTAGAAAAAAGCACCTCTCTGGGAAGCACACGAGGCCTAGACCCAGGGACAACAAAAAAAAACGGAAAACTAAAATTTACTCGCACATCCGTGGAAAGTTGAAAAAAAAAAAAAAAAAAGTAAAATAATGTTGAACGCGAAAGAGAAAAATGGATAACATCAACATACGCTAATTATATTACGGGGAAGGAAAAGCTTTGAACGGTCGACGATTCTCAGCTGTTTTTTGTGCAAGGTCAACAGCTGTGACGAATTGTATATCTGAGAGAGAAAAAATTGTATATCTGAATTGTCCACCATCGTCTTGTATTACCTATGTTGTACGTGTCAATGTTTCATATCCCCCCCACCCCTGGCCCTCAAGTTTAAGCGGCATTTTAACTAGTTGATGAAAAAAAAAAGAAAAAAAAAAAAAAAACACACACACACAGTTTTTGTTGTAAATCTCGGAATAAAATACTTGCCGCGTGCGGTCAAATCACCGATTCAAATCTTGTTGTCTCCCATGCCAAACCCCCCCCTCTCTGCCCACCATCGTGAGAAACTGCAAAGAAACACACACCCAGAAATCGCTCTCGTTATTGTATTTCGGGTATTTATTGAAGTAATTAATTGATCGTCGTCTTACAGAATATTCTTTTCGTTCGATTAATTCATTCTCTCGCTCCATCCACGCCTTTTCCCTTCACGCACATCTCGATCTTCGAAACAATCTCTCGAGGTTCGTCGTCCTTTCTACAATTTAAAAAATAACAAATTATTACCTCGGCGATCATTTAGGCACGTTCTCGAGAATCGCATTTTTCAATCTATATTTACAGGCGAACGAAAAATAATTGGTGCATCCTTACGGTTTTCAACGACAAACAGCGTCGAGATACTCCATCGAATTGACTCTAGAACGGTAACCTGCGGTCGAAAACTACCTCAAGCGAATTTAAATCCCGCGACCTTTCTCCCTTCGTTCTCTCGTTTTTTTACCGCAATTTTTACTAATTTTTTCACTCCAAACAAAATTGCCCCAGGCTCACGTGATCCTGCATTAAAAAACGAAAAGAATGAGCCCAGTTTGAACCCTTTTCGTTCAATTTTACGGGAGATATGAATTTTTCAAAAAAGATTACCGGAATTGGTAAAAAAAAAAATTTACCGTTCTAGGGTTAACGATTCAGCTTTTGCCTATAATTGTGGTCGTGGATTTTCGGGAAGAAAAATGATTTTTTCTGACGACAAACTATTTGTCCGAATCTTTTATTTCGGCGCGAAAGTATCTACAGTTTTTATCGTTCGTTACACGTGCCCATTATTTATAGTTTTCTTATGATTTTTCTTTTCTTTTAATTCTATGTTATGTATTTATATATTTATAGGGCAAGATCCAAAGAATTTTTTTCATACAAAGCCACTCGAGGTTTCTCTCGATCCTCTCTTCGATGCAATCATCATTTGCTTTATTCGTCTCTATACACCCATCAACAATTTTACGTATTTTTCCATTTTTCTCTTTTGTTTCTCGCGATAAAACTTATCCGACTTTTTTTATCACGTAGCAATAGGACAATGTTACAAAATTCTTTGGTTCAGACCTTCGTAACACCGAGTCCTTATTTTTATATATATATGTTTTTTTTTTTTCATTTATTTATTTTTTATCTACCTAAGCTTTCCTCGTAAAATCATACAAGTCGAAAAAAAATTTGGCGAATTGTATACTCACGAAAATTTGGGTTACAGTCTATGTTTTTGCTTCTGGTAATCATTGGAAACTCAGGAATAGTCTGTCCTTGTCGTAAGCATGAAAAAAGTTATTAATTTCGAAGCGATCTTGATTTTTGAAAAATTCTAGCATTTTTTTTCGTTAAAAAACACAAAATTTTCAACACTTTCGCTGTTAATACTGGGACTATAGTTGTACATCCTTTTTCGTCTGTTTGCAATTATCCACTTTATCAATAATCTTTCTTTTCATATCTTTATTAAACTCTAGAGTCAGTCATTGAATTTATTGAATAACAAAAACGTCGCTCAATACAGCGACGAATTATGGGCGTAATTCGCGTCGCACTGCTCTCACAACGAAGGATACGAAAATTATTGTTACTAAATACCAATAATCGTCCGAAAGGGAGAATCCGGTAGAATCCGAAAAATTGATGACCAAAAAGTGAAATGATTTTGCATGATTATTGTGAATCTGATTCACAAGTCGAAAAATAAAAATAGTCAGTGCTCGAATTTAATTGGATTTCTTAAAAGATTAAAAATCTATACTTTCCATTTGAAAAAGCCTCGTTCCATTTGTTCTTGAGCCAAACAAACAGCTGCACGGTTGAAATTGTTTGCTTCGTTTATTAGAAAAATATAATTATCGAATTCTCCACAATATCCAAGAATTCTGTCTTTCAAATTTCTCATAGCTTGGCGAATTGGTTAAGATGAGAAAAGCAATAAAGTGATCGAATTTTCGTCGTTTTCTTGATTTCCAAAAATCTCCATATTGAGGCTTTCATCACGAGCACACCAATGAATACGAGAAAATCGAAGGCAGCAGCAGCAGCAGCAGCAGCAGCAGCACGTAGAGTATGAAAAAAAAATGTGCTCGGATGAAGGAGAAATGAAAAGAAAAAAAAAATACCAACGAAACGATATCGATGATGATTCGTTTGTTTCCACGAGTATTTTTTTTTTTCGTGCGATGTGCGCGCTCGTCAACACGTTCACTTCCGAAAGTCTACAGTTACATTACCGAGATTCCCCTCCTGGTTAACTGTACAGTTGATAAATATTTAAGGCCATATTTGCGAGAGATTCTTCATACAAAAAGTTGTCTGCTTATCGGGCAGTGATCGAGTGAAAATACGTTAATATACTAATTAGAATTTAGTCTGTTTTCTTCCACCGTGAATGAAAAAATGGCATGCAGCGTAAAACAGACAATATGCGTTGACGATTTAGTAAGTTTAACAACGTCGCTCACGATGCACAACGCTCCAAGTGACAAAGAAATAAAAATAAAACAACAAAAATTAATCCGGTCCGCACGACGTATTTTTTATTCTCTGTTTCTTTTGGTTTTTCATTATTTTGTCTTTTTTTTCTATTCAAACTTTCTCTTAATTCGCATTATCGAGGACCATCCTAGTATAGAGGTATTTAATACATAACACAACTATTCTATGCTTAATTTTAAATAAAAATTAATAATAACTAATAAGAATTAATAATTAATAATAATAATAATAATAATAACGCTCCGAGGCTTCGATCTTTCGGTCCGTAGATCTCGTCACGCGAGTCAATATTAGCCAACTATGTATTTTTATTATTTATTTTTTTGCACTTTATTACATAGGGGCTGGGAAAATTCTTCTAATAAAAAAGAATTGAATATCGATAGAAGGAAAAATCGCCTTGAAGTTGGATGATAAGCAATAGCCCGATTAATGGAATAATTTCGTATTAAATTGATGTCTGCACCTCGAGGCTGAGCATCGTTCGAATAGAAAAAGTTTAGCGTCGCGATAAAACAAGAAAATACCTAAGAAAATAATGGCAGAAATTCCGTTTATTAAATATTCGAGAAAACGAAAAGTCATGAAATCATTATTTTTTTCGTACTATTTTACATATTTTATTAAACAATTAAATAAATCGTTAATTATTTATCCAACAAAGAGTTTATTATTAAAACTTGGTTTTTGTTTGTTTTCGTCTTCCATTGGAACGTTGCCCATCTCTCGATCGTACAAGTTTGTCTTTCGCTCGATAATATTCTCATCACTCAAATACCTCGATTTAAACAGAGGGGCTTTCGAGACAAAAATAATAATTGTTTTTTTTTTCTTTTTTTTTTTTTTTTACTCATTAGGAAATGGGAATATTCTCGGAGCCCCGGCCTGACAATTCTCGAATTAGCAACCGTGCTAATTCCATCGGGGAGATTGGACTTTTTATTTTTTCTTGAATTTCTTTTATTTTTCGTATTAATTTTCGCTTATGGTTCACCAGTAGGTTCTTGATAAAACACGCAACGTTATCGTACTTATAAGCTAACAAAGAAAAATGGCATTCAGTATTATTTCTCTTATAGGATTATTATTCATCATTTCGTTTGTTATAAAAAAAATAGAAAATTTCGACTACTCAATATAAACAGCCTGGGTAATCGTGCCTTCTTTGTACTATCCCGAATGCCATTTTTATGGATTTTTCCTTTTTATTTCTTCTTTACATTATTCGAACGTGTCTTAATGTGTTTGTGTAGGTTTTTCATGTTCTTTTAATGTTTTAGCATTGTTTCAGCGAACCTCGTGTAACGAGACCTAACTAAAAATATAACCTTATATTTCTTCGAGAAACTTTACTTTTTCTTTCCCCTTTTTCCTTTTATTTCGTTATAACGTGTGTGTTTCTTATTTCTAAAGTGACGAATTATCACCGATTCAAGCCGTTTCACGACCCTCGCAACAATTACGAATAATAAGCTCTCGGTCACCAAATTCCACGCTTTTTCCATTTTTTCATCACAACCTAAATTCGTTACTTCTCGTTTCCAGTTTTTTTTTTTTTTTTTTTCATTTTTTTTTTCATAAACCCTTCGATCCGTACGTACCGCATAATTACATACCAGCGTTGTCCATCTTACAATCTCGACGGAATTCGAATAAATACAAGTTTCGAGAGCTTCTCAATGAAAACTAATAAATTTGGAATAAAAATATCGGCAGGCGTGACGAACGATCGGGGACCGAGGGCTCCGGCGGAATCGAGAAAAATTAAGATTAATATTAAAAAAGAATAATTGAGCGAATGGAGATCGCTAATTGGAACTAGTCGCGATGATTTTAAATTCGATCATCATCTCGCCGAAACTTCCACGCTCGTTCGTCACAACGTACTTGTCGCGAGTCCAGTGAAAAGGCATTTTCCTTTTTTTTTTTTTGCAATTTTTCAAAATTAAGTTTCTCGAAATTTCATTAATTCTCAAACTTTTAGATTATTTTTCAATTATTACGTTTTTTTTTCATACTTACCTTCGTTGCGCAATATTCGCAACGGTTTTTTTTTTTCTTTTTTCTTCCCGCTCGATCGAAAATGGATTAGAGATTTCGCTGATGAATTTTAATGCTGGAAAGCGTTCGCACCTTAAAACTGGCATTTTCGTCCGACGCCCTATTTCCCTCTGGTCATTCCCTATTTCTCTCCCTCTCTCATTTTTTTCCTTCTTTCCGGAGGTTCGTCTTTGATTTAAATCCATTACTATTGTATAATTTAAACGATTAATAATTTACAGTTTCCTTTTCGTAAACGAGCACAAACGTTCTCGAGAGATGGCAGTCCGTATTTATGTTTTTTTTTTTTTTTTGGTCGATCACACATCTCCAATCATACCATCGCGTGTTCCTCGTCGTTTTGACTATATTACACAAATGCTTCGCATTGAAAACGCCGCCACCGGGCTCGTCCCGTCGTTTCCGTCTCCGTCGTCGTCGTCGTCGTCATCGTCGTCGTCCAGTTTCTTTCTTTCTCTCGTTACGTCCATTTTGTCTTTGCGTCTCGTCTCCTTCGGCCAACTTTGCCTCTTCGCGTTCTTACGTCTCCCTACCCGGTCTCCCCCAAAATCAACGATCGAACGACACTCGACGAATGAACAACCCACGGGATTAGAGTTTTCTACGGTGTTGAACGTCGCGTTTATTCACACTTTTCTTCGTCGTCTATCGTTGCTGCATTCTTCTTACAGCCTTCTTGATTTTTCTCGTTCCTATCGGCTGTGGCGTTGCACTGAATGAAAAAAACGGCAAATGTTTTTTTTTTTTTTTCTCAATTACCGCTTAATTTTTCGTTGAATTCGAGAAACGAATTCGCAGAGATTTTATCATTTTCTCAAATTGCTAGAGTTTTTTTCTTTTCTTTACGGGAAATCGTTTTTTTTTTTTATTTATTGATACTCACTTGAAAGCTGTCGGTGCTGTGCCACCTGTAAAGTTGAAGGATGGCCGCGAGTTTGGATCGAAAGCGATCGCTGGTGAGGGAGCAGGCGCATTGAAATTGAAACTTCCGGTTGGTGCTGCTGCTGGTGATTGTGTCTGTGAAGTTTAAAAATTTCAATAACAAGAGAATTTTATAGTTTTTACAGTTGGAAATGAGCTTGTGAGAAATTCTGAATAACTGTTCAGCGTTGATTAGATTTATTAGAAAAAAGGCTTTTGCCACGAGCATTCCGACGACTTTGTATAAAGTCAGTGTGACGATGGGCATTGCGAATTATATTTTGAATAGAAACAAAAGTTTCCGTAGTTGACAGTAACGTTTCTCAGTCGCATGCATTTTTCTGGTTGCACGTCTAAATATCACAGCCAAAATGCCACACGACAAAATATCCCACCACCCATTATTGAAGTGACAGAGTCACGAATGTGTAAAATATACAATTTTGTGTCAGTTGGTTTCGTTTGTTTGTTTGGGTTTGTTTGGGTCCATTCAATTGTAATATATTGTCAGGGTGGTTTTTCGTCGTGTGATTTTTGGTCACGGAACCGTTTTTCTGCACTCGATCGAGGCAAAATGGTGAAAATAAAATGCAAACGAGACTGACCATTCCTCCGCTGAAGTTGAAGGTTCCGGTGGCAGATGGTGCGGCTCCGAAACTGAAACCGGTGGAAGGAGTTGGCGCGCTGCTAGCGAAACTAGGAGGCGCCGGTGTCTGTTGGCCCAAGCCGGAAGCCGCTGATTGATTACCGAACATGCTGGGAATGGGGTTCGAGGTTTGTCCAAAAGCTGGAGGGTCTTGTTTGGCAGCAGGAGGAGCGTTGAAGGTGAACGGTGTTGGATTGGTGACGCTCGAAGCCGGGGCGCCGAAAGCTGGAGGGTTGGTGGCTGCAGTTCCGAAACATTCGTTGGGATTGGGTTGGGACGTGGTGGAAGAACTGCCGAAAGCGAAAATCGGTTTAGCGGCTGAGCTCGAGTTTTCGGAGTTCTCGGTGGCGAAAGAAAAAGTGCTTGGGGTTGTTTGGCTAGGAATCGGTTGGTTGCTCGCTGTGCCGAAGGTGAAAAGTCCTGAATTGTTGGTCGGAGCTGATGCCGCGTTGGAAGTTCCAGCAGCTGCGAAAATATTCGTTCCGACGTTGTTACCAGCTCCGAAACTAGGAGTCGCGGTGTTTGCGCCGAATGGTGGAGCTGTTGAGGTCGCGAAGACGGGTCGTAGAGTGGAGGCTGTGATGCCGCCGAAGCTGCACGAAGGAGTGGAATTGAACATGGTGTTGCTGGTGGCGATCGGTTTGTCGGTGGAGCCGAACGTCGAAGTAAGTTTGTTTTCTGGATTGCCGAAAATCTGATTGTTCTTCTCGGTTGTTGCGCCGAAAACCGGTGGATTTTTGTTTCCGGCGACACCGAAGAACGAGGATTTCGTTTTGTCGTCCGATAGGAAACAATTCTTCGTTTCATTGGTCGGAGTTTCGGTCGGAATCGAAGTTGAGGATGAGGCTGAACTGGCGGAGATTCCAAAGCCGGATGACGGGGCAACCGAGTTGGGAATACCGAAGGACGTCGTCGCTGGTTTATTCGCTGACGAATCAGCACTCGTGTCTCGACTGGTTGAGCTTCCGATTATTGAAAATGCGGAACTCGATGCCGGAGCGGAAGTTTGTCCGAAACTAAGAGCCGGAGAGGGTGAGGCCATTTTAGATTTCGGTTCGGAGAATGTGAAGGGCATACGAGGTTGTCCAGCGGTATTCGTAGTCGGGCTTGTGATCGAGGACGAGACAGGCCTTTCCGACTGTTCCTGGCTGCTGCTCTTCGAAGAATTGATCGCACCGGAATCGTTGCTCGTTGCCGAAAGTGTCTGATTTCCAAAAATCGAAGCTTTCTCGCTCTTCGGTGCTTCGAATCTCATTTTATTATCGTTGGCAGAGTTGTCGCCGGATATCGGAACTCCAAAGGAGAATTGAACCTTGGCGGGGTTGCTTTTCGCTGCTGTTTCATCTCCGGTCGCAGCATCGATCGCGCTATCCGCAGGCCTTTTATTTACAGATTTCGGCATGCCGAAAACGAACGGCATGGAATTTTTCTTTTCGTTAGAATCGCCGGATTCGTTGGTTTTCTCGTTGCTCTCGTATTTCGGGCTGTTATCCTTGGCAGTTTTGGGCGCTGCGAAGACGAAGCCACCGGCGTTGGTGGTCGGTGCTGTTTTTACCGGCGCCTCAGCTTTCTCCGTTTCTTTGGGAATTCCGAATTTGAATTGTCCGGGATCGGCAGTCGACCCCGTGGATTTTACACCGAATGCAAAACCGTTGGCAACTTCATTGCCTGATCCCCACGTCGGTTTGACTCCCGCTTTGTCGATACCGAACTTGAGGCCGCCGTTGTTTGCCGCAGGCATTCCGAAAGTGAACTGCGAGCTTGTTTGCGGCTTTGGCGCAGCTCCGGGTTTCACAGCGTTGCAAGCAACGCACTCAACGACCTCGGGCTTATTCTGCAGCATACACGAGTCGCAAGTCCAACTTCCTTCGGGTTTCTTGAACTTGTCGCCCCAGCTCGAAACAACGAGCGGCGCCGTTTCCTTAACAACACTTTTCGCCGACGAAACTCCGGGTTTGGGAGTCTCGCAGCAAACGCAGGCGTTCGCTGTGTCCGCGTTTCTCACCATGCACGAGGAACACTCCCACGAACTCGAAGGTGGTTTGAACTTTTCCATCAATTTCGATTCTTCTTTCGTTGTTTCTTGCGCCCCAACGTTTTTCTTTGATTCCGTCTCCTCGGCTTTCTTCGGGAGATTCTTAACCAAACTTGGCTTCGAGGCACTGCAGCATGGACACGTTATGACCAGGCTCGGGTTTCTCAACATACAGCCCGGACACTCCCAGGAACCTTCGGCCGGCTTGAACTTTTCGGCGAGATCGAAACTCCCCGCTGACGACGAAGCGACCGTAGAATCGCTCTTCTTAACAGCGCTCGACGCTTTTGGAGTTGTGCACGAAACGCATTTCGAACTCTTCGCCTCATTTCTCACCAGACAAGCCTCGCATTCCCACTGATCGACGCTCATTTTGAATTGCGCCCCAAAACCAACTTCCGCAGGAATATTTTTCGCAGGCGATGCCCGTTTCGCATCCTTGGAAATTTCGTTACTTCCGCTGGATCGAGGCTTCGAAGCTTTGCACGCGATGCACGAATTCTCCTTCGAATCGTTCTTTATGTAGCACTCGGAACATTCCCAAATTTCGAGACTCGAAGTCCGATCGAACGAGGAAATTGCCGAGTCCGTGGCTTCGGATTTTAATTTGGCCATTTCTT
Source organism: Hyposoter dolosus (assembly GCA_963921915.1). Classification (NCBI taxonomy): domain Eukaryota; kingdom Metazoa; phylum Arthropoda; class Insecta; order Hymenoptera; family Ichneumonidae; genus Hyposoter; species Hyposoter dolosus. The sequence continues at coordinate 11,631,352 of OY998138.1, forward strand.
TCATCGGGGAATTTCCAAATCCCGTTGATTTGGCTATTTTATCCACTGCTTCCGGTTCTTTCGTTTTGACTTTTAATCTCGGGGCTGTGGAGGCACCGGACCACATGAAATTCATAGCGACACCGCTGCTTTCCTGACTCTTTCGATCCGACGAATCTTTACACCCGAAATTACAATCCTTCGAAAGGAAATTACTGTCCTTGCAGGATTGGCTAGTTTCGTTAGCGTTTATAGGTTTGCTGAAACTAAAGTTATTGATCGACTTGAGATTCCAAGAAGTTTCGCTCATTTTTATAGGACTGGCGAATTTAAAGGCGCTCGAATCTTCCGTCGGGTCGTTGTCCTTCCTGTTCGAAGCGATCGCAGGTGCGGTGTACTTCGGGAGAGGTTCGAAGCTCGGCAGAGAGGTAATGGGAAGAGAAATACTGGGCAAATTGAGGCTCGGCGCTGGGCCTTCGTCCTCGGGATTTTTGTTTAATTTGGCGCGCAATTTCCCGTGATATTTCGGAGTCTGATCGAGCTCGGTTCTCAAGTGATAATCCTCGGTAGATGGAGTGGTCGTTGCGGGCCACGAGGAACCAGGGGCTGGAGCGCTCTTGGCGGAAATGATTTTTCGAGCGGCGAGTGTCGTATCTTGTAATTTTTGTCTCCTCCGAAGTTTTAGCATTTCGGGAACAGTGGGAACAGCGAGTTCTCGGGTCAGATGACGAAGTCCGACTCTCGTCGGTGGCCTCGAGGAGGAGCTCGTTCCTTCTTCCCGGGCTCGCTTGGTTCCTCCTGGCGTTTCCGACGATTGTTTCATCGGAATTTTCTTCGCGTCCGATATCGGGGACGAAAAGTATTCCATTGCTTCGAGAATCCTCTTGGCCGTTTGACTCATTCCGGAGGCATCGATCGACTCGACGCTCGATGGTTTTACCTGGACGCTCGTTCTCCGCGGCACTTTCAATTGGAACTCGTTCCCACTATTGAACAACGAACGACTTCGCTTGTAATTACCAATCGCGTTCGCGCCACCGAAAGTTACATTTCCACTGTAAAACGGTGACGAGAGCACCGACGATCGCTCCATATTGTTGTTACTATTGCTGCTCATTATCGAGGCGTTGAAACTCGGACGTCTACTCGACAGCGAGTCTCTGCTACCGCCGCTCGCCAGGAACAGGCAGCGTGGAGATTGTAGATGATTCGCTGTAATTCGAGAAAATCGTCAATTTATTCAACATTACCGTCTCCGGGCAAATACCATTAAGCAAGTTGGCTACACACAACAATGTTGCCATGTTAAAAGCATAGGAAAATTCGAAATGATTAGAATTTCATGAAATTTCGTGAGTATATTCTTTAGTATTAAATATTAATATACAAAATTTTTTAACATTTTTTTTTCTACATATTTGAAAAAAATTGTGTCATCGTATTCGATGCTAACGAATGTTATCACCAAATTTTATTAAATTCTTATCATATTGTCGTATGCAGCCACCTCCGTAATTGAATGAAAAATGTATGAAAAAATGTATTTTTCTACAATTTTATAATTGAAATTCCAAGTTGAACATTCGCAACAGTAGCTTGAATTTTTTCAGAATTTTTCTAACGTAACAACAGGCCGAAATGACGGTATGTCTACGTGTACAAACGAAACGCGCGGAAAAAACGTTTACAAAGTGTTAAAGTTGAAGGAAAACTTGGTAGAATGATAAATACTCACCGAAGGAGGATTTATCGTCGATAAACCGGTTCCTTGCCGCTGGCAGATTGGACGCGTAGGCCGAATTCGTAGCTCCCTCTTGTCTGTTGGTTTGAGGAATAAGGGAACTGCAGCCACTGGTGCTCTCGCCGGACTCGGAATTATCGTCGACTCCGTTGCTCGCTCCGTTGTTGGCCGTTGCTAGATGAGCCATTCCTCGAGGTCTCTGACACTCAGAGTTCCTCGTTTCCCGCACAGCCGGCGTCGAGGAAACCATTTTACAAACGCCGCTGGGTCCGGCCACCGCGGGCTCCGCAAAATATTCGTCCTGGAGGGAAAAACAATCGGAAAGAAAATTCATGAACGCGAATAAAATTTAGCGAGTCGTAAAGTTGCAAAGAGAAATAAAAAGTTCTCACATTTTCGTTATCAACCGTCGATTCGTGATTGCCAGTTTGATTTTTATCCAGAGTTCTGATGGAGAAGGTTCCGGGTGGATGAGTGATGTCCATGCGGATTCGCGGCCGTTTGGCAGGTGGTTGTTGGGTCTCCTCTTCGCCGTCGAGCGAGTCAGCTTCTTGGTTGGACGTGTCGCCGTTGTCTTGGGGAGAAAACCATTTGCTGAATCTTTGCGGAATGAGATCTGTGACTTTGGTGGCCATTTTCTTGACAAACGACTGAAAAACAGTTTGTATTACGTTGACGAGAGCGAAGACTGCGAAGTAGAAAAGCGACCAACACAGTTAAAGGGCAAAGAACCAAAACAAACGAACTGCAGCGCTGCGGAAACGACGAAACTTGCTGAATCCGAAAAAAAGAAACGTCGAGCAGAGTTCGTTTTCGCGAATTTTCGTCTCGGAGAAATCGATGATGCAATGAAAAATAGAAAAAAAAAAAAAAAAAAAGTAACGAAAAAAAAAAGACTACGCGAAACAATAAAAAATCGAGCGTAATAATGATAAGGATGAGAGAGAGAAGAGCGGGAGAGAAATCAGTGCGTACAGTAATCGCAATCGAAGTTACTTATCTATTTTTGGAAAGAAGCGCGCGCGCTCGATCAACCGTTTACGAAACGAGGAGTGCGAAAGAGAAAGAGAGAGAGCGCGAGCAGGAGGGGGGGGGGGAGCGGGAATCCGAGTGTGAAAGCGTGCGAGAGAAAGAGAGACAGAGGATGGCGAGTTGCGAATGTGTCGCGGGAGGTCCTCTTGCCAGGGTTAAAAAAAAGCTACTCACGTTGTTCGCGTCGTAGGGTTTCCCGCCGTACGAGCGTCTCCCCAATGAATTGTTGCTCCGCTTAGCCATTTTTTTCTTCCTCGTTTTTTCCTCCTTCGCGATTACTATATTTTCTCACTCGCACTTGCGCGACACAATAATCACTCGAGGAGGCACACGCAAGTGCCTCGCAGCATCGCAAACCTCTTTCTTTCTTATTTCGCCGAAATTTCGTAACGGCGCACAGCGGCTCACGCGGATTCCGCACTTTTTACAATAGGCGAGGAACGAACCAAGGCGCCCAGACGACCACGAGAAAAAATATGGCCGACCCGGGAGCCGTGGGACACCACGAGAGCGCCGCCAGGACACTTGCCACTGCTCAACACTCACGTCGCGCTGTCTCTCGTTCGTTATCCTCAACTATATACGACGACTTACTCGAAAATCGATACTCGCTGACTTTCCTGACAAAGATATAACAGAAAAGGTTTCTTGCTTCGCTTACCGACCGCCGATAAAGTAGAAATCGATGAAACTTTGTTTGTTCGTCGCTCGACTTTAATGGCGCTAGTCTCGCATCTTTATCCGAGTTCTATTACTATTAAAATCTATCGGTTTCGAGTTTTTCTCCTTTGCGAAACAAGTCGCTGTCCTAATGTCGTCCAAACGAGTTGCAATTTCAAAAATTCTTGCACAAATACATTTCTATCGCGTTTCGTGAGATCACTATAGTTCGTCTGTATTTTTCAAATCCCTGCGAGTCCGGTCAGTAGCGAGTTACGAGTCTGCTTATTTTCATTAAATCTCAAGAACAATCTTTCGGTGCTTTCAAATTCTCGAGTGCGGTTGATATAGTTAATCGGAAACAATCACTGCACGATCGTGGTGAAGGACGAAGTAAAAACAGTCGCTATTAGGAAGTTGACTTATTGCGAGAGGTGATTCTCAAAAAATTGGTTTTGTGAAAAATACGGTAAAATATATTTGAATGCGATTTGCGATACTGCAAACAATGGAGCGACCAATGGCGAGCCAACTCTCGGTGGCGGCCGCACTCGCTCGTGTGGTCAGTGGCGCCACTGGAGGAGCTTTTGAAAATGAATAAATATAAGGAGAAAATCGACGCGGTGAATCCGTGTCTTTAGTTTGTTTCGTACGAAAATTGTGAAAACGTTAAATATTTTGTAACCGCAACGTTTGACTTTTGAGTTTCGATAATGGAGCTTCGAATGGGGGAAAGAATCGAGAAGCTAGGAAATCGAAACCGGCGTCCCACAAAAAGGAAGCTTCGCGAAGAAACACATGAGAGGTAAGTGTTTATTTTCATAATGTCCCTGACATTGTTTTCGTCTCTTCTTCCTCTCGATCTTCATTACTGAAAAAACAATGCGCCATTTGGTCGAGGGTGATGCTTGATAATTATTAGCTCATCTGTGTGAATAACTTCCGAGTGTAACGGTGGTTTATATCGCGCGATAATGGTGAAAGCGATGGTGGAAATGGGGAAATAGTAAAGACAATAATGGGAACTTTGATAGCCGCGTGGTTAAGATCTTTTATGGGATTTTATTTCCGACCGTGTACGGGGCGTTCTGATTCCATCCGAACAAATGTCTCAACCGATCACGACGCTATCGCGACCGGTTGACATTGAAACGGTACAGAAACAACTTTTTGGCGCCATTTTCACGAATCTTCGCAATTTTGAGCTCGCGATTCACGACTTCCTAATATTACATCGTATCGAAAAGTAAATTTGAACACCTCGTAGATAAATTGCTCCACGTCAATTTCTACGTCAGGCGTGCATCGTAAAAAAAAAAAAAAAAATGTTTTCATTTTTTTTAGGTTATAAGGTGTAATTTTTTTCGATAGTTTTTCTCTTCGTAGCAGCGAATGAAAGTTTCGCGTAGTGACTCGTGGCCGAGAGCTACATTGCTCGGTACATTATCTGCTCTCTTCGATCGATTTAACGTTCATCGGTTAGTTTAACAAAGTGAAAATGCCAAATTTCTCTAAAAAAGCATAACGCTTCTCTCGCCATTATTCTCTTATCCTGCTCTATGGTTGTTATTGCTCGTTACATTATTTTCTGCCTTTATGATCAATTCCTAGCGAATGACTGTCAGAGTCACTATACTTTTTCTACGTTTACTGCTAGTTTCTCGGAAGTTGAGACTCGGAGGTTAGATTCGAGTGACGCAATCGCAGGTTTCGATCAGTGGGTAAAAGGCGTTTCGTGCTTTTTCGCTTAAGCTATTACTACAATCAGAAAACGACTTTATTCAGGGTTCTTTCAAAATTTTGCACAAACGTTCTTGGCACCAAAACCAACAATTTTCTCCTCTGAAGAAAAATTTTCTGACGTTCAGAATTCGAGATATTTAATTTCCAATATTTGTTCATTTTTCCCATCGAAACGCCTGTAAATTCGAGTCAAGTTTCGTTAAAAAGCTGCAAGAAAAAAACGAAAGAAACGCGACTTCAATTTACACACGCGTTTAGATAGAAAAAATATAAAAAATTGAAAACTAAATATCTCAAATTCTAATCGTCAGAAAATTTTTCTTCAGAGGAGAAAACTGTTAGTTTTGGTGCCACAAACGTGTATACAAAATTTTGAAAGATTCCTAAATAAAGTTTTTTGTGATAGTAATAAAAAGGAATAATCGAGAGAGCATTGTTCCCACAATTCTCGCCAAATCGTTCTCGTAATTTCGGGGCGAGTATGAAAGTTGCTTTTGCCGAAGGAATCGAAAAGGGTTTTGCGCATATTTACAAGAAAGGGACGAAACGCACAACGAACGCGAGACTGGGAAAGGATCGGGGGGGGGGGAGGGGGAATATTTTGATTCTGGTCAAAACATCGAGGGCAGCTATGGTCGCAGTTCGTAAGTATTGGCTACACACGGCTCTGGCGTTGCGGAACGAGTCGCGTCGAGGAAGTTCCGAGCATACAGAGTCAACGCACGATTAATCAATTCAAAGAAGCTGTTGCCCTCTCACCGTACCGTTAATTTGTCGCGTGATTTGCTCATCATTGCGACCACGTTAAAAAAAAACGTCCTCTTCGTAATAAAAATGACACTTGCAGAATTTATATCGTTGATTCGCTCGTTACAGGTTCGTAATTTTCGTGTACATAAAAAAACGTAAAATTTTTTTTTTAAACTGGCAAGAAATTTTTTTGAAAATAAAGCAAAACGACTGCGTCCAAAAATATTTCATGCACAGATTTTTTTTCTCATTTCCTTCGACCGATAAATGCAAAATTTGGAGATTTTGTGTTTCGATCGATATTTTTGGAAGTTGAATTCGTACTTTCGACGCAATTTTACAATTTTCATTATTTTAAACAATGTTTAAACAAATCAGTTTTTAATGATGTTACAAATGGTGAAAATAATTATGCTCATTCGATACTTAATCGGAACGCCAAGTCGAACTAATAATCGAGCTATATTTTGTTAACGGCTGTACCTACTTTTACGATCACTCAACTACGATGACAATAATGAAGGTAATTGTAATACGATAGTTGGGAACCGTTATTCAATTTCCGAATTACGCGTGCACGTGGAATATGTCAATTGCAAGAGTGACGTCGTTGTTCCTGCGAGAGAACGAAAAGAGACCTACATGAGCGAGCGTGGAAACTCTGACCCGGAAATCCTCGGAAACGTATCGCACATTGCTAGCACATATTAAGTTTAAGTCCGCGCGTGTATAGAGTACGAGGGAGACCAACAGTCGTCGCCTAGTTTTTTATTTCGCTTTCCCTCTTTAAGGATGTTGAGTGCCAAATTGCAAATGATAAGAAAATTCGAAAAATTTGGTATGTTTTTGTACGAAATATTTAAGAGATCGTGGAACAAATTTCACGACCATTAGGAAGCTCGTTATTGAACAATTGACATTAATAAATTAAAAGTATTGACATTAATAAATGAAAGCAACGAAAACAAAACGAAGTTTATTGATAAATATTTTTTTTATTTGTTTAAAAAATTGTTCTTAACGAAATGTTAATTTTTTATGAACGAGCTTCCTAATCGTCGTGAAATTTTGACACGTCCTCTTAAATACTTCGTGGAAAAACATACTAAATTTTCAGAATTTTCTTGATTTTTTATTTCAAGCCTTAAGGTGGTTAAAGTTATGATGATGGAATTTTTAAAATATTCTGTTTTTACATTAAGTATTCAGGAGGTCGTGTACAAATTTCACGACCATTAGGAAGCTCGTTATTGAACAATTAACATAAACAAATTTCCTAGATACTCAACATCCTTAAAGCCTCATTGCTGTGAATAAAAGAGTTTGGTATGCGTGAGCAATGAAATTATGAGAAATGAGCGAAAAGGGCGAATTAAGAAGCAATAATCACAACGAACGAGCATAATTCGTCGTCGCAATTTCCGGAATTTTTCACAAACGGATTCTCCGTATGAAAACAATCGAAGAAAGAACGGTGCGTCGACCAAATCGCTTTTCTCGACACAGGAGACGCGAAAGTTTCCCAGAACTACGAAAAAAAAAACCAACCGCAACAGAAAATCGACGACGAAGAAAAAAAAAGTAACTTTGCAAGGAATTTTCGTGTAAACAGTCCAACGAACCCGGAAACGGACATTCGAGAATAAAAGGCAAATAACGAAATGTCTCTGTGACACACGTTGATTCATAGAAGCGCGAGTGCGTCGCCAAGAAGACACAGAATAAAACAAAGAGTTTCGTCGAAAGATATATACTCACCCGCGTGGCTTATATTTACAGCGTTAAATTTACACGTTGAAAAGAGAAAGCTGGTGAGTCGCTCTCGGTTCATACACGAGCAAAGCCAACCAGCCAACGGTCTCCTACTCATCCTAGTCCCAAGATCCTCCTTGCTCGCACAGAGCGCTCTCGGAAGCATGCTTCCAAGCAGATTACCATCATCGTCGATGACTTTTAATAAATTCCTTATAGAAAGATCCGAGCAACACAAATTTTTGTCGATATTATGAATTGAAAATAAAGTTTTTTTGAGAAACGTCGATATTTTGTTGAGCATGATAAACCAAATCGATAATGTGGCAAACGTGTCTTTTCTGGATTAACAAAAAAGAGTCGAAAAAAAAAACGCGAAAACAAAGGAAAAAATTGAGAAAAGACGAGATTTTTCCGTGTGGATTCATCGGAGTTTCTCTGTCCAAACAAATAATAGCAAAGGCTTGAAAATAAATTTACTACAATAATTTCAAAATTTTCATTTATTTGAAAGTATATTTGGTTTCTAACGAAACTGTCAGCAAAATAAACGATTGGAAGACCAAAAATTTGCTTTCGGAGAGACTTTCGAAAATATTTCTTACTGCGATGACAAGATTTGTGGAATTGTTAACAAGAACGTTTAGTCCAACCAAAATATCGATTTTTTCCAACAAAATTTTCTTTTCAGTGTCATTTTTCCTCATCATTTCTTTCGTTTTTTTTTTTATCGACCTTTTCGTCGCGCTGTCCAGCAATCAAAATTTACTGACTCATCTTCGACACTATTTCCGAGTTCATTATTTTCTTTGCCCACAGTGACGATACTTTTGATCTCCGCGATCCCTGATGCTTTTTCTTCTTTACTTTTCGGACTCTAATCTCGCGTGGACGTTTCTAGGTTATCGCATAACCCCATAAAGGTGCTCCATAGTGTCTCAAGAATCGTGATTTACCGACGGACAAACGCGTTCGTAACGAGAGCCTTTGAATAATTAGGCGCGCGTTCCGCTTCTTACAAATATTTGTATGAAACATTTCGTAGGTTCCTCAGTAGTTCGATGGAATTGGGTCAACTTTCCTGAAGATTTTGAGGAGCGAGTCATTTTACTAAAAATTCGAAATTTTTTGAAAAATATTCTCAAAGTTCGTAAACGACATTCGAAACTTCAGGAAAAATTGGTATAAAAAGCAAAATTTCATTTTTCGACCCTTAACCCGTGAACCGAGAGAAAAAACGAAATTTTCTATGCTCGCTTCAAAAATACAAAGTCGGAAGATCGACCGTGAATTTTTTCAGATTTTTTCATTAATAATTGCGCGTGTGAGAGCGCGAAAGACGCCGGTTCCCGGAATCAGGCTTCCAAAAAAAAAAAAAACGTTCACGCGGATCGAGAGTTAAGAAGTGAATTCGCTGTACTCAAAATTCTCGTAACGAACCACGTTTTTTTTCTTCAAATTTTTCGAAAATTCGCAAACGTTATACAAAAATTCAAGGAAAATGGTATAAAAATAAAAAATTGATTTTCTAACCCTAGAAAGGTAATCCGGGGTCAAAACGATCCCAGGCGACTGTAAATCCCGCTTCTCCCTTCGTTCTCCGAGTTTAAAAAACGAAAAGAATGAGCCCAAAGTGAACCCTTTTCGTTAAATTTTACCGGAGATATGAATTTTTCAAAATTCGGGTCATTATGACCCCGAGATACCGAAATAGGTAAAAAAAAGGTTACCGTTCTTGGGTTAACGATTCTAATCCATGATTCCTCGACGCGGGACCAATTCCCGTTGAACCATGTCAAAACTACACGAGAAACATTTTGGAAACGTCGAACTATCTCGATATCAGGTCGTCGAAAAAAAAAACATGTGTGTGAGAACTTAAAAAACAAAATCCCATGAAGAGAAATGTGTTGAAAAAAAAAAAACAAAGAGTAATGATGGACATTGACGTTTGTTTCGATCTCCAAAGTCACGGGGTCACCAGGAAGAATTCTATATGTTGTTGACGTTTGTTGCGCATACCAATAACGATTACAATGCTTGTTTATTATTAGTTGTTTCGTAGCCGGAACAGGAGGGCGCCTGATGCGTCATCCTTTTCATTGGGACGTAAACCCACATATACGTATTAGGTAGAATTTTCGTAGTGGATATTGTACGCAGGGATACGACATGGTTGGTATGTGGGTCAGGAAAGCAACGCCGAGAAGCCGAACGCGGCGGCGGCGGCGGCGGCGGCGGCGGTCCGAGCAGCGTGTGTGACTCGAATCGAGCGCGACACTCCAACTTTCGTCCGACCAAGTTTCCGCCTCGCGCCAAAAATCTTTGACATAATATTCTCGTTCGGTGAATCATTTCTTCTGTATTTTCCTTCCGTACACTCTGGCTCAAACTAACTGACGAATCCTCACTTTTGCACGCGATCGTGCGTGACTCTTATTATTGCGAGAAATCACGAAATTATCGTTTTCGTTATTTATTCATCAACTATTTCGTTCTGAACAAAACAATTGGTCGTTTCCTGCGTATAGTCCCTCAAGATTCACCTCCAAGCATTGGAACTTGCCCACCGATCACACTTGCTCATTGAATCCTCGAAATTTTCACTAAGTCTTTTTCACTCGAGCTTGGAAACGTTTTCGAAAATTCAATTTTTCGCCTTTTTGCTTCCTCACAGAGCTACGTGATGGTGAACATTTTTTTTTCTTCAAGTTTTTAATGTCAATGTGCTCAAAATTTCCCAAAACATCGAAAAATCGTATCTAGAAAAAATGTCCGGATGTGTGTGTGTGTGTATTTTCTGGAACTGTAAAATTCAAACATTTATAACTCGAGAACGGTTTGAGCTACAGGGCTCCCGTTTTGCACAGATGTTGATCTAGACAAGCTCTTGATTGTCTGAGAATTTTGTTGGCATTGCTAGAAAAATACGAATTCTACGGCATTTTGAAATTTTCAAAAAAGGGTCTCGACGCTCTAACTTGCGCAAATTTTAAGATGTGTTACTAATTTTTTTTTTATAAATAGTGTATCACAATATGAAGGTTGGTATTGAATTAGGAAAAAATCGGTCGAACGGTTCAAATTTAATGATTTTTTGAATTTTACGAAAATCTGAGTTTTTTGAAAAATCGTCCAATCGCTTGAATTTTTTCAAATTTTGTAAGATACTGTGTATGAGTCCGTACTTCCTCTTTACTCTCTAGTTTTTTTTTCTCTCTGACAAAATCTACAAAAATGCAAAAATAAATAGCAATGCTTTGCACAATGAAAAAAAATATTCTCTTCTTTCCATTCGAACGCGTTTATTCAGATTAGGTACGTGGGCAACAATACGCGAGCCATAGTTCGAAACAAATATTGATTTTTTTTTTTTCATACACTTTAGTAACGCAAATTAACGGATGGAAGGAGTGGTCGTAAGAATTAATATGGTATCGGGACTTTCGTCCTGAATACCAGAGAGTCTCTTGCTGCTCATATACTTGTTCGTGGCTCTCCTTATTTCTTATTCACACACAATACACCTGGATAAATACATTCGTACTAAAATAGTGTCATAGATTTACATGCCAATCGTGATCGTACACAGAGGCGTGAGATCCGATTATTTGTTGTGTGAAACTGCGTGTCTTGAGGCTTTTTGATTGCAAGACTATTTTATACGAAGGGCATTTCACGTCAGGTGATTACTCGTCGATGTTGCCACGTGATTTTTCGTGTCGTGTATCGGTAAAAATCTCGCGGGCATGGTAAAAAAATTGAGTATGGTTTGGCGCATTCGAAAGATTCGAAAATAATAAAAAATTCGAAATTCAATATTTAGAGACAAAATTATCGTTCTCGTAAGTGGTAACGGGGTTTTGGAGAACTCTTCGGTATAGACGTAAAAAGTGCAGGTGGCAGTTAAGTTGGGATTGCTCATGGGCGAAAAACGCCCAGGAACGTGACCGAAAAAGAAAACCAACTTTTGTACATTTATTGAAAATTTTGGAAAATTGTTAAAGACGAATGAATGAGAGAAGAAAAAAACTAATCAACGTTTTAATGGGAAAATCGCTGTTCGAAGTGGGAAAAAAAAGTTGCAACGACGCAGCTGAACAAAATGTAATTAAGGATGTTGAGTACTTAGGAAACTTGTTAATGTTAATTGTTCAATAAATTGCTTCTTAATCGTCGTGAAATTTGTACACGACCTCCTGAATACTTCCTGTAAAAACATACCAAATTTTAAAAATTCTATCATCACTACTTTAACCACCTTAAGGCTTGAAATAAAAAATCAAGAAAATTCTGAAAATTTAGTATGTTTTTCCACGAAGTATTTAAGAAGACGTGTCAAAATTTCGCGACGATTAGGAAGCTCGTTATTAAAAAATTAACATTTCGTTAAAAACAATTTTTTAAACAAATACAAAAAATATTTATCAATAAACTTGGTTTTGTTTCCGTTGCTCTCAGTATATTGTAGATACTAAAAAATTGAGAGGTCAAAAAAAAAACTTATCGCAAAGTTATTCCAATTTCCATGAGACTACGTTTGACTACATTTAATTTATTAATGTTAATTGTTCAATAACGAGCTTCCTAATGGTCTCCATACAAAAATATACAAAATTTTGCGAATTTTCTTATCATTTGCTATCCGCAGAAACGATTGAACTTGAACGTCTCGTACAAGTCACAAAAATCACAGTTGCGTCGAAGGCGATAGAGTTTGATAGCTTTACGAGCAACCTGTGCTCGGCTTGATCAACGGGTATAAAGAGGAGAGAAAGAGAATAAAGAAAAGAGAGGGAAAACGTTTTCTCTATGGCGCGTAGTAAGCGTGCTCATGGGGGGCCTATGGGTTTAGTGAGTAAAGGAGGAGGAAGAGCTAAGAAAGTTGGTGGTGGTTGAGGAGGACACGAGAAAGAATGAAGTGGGGAGCGACAACATCTGGACGACTTCCTGCCTGGAAAGGCAACCACCTCGGTATTCCTCAGTTCGATGCCACTCGCGGTGTCTCAGTCTTGTCGAATTCTTTGCTAACTCTTGGATCACTATTTTCTCAAATTCTTAGCAAATCAAACTAAAGAAATAGAATAATTTCGCGATAAATAACGAAAGATTCGTCCACAAGTTCTCACATTAAAAAAAAAAGAAAAAAAAAGAAAATAAATCATTTTTACGATTTTTATAAAATATAAAATTTGACGATAATAACTCGACGTTTTAATTTACGAATTAATTGACTAATTTAATCATAAACTCGGTGTGCTCACTTTCCGGCATGTACGAACGAAATTTTGTCAACATTTATTATTAACAAAGGTGCGAAATCTTCAGTCATGCCGCGTTCACGGTGCTCTCGGTGAAAAGCAACATCTTTGTAGAATTAACAAAAGAAAAAGCCAATTAAATAGCAACGTCTTTTTCAAGACTTTCGTGAGAGAGAACTCGTGTGCCCGTGACCGGTGAAATAAATCTTTTTTAAATCTACTGAAATACAGTTTGAGAAACGAGCGAAAAAAGGAGAAAAAAATAAACTGAGTGATTAAGGACACGAGGAATAACGAAAAGTGCGATGTTTCGAACCAGGCGACTCGGACTCTTCGAGCACCTGTTGCTCGTCACCCTATTCGTGGCTGTTTCTACTCAAGGTACGAAACACTCTATATTTTCTGTCCAACAGAAAGAAAAACTTCGTTCAAACAATTTTGAGCCATTCAATAAATATTCAAGGCCAATGCCCTTCGAAATTTTTTCTGCTTGTCAGCTCATGATTTCTAAACAACGGAGCGTTGCGAGAATCTCGCGATAGGCCATCAATCCACGGTGTATGACCCGCTAATAGAAATTGCACAAAATCGAAGCCTCTCGAAGCCACTCTCTTGAGATTCAACGATAAGCTCTTTCGCGGTTGAATGTACGATGCGTGAATTATTATCCCTGGCGAAAATAATTAAAACCAAGAAATTACGTTCTAAAAAGAAACCAGAGAATGCCCTTGAATTTTCCGAACAAAAAAAAACTCATACAGAATTGTAAAATTCGTGAAAACAAAATTTCGAATTTATAGAAACAAAAATTATTTCTTTTTTTTTATGAAAATAAACTTTTTGCTGCATGAAAAATGACGAAAATTCAAGCTCATTCCCATGGATAACGCGAGAATTTAAAAATTCATGAAAACAAAATAAAATTTCGAATTCATAGAAACAAATATTATTTCTTTTTTTTTTACGGAAATATACTTTTTGCCGAATGAAAAATGACGAAAATTTAAGCTCTTTCCCACAGATGACGTTAGAATTGAAAAATTACTTAATTTCGTATGCAAGATTCTTTACAATCTATTGAAAAATCTATCGCTTTCGTGTCATTCGACCAGAAATCACTTAATTTTTCTAAATGGGTATTTTTGTTAAGGGATTACTATCACGAAACGACTTTATTTAGGATTCTTTCAAAATTTTGCATAAACGTTCTTGGCACCAAAACCAACAGTTTTCTCCTATGAAGAAAAATTTTCTGACGTTTAGAATTCGAGATATTTAATTTTCAATTTGTTTATTTTTCCCATCGAAACGCGTGAAAATTCGAGTCGCGTTTTTTTTATTTTTTCTTTGCAACTATTTAACGAAACGTGACTTCAATTTACACGCGTTTAGGCATGGTAAAAATAAACAAATTGGAAATGAAATATCTCAAATTCTAAACGTCAGAAAATTTTTCTACAGAGGAGAAAACTGTTAGTTTTGGTGCCAAGAACGTTTGTACTAAATTTAGAAAGAACCCTGAATAAAGTCGTTTTGCGATAGTAATACGTTAACCCTAGAACGGTAACCTCTATGTTTTTACCTATTCCGGCAACCTCGGGTCAAAATGACCCCAATTTAGAAAAATTCATATCTCCGGTAAAATTTAACGAAACAACGTCAAAAATGCGGTAAAACGATTTTAAAAAACGGGAGAACAAAAAGGTCTTTTCTGAGGTTATCGTTTTAGGGTCAAAAATGACAGTGACATTGACAGCGATGTTTCTTGGCGTGGGTACAACGACGCAGGACCAAAAATATAAATAATTAACTGTGTCGTGAAAAAATGTTCGTCCAGTGAATGCGTTCGCACATTCAAAGAAACCGCCGACGCGTTTCACCCGCGTCGGCTAATTAGCCAAGTTCGTTTAATTAAATCTGAAAAAAGTTTAAATGCGTTTTTCTCCTCTATATTTTTGATAGCGGTCGATTATAACGTCGAGACTCAAATCGTGCAAGATCGTGTCTCTAAATAAATAATTACGCACGCCTGATTGGTACAACGTGGGTCGATATTTCCGAAAATTTATATTAACACGAATAATCACTTCATCACACGACGTTCGAAGCGAATGAAATTCTTTCTTTGCTGGCGGCTGCTTTTTCTGGTCCCTTTGTAATTATTTCGTTACGACGTCCAAGTGAAAGGAATTTTTTTTTTTTTTTTTTTTTTTTTTTTTTCGACAAGTGACGATTATTGCTTAAGGGTTTTCGAAAGTTCGTGTTCAAGATCTGATTGATACTTTTTCTAGCTTTTTTTTTAATGCTCGTTTTATTGACTCGGGACTGGTCGACGTAATTCGAAATTTGTAAATGTTTAGGATTGGAATTTGAAAAAGTTTGATTCGTTTGCCAGGAGAAAATAAATCGCTGCTTCATTTCTGTGCACTCGTTTCATGCGAATCCACTTTCCCTCGTGGCAACCTCAACCGCAACATTGTTTTCGACGATTTGTTAGTTTTTTATGAAACGCATTATTATTTTTGCTGTTTCGATGGACTTGATATATTGATAGTTTTTACGAGGACGAAAATCGAGACCGTTATGCCAAGATTATTCAAAAGCTTGTCGCGTTTCTCGTCGATCTCTGACCCACTGACCGGCTCAGACTCAACAACTCCTCGCCAGAGTGCGTCCCACGCTGTACAATGCATAATAATACGTATGCATAGGCACACACACGAGTCAACGAAAAGTCCGCGGAGGAACCCCCATAATAGAGCCAACAAATCTCTCTACGTGTGTTTTTACACCATGGCGTTATCTCCGAATAATCTAAACTGTTTCTCTCCTATATCTCTTTGCTTAAAACCTTAAAAACAGTTAAAAGGAAGGGGCGTTGTTAATTATTCGAGTTTAGAGTTCCCACGATTGCTACACGCGTCTATCACCAAACGGAATCTTTCGATCGAGTTTTCACATTGCGTTTTTCAAGAAAATGATTCTTCCGAAGGAACGAGCCCATTCCCATTATCTCTGGAACGGTAACCTGGGCTCAAAAACTACCCCAGGCGTTCGTTCTCCCCCTTTTTTTTTTTCAAATCGTTTTACCTCATTTTTTACTTCGAGCAAAATTGCCCCAGACTCACGAGATCCTGCAGTAAGGCTGTTGAGTCCCAAATCGCAAATGATAAGAAAATTTGCAAAATTTGGTATATTTTTGTATGGAGTATTTAAGAAATCGTAGAAAATTTTTACGACTATCAGGAAACTGGTTATTGAACAATTAACATTAATAAATTGAATGTAGTCAAACGTAGTCTTATGGAAACTGGAATAACTTTGCGAAAAGTTGTTTTTTTTTGACCTCTCAATTTTTTAACATCTACTATAGACTGAAAGCAACGGAAACAAAACCAAGTTTGTTGATAAATATTTTTTGTATTTGCTTAAAAAAATTTTCTCAATGAAATGTTAATTTTTTAATAACGAGCTTCCTAATAGTCGTGAAATTTTGACACGTCTTCTTAAATACTTCGTGGAAAAACATACTAAATTTTCAGAATTTTCTTGATTTTTTATTTCAAGCCTTAAGGTGGTTGAAGTAGTGATGATAGAATTTTTAAAATTTGCTATGTTTTTACAGGAAGTATTCGAGGAGGTCGTGTACAAATTTCACGACGATTAAGAAACTATTTATTGAACAATTAACATTAACACGTTTCATAGGTACTCAACGTCCTTAAAAAACGAAAAGAATGAGCCCAAGTTGAACCCTCTTCGTTAAATTTTACCAGAGATATGAATTTTTCAAAATTGGGGTCATTTATGACCCCAGGTCACCGGAATAGTTAAAAAAAAATAAGGTCACCGTTCTAGGGTTATTACAAGCCTCTTCGAATAGAGATTTTTCGTCGAAAAAATATTTATCGATGATCGAGAACTCTACGATCTCGAATAAGTCATCCTGACCATTAAACCGAGTGAAATCGTTGCGATAACTCGTGCGCAAATAATCTTGAATAGGAAAAAAAACGAGGTGCCACTTTTGCGGTGAGACTACTCGTCACTGACGATCCCATTCGACAGACATTGATCGAATTATTCTTCTCTGACATACAGACATAATTCCATTCTATTAAAATAGTTTTTCTGGGTCTCAAGTTTTCTTCGTAAAACTCTGTTCGAAGAAAACGTTGAAATTTATTCATCGTACGTGTCCTACCGAGTCCCTTGAATATTGTAAATCATGAAAAATCGATGGATCATCGTAATTCTCAAATCTTTACCTTGACCAAAAACTTGAACGTCTTTTCCGCACTGAGATCCAATTACAGACTTACAGTTACACTTTCACGAGTGTCGGAGTCCCGCGAGAACGTGTACGTGCACACACGCGATTGAAGGAACACGATCGTGGGAACGTTAACGATAATAACCGCACCAATGAGCACTTGCCCCCTTTGAATATCGTACATTGTCGACGAGTCTCTACGTGCACCAATATTTTTCACGCACATCGTACTTCACGAGTTCATTTTCCTCGATTTTTTTTTATACAGACATGTAGAAAGAAAATACAACAACCTCACTGAGTTCATTTTCGCAAGATTAGCAAGTTTTAACGAATATTTTACGACCAGAAAAAAAAACGTAATTCATTACGTTTTTTAAGACCCTAGAACGGTAACTTTTTTTTTTTTTTTTACTTATTCTGGTTGAAAAATTCATATCTCCGGTAAAATTTAACGAAAAGGGTTCACCTTGGGCTCATTTTTTTCGTTTTTTGATGCAGGATCACGTGAGCTTGGAAAATTTTCGCTTGGAGTCAAAAAATTAGTCAAAAATTCGGTAAAACGATAAAAAACGGGAGAACGAAGGAAGAAGGGTCGTTTTTGGTCCCAGGTTATCTCGTTCTAGGGTTAAATTGATTTCATTGGAAAACAGGTTTTTTGTTGAGGGAAAGACATTTTTTTTTTTTTCTGATGTAAAAGTGCGTCGTTACGTGTGCACGTTCATTTTTTTTTTTTAAATCTGTATCTACAAAGAAAATACGCAGCCCAGTAAAGACTAAAACCCATTTAATTTGTAACTGAGCAACGAAATTTCATTTTCGAAGGCCCATTACAGTGGAAATCAACTTTTTGAATCATGAATCAAATAAATGTGAAATCTGTCGTCACAGTGACGCAAAAGTAAGATTTTCGATTGAAAATAATATACGAAGCAACTTTTTCATCCATAATTTTCTCGAATTACGTACATACGAATAACGCTGTAAATATTCAGCCGGAAACTACATTGAGAAATCATAAATATGGTCACGACATGTTAAGAAAATTATAATTACTTTTTTACTACGCCCCATAAGCAATGCCTCAATTTCGAACGACGATTATCATTCTCAGCCTCGCGATTTAAAGTTTTCATTCAAAGGCAAAAAAAACTTTATTACTCGATCCAAAAATTTCTACGTCAGTGTTGTGTAACTCCGTGAAGCCCTGGTCCGAATTTAAATCATTGTGATCGCTCGACTCGCTTCCCCTGAAAAAAAAATGAGAGAATTCGAAACGCCGGGCGTGTTTTGAAATCGATAGAGTCGCTCCCAGTGTAACCCTAGAACGGTGACCCGGGGTCTAAATGACCCGAATTTTGAAAAATTCATATCTCCGCCAAAATTTAACGAAAAGGCTTCACCCCGGGCTCATTCTTTTCGTTTTTTAATCCAGGATCCCGTGAGCCTGGGCATTTTTGCCTCAAATAAAAAAATTCTTTAAAAATGCGGTAAAACGATAAAAAACGGGAGAACGAAGGGAAAAAGGGATTCAAAGTCGCTCAAGGTCGTTTTGACCACAGTTTACCGTTCTAGGGTTAACCCCGAACCGTGCGAATCGGCTGATGAAAAGATTGGAAAATCCTTTTCCATAAAGTCGAGCCTTTACAAACTTTCCAAGAGTTACTGGAAATTATTTCCTCGCGCTCGATCCCGATACAGCTAATCGCAAAGTAGAGAGTCCGTTTGTCCATATATGTGCGGATGCTACAGGTGGATGGAAAAAAAAAGGCGCGAGACTAATGTTTTTTTCTCGTGTACCGAGCAATACCATATGCCAGACGCCCTGGGAGCAGATGCTCAACGTTTATTTGTTGCGCGCGTATCTCTATATACGCGCATGTATACTCGCCGATCCGTTGGACGCCGGGACAGCACACGCAGCAAAGCGGTACACATGCCTGACGAGTGTAGAGAGAGAGCCGAGGCATAGAAGTCACGCTCGCTTCTCGCCTCTCTCGCGCCTTCGATTCACCGTCGTTGTTTACCGGCGAAAAAGTAGCACGTTTCGAGTCACGAGCCACTGGCGCTGTAGAGCTCCTCGCTCTACACGTAAACGCTTAGTCCTGTATATTTATGTATTTTGAAAATCGCACGAACGAGACTCTCCTTCGAGGTACTTTGTTCAACGTACCATTGCGACTGCCCTCTGGTAATTGATGATCGAAGGTCAAGGCTCGATCGTTCGAGCCTAAAATTAGAAAAATATCACGAATCGTAGTTTCTTCAAAACTCAACATTTTTCCCTTGAAAAAAAAGTACCAAACGCGGTTTCTTGGTGCCGGAAATTTGTAGGAAATCAACTCGATTCCATTGGGAACGTTTCGAGCGCTCAGTAAACCGTTAGTTTCAATATTTCCAAACGGCAGCGACTTTCTTTCCATCAGTTTTTTTTTTACGTTAGAAAATTGAATAAAACAGTTTTCTGTAACTCTACGAAGTCTTTCGACTTTTCCAAGATGACATTTTGGCTCGTTTCGTCGTTTAGACTCAACGAGTCCCATTGAAATAATGATCACATTCCTTTTGGGCTTGTGAAATGTTCTGGAAGATCGTTACCGGAAGTCAAAACACTTTCGACGCGAAACATTCAGCGATTTTATCTTTTTTGTTATAATTTCAAGTTTTATGAGAATTTTTGGATTAGTAAGAAGTAAAGACACGCGAATACAAAATTTTCTTACTACTTTCAACGACAAGTTTGAAAAGTTCGTAGTGTTGATTTAGGTCAAGTGTCTTGTTTATGAGTAAAATTGTCCACTTAGAGTTAAATTGGTCTTTTGAATATACGGCGACTGCTGGTCTTTTTTTTTTTTTTTTAATTAACAACTTCCTCTTGGGGAACATTTGATATTTTCACGAACTTTCTTTGTGGCGAGTACGTGGGAGATGGAGCCGAAGTAAGTGTTCGCTCTCAAATGAATTAGACTTCAATGATCCACAACTAGAATATGGAAATTTCGAGAAACACGTTCGGCCGCAGGGCGTGGAACTCGCTCGAAAAGCACGAATTTTTTTTCTAGACGTATGTCGACGAAAACTTGATATTGCGGCGCAGTTTTGACAAGTGTCAAAACGATACGAATGATCTGTCAATTTTTACTGAATTTTTTTAGTTTAGGATTTTGGGCACAAATGAGCTTGTTAATGCTAATTGTTAAATAAATAGCTTCTTAATCGTCGTGACGTTTGTACACGATCCTCCGGAATACTTCATGTAAAAATATACGAAATTTTAAAAATTCTATCATCATCGTCGACCACCTTGAGGGTCGAAATAAAAAATGATAAGAAAATTCTGAAAATTTCGTATGTTTTTGCACGAAATATTTAAGAGGACGTGTAAAAATTTCACGACGATTAGGAAGCTCGTTATTTTAAAAAATTAACATTTCGTTGAGAACAATTTTTTAAGCAAATACAAAAAATATTTGACATTCGTCGAGGGCGAAACATAACCTCAAAAAATGAGTTTCCCGATGGCGAAACGAGACAAACCGGAAACGTGAAAATGACGAAATAAGGTTTTTTATTTCTTCGAGAATAAGAAAAAATAATCGCGTCCATTTTGGTCAGAGAGGAGATCGCGGAGATTGAATAATATAATGGTTTTCTCATTGCGCCAGAAGTGTTTCGTTTTTACTTGTTTCGCCGGAAGATAAATATCGCGTTTCGGATCGCGAGCATGAAGCATCGGGGGTGTACGTTGCTGCTCGATGCTAATAACATTATTAATACTTTAGGGGCATACCGAGCGTGCAAAGATTGCGCTAGGCTTATATTATTTCCTATATGGCGGATGCCCATCTCTACTGTGCGGTACGAGCTTCCGGCAAACTAATCGCCGAGGAGAATGAGACGACGAGGAATGTGTATAACCTCAAAATAAAGAAATCGCATTGGGAGGTTGTGGTAATCGCGATGAGTTTATATGTGTACAAGTACGCGCGGCCTTTCATGGACGAAATAACCGTTGCGCGTGTATATTCTTCCAAGTCTTGTGCATTTCGAAGGAACGAAGAGGAGGTGAGCGTCGTGGATAGAAAAATAAGATGGAAGGGTGTCGCTGAGATGAGCGTTGCCTCCATTTAAAAAATTCATAATCTCTGATTTCTTAATTGAACAAAAAAAAACAATAACAAAAATACTGTAAATTCACATAATTTTTGGAGGAAATTAAAAATCTTTAAACCTTTTTTGTAAAATCCATAACTTTGTCTATAGAAATAAATAATTCATTGAAATATTCGTTTGTCCAAAATTCGATGAGCTTCGACAATCAACAATTTTTAGAGGAAACCAAAAATCTATAAATCTTTTTTGCAAAATCCCTAATTTTGTCCATAGAATTGAATAATTCATTGAAATATTCGTTTGTCCAAAATTCGATGAGCTTCGACAATCAACAATTTTTAGAGGAAACCAAAAATCTATAAACCTCTTTTGCAAAATCCATAACTTTGTCCATGGAATTGAAATATTCGTTTGTCCAAAATTCGATGAGCTTCGACAATCAACAATTTTTACAGGAAACCAAAAATCTATAAATCTCTTTTGCAAAATCCACAATTTTGTCCATAGAATTGAATAATTCATTGCAATATTCGTTTGTCCAAAATTCGATGAGCTTCGACAATCAACAATTTTTAGAGGAAACCAAAAGTCTATAAACCTCTTTTGTAAAACCCAAAATCTCGTCCATAGCGAAAGACGCCGGTTCACGGAATCAGAGTGCCAAAAAAAAAAACGTTCACGGATTGTTGGAGGTTTAAAGATTGTACTAAAAATTGTCGTAAAACGAACCACGTTTTTTTTTTCCGAAAATTCGTGGATGGACATAAATTGAAACGATTCTCGCGAGAAAGGCCGCGCGATGTTCGACGATGAGGCAACGTCCTCTCTGGAGTAATTATTATTGTACGGATCGCTTAATATCCATTTATTACGATATATTGAGGCGAAGATTCCAATCGGTCCGTTATACTCGATGTACACATGACGTGACGCATATACAGCGTCCGTGTCCGGAGCACAAGTTGGCCGCGCTCACAAACCTGAAATAATTATTTCCACAGAGAGTCGAGGACCCGAAGGATGTGGATATCCAGGAGCGCCGGCCCACAGCACCATCCGCTTCACCGGAGGTGGCATCGACGATCTTCTTGACGAGGAAGAAGCGTTGCTCAAGGACACGAACTATCCTCTAGGCAGCGTGGCTACTTATTCGTGCGACCGGGGATTCGAGCTCCTGGGGCCTGCCAGACGACAATGTTCACCTGCAGGAGTTTGGACTCCAGAGGGCATTCCTTTTTGTGGTAAATACTCGATTTTCTTTTCTTACGATTTAGCTCTAAATTACACTTTAGGGTCAATTTGACCCGTTCACGTTGTTTAGAAACATCGAGCTCCGTTTCACTCGCTTCCTCGAGCTCTAAATTCCTCTTTGGGGTCAATTTGACCCGGAGGCGAAATCGAACTTTGACGCTGAAATTAACAGCAATCGTTTAGAAACGTCGAGCTCTCCGTGTCACTCGCTTCCTCGCGAATAGTAAAGAATTTAGGTCTCAATTCCACTTCGGGGTCAATTTGACCCGTGAGTAAAATCGATCTTTGACACCGAAATTAATCGTTTAGAAACATCAAGACCCATGTCACTCGCTTCCTCGACAACAGTAGAGAATTTAGCTCGAAATTCCACTTTTGGGTCAATTTGACCCGGAGGTGAAATCGAATTTTGACGCTGAAATTAACAGCGAAATGAATCATTCAGAAACATCGCCAGCTCCGTGTCACTCGCTTACTCAAGAATTTTCCGATTGCGTAGAAAAAAAAAAAAGTATCAAAAAATATTAATTTCACAGCTCTTGAGAGTTGTTCGTGTTCGGAATCGAATATTTAACCACAAAAGATTAAAGATGAAATTTCAAACGAGCGATTTGCCGTTCGTCGTTTATTCTGAATCGTCACCAAAAGGAGAAAGAAAAAGATTCAATTGCCCAACGTCAATTAATTTATAAATAACGAGCATCGAAAGGAAAAATAGCCCCAGACTCGTCCGCACGAAAATTCTCCATTGGAATGCTCCCGCATGCACCCAGGGGCTCGAATTCCAAATGAAAACTGTAGCAGCACAGTGAGAAATAAAAAGGAAAGAGTCTGTAGACATTCCTGTTGAAATGCCGATCCGGCTGTAACGCATGATCGCGTGTCAGCGAGGAGGAAGAAATAAGAATGGTCTGTCGCGGTAGCAGCAGCTCCTCGGGAACGCATCACTGTGTGATATCGTAGCAGGTTCTCTTCTACTCGAAGTTGGATTATGGTACATATAACGGTTACACGTACCGCGAGTACAACAGGCTCTCGCTCCCACCACGCGAAAATACCTGCTACCATCGCGAGAACCTGTTCTCCAGCCATCTTGAGTCACCTCGGTCAAGGACACCGAAGAATCGGGTCAAATTCTCCCGAAACATAAATCTTTCCCTCTCTCCATCCTTTCGCCACAATCCCGCAACAACTTGCCACTGAAATCACTGCCTTACTTAAAATCCACCATTTTCGTACTCGCCCGAAACAATATTTCAGTCGCTTTATTATTTTCACCGAATAACTGTTTCTACCGACGACGAGAAACTCAAAAATATCTACGAGCATCTCAAACGAATCCTCGGGATTTCCGGTCGAAAAATTAGTTTTTTTTTTTTTTTCGAAATTTTGAAAACTAGAGCAAAAGAGCCATTTGGCGAAAATTATCGAGTTTTTATCATTGTTTTACCTTTTTTTTATTATTTATTTATTATTTATTTATTATTTATTTATTATTTATTTATTATTTATTTATTATTTATTTATTATTTATTTATTATTTATTTATGATTTATTATTTATTTATTATTTATTATTTGTTTATTATTTATTGGTTATTTATTTACTTATTTATTATTTACAAACGTGTGTTCATCATTCAAGAGATTTCGTTTAAATTTCGTGATTATTCGGACGACATATTTGTTGGTAAAGTAATTAGTTCGTGGGCATGATAATCTCAATAAATTTAGCAACTTGAAAGTGTTGTGATTAAAAAGTAATGGCCACACTTCCTCTGAAATGCCAGCTCATGAAATCAGATCGAAGGGTTTCTTTGCCTAGGGTCAGATGGTAGATTATAAAAAAGAAAAAAGAAAAAATACTTTGATGCGTGACTAATCGCGCCCGAGCTTGAAAGATTTATGTATTTTCTTGCTGTCTATATGCACCTGGAGGAAAGGCAACCGAGCGAACGAAAAGCCATTATGATTTATTTACCTCGCCCTCCAAAAACAATCGCCATATACATAATTAATTGAAAATTATAATAAACAACCATTTCGTAGCCACTACTTACGAAATGAATAATCAATTAGTAGCGATTCGAACCAATCGATAATTAAAACTGTACAAATTCAATTGTGAATTCTTAATCACTTCCCGGAGGAAAAAATAATAATTTGTATTATTTTTTATGAGAAATCTCCAATCCAAGCGACGAATCCGACTCGAAAAATGCGAATTTATCAAAGAAAATAAATTATTTAATTAATAAAGTCATTAGCTCGTGGACTGAGAATTCGGAAACTACGAAAATACGTGCTTTAAATGGAAGAGAGCGAAGACGGAAGAAAGAGGCAAAAAGAGCGACGTAGGAAAGTCACGAAACTGTAAAAATTCAATTATAAGCTCTTGATCACTTCCCGGAGGAAAAAAAATAATTTGTACTATTTTTTATGAGGCTCCAATCCAAGCGACGAATCCGACTCGAAAAATGCAAATTTATCAAAGAAAATAAATTATTTAATTAATAAAGTCATTAGCCCGTGGACTGAGAATTCGGAAACTACGAAAATACGTGCTGGAAATGGAAGAGAGCGAAGACGGAAGAAAGAGGCAAAAAGAGCGACGTAGGAAAGTCATGAAGATTGTCCAAAGTGGCCCTCGCGGTCATGGCAAGTGGGTCAACGGGTATCCACTACACACAACGACAACACGACTATCCGTGTGTGTATCCACAACAGCTGTCTCTTATTATATTTATAAGCCAAGTCGACGCGCTTCGACGATCAAAATGCTCTGAGCGCTGCGCATCTTCGTAGCCATTGTTGTTGTCTTTGTTGCTTGGAAACTCTAGGACAATCAGCCAGTTGTCTCTTTCCCTTAAAATGTCTGAGCGAGAGAGAGAGAGAGAGAGAGAGAGAGAGAGAGAGAGAGAGAGAGAGAGAAATGTTGACATGGTACAAAGAAACAGAGCGCGAGATGATCCAAATGCTCCTTTTATTTCTGCGACGACAATATTTCTTGTTTGTCTTTTTCTCAATCCGAACACGCAATTCCACTTAAGGAATTACTATCACAAAACGAATTTATTTAGGCTTCTTTTAAAATTTTGTATAAACGTTCTCGGCACCAAAAACTAACACTTTTCTCCTCTGAAGAAAAATTTTCTGACGTTTAGAATTCGAGATATTTCATTTCCAAAATTTGTTTATTTTTTCCATCTAAACGCCTGTAAATTCGAGTCACGTTTCGTTAAAAAGTTACAAGAAAAAAAAAAAGAAACGCGACTTTTATTTACACGTGTTTCGAATTAGAATCTCGAATTCTAAACGTCAGAAAATTTTTCTTCAGAGGAGAAAACTGTTAGTTTTGGTGCCAAGAACGTTTGTACAAAATTTTGAAAGAATCCTAAATAAAATCGCTTTGTAAACTTTGCCGTTCTTTCGAAGCTTGAAAATGCGAATAAAAATAAAAAAACAGGGCGAAATTATTATTCACGGAAAATTAGCTCGAACATTCGTCATTACGTATGTATAAAGCGATTGCAGCGTCCTCATTGAACGACCGATCGTAAAACCGTTGAAATACCTCACGCACATTTACCTGCACGCCATCTAGCGGTTTAGGGTTTTTTCTCCTGTAACGGAAACTCCACCGGATCTTAATAATCATGAAACTTAAATCGTTGCACATGGCGAACACGAGAAGCACGTTCTCTCGATACCTTGCCAAACGTCGTTACTCAAAAATTACACAAAATATCCTCTCCTTCCGCAAAACTCTTTCGCAACAAAATGATGAAGAATTTTACCAACGAATCGAGCACTTTCGACATTTTTATCATCACTATTTATTCCCTACTTTCTCAGCTCTAATCCCGATGCTTCTTTAAACCATCGAGTACTTGACCAACCACCAGCAAACCTTCATTTTATCGTCATAGAAAGTTACAGATTAATAAACTCGACGTTGTTGCATAAAAAATCAAAAAAACAATTTGTCAATTTCAATTTGCAGTGTTTTTTGTATTTGCCGTTAAATTATATAGTTTTGACAACTTTTCTAGAAAGTAAAGAGTACGTACAGACTTATACACAATATCTTACAGAATTTGCAAAAATCAAAGCGGCTAGACGATTTTTCGAAAAACTCAGATTTTCGTAAAATTCGAAAAATCATTAAATTTAAACCGTTCAAACGATATTTCCCAAATTCAACGCAAACCTTCCTATTATCATACTCTATTTATAAAAAAAAAAAAAATTAGTAATGAATCTTAAAATTTGCGAAAGCTAGAGCGGTGACAAACTTTTTTTGAAAATTTCAAAATGCCGTAAAATTCGTATTTTTCTAGCAATTCCAACAAAATTTTCACAGATCGAAGAGCTTGTCTAGATTAATATCTGTGCAAAACGAGAGCCGTGTAGCTCGAACCGTTCTCGAGTTATGAAAGTTTGAATTTTACAGTTCCAGAACACACACACGCACACACATCCGGAAATTTTTTCTAGATATGATTTTTCGATGTTTTGGGAAATTTCAAGCACATTGACATTGGAAGCTGGAAGAAGAAAAAATGTCACCTTTCACACAGCTTCCTCTTTGAGGAAGCAAAAAATAAATCACTCAAAATATTTTCCAATATAATGACGAGAAAAAAGACATTATCGATCGACAAATACTTTCAGGTTTCTTAAAAATTTTCAGCACTATTTGGAACGACCGAAAACTCCATAAATAACGAAAAGTGCGGAAAATATTTTGTAAATTACTTGGCGAGGTCGAAATTCATGTTGTTTTTGGTCCAACAGTGTTGAACGTTGCCGGTGGAAAAGCACCCATGCAATCGAGCAGCGCAGAGGGCGGAATACCTCAACGTGCTGTCGACGGTAGCAGCGGTCAGATTTACACTTCTCAAACGTGTACGTTGACGAGGAAAGAGCTCAGGCCCTGGTGGTACGTCAATCTGTTGGAGCCTTACATGGTGCAATTGGTTCGTCTCGATTTTGGAAAACCATGCTGTGGTGAGTAGATTTTTCTTGTCGAAAAATTCATGAAAAACAATGAGGGAAAAAATGGGAGAAGAAAAAAAACAGCAAATTTTGAAAAAATATTTTCGTCAAAAAATGAATTTACAATCCTCTGGTTTTTTTGTACTCGCGATTTTGATTATTTACATATTTCCTTGGCAGTTGAGCAGACGATGAAAATTATTCTCGTCCTGAGGAGTGTGAGACGGAAAAATAAAAAAAATTTCGTGACAAAAGCAACTGAGTTCGTAGACGATTATGATCGTCACCGTTTTCCGTAATTCTTCGTAACGATCGAGACTTTCATCGCGGAGATGTCGTGAGGATCGGTAATTCCCGGAATGAAATTTTCGAATGCTCGAGCAGCCAAGAAACTCGGTCGAGCGAGATTCGAATGGAATAGTAACGATCATCGAACATCGCGTCATGATCATTGACGAGAGCTTGGACAATCTCCTTAAGCTTCGCATTGGCGTGGACACTTTTTTCGCAATCAGAGCGAATCGATACCGATAAATCGTCGTTTTCACGTTCCCTGGACACGAAGAAAAAACATTACGAGAGCGGAGGGAAAAGGAAAAAAAAATTAGCGTCGAGAAAAAATCATGAAATCGGGGAAAAAGAATGGGGAAAAAATAAAATTATAGTTCTCACGAGTGGCAGAAACGAGGCATGAAATATCGCAATAAAAAGTACAGCGAACCTCCCGATTTTCCTCCTCTCGTGCAAAAATCTCCTGGAGAAATTCTTCACTCAAATGTGCAATGCCAGAGAGACAGCGAAAGTTTTCACCACTTTCGATTGTTATAATAAATCGAGCGACTGTTGTTTGCCTCACTAATAAATTCCTCGCTCGAGCCAGAGAAGAATTCATTTTTTCTTATGCTCTTAGCACTTGCCTATGGGCTTTTCACCAAACCGGAAACGAAATTCCACCACGAGAACATCTCGCGAGTTTCGACGTTTAATTAGACTCGTCGTTACAGCGATAATCTTCTCTCAACCGATGCAATCTCCTCTTAATTCTTCACTCGCGTGTTGCGCACGATTTTTCAAATTTTTTCTTCAGCCTGTGCTATCGAATCGTTCCATCATTTCCGCCTCAATCTTATCGCCACGATTACAAACTAGAGTTTTTCGTAATCGAGCAATCCAAATATTTCGTTCCGTTCATTCAGTCGCAAATGATGAGAAAATTCGGATAATTTGGTATTTTTTTGTATGAAGTATTTAAAAGAGATGGTGGAAAAATTTCACGACCATTAGGAAGCTCGTTATTGAACAATTAACATTAATAAATTAAATTAATAAATTAAATTAAATTTTTAATTAAATTTCTCATGGAAACTGGTACAACTTTCCGATAAGTTTTTTTTTTGACCTCTCAATTTTTTGATATCTACAATATACCGAAAGCAACGGAAACAAAACCAAGTTTATTGATAAATATTTTTTGTATTTCTTTAAAAAATTGTTCTTAACGAAATGTTAATTTTTTAATAACGAGCTTCCTAATCGTCGTGAAATTTTTACACGTTCTCTTAAATACTTCGTGCAAAAAAATACTAAATTTTCAGAATTTTCTTATCATTTTTTATTTCAACCCTCAAGGTGATTGATGATAGAATTATTAAAATTTGGTATATTTTTACAAGAAGCATTCAGAAGGTCGTGTACAAATTTCACGACGATTAAGAAGCTATTTATTGAACAATTAACATTAACAAGTTTCATAAGTACTCAACATCCAAAGAATCACCAGAAAAAGTCGAATTTTTGCAATCCCAAATAATGAACAACAGGCTGTGTTTATTATGAATTTACTTTTATTTTTCATCAAGGATTTCACAAGCCATTGTTGCTCAAATGAGACCGAATGGCAAAATATGAAAAATGTAGACTTGAAAATGTATTTCTTCTAATTCAATGCATCACGTCAACGTAGAAAAATTCTGTCTCCCTA
Source organism: Hyposoter dolosus (assembly GCA_963921915.1). Lineage (NCBI taxonomy): Eukaryota > Metazoa > Arthropoda > Insecta > Hymenoptera > Ichneumonidae > Hyposoter > Hyposoter dolosus. The sequence continues at coordinate 11,660,885 of OY998138.1, forward strand.
ATAACCTGCCTCGAGTTGGTCACAGCTGAAATGTTTACTGGGTCAGCTGAGCGTCCACTGAGATGATTCTACAGACAAGAAAAAAAAAGAGAAAAATGCCCATATCTTTCGTGTTTCTCATGGGGAGTGTACGATACATATTTAAGCCACAAGTGAAAGCTCACTCGAATCTCCGTGGCATGTTTACTACGTGACGTTCGCTCGAACGATATTCTCGTCCCCTGGATTATAAAGAGGTCTCTCATTCGTTCTCGTATCGTTTTGCCATTTAAACTTACGTGTGTGTGTGTGTGTGTGGGTACGTGTGTTAGCAAAACCGTTATTTGCCACTAAATCGATCGGAGAAAGCTGCGCCAAGAGAATAAAAAGCTGAAACAAATGGCAGCGAGAAAAAAAAGTCGAGATTTTCCTCGAAATTACTTCACGAAGTTGCAGTCGTTGTTTCTTCGAACCGGATGCACGAAACCACTCCTGCCATTTGTTGCAAAATTACTATTTTTATTCTTCCATTCAATAGCTTTGAGACTCGGTCGATTTTTTTTCAGACTCTTGTTGGAAACGTCCAAATTAATTCGGCGAAAGGACGATCGAGTTTAGAATATTCAAGTATTCCTATCACAAAACGACTTTATTGAGGATTCTTTTAAAATTTTGTATAAACGTTCTTGCCACCAAAACTAACAGTTTTCTCCTCTGAAGAAACATTTTCTGACGTTTAGAATTTGAAATATTTCATTTTCAATTTTTTTATTTTTTCCATCTAAACGCGTGTAAATTGGAGTCGCGTTTCTTTTGTTTTTTTTTCTTGCAACTTTTTAACGAAACGCGACTCCAATTTACACGCGTTTAGATGGGAAAAATAAACAAATGGGAAATTAAATATTTCAAATTCTAAACGTCAGAAAATGTTTCTTCAGAGGAGAAAACTGTTAGTTTTGGTGCCAAGAACGTTTATACAAAATTTTAAAAGAATCCTCAATAAAGTCGTTTTGTGATAGGAATACTTGAATTTTCTAAACTCGATCGTCCTTTCGCTGAATTAATTTGGACGTTGCCAACAAATGAGAATAAGAAGAAATGAAATAATCGTGAAATAACAAATTTCTTCGTTTCGATTTTCAGCCGGAAACACTCTGTACACATTCGTGACGTAATGAGCATTTTTTTGTTGTTGTTTGTTTTTTGCAGGCGAAGGGTTACCCGGAACTATAATCGTTAGGGTTGGCAACAATCGTCCGGATCTCGGTACAAATCCAATTTGTAATCGTTACACCGGACCGCTCGAAGAAGGTCAGCCTCTTTTTCTTCCCTGCAATCCACCGATGCCTGGCGCTTTTGTGTCTGTTCATCTCGAAGCTTCGAGCCCAACCTCGACGCCGGTTCAGCTCTCGCTTTGCGAGGCATTCGTCTACACCGATCAGGCACTTCCGATCGAAAGATGCCCCCAATTCCGAGATCAACCACCCGGCTCAACCGCCACCTACAACGGCAAATGTTACATTTTTTACAATCGACAGCCTCTCGCTTTTCGCGAGGCTCTCGCGTTCTGTCGGGCCCGAGGCGGCACTCTCGTTGACGAAAGCAATCCCGCGCTTCAGGGCTTCATATCCTGGGAACTTTGGCGAAGACACAGGTTCGTTTTTTGTTTTTATTTTCACTCGCTATTTCGAGAAAAACGACACTGGCTTTTTTCTTCGGTCACGAATTCTGCGATACGATGCGAAGGAGTCTTTTCAAATTATTTTTTAACACTCTGGGTCACCAAGACCCAGTTAAAGGCCTTTTTTTCCGATTCCAATATTTTGGCCAAATTTCTTGATTTTTCTAGTTTCAAAAAATCGTGTATTTGGGATTTTTTTTTTTGCTAAAATGGCTCGGTATTTATTTTAAACAGAAGCGACACGTCGAGCCAATATTGGATGGGAGCGGTAAGAGACCAGAAGGACAAAGCCGTGTGGAAATGGACAGGGAGCGGTGATCAAGTGTCCGTTTCATTCTGGAGTCTTCCCCAAGGAACGGAAGAAGATTGCGCGAGATACGACGGAAGTCGTGGTTGGCTCTGGTCCGATACGTCGTGCTCAGCGAGGCTCAACTATATCTGCCAACATCGTAAGTTCAAGTCGAACTATTGTCCAAATTTTGTTGGAAATCTTTAACCCCAGAACGGTAACCTGGGGTCAAAAACGACCCCAGGCGACGTTTCTCTCTTTGTTCTCCGTTTTTTTTTTATCGTTTTACCGCATTTTTGAGTAATTTTTTGACTGCGAGCAAAATTGTCCCAGGCTCGCGTGATCCTGCATTAAGAAACGAAAAGAATGAGCCCAGAGTGAACTCTTTTCGTTTAATTTTATCGAAGATATGAATTTTTCAAAATTATTATCGGAATAGGAAATATTCTTTCAAAATTTTGTATAAACGTTCTTGGCACCAAAACTGACAGTTTTCTTCGATGAAGAAAAATATTCTGACGTTTAGAATTCGAGATATTTAATTTCCAATTTGTTTATTTTTCCCATCTAAACGCGTGTAAATTGAAGTCACGTTTCGTTAAAAAGTTGCAAGAAAAAAAAAACAAAAGAAACCCGACTGCAATTTCCACGTGTTTTAATGGGAAAAATAAAAAATTTTCTTTATCTTTACAGTAAGCGTTTCATGACGTCACAGAAACTTTAAATCGTTTTTACGGGAAAACGGGGCGACGGAAAAATTTCATATTAGATGTGAATTTTCTACCATTTTTTATCTTTAAAATTGTCTCTGGTGGAAGAAAATCCGTTCAGCCAATCCCGAGAAATCTAACATTGAAGATTTTGGTCGCCCTTTATTTGTACATGAATTTTTGAATAGTGCGTGGAAATCGAAAGATTTCCAATGTTGTGAGTCCAAAGAAAAAGAGGAAAATCTCGATATTTGCGTTACAAATACTCGGAATTATTGTTTAGAGCCACGAGCCTGTGGCAGACCGGAACAACCACCAAATTCAACAATGACCGTTGTTAATCGATCGGAGGAGAAAAATACAGAAGGAAATTACGAAGTGGGCGCGTTGGTCGAATACAGCTGCAACGCAGGAAGTCTCTTGATCGGACCGTCGACGAGAACTTGTCTCGATACCGGTTTTTACAACGAATTTCCCCCGGTTTGCAAAAGTATCGAGTGCGGATATCCAGCGAATATTAAGCACGGAGAATACACGCTGATTAATAACACGGTCAGTTATCTGAGTCAAGTTCTTTACTCGTGCGAGGATGGATACGAGATGACCGGACGTGCTCGACTTACTTGCGACATTGACGAGCGATGGAACGGTCCTCCACCTCGTTGCGAACCGATCCGCTGCGATTCTCCGCCACTGGTTGCTCACAGCGACATCGAAATCGACGAAATCGAGGAGCAAGACAAAACTCAAGTTAAAAACTCTAATCGTAGCCTTTTCGTCGGGAGCATCGTTACGTACACTTGCGATCGTGGTTATCGCATTTCTGGACATCGACAACTTCTCTGCTTGCCCACTGGAGTCTACGATCATCCGCCTCCTGCATGTTCCGGTAAGTTTTTCGCCAGCAATTTTCTTCAACGAACAACTGTCATTTCCTCATGATTGTGACACCGGAATAAACAAAAACAAGATGCACGATGCTCCAAATCTTCCTCTATAGAGGAAGATTTAGTTTTTCAAAAAAATCGGTCGCCAAATTTTTTCGCAATTTTGTTTATTATATAACAAATATAGATTACCTCGGAAAATCTTAGATTTAGAGTATGTTGTTCTTTAGTCAATTAGTAACAATTTTTTTTAACGAACTTAGGCTCGCAAACCATTATTTTGTATGGAAACAAAAATTTTCATTCGACCGTCGCCATGCAACGGCCTCAAGTGTGCAAAAATGTTTCTTGGTCATAATTGCCTGAGCACCATTTACTGCAATTTTTTTTTTCAAATCTCAAACGACAAAATTCTCATTGCAGAAGAAGTACGTACGACAGTGTCGTTGCCACCGAGAGCGACCTCGCGGCCAGCAGTAACTCGAGGAAGGCCATTCCTGCCAACGAGAGTCCGGACAACGTCGACGACGCCGACTCCAGTAATAACGAGATCCACAACGATCCACCAAGAGCAAAGCACCTCGAGTCCTCCGCGAAAAATAGCACCCGGTGGAGTGGAACTTCCGGCAGTCGTGAGAGAAACCATCGGGAAAAGACCGACGATTGGACTTGGGAAAACTCCTTCGCCACCGACGAATTTCCAGGGCGAAAGAATCAACGACCATCCTCAGGACAATGAGATTGCAGGCAGCGGAGTCGACAACGCTCAAGCTAAAATCGGTACCGGAGTTCCCGAACCATCAGGACCTTTCAGAGTCGATCGTTCCGATGCACCGGCTCATCAAGCGAAACTCAATCTAGGCGCTGTTATCGGTCTCGGCGTTTTCGGCGGTTTCGTCTTTCTCGCTGCCATCATCACGACCGTAACGATCCTCATCCGCAGGTACTTTTTTCTCCTATTTTCATATTTTCGTGAAATTTTGTCTGATTCGCTTTTTTTTTTCGTTTTTATGGTCACTCGGTCCAGAAATGCTGTTTTTTTTTTGTGTGTATGTTTTTGTTTACGTGTTTCCCAGCTGTGCATAGGCCTGTAGCATTGTAAATACCTCTGTCGTCTCTCTATGGTCCATTCTTCTGTATCTTTGGACTTTCCGCATCTTTCGTAGATCACGTCGTCGTTGCCCCGATTTGTATATTTTCGCGGCTCAAATCTCGTTCGGGGAACTCTCAGACGTTTGCTCACTATGAGTACACGATTCGATGATTTCAAATTTTTACGAAATTGGAGAAATAATTAAATGCGACCGGGACGATTTTTGGTCGTTGAATTTTTTGGACGAAATTTTGGACCAAATTGTGGAATTTCCTCGTTCAAAATATATCGAATCGTGTACTATTGGTGTTGTTTGTTTTTTTGGCATAGTCGCAACAGTCACCACTGTCAACATCACCACCTTGTACTAATTTAACGTTTGAGGTTGAAGTGTCACACGCTCGATAATGAAAATCGTATTTTCTCGAAAATGTTGAGCTTTTTCTGAAAAGTCGTTCGAGGATTTTCCGTGGTCGAGCGAAATTTAACCCTCCGTGGTCACACAGGCTCGAAATGACCCGAGCAATGTTTAAACGCTTGCCGCGTTGCCAGTATCGTTCCGAACGATACATAAAAATTCAGGACATTAGTTCGAACCTTTCGGAATGAGAATATCATGCCAAAAAATGATTATCCAATTTTTAAAATGGCGAAAAAAAATGAGCAACGAGGCAAAATGTGTAAAAATAAAAATTTCTTCTCGAGTACCAATAACTTTGACTAACTACAGCTCAAAGTTGCGCTCGGGGTCATTTTGACCCCTGGCGAGCACGGAAAGCGACGAACGTGTTTGTCGGGGATTTTGATTTATTCTCAAATGTGAAATATTCTTCTGTGAACTTTCATTCGCGAAGCGTGTGATGCGAGAGCTCAACAAAACTGTTGTTCATATTTCTACTTTTTTCTTCATCTCCCTATCTCTTCTTTGATGCAACTTGGACTTTTAACGATCGGTACATCGGTTCCTTTAGCGTAGGCTGTAAAGAAGCGGAAGAAAGTTAAGGAGGTTGGCTACATACGACAATATGATAAGAATTTAATAAAATTTGGTGATAACATTTTTTAGCATCAAATACGATGACACAATTTTTTTTCTAATTTTTCGTCTACACAGTTTTCGAATAATTGGAGTTTACAATATGCAAAAGATATACCTATATATATCTGAATCTTTATGCTTATGCATGTAAACTCTAGTTTTCAATAACTCGAAAACTATGTAGAAGAAAAATGTTAAAAAATTTGTATATTAATATTTAATACTAAAGAATATATTCACGAAATTTCATTAAATTGAAATCATTTCAAATTTTCCTATGCTTTTAACATGGCAACGTTGTTGTGTGTAGCCAACCCCCTTAAGATGAGGGATCAGTCGCTATCTCGCTACTGTGAGTGCGAGAGAGATAGCTCCAATTTTCGAAATTGAATATTTCCGAAAGAGATATCGAAGAATTTGAATTTCGAGAATTCGAGGTGAGGCTCAGTGACTTATTCATCATCTTAAGAATGGTGACAACTAACAAAGAGTCTAAATGTTGTGTATACGTTTGCGATACGATGGTTAGCGGTAGCGGAAATGTACGAGGAAGCAGAGGTCGAAGGGGTCTGACCGGGATCGGTGGTCTCGGTGGTGGTAACGGCGGTGGCCTCGGTAGAGCCGAGCCTGGAATGCCATCTCGTTGGTACACCCTTCTTGCGCTTCCGTTTCCCGATCAACACCTTGGCCGCCGTGATCTGACGGCACGTCGCGGAAGCGATCATCCGTATTCGTTCAGTCTATCGGCGGCTCATCGCGCTGGCTACTTCTCCAATCCTTCTCTCTAACTGCTCGTCCGTCCGCCTACCGAACTTTGCTACGCCTCGTCAGACCAACCTTCTACCACACCCTTCATACAAACACGTACCGTGCAACGAGACTACGTCGTTTATCGTCGCCTTTGAATTTTCATCGTCGCGCCTCAACAACCCTAGTCAAGGTAATCACATAAATCCGAGGTCAAATTCCTTAATCATTCATTCGATGATACCGAAGCACTTTTCCAACTCTGACCAGAGCTTCTCCTCCAGACCGGATTTTTTTTTCATTCTCTTTGGTTTCGCGCGGGGAAAGGAATTTAGCACGCTTCTTCGTTATGTCGTTTCCTTTTTTTTTTTTTTCTTCGTCACTGATAATCACTCGGTGGTGCATGCTGCATGGTGGATTTCTCGCTCTACATTTCTTTTGCTTATTTTATATTTTCTGCCTCGTACCCTTCCACGACCTGCTCACGCCAACAACAGCGAGATTTTCTTTGAGACAACACAGTACAGGAGACACGTCGACGATATTCATGTTGCCATTTTATTTATTTTCTCTTTATGTAACTCGTCCTCGAGGAATCTAGGAATTTACAACGTCAATTTTCTCATTTGTACACCAGTTTGTGCACTCGAGTTACAACGTTGATAAATTTCGTTGAAATTAGTCAATTTCTCCAAATGACTTTCTCCAAAATGAGTGGGAAAAAATGGCCGATTACAATTTGTTTCTTCGGCTAAAATTGATTTTTTGTTGAAAAATTGAATTGACAATAATTTTACAAGCGTCTGAAAAGTTTTGAAATCGTTTGAGAATTAATGAATCAATGTTTGGGAAACAGGAACCGTGGAAGACGAAGCAAGCATTATCGTCATCGAGCATCGCCGGATTGCAACACCGTGGCGAGTTTCGACAGCGGTTCGTCGGAGAGTCGGGGAGGATTGAATCGTTATTATAGACAAGCATGGGAAAATCTTCACGAGACTGCTGGCACGAAAGCAAACCATTCGCCACTCCGTCGAAAGGAAACCCTGGATGAACCTGGGTATCGTGATAATTATCGCGGCGCTAATGGAAACGAGAGAGAGGCAATTACCGAACTTGCCACCAACGAAACGTCCACGTATCCTGCCAACAAACCAGCCAGTCTCAACGACAAGAAACGCCATCATCATCATCATCACCATCATCATGGCAATTCTACGACACCTGATTGGAGGCAATCGCAATCTCATCACAGATACTGAATTTAACTCTGGAACCGAGGCTTTTCAAACTAAAAAATTCAATCAAACGATCTGACGGTCCCCGACCATCGGAATCGGAGAAAAAATATTTTACAAAATCCATTAAGGACGTTGTATGCTAAATTTGCGCCACACAAAGAGAATACTGATGTCGAATAGCTCGAACAATTTCAAGAGGTTTCACCATGTAGATGTCGAGATATTTATTTATAAAAATCACAATTTTCAGTAGTTTCTCATAAGAGCGTTAAAAGTTGCAATTTTCAACATTAAATATTTCGATTTATAAATGGTGAAGCCTCTTAACACTTTGCATAAACTTTTATGTAACATCGAAGAAGCTTTATTTATTTTTTCAAAAAAATCGCTCGTAAAATTTTTTCGAAATTTCGTTTATTACATAACAAATACCTCGGAGAATCTTGGATTTAGAGTACGTTGTTCTTTAGTCAAATTTTAACAACTTTTTTTAATCAACTTGGGCTCGCAAACCATTTTGTGTGTAAAAAAAAACTGGAAACAAAAATTTACATTTGACTGTCGCCACACAACGTCCTTAAATTTCTCCAATTCACTTCCATATTATTTGCACGAATTTTTACAAATTTATCGTTCACCAAATTTCCACTCGAATCTCAATCATTATAACATCGTTTTATAGAAATAGAAATTTTTCTATTTTAGAATCTTCTAGAATCGTAGAAATTTTATTTTCATTGATGCAGTTCCGAAGAGATTCGTCATTGCCTCTATAAACAGTCAGAATTTCCTAATAGTTTGAAATTATAAAATTCTCTTGAGTGTGTTTGCGTATCCAGATACGTGCGTACCTCGAAGTTGCCCTCAAGCCCGTTTTCGCTGTTTTTCGATAAATCAACGAAAACTATTTTTCAAACACGCCCGATCATTGAGGGAGCACGTTTCTGTAAATACAATGAATCAATTATTTCGTAGCGTTAGGGTTCGGAGACTTCGAGTTCGTGGCTCATCGCAATCGCGAGTGGGACTCGCCCTGAGTCGGAGGACATGCCAAAAAACAACAACAGTTTATACATACGAATAATATATATAAACAAATATATAGATAATTATTAATTAATATCTAAACTATAATTATATTTCAAAAAATACATTAATATATTTTATATATTACGCTCCCTTGTACGTGTGAGAACCAGTGTGAAAGTGTGAGTTTGCATTTAGCGAATTATTTGCAAGTAGAAATAAGCATTTTTTGTTATTTCGTCAGCAAAACCGTTTTCGTGTTCATTTTTCTTAATGAGTTTCGATAAAATTTCGCCTCGAGGCGAATCGGGAACGTGAAAAATCGTTGACGTGAAAAAATTTTGAAAATTAACGATTTGTTTTGCGAGATAAAATCAAAGAATCCGTAGCTATTGAAAAACAATACGGTCAACTCTGCGAAATAACAATTTCTGTCCAATTAACGAAAATTGCTCGTTTCCCCTGCAAAGGAGAATATTCTGCGCACACTTATTTAATGACATATAAATTAATATTCAAACTTGTATCGAGAACGTTTGGAATTCACACGACGATCTTATCGCAGTGAAATTCCATTTTATGAGCTCTTTGGCCTCACCTTGAAAGGAGAGTCGCAAAGTCTTGCTTTTGTTTTATCATTTTCTCTCGATTGTTCGGACCGAAAATAGAATCGGACGGTACATCGACTCAAGGACAGGCCGACGCAGCCCATTTCGTTCTTTCATCGACACTCGAAATATTTTTAATTTTCATTAATTTACAAAAATGATAAAATATTGGAAATACAAATTTTCCATGTTTTCACATTTATTCCTTCGACTAAAGTACAGCGTGAATGTAGTTTTTGGGGCTCGCTATAACGTTAGTGCCATTTTTGGCAACCCTCGTCTATTTTTATGGCTCCCTTGTTACTTTTCTTTTTCGTTCTTTGTCCTCCCACCGCGACACGACCATTTGTGGGAGTGATTATTGAAAAACTCTCGTTCAGTGTTTCGGAAAAAAATTTATTTCGTTGCCAATTTGAACTTGTAAAAAGTAATCGATTTCAACGATACAAAAGCGATTTTTAACACTTGTACAGAATTAATCTGAGAGAAAGAGAGCTAATAAAGTTATCACATTATTTGATCAATCTTGCTGCACACTTTGAATCAACCGACCTTACTCCATCAGCCACTGTCCTATGAGCTCGTTTACTTTTTTACGAGCTTCGGTCAATGCTGGCAAATCGTTGGGCGAGGCTGGATACATATTGGCGCAATGAGCAGTGCCTGAAAAAAAAATTTATCAAATAAAAAAGAGCTTGATCTTGGCCAATTGCTCTAAAGTTACTCCTTGACCTTGAAATTCGATAAAAATTGCATTTTTTCTTTAATTTCATGAAAAATCATTCACAAACCATTGATGAATATCGCTGGTGCTTTCGGATTCGTGGACTGTGTGATTCCCAGCGCGTGCCACGGGTCTATCGAGCCGTGGACGTAAACTACGTTCGTTACTTCGATATCCTTCGCACCATAGAATATATTTGTTCGTTCGACCGAATTCTCAAGCAGGTGGAGATTGTATCGTGGACCGAAGACATCCGTGCACTGCTGGACGAAGAAATCCACGGGAAAAGTTTCGCTGAACAAGTTTGGCCGAGCTGTTGACGTTTGGAAGAATCCGAACTCCGTGCAGGTCTGGTACATCCATTGGCGACCTGAGGAAAAGTAGAAAATCGAGTGAAATTTTGAAATTTCGAAAATTTACATAAAATATTGAGAGCTTCTGAATTTTCTGCTATTTTGACAAACCTCCTTCTGCCATTTCACTGGCCCACGTTACGTTCATCAGATCATCAACCATTTTACTGTATTTATAGTCGAGGCACTTTTCGTTACTCGCTGCGAGCAGCAAATTGCTAATTTCGGCCAATCGGTCGACAGGCACGCCGCGTTTTTCGTCCACGAGAATATCGCAGACGTCGTCGATCGTGTAAGTCTTTTTTGTCGCACCGATTCGATTGTCTTTGTTGTATTGCACTATTTCGGCAAATTCGCTCGCCAGAGTCTCGTAAAAATTTGCTATGTCCTTGGGCTTCGAGTGCGACGAGTCGATTGGATCGCAGAGTCTGAAAAAAATCGCTTTTTTTTAGCATTTTTCTGTCGACGTTAACGCTTTTCACGCAAATTGATTTTCTGCCGTTTTACTTGAATTTCTTCGTCAGCCCCTGTTGACCTATACGATGACGCAACATTATGAAAATCTGATGATTCGCAGCTGCTACAGCATCGACGCAAGCTTGGGAATGTCCTCGCAAAGCGTTCTCAACGATAACGTAATATTCTGCAATCAATAAATAATTCCTAATTATTTTTTGTATGAAAACTTTGATAATTTTCATTGAATAATTTTAATCCTCCGTGGTCACACAGGTTCTAGAAATAACGCGCTGGTCACACGGGGTCGGAATGACCCCAGCGATGTTTAAACGCTTGCCGCGTCGGCAGTATCGTTCCGAACGACATACAAAAATTCAGGATATTAGTTTGAACCTTTCGGAATGAGAATATCATGCCAAAAAATTTTTATCCAATTTTTAAAATGGCGAAAAAAATTCAGCAACGAGGCAATGTGTAAAAATAAAACTTTCTTCGCGCACCCCAAAGCACCGTTTAAAAGGATGCCAACCTTCTCGGGCGCCAATAACTTGTAGTAATTGTAGCTCAAAGTTGCGCTCGGGGTCATTTTGACCCCTGGTCACCACCGAGGCTTAAGCTCAGGACTCATGATCCTGATGAACTTTTGCTCTCGAAACCGTAGAGATTTTCGTACAGCAAAGTCTCTTTACCTCCGTGAAAACAACGTCTCAGTGAAAAATAAAAATTAAGGCGTTTAAGCGATAAAATGATGGGAACTCACGTTGGAAATCGATTTGAGCAAGAAGCGGTCCACTGGCGGACATGGCACCATGAATGAGATGAGGATATTTCAATCGAGCCCAGGCAGCTAGGGATCCGGGATAAGAACCGCCGAATGCGATCCACTTGGCATCAGCTGGGATTTGATATTTCACTCTCGCCATTTCGATGAAATGAGCTAAATCCGCAAGTGCTTGTTCGGACGAAAGATATACGAGATTTTTCACACTCAGGTCTCTGAAAAATTCGTCATTAACAATTGTTTGTCTGGCAATTTTTATATTCGGAGGCAGGGCAGTGTCTCGAGACTTTCCAGATTGGAAAGAGGAGTTGAAACGTTGAGGTCTAATCGGGCCGCGTATCGCTCGTTTTTATCGCGTAATCCGCCAACGGGGTCGAAAATTTCTGAAATTTTCGGAGGAAAAAAACATTTTTTTTGCTTTTTTTCGTTCGACCGAGTTTTTGGCATGAAATATTCTCGAATTTCGACCTGCCGTTATCTCCGTTACGGAGGAGCCAACAGCATCCCTCAATTGGTCAGCCTTATCGCGTAAAATAACATTTTATTCAAAAGAGAAAATTGCAGAAATTTTCGACCCTGTTGAAGCGTTTCTGTTCAAAAAGGCAGATCGTCGAGGCCTGGGATTATTTAATTCTCTCATTCGTACTGTGTAGGGTGGCTTTTTCCATAAAATCGATGTTCAACTTGGAAGCAGAGCGCCCCGTATTGCCGGGCAGATTCGAGCCATTGACCATCGACCATCCACTTAGGACTGGCCTCTCCTTCTCCCCCGATCAAGAGAAACACGGGTCCATCTTTTTTCCAGTGTGTGTCGTTGACGAAATAACGCTGAAAGTTAATCGAAACGATAAGGAATTACATAACCACAAGTTCAAGGTCATTTTTCGTTATCAGAGAATTTCGTTATCAGAGAATATTCTCAGAATAATTTCAATTTCGAACTGCCGGACATTTTTTTCCGAAATTTCGTAGCGAAATTTATTGGCAATTGAAAAATATGGACAGACTCGTTAAGATTACATGTTTCTCGAAAAAGAGAAGCTTTTCAAAAGAGAAGCTTGAGAAATTTCAAATCCATTTCTCCGAAAAATCATCCCTGAAAATTACCTTCTGGACACGATGGACGATATCACAAGATTTCGTCACTTTAAATAATATCAGTCAAAAACATCACAACAAAAAATATAACAAACAATAAGAAGAGTTTTATTTTATTTCCCCAACTCACGTAAATGTCAATAAAATATCACAAACCAGAAGAATTTTATATTATTTTTTTCAATTATATTTATATTATTTTTGTTTGTTTGTTTGTTTGTAATTTTCGTTTGTAAAATTTAAGCGCATATTTAGCATAAAAAGCAAGGGGGTGCAGGAAACGTCAAATAATTAGCATAACGATTGAGTTTGCTAAAATCTTTGTACGACAGAAAGTAATAACTTTATATTGAAATGGATAAATGTTGAGCTTATCGTTTAACATGATAATTGAAAGTTTTGGAATTTTCCTGGAGCCGCAGATTTTTTTCATTTATGTTAAAACAAAAATGTATCAAAATTTTTCTGAATCTGCAAACACTCGCAATCTTGTCAACTTTTCGTTACCTGTTCCCAAGTTCGAGCATCTGTTGGATTGAAATGGTCGAGATTTTGTTGGAGCCATTGTTCCTGAGGCGATCGATCTTCTTTGGTTGAGAAAGGAACTCCAAGGCCGTGCTTGCTTCGGCCTCTGAGAAAAGTGCGCCAGGCAGAGATGGGTGAGACAACGCAGAAAAGGAGTATAGTTAAAAATACCCCAAAGTTTTTCATGATCGAGAAGCTGGTCTCTGTCGAGAGAGCAAATTATCAGGACGAATTTCGAGGCAAGACTGAAAAATGATAAATTCGTACGCGCTTAGAATCTGCTCGTCGAGACACAAGGGAGAGAAATAAAAATAAACCGATAAATTGCGCAGCTTGTGCTTATTTTTTCAACTGCAAGAACGCTCGGTCATCGGCATTGTTTTCATTCATTTCGAAATAAACAACGTTTCAGAGATAACCGTAATTTGCTTGAGTCACAAAGATTAAGGAGTAACATTCAAAAGGGCGTAAAGGCCGTAAAAATTCAATCGGACTCGCGCCATTTTGTTGCAGCTACGGAACGAAATATTGATAAACAAAAAGTCGTATCTATGGATGCTGGAAGGGAGAGTTTGCGCCTTTTTGATTGACAAAGCGCGATGTATTTCTGTGTAGAAGGCTTTTTATTCGAAGCAAAAAATGAATAACGGCTACAAAATTATATTTCCGTGAAAAAGTTCTTGGAAAGAAGAAAATGATGGAACGTGAGCGTCGTTAATTGAATTTATCCTGTTTTTCGTCTTTCGTGCGAAGAAAGAAAATAGAATGCGATTCTTTGGTTGCTGTGGCTTATTTTGGGTTAACGTGGAAAACCCTGTACAAAAGTCCGATAAAAATGAATTTTGGTGACGAATAAAATAATCATAATATTCACTACGAGACGTACCTGCTGATTCTTATCGCGAGACGCTTTATTTGTACGAGACGCTCGAGTTCACGGAATTCATCTACGCGTGTATCTTGATGTAGATCAGTGATCAGTTTCGACGAGAGTTTCAACACCGCGAATAAGAGAGCGACGAACGACGCGACACATTTTCAAATTTCCCTAACCTCAAAAAATTACGAAGAATTATAACCTCCAATTGCGGTGTAAACAGAAATTCGCCCAAAATTCTTTTTAACCATGGGCAAAAAGGACAAAAACAAGAAAAAAATTAGTGGCAGTGTCAAAACTGCAATGAAAACAGAAAAAAAATTAAATGCGAAACAAAAGAAAGAATTGGCTGCAGTTGGCGAGGTAAAAAATTAAAAACCGGCATACGCACGTGTTTTTTTTTCAAAATGTTACTAACAAAAGTTACCGGCATCGTTTATTCCTCCTCAAAATCTAGAATTTCGATTCCAAACTTTAAAGCCCCACATCGACGAGCGTCGTCAAAACATCACGAACTTTCAAAACTCGTCTTCCTACGATGAACAAAAAAAAATCCGAAAAAAATAATAGACAACGAATTGTCAATAATGATGGAAAAGTTCCAAAAAAGAAAACTTTTCAATCACATTTCTTGATCTCACCGGGTGTATCCAAGCCTTTGAGCTGCATGAGAACCGTTTGAATCCTTCATTAATTTCCGTCTGTTTCCAGGATGACATTGAAAAAGTTATTGCTGAAATAGAGCGTGAAGAAAGACGTAGGGAACGGGTTGTCGAGGCTGTAGTTGATCCTCCGTCCAGGAGAGTCAATTTTACTCTCTGCCCGCATCCTTTCAAGGACGAATTAATTATGTTCGGTGGAGAATTCCACGACGGCAGAAAGGTACGAGAATAAATTGGATAATGAAAATATAAAAAAAAAAAAAATTCCCAGCTTTACTGGAATTTTCATTTCCTCTGAAATTCTCTATTTTTTTCTTGAATATTTTCAAGATCTTCGTGATGCTCACGCGTTGAAAAATGTCTGAAGCGTAGTTTCGTTTTATTTTTCAATAAAAACTGCCCGAAGCGCCGCTGAGGCCGCCAATGACGACGAATAACACGATCGACTATTTCTTATCGCAGACGACAGTCTACGGGGACTTGTTTTTTTATAATACAATAAAAAACAACTGGACAGTGGTAAAAGCGCCGGGACCTCCGCCTCCGAGATGCGGACATCAGGCTGTTGTAACGGCGACGGGGAAAGGAGAGATGTGGATATTCGGAGGAGAGTTTTCGAGTCCTTCCGAATCTCAGTTTTACCATTACAAGGATTTGTGGCTTTATCGTATAGGGGAAAAAAAATGGGAGAAAGTAACGTAAGGCTTCTTGTTGCATTCGTGAATTGATTGGGAACTTTAGTGGCTTCAAGAGTTGTTGTTGTTGGGAGAATAAAACTATTGAAAAATCAACAGAGTTCCCGGGGGCCCTTCGCCGAGGAGCGGACACAGAATGGTTCATTCGAAAAAGAAATTGTTCATTTTTGGTGGTTTCCACGACAATCTTCGCGATTATAAATATTTTAACGATCTCTACATCTTCGATTTGTCCACCTACCAGTGGAGCAATCTCACCATCACAGGCAACGTTCCTGCTCCACGATCTGGATGCATTGTTCTTCCAACAGCACAGAATACAATCCTCGTTTATGGGGGTTACAGTAAAGAGAGAATAAAGAAAGATGTGGACAAGGGTCACGTTCACACGGACATGTTTGTCTTGAGTCCTCAGAGTGAGTAAAACACAGCGTGTCGGATTAGAACGAAATTTTGAGATCGTTTTTCTACACGAGTCCGAATAAATAATTTCGACAACTTCTCTAGGAAGTAAAGAGGTAGTACAGACTCGTACACAATATCTTGCAAAATTTGCAAAAATTAAAGCGATTAGACGATTTTTCGAAAAACTCAGATTTTCGTAAAATTCGAAAAATCATTAAATTTAAACCGTTCAACCGATATTTTCCAAATTCAATACCAACTTTCCTATTATGATACTCTATTTATATAAAAAAAAAATTAGTAATAAATCTTAAAATTTGCGGAAGCTAGAGCGTCGACACGCTTTTTTTGAAAATTTCAAAATGCCGTAGAATTCGTATTTTTCTAGCAATTCCAACAAAATTCTCACAGATCGAAGAGCTTGTCTAGATTAATATCTGTGCAAAACGAGAGCCCTGTAGCTCAAACCGTTCTCGAGTTATAAACGTTTGAATTTTCAAGTGCCAGAACATACACACACACACACATACGGACATTTTTTCTAGATACGATTTCTCGATGTTTTGGGACATTTTAAGCACATTGCCATTGAAAACTGGAAAAAGAAAATTTTCACCGTCACAAAGCTTCCTCTACGAGAGGAAGCAAAAAAGGCGAAAACTTGTGCAAGGATTGAAACGAATTTCCTTTCCTTTAGAAAACGATGAAACTGGTTTGAAGTGGAAATGGACATTGACGAAACAAGGCGGAGCAATCATTTCGCCACGTTGCAGTGCTTCCGCCGTCCTCGTTCACCCAGGGCTTGCTTTTATGTTTGGCGGCGTTCACGACGACATGGAGGACGAGGAACAACTCGATGGCACATTTTTCAACGAACTTCTCGCTCTCGACCTGGACAAGTATCAATGGCGTTGCGTCAACTTGACCGGCAAGAAAGAAGCTTCCGTTGCGCGAAGACGACGAAGAAAAGCCAAGGAAGGCGCGAGTGAGTCCGAAGGCGAGAGCGAGGTCGACGACGAGGAAAACGAGAAATCGACTTCAAAAGTCAGCGCTCAACCGGCTGCTCTCGTCACCGATGACGATGGAATTTTTACTGTAAGTTCATTCTTCTATTTCGATCATTTATTCCTTCCGGAGACACCCTAGTCCGACGCACCAGATTGTTTTCCGGGTTAAACTAGTGAAAGGAATTAAGGATGTCGAGTCCCAAATCGCAAATGATAAGAAAATTTGGTACGTTTCTGTATGAAGTATTTAAAAAATCGTATCAAAATTTCACGACCACTAGGAAACTCGTAATTGAACAATTAACATTAATAAATTAAATAAAGTCAAATGTAGTCTTATGGAAACTGGTACAACTTTGCGATAAGTTTTTATTTTTCACCTCTCAATTTTTAAATATCTACAACATACTGAAAGCAACGGAAACAAAACCAAGTTTATCGATAAATATTTTTTGTATTTGTTTAAAAAATTCTTCTTAACGAAATGTTAATTTTTTAATAACGAGCTTCCTAATCGTCGTGAAATTTTGACACGTCCTCTTAAATACTTGGTGCAAAAACATACTGAATTTTCAGAATTTTCTTATCATTTTTTATGTCAACCCTTAAGGTGGTTGATGATAGAATTATTAAAATTTGGTATTTTTTTACATGAAGTATTCAGGAGGTCGTGTACAAATTTCACGACGATTCAGAAGCTATTTATTAAACAATTAACATTAACAAAGTTTCATAGATACTCAAAATCCTTAATTGGACAAATTTCAGATGACCGTTGGTCCAGCTCCCGTGCATTCCACAACAAACACCAGCGAGAGTTCGACTGTGAATATTTTCTCACCTTCGCCGCGTATAAACGCGGGTCTGGCGGTAAAAAACGGAGTTCTGTACTTGTACGGAGGAATGTTCGAGGATGGTGACAAGCAATATACCCTCAACGATTTTTATTCGCTAGGTAATAATCGATTTTTCGAACATTTCCATTCGTACAAATTTCGCAATAATCACGCTTTTTTTTTTCTTAATTCTTTGCGCAGATACGAAAAAATTAGACGAATGGAAAACCTTGATGAAGGATGATCTCTCTTCGCAAGTGTGGCTCGATTCCGAGTCCTCGGGATCCGAGGACGATGACCAAGACTCGGAAGACGAGAGTTGCAGCGACGAGAGCGAGGAGGAAATGGACGTTGAATAAATCGTTTTAATCGAATCTCAACTCACTTTTTGATTCCGCAATCGTTATTTTTTCTCCTGCGTGTCATAATTGTTTCAAGAACTGTACAGATTTTAGGAGAGCTTTGGATATCTTTTCAATTCTTCCTCCAAGCTTTTCATCTGCGAAATTAAAAGCAATTTTTATTTTTCGACACCACAAGTTTTTCTGATGTGTAAATAAACTGGAAATTTCGCTGAATTCTTTATTTTTTGTCTCAATCATTGCCACGAACCTTCTCTTGATCCTGAAACCTCTGGTCCTTGGATTGCGTCGCAGATTTCTTCACCCTGACAAGATTTTCCATTTTTTTTTCAAACTGCAAACGTTTCTTCTCTATTTTTTCTTTTATCAGCTCCATGTCGGTCTCCTTTGTGAGAACGAGAAACACGTGACATTCCGATCCGACGACACCGAATAAAATGCTATTTTTTTTCGTCTCGTAACCACTCGACGAAAGAACTCTAATGTTTTCTATTCTCGTTACAGATTTCATGAAATCTAAATTTTCTGCGAAATAGTCGGGGCCTTCGGTGCAGTGAGAAACGACGTGAACTGTGAAAACAGAAAATTTCATTAGACGAGAATCAAAAAATAAATGATTTCGACGTTAACTGCATTGACACAGCGGGTCAGAGTGACCCGTACTCTATGGGCCAATAATCAGCAGCACTGTGCTCGGTTTTTATTCGCCCCTCCGTGGTCACACGTTCTAGAAATAACGCGCTGGTCACACGGGGTCGAAATGACCCCAGCCGTGTTTAAACGCTTGTCGCGTTGGCAGTATCGTTCCGAACGACACATAAAAATTCAGGATGTTAGTTCGAACCTTTCGGAATGAGAATATCATGCCAAAAAATTTTTATCCAATTTTCAAATTGGCGAAAAAAAATCCACAAAAAGACAATGTGGGAAAAAAAAAATTTCACGAGGCCATTTTGACCCCGGATGACCGCGGAGGCTTACAAAAAGCGGAAAAGTGTCGATCTCTCAAAAGTGACTTACTTTCCGCATCGGATTTGCTAGCCACGTGGGTGAGAGCGTTCCTAATCGTTCCTACAGCCTCGAGTATCCGATCGAATCGGGTTTCGAGTTCGAGATCCCTGCTCGTTCCAAAATCCTCGGTGGAGCATGGAAAAGGTGCCTCGAGCACCGACGGCAGGGATAAAAAGATTTCTGGCAATTTTTCGGCGCAACGAACGTATAAATCTTCGGATAAATATGGCGTAATCGGTGCGAGGACTCTCAGAGAAACTTCAAGGCATTTGGCGAGGCTGTAACTGTGGCTCTCCATGGCTTCTTGTCGTCCGTTTTTAAAAACTGGCTTAGTTGCTTCCTGTTTGACATTTAGTTAAATAAAAATTTATACATCACGGCAAAACTTTTCTTCCTTTTTGTGAAATCGAAAAATACTTCGTTTCTCATTCGTACCAAAAAATAATCGCAGAATTCGTAGTAGAAAAATTTTTTTATCGCCAATACTGCTTTGTAAAAGTTCCGGTCGTCAAACGCGTTGTTCACTTCGTTGACCATACGACTCAATCGGCTGAGTATCCAGCGATCGACGGTGCTCAATTTTTCAGGTTTTTTCACTGGCTTTCCATACTCCTCGACGGTTCGTAGTACGAACTTTGTCGCTTGCCAGATTTTGTTGCAGAAATGTCTGTTCGTTCGGCACTCGATAACGTCGAAACTTATTCGGCTGCCTAAATGCGGAAATAATTTTAAAAATCATTAACAACAGAAATTGAATGTGTAAAAAAGGTGGAAAATCAAAATACGACAAACAAACTTTTTATATTGCGCGAGCACAACGTCAGACGCAGTGCGTCCGCCCCACACTTCGGTATGCCGTCGGGAAACATTTTCTTATTAACGGACAATGTTCTCTTGAGTTCTTCTTTGCTCAAAATTCCATTTTCCAGACTTTTCTGAGCCTCGGCATTAAGCTCCTCCAGACTAATCCCGTTTATCACGTGTTCCGGCCCGATAACGTTGCCCCGACTCTTCGACATTTTCTTGCCATGAGCATCGCACAAAACTCCATGAAATAATATTTCCTACAATCGCAGAAAATAGAAAAAACATTGCTTCCAGCATTCAGAGAGAGAGTTTCGACAGGAAATTGCATTTGTGGACGTCGATCTTGTTTCTTACCTTGAATGGCAGAGTGTTGGTCAGTTCCGTTCCCAACATAACCATCCTGGCGACCCATAGGAAAATTATATCATGTCCTGTCTCCATCAGACTGAGAGGATAAAATTTCTTGAATTTCTAACAAAAAACGAAAAAGTCAGATCCATTGATTTGTAAAAAAAAATAAGAAAATCAGCTCGACGAGCTTTGTCAATGTATGATTGTAAATTAACTGGATCAGGCCAACCCATAGCGGTCAAAGGAAGGAGTGCGGATGAGAACCAAGTGTCGAGCACATCCGGATCTTGTTCTATTTTCAAATTAATTTCCTCGTCGTTTCCATTTTTGAGAATGAGCCGTCGAGCTTCTTCTTCGGAACGAGCGATCACCCAATCGCTCTTTTCGCTCCGATAAGCCGGGATTCTGTGACCCCACCAAATCTGACGAGATACGCACCAATCTCTGGAAAAATGAAAAGCGACTATTACGTCACAATCTGGAGGTGTGACCATTAAGGATTAATAACTTAATTGAGTGATAAAAAGCGTTAGTAAAAAAATCAGTGGATTTTAAGGAGGTTGGCTACACACAACAATGTCGCCATGTTAAAAGCATAGGAAAATTCGAAATTATTTGAATTCAATGAAATTTGGTGAGTATATTCTTTAGTATTAAATATTAATATACATATTTTTGAACATTTTTCTTCTACATAGTTTTCGAGTTATTCAACACTAGAGTTTACATGCATAAGCATAGGATTCCGATATATATAGGTATATCTTTTGCATATTGTAAACTCCAATTATTCGACAACCATGTAGACGAAAAATTAGAAAAAAATTGTGACATCGTATTTGATGCTAAAGAATGTCATCACCAAATTTCATTAAATTCTTATCATATTGTCGTATGTAGCCAACCTCCTTAATGAAATTTGGTGAGTGTATTCTTTAGTATTAAATACGAATGTACAAACTTTTTAAGATTTTTCTTCTACATAGTTTTCGAGTTATTGAAAACTAGAGTTTACATGCATGAGCATAGGATTCCGATATATATAGGTATATCTTTTGCATATTGTAAACTCCAATTATTCGACAACTATGTAGACGAAAAATTTGAAAAAAATTGTCACATCGTATTTGATGCTAAAGAATGTCATTACCAAATTTGATAAAATTCTTATCATATTGTCGTATGTAGCCAAGCTCCTTAAGCTGCAAGCCCTGGTTCGGCATATTTATGAAAATTAGAAAGTGAAACTTACCTATTTTTTTCAAGCCACTCGCACCAGACTTCTGCCCATTCCGGTGGGTTTATTTTCAACGAACCGTTTCTGACCGCTTC
Source organism: Hyposoter dolosus (assembly GCA_963921915.1). Lineage (NCBI taxonomy): Eukaryota > Metazoa > Arthropoda > Insecta > Hymenoptera > Ichneumonidae > Hyposoter > Hyposoter dolosus. The sequence goes on from OY998138.1 coordinate 11,682,470, forward strand.
TACAGCTTGCTGGGCCATCTTTTGAGTCCTTAAGAACCATTGCTCTCTTATGAGATACTCGACGATGTCACCGGAACGAGAACACACGGGAACGAGCATCTCATGGTTTTCTAAACTTTTCAACGCTCCTTGTTTCGCCAATTCATCCAAAATGCTTTCCCGCGCTACGAATCTTCCGAGACCCTGAACAAATTTCAAAGTTTCCATGTAAAACGTCGTAACTGAAGTTAAAACGACGAGGATTCAAAATTTCATCAATAAGTAATGCAAAAATTATTTTTTTTACCTCAAAACGTCCTGCCTTGCTGGTCATCGTTCCATCGTTTCCAATCACATCGATTATTTCTAAATTGTGTCGTTCCGCAATCTCGAGATCAGCGTGATGATGAGCGGGAGTTATTTTTACAACTCCCGTCCCAAAGTCTTGTCGTATCGAAGGTTCGCCAATAATTGGTACGAAAGTTTCTCTGATCGGATGCCAAACCTGCTGGCCAATGAAGCGAGAATATCGTGGGTCGTCGGGATGAACTGCAATCGCGACGTCCCCGGGCATTGTTTCCACTCGCGTTGTTGCAATTGTCAAATGTTCTTCTGTCGAAAGAAAAAGACTTGAAAATTCCACGCCAGAAATATGAAAGACTTGATTTTCGAAATCCAGCAGATTCGTAGCAAAAATGATGGAGAAATTTTCCTTTTAGGGAGAAAGTTTGTTTTACTTGAATCTCGCAGCTGGAGAGCAACTTTTGCTATCTGCCCAAAAGGCACTTTTTTCCGATAACCAGGAACAAGCAAATCCGTTTTTTGAGTCACACAAACGTGTTCGATTTCGATGTCGGAAATAGCACTGCGCAGACTAGTCGACCAATTGATCAGAGCTTTGTTTCTGTACAAGAGCCCACGCTGACTCAGCAGTAGAAAAGCTTCGGTTACCGCTTCGCAATGTTCCTGTCGGTTGGAGGAAAAATCGTTGGCAATTCCTTTGCTAAAATCATGAATGAGGGAACAGCGAGGAATTCACCTTGCTCATTGTGAAGAATTCTTTACTCCAGTCCAAACTCGAGCCCATAACTCGCAGTTGATTCTTTATTCTTTTGCTTTTCTCTGTTTTCCATTTTTCTATGCAGGAAAGAAATTCCTCTTTGCCCAGCTCGTATCTATCGACCCCTTTTGTTTTTACTAAATATTTTTCGACTATTGCTTGAGTCGCTATCCCTGCATGGTCCAAGCCCGGCACCCAAATCACAGATTCTCCTTTCATTCTGTGCCTGCCCACAAAACATAATTTTTTCGAGTTATTCATTTTCGAATTTATTCTTAAAATATTGAAAATGGATAGAGAAACTCAAATTTTTGAGTCTGGCTGCTGGGCCATTTAGTAGACGCTTCAATCATTTTTTCAGATTCTTTGGAAGCCTAGAAAACTTTAGAAACCCGACTGTTCCTAAAATACTCAGTGTACACAGCGGATAAATATTACGAATGATTGACTGACACAGAAACCTTTGTCAATCGCCGTTAAATGGTAATTTTTACAAAAGTTACTAAACTTGAAAAATCGTTATTTGACTGGATTATTCAGGAAATAATAAAAATCCTGCAAAACATGAATTTTTCACGCGCCGGGATAATTTGTGTTTTCAGCAGCAATATTGTGTTTTGGCACAATTGAGAATTCAGGCATTGGAGCGACGGGTAAACATTACGAATGATTGACTAACACAGAAAATTTTGTCAATCGCCGTTTAATGGGAATTTTCAAAAAAGTAACGGAACTTGAAAAATCGTTATTTTGGCTGCGTTCTTCAGAAAATAATAAAAATCCCGCAAAACAGGAATTTAACCCTTTGAGGGCGTACCTCCTATAAGTGCATACTGGGTCAATCTGACCCGAGGCGTTTTTCGAATCGTTATACTCCGGAAAATATGCGTTTTTTGGCCCCGAATTTATTTTTTCAAAAAAGACCCAGTGTGTAAACGAAAGGACAAAATAATTTGTATGAAGGGATTGAAATTTAGTGACGGGAGAAAATAAATTTTGTACCATCGAGCGAGGACGTCCTGTATGGTGCAAGTCAAGGCATGTCCCAAATGGAGAGTCCCCGTAACATTTGGCGGTGGCAAAATCATTTTAAAATGTTCCTTTTCATTGTTTTTGGGTGAAAAATACTGTCGCTCTTCCCAGACATTGTCCCAATATTTCGAGTCTTGCCAAGTGTACGAATTAGCCATTTCTGATTTAAGAGAAACAAATAATTATCTGGCTAATTATTTGGGACTGTTATGGGCTTGGGAATATTTTTAGAGAATGAATAATTTTAAAAATACCGGCAGAAAGTTCTCTCTTGGATCGGCAAGTTCGGTGCAAATGAATTCCACGTTTCAAATAATCGAGACGAATCGAAGTCATTTTCGAATATGTTGTAGAAATAAATAGCTCTTTTTTGTTCGATAATATACGTTGGTGCAGAAACATTTTTGTTTGTTTCTTGGCACCATGAAAATAGAATGTTTATTCGGGACTTTAGGTTAGAATTCGAAATGCCGACGACTAGCGGATAAAAAATCGTACTAAAGTTCTGGAATACAGAATCACAAAACGATCACTTATTTCTTTAGGATTCCTTTAAAATTTTGTATAAACGTTCTTGGCACCAAAACTAACAGTTTTCTCCTCTGAAGAAAAATTTTCTGACGTTTAGAATTTGAGATATTTAATTTCCCATTTTTGTTTATTTTTCCCATCTAAACGCGTGTAAATTGAAGTCGCGTTTCTTTTATTTTTTTTTCTTGCAACTTTTTAACGAAACGTGACTTCAATTTACATGCGTTTAGATGGGAAAAACAAAAAATTGGAAAATTCAATATCTCGAATTCTAAACGTCAGAAAATTTTTCTTCCTAGGAGAAAACTGTTAGTTTTGGTGCCAAGAACGTTTATAGTACTAAATTTTGGAAGAACCCTAAATAAAGTCGTTTCGTAATGCGTGAGCCTGGGCAATTTTGCTCGAAGTCAAAAATGCGGTGAAACGATAAAAAACGGGAGAACGAAGGGAGAAAGGGATTTGGAGTCGCCTGTGGTCGTTTTGACCCCAGGTTACCGTTCCAGGGTTAATCATGAAGCGTGGGTCTCCAATATTTACAAAATATATATTTTTATTATCATTATTTCAGTTTATAATAGAACGTTCCCAACAATAACCAAACAGTCATTTTCCACGGGCTTCACATTGTTATTAAATTCATACATTTGTCTCGTCGAGTTGGGAGAAACATTTTTTTGGAATATTTGGTTTTTTTTGTGCAGCCAAAGGTAGAATTAACTTGATGAGGTGATAAAACCAATCAGGCACATGCACTGCGAATGAACGTTCGAATCAATCGATAACGAGTAACAATAAAAACGGCGAAAAACTAAAGAATTCCCCTTGGAATCGTGGCAACCGAGTCGCACGATAAAATAATGCAAAAAGTCGACCTGATTATCCTTTTTTTTCATCTCGATGGAAATTCCATTTAGGTCGATGATTTACTTTGGAATGAATGCGCAATACAAATAAATAATATTGAAACATGTGTGTGTGTGTGTATAAATAATCGAAGGATCGAGCAAACCGACGTTCCGCTCGGAACGTCGCAACGATTTTCGGATTCGGTATTTTTTTTGGGGTACCCGAAAAAATATTTCTATTTCGAGAGTCAATAGTAACTGCGAACGAGTCACTGCCTGGGGAGGAACGCACGAGGCTGAGGAAAATTTGTTCATCGTGGAAATCCCCAGGCTGAGCGACTCGGACGAGAGTCAAAGTTTTCTGCTGATCGGGTTTGCTCAGCATCGTTTCGATGGTAAAATAATGCTGTAGAAAAACTATGTCGGATCCTGTCTCACTTTGTCGTTGTCATGCTCATTTTTTTCGTCGGTCGAGATTTCCATTTCCTCGTGATTCGATTCGTCGGGATAATCTTGTCGGGTTTCCTTGTCGTCTTCAGCCTCCGTCACTTCCCTCTCGTCGTCATCTTGCTCGAGGAGAATTTCCTCTTCTTCTTCGTCCTCTTCGTCGTCTTCGCTGTCGGCGACTCTTCTGGGGTCCTCCACGTGGATTCCTGCCTCTTGGACTTGGAAGCCCGTGAAATCGTACTCGTCGTCGTCCTCGTAAATGTAACCGGTCAGCGCTCCGATCGATTCGTCGTTTTCCATGTCCGAGACGTTTCGTTGGATCAGAATTTGATTACCGTCCGCATCGTTCGCTACCATCAAAACGGTTCCGTCCAAATTGTGGATCTGCAAAGAATTCTCCGCTGATAACTCTTCGTCCTCTAGTTCCTCGTTCTCCTCGTCGACCTCGTTGTCTTCTTCTATTATTTCTACACCCTCCTCTTCCATCTCATCGACAGGCTCCTGGTCCATTTCCAAGTTTTCCTCAGTTCCTTCTTCTTCCTCGTCCGCTTCCGCTTCCGCTTCTTCTTCCTCGTCCTCCTCCTCCTCCTCCTCCTCCTCCTCCTGCACGTCGTGCTCGAGTTCTGGTTCCTCGTGATCGTCGTCCAGGTCGTCTTCCTCGTGTTCTTCTTCTTCTTTTTCTTCTTCTTCTTCTTCCTCGTCTTCTTGGTCCTCGTCGGGAGGTCGATCGTCGTCGGAATGGTATTCGTCGTCGGGGTTAACCACGTGGATTCGACTGTCCTCATCGTCCAGTTCCTCGTTTTCTTCGGCGAGTGTATCGTCCTCGTGTTCTTCATCGGACGCCAATTCTTCGTTGGAACGTTCGCCACAGTCCTCGTCGTCGTAGAACCGTTCGTTGACCGGTGGATACGATTGAGCGTTTCTCGTAGATTCATTGACGGATTTCTTCACTTCCAAGGACACGGGGCGAGCATTTTTTTCCTCGGTGTCGTTCAACGAGAGCATTGGACTCAGCCGGTGACTCGCGACGTCGTCTCGCTCTTCGATCGCGTTCTCCGTCGAGAGTGGCATCATTGGACTCAAAATGGGCGGTCCATCATCGTCCTCGTCCTCGTCCTCGACGTCCTCGTTCTCCTCTTTTATCGCACGTGGTTCTTCGACCGTCGATGCATCATTTTTCTCTAAATCGTTCGTCGCACTCGATGGAACTTTCTCGGTTCTCGTTTCTCGTTCAACTTCCGGCGACGCCCGATTCGCTTTTTCCTTCGTCTCCACACGTTCATCTTCTTCTTCAGGACTCTTGGTTATCAATTTGCTAGTTTCTTCGCCAATATCCTTGCCATCCTTGAGAGTCTCACCCGGAGGAACGTCTGCAGGACTTTTCTCTCGGGTGTCGCGATCGTCCTCGCTCTCCGAGTGACAAGTCGCCGGACCAGTGGCTCGGCTGTTGGTGCGAGATTCCGTGTCTTCTTCTTCCTCCTCCTCCTCCTCCTCCTCCTGATCCTCGTCGCTGCTCTCGCTGTCGCTGTTCGTGCGGGCACCGCCGCGGCTGCTCTCGGAGTTTTCAGTGTTCTCGGAATGGCTCCGTACCCGTCGATCCGAGAAATCGACTTCCTCTTCGTCCTCGCCGGTGAGGGAGGCGCCATCGCCGATGAGACTTCCCTTGTCGTCCTCGATCTTCGTCTCACGATCGGTGTCCACGTCGACGCTGTGCTCTTCGAAGACGGGCTGGCTCTTGTCGCAACTTCGAGCGTGCTCGTTGAGTTTTTCTTCGTTTTCGAAGCTCCTCTCGCACTTTGGACACCAGGAAGCTGCGCCCCCGTCATTACCATTGTTGATGTGTATGCTCATGTGCAGCAAAAGTTTGCTTCTCGCGTTGTGATAGCGTCCGCAAGTTTTGCACGTGAAATTATTGCCCTCGCGAGACAAAATGGACTCGTGAGTGTTTCGCAGGTGTTGTCCCAACTGTTCGTAGTTATTGCAGAGCTTGAGACAAACTCCGCAAGTTACCGCAGCCTCGGTCCGATGAAACCGAATCAAATGCTGCCAGAGATGTTTTTTGGCGGGCCACTGTTTGCCGCAAACCTCGCAGACGCAAACGGTGTTGGTCGACTCGTCGTAAACCTTCCTCGAGTCCTTTCTCGTGTCCTTTTTCAAGGATTTATCGTGCGCGGAGGGTAAGAGGAGCAGGGGGCCAACGTTACTGGCACCGCCGGGCGCGCGTCTCAGTTCGGACAGCGGCATCAGGTTGGGGATGGGTTTTTGCTGCTCGGAGAGCTGCATGTTGATATCCTCGAAGAGATTAAAATCCGGAATGTTCAAATTGGTCTCGTCGAGGCTGGGAACATCGCTCGGTTCTTTCTTGATGCGATTGTTGTTTTTGAGATGAGCCTCGAGAATCGAGGACGATTGACCGCCCAACGACCCGGACGATCGCGGATCTTCCTTGTTTGCAGAGTTTCGCCTCGTGCAAACGTTCGTGTGGTTCCAAAAAAGACTTTTCGTACAAAACTGTCTGGAGCAATTTTGACACTCGAAATTCTCGCGTTCCCTCATCATCATCCTCTTGGAAGTGCCGCTCGATGCGGTGCTCGTGAATCTTCCTCCTTCGCCTCTCTCCAGCTTGATCCTTTTGAACATTCTGTCAGGATCGGTATTGTGAACATTTCTGTAATGATCGGAGAGTGTCTCTCGATTGAGAAAAATCTCGGGACAAATTTCGCAGTCGTGAGTGTGACGGCTGTTGTTGGCGAGGCTGCTTTTCCGACGTTTGAAGTTGTACGCCTCGTTCTCGTCGCAAAGAGTACCCGCGGCGGGTCCTTCGCGTTGCACTTCGTACTCGTAATCCTCGGGCTCGTCCTTGACGATCGCGTCGCACTCTTCGGCCCGAGAATCGAGCAGTCGATTCTCAAACCCGGCCAATTGGTCCTTCGGGACGTTGTGGACGTGCTCGTAATGATGCCGAATGTCCGCGTCGGTGGTAAACACCGCGAGGCATTGTTTGCACGTGCGAAAAACTTTTCCATGGCATTTTTTCGTGTGATCAAAAGCTTTCCACTTGGAGGCGTAACGCTTCCCACAAACTTGACAAGTGTTCGGTTTGTGCAAAACTCCTTCGTGCTCGTCCTCGACATGTTTCTTCAGATCCTTCGGATCTTTCATGGGAATGAGGCAAACGCCGCAGGACACACCGATTTCGTTTCGGTGCAGCGACAAAACGTGCATCTTCAGTTTCAATTTATTCTCGACCGTGTCGCCGCAAAAATCGCAGACGTTCGGTGTATTGTGATATTTGTGGTCCTTCCGATGAGCCTCGAGGTCCTCCTTGGTCCGGAACAACTTTCTGCAGTTGCCGTTCTCGCAAGTGAGGTCTGGATGATGAAGATGATTGACGCGATTGTGCGTCATGATTCCCAGCTTCGAGGTAACCGTCTCGTTGCACAAGTGACACGTGTACTCGCTGTGATGATTCTCTATGTGTTTCTGGAGGCTGGCACGGTCCTTGAAAATCCTTTCGCAAGCTCGACAACGCGTGAGCAACGCGCCAGGGTCTTTTCGGTAATTTTGACAGCCTTTCATGTGGCGTCGCAGCAAATAACGCTTGTGAAAACTTTTCTGGCATTTGTCGCAGTGGTGCACGCCCCCGCCGACGGTTCCTCCGGTTTCCTCGTCCTCGCCAATCGCTCCGATGTCTCCTCTTCTTCTTCGTCTTCGGCGCAGCTCGTGCTCCTCTTCTCCGTCCTCGTCCTCGCCCGTTATCGGCGCCACTGCGTCTCCCACGACCATCAACATTTCCAACTTGTTCTCCGGCTCGTAACGGTGGATTTTTGCAATATGCGCCATCAGGTGGTCCTTCGAGGCACTCGTTTTCATGCAATAACGACACGTCACGTCCTCGTGTCCCTTGTGCACTCGGTTCACGTGTTTCCACAGATGAGACGTTCGCCCGTAACATTTGTTGCAGAGATCGCAAGGAAAAAGCCCGTGAATCATTCGCCGATGATTGCACAGCGATTGCCAGCTCTCGAAACTCAAATCCGCGCACAATTCGCAAGTCAATTCAACTTCCTTGGGGCTCTTATCCTCGCAGAAGCCGCGCGTCTCGCTCCGGAGGTCAGCCGGAGCTCTCCCAGTCACTTCGCCGCTGTTTCCCACTCCCGGCTCGACCTCCACGACTCCGTGGATCTTCCGATGTCGAGACATCTTCGATTTGTTCGAATACGGACGGCCACAAATGTCGCAACTGAAATCTCCGTTCGTCAACGGCCAGTGATTCGTTTTCACGTGGCTACTCAGCTGAGCCACGTCCGGAAACACTTTCAAACAAACCCCACAAATCAGGGGCACCGTGTCCGAATGCACACCCATCACGTGCTTCCAATAATCCACTCGACTTCCCCACAGCTTGCCACACACTTCGCAAGTGTTTGGCGACGAACCCTGGATCAGGTGGTGCTGCGCGTGCTCGTTTCGCAACGCCTTCGTCGCAAATATCTTGCCGCAATCCTCTCGTTCGCACTGTAAAGTTCCGATGCGGAAAAATGGAAATTAACAATCGATACAGCGAAAAATCACGAAATCAGGTAAAATAACGATGAAAAAAATCGAAATTAAAAATTCATAAAGCAAAAAATCACAGAAAGTTCCAATGCAAAAAAAAAAACGAGATTAAAACTCCCCAAAGCGAAACACAAATAGCAATTTTCCAGGCTCAACGAAACCGACACAGAACCATAAAAATGACTGTATCACAAAACTCACCCTCATCGATGGATCTTCGCTGTGATTGCCACTGACGTGAAGCCATCGTTCCCATTTGCTAGGATGCGAGCTACCGCAGAGTTCGCAAACAAAGAACAAATGATACTGCGCCTTGGTTCCGTTCACGCCAGGGACGGCAACGGCGGCGGGTCCGTTGTTGGTCGGTATCGCGACTTGGCTGCCCGGCACGAGGCCTTCGGACTGTAAGAAAAAAAATAAAATCGATCATGAAATTCGTTAATTTCTTTTTTCTCGCAAATTTCAACTTTTTCGCGAGTAAGAACCTTGTGAGCGTTTCGTTGATGGCGAATCAAGTGATCCTCGTTAGGAAAAGATTTGAAACAAATATAACAATCGACTTTGTCGCCGTCTTCGGGGTCAAAGTCCATCAAGTGATCGTTGGCCTCGTTGCTGTTGAAACTTTCGTTGTAATAATTGGCGTTGAGTTGAACAAAACTGGCAGGATCGTATCCAGGGTCGACGTTGTGAATGGAAACGTGAGTGATTAATTTTTTGCGAGAGTCGTGCTGCCTGCCGCAAATGGTGCAGCTGTATCGCCTTTGCTCGGAGACCAAAAGTTTCGAGCCGCCGTGATACATGTTGACGTGATTCAAAAGCTGAGCATTGTCGGAGCAGATTTTGAGGCAAACTCCGCAAGCGAAAGCGGCGAATTCTTTGTGGGTGGCTCGTATGTGTAGCCAGAGAGAAGCGCGATCGTTAAAGTCTCTCGTGCAAATTTCGCAGACGAAAACAGTTTCGATTTCGACGAGATTCCCGTGCGCGAAGCTGTCGGCGTCTTCGGAGGAATCACTCGGTGCCTCTCGTTTCCGTCCGGTCCTGACGTCCTCAGTTTTTATCAATTTTTTCCGCCACGCCTGGGCCAACGCGCTCTTTTTCGTACATTTGTCGCTCTCGAGAATGGGCGTCGGATCGACTCCGTGGCTCGATACAATGTGCCTGCTCAACGAAGTTTTCAGAACGAAATCCTTCTCGCACAGTATACAGACGAAAGGCCTCTCCGCGTCGTGAATCATCTCGTGCTGTTTCAACTTTTCGACGGATGTGAAATTCTGCGGACACATCTCGCAGTACCATCGCTTCCGAACGGGAGCCTCGTTATTTTCTGCCAAAAAGAAATACATTCAATTTTCCGATTTTCAAATTATTCCACTCGTTACATTGAACCCATGTTTTTCAACAAAATTAATTAATTATGTTCAATTGTTTTATTTTGATTTTTAAAATTCAATTAATTAATTATATTTCAATATTTCGTTGTGATTTTCAAAATTCAATTGACTAATTATTTTCGATTGTTATTATAATTTTTTAAATACAATTACAATTTAATTATGTGAATAATATTCAATTTTTTAATTTTCATTTTTAAAATTCAATTAATTAATTATTTTTAATTGTTGTTATAATTTTTGAAATTTAATTAATTAATTATATCGAATTATTTCATTTGAATTTTAATTAAAAACGTGCCTCGGCGACTTACCTATTCGAGCAACTTTGGCAGCAGGGGGTTTGTTGTTGCCAGCACCACTGCTCGCTTGGCTCCTTCGATCCTCGTAGTCTCTCTTAAGATTTTCGCCTCCCTTCGTAAGAGCCTGTTTCAGGATCGTTAGTTGTGGATTTTTCGAGAGTTTCGCTTCGGCGCTTCTGTAGTCGTTGTTGCTCTCGTCCTCGGTGTCGGTTGTGCTCGTGCTGCTCGAGATATCGGACGTGTCCACCCGAGACTTATTCTTCCGAGGCATTTTTTTCATCGGCTGCTGTTGCTGCTGCTGCTGCTGCTGCTGTTTCTCTTTGGTGGCTACGTCACTCGCGCACACTCTCGTGTGCTTGTTCAAATCCGTTACGTTCGTGTACATCTTTGGACACGTTTTACATCTGTAACGATTGTCCGGCTGCACATAAGCCACTGGCAACTCCGGAGGTGGCGGCAAACCCGTGTGCCGAGATTTTATGTGCTCCTCGAGATTCGTACGTGTCGAATATATTCGCGAACAATAGGCACACGTCACGGCCGGATGTCCTCTGAAAGAAATTTTACGTTATTTCCATGGCAATTTACTTTTTACTCAATAAAAATTTGACTAATGTTCAGGTCCATGCCTGGTTTCTATTCCGCAACGATTATTTTCAAGTTTTAACCCTAGAACGCCAACCTTATTTTTTTTACCTATTCCGGGGTCATACAGACCCCAATTTTGAAAAATTCACATCTCCGGTAAAATTTAACGAAAAGCCTTCAACCTGGGCTCATTATTTTCCTTTTTTAATGCAGAATCACGCAAGCCTAGAGCAATTTTGCTTGAATTCAAAAAATTAGTCAAAAATGCGGTTAAACGATAAAAAACGGGAGAACGAATGGAAAAATGGCGCGGGATTTAAAGTCGTCCGTTCTAGGGCTCTAGGGTTAATGCTCTCAGTGCATGAAAACCCAAAGAAAACTGACCGATGAGTAGTTGAAACGTGTCCCCATCGATGCTTCGCTGTCGAGTACGATTTGTTGCAAAGATCGCACTGATAAGGTCTCTTGTAGGAGGTGTGATCGTCAGTGACGACTTTGGCACCGATAACGTCACCCGCGCCGACGTGAATTCTCGCGTGCAGCGACAAGTGACCCTTTGAACTAAAAGCTTTGTTGCATAACGAGCAAACGTAAACTTCGTGTTGCTCGGAGGTATGTTGAAAAGTTTCCATCAAATTTCTCGTTTTCGAGGCTTGTGTCTTTTTCGAACTCGAATCGTCGAGTTCCTCGGTGACCATGGGAGTCATTTCCAAAAAATCGCTCGGATTAGTCTCCATGTCCATTTCGTACTCGTCGGATTTGCGATCGTCCTCGAAGCTGGTCGCAAAGACTTTGGCAACAGCTGTAAATCGAGGAAATGCATTTTTCAACTTTAAAAAAGAAAAAACAACAAAATTGACGTCGGAAAATTCGGAAAAAACGTTTACCATCCTCGGCCCCGCTGACGTTATGAATTTCTTCGATCTCGTGTTCTCCCTCGCCGTCCGAATTCAGTCTGGGCGGTGTTCCAAGTGCGGCGTTAGGATTTACTATGGGGGCTTCGGGAATGAGTATGGGCATTTTTTCTTTTTCCTTGAGGAGCTCCGAGCGCAGCTCCGAATAACTTTCACCCCCATTTTCGATTTGTTTACCAGTCTGAAAAAAAAAAAACAAAAAATATTCTCATGATAATCGTGCTTGCGACTGGCTGACGATAATTTTCATTGGGAAAATGTGATTTTTACGTACGGCAGTGCTCCCTGGTGGGAGGCACCTTTCCAGAAGAGCAACGGCATTGACGCAAGCCGTTCTGAAGTCGTAAAAATTTTCCAAATTGTACATACATCGATAACACAGACACTTGGGAAGTCGATCGTCCTCAGCGATCTGTAAAGATAAAAAAAATCTTAAAAACCAACTTTTTCGTTTTTTCACGAGAGTTCCGTTGAAAAATAGTTAAAAAATTCGTGTCGGAAAGGTCAAAGGGCGTGCAGACACGTCGTTGAGAACGTTCGCAACGTTGAGAGAGAGAGAGGACTGTGGGGCGAGAGAAAGAGAAAAACAAAATCTCGGTGGCAGGCATCGCGAGCGTCGAGTGTTTCGAAAGGTTGGACGAAAAAAAGCGAGTCTCTCCGGTTGCCCGACGCGCCCGCTTACGACGTCGATGCTCAATAAGCAGGGCTCCCCGGCTTATTGTTTCTTCAGGTATACGCGCGATACCTGGGGAAACGAGGCTCATCCTTCGCCAGAGAAAAAGGGACTCGAGCGACCTGAACACGCTTTACCCGAGCCTGCATATATATATATATATATATGTATATATCTATCACATACATATATGTATATCAAGCTTCTGTATTAGGAGCCCGGGCGAGTCTCACCGAGGGGAGACGATGGCAACTGCGACGACGACGACAACGAGGAAACGTCTTTGAAGCCAAGATACCGAGTTTTCCATGTCGAGGCTCGAGTGGAGGGGGAAAGAGGCAACCGCGGGGAACGGGCCAGGTATGTCTCGTGCGGGATTGAGCGAGCAACGAGCAGGGAATCTCGTCCTAAATATTCGGTGGAAAAATATTCGGTTATTTCCTCTCGTTGTCGAGTTTTCATGAATCGACAATCGTTTTATTTTTGTTTGCTGAATACTATGGAATCGCGATATTTCATCAGGTCGCCTCTTCGACATTTGCCGAAAGGGGAAATGACGGAAATGGAAGATTTTGCGAATGTTCGTGGAGAAGTCGCACGTGCTCGGGGTCGCACGATCGTTCGTCCAATCGCGCTGCGTCAATCGAGCAGTTTCGTTCGAACTCGTATCCGCCAACGTAACCAATGACCTTGGATCTCTCTCTCTCTCTCTCTCTCTCGACCGTAGGAGGAAGGGAAACGAGGCACGTTGTGAAAAACAAAGTTTCGTACGTCGTCGAGTTTTCAAGCCTCATTTCCGCGATCATCGTGTTCCGCTCTCCTGTACGCGGTGCTCGACGATGTCATTATCATCCCCACCCCTCCCTCGCGTCTTTCGCGGTCGCTCGTCGTACATTTCGTCCGCCACGAGAAACCGATCGTGTTGTGATTCTTTGGCGCGCGATGGAATTGCAGCGACGACGTCGTATCGCGAAACGAAGCGCGTATTCTCCTCGCCTCGGTTGTTACTACGTACGACGAGAAGGACGACGAGTGTGCGCGGGCCACGAGATACGAGAGGAATGAGGACGGAGAGCGAGAGAGAGAGAGAGAGAGAGAGAGCGAGAGAGCGAGAGAGAGCGAGTCGGGGGAAAGAGTCGTGACGCGATCGCCGTCGCCGTTTGGACGACAACGTCGGCGAAGCCCGAGAAGCCAGAAGAGGCGTCGTCGTCGTCGAGGAGGAGACTGAGCGCAGCAGCAGCAGCGACGACGACGAGAGAGAGAGAGAGAGAGAGAGAGAGAGAGAGAGCGAGGCGGCGCGAGAGAGCGAGTAAAGCAGCAGCAGCGGCGAGGCGAGAGCCTCGGGGTTCGGGGCGACTGAGGAAACCGCGATTACGATAACGACACCAGCACGACGGACTCGACTCGACGAGGAGGAGGACGACCATGACGACGATGACGAATCAACGTACGATCAAATGTTACGTATGTCTGTAGAAACCTACGAATCACAACAGCCAACATCAAAATTATCCGATCAAAACAATTGCCAGTATTTCCATTTTTTTTTTTTTTCTTGTTACCGAAAAGCACCAAAAATTTCTGCTTTTTCGTAGCAACAATAAGTTACGAGGATCATCGTTATCGTAATAATAAATATTGCCGATTAAAATGATAAGGAATTGACGAAAAAAACAGACCAAGGTCATCGGTAAATATCACTCACCTTGAAGGGCAGGCAAGTTTGTATTTTGTCAACGAGCTGACGATTTTTTCCCTCATTTCCGAAGATATCCATTTTGACGGCGTCGTAAGAGGCGCACAGCCTGCACAGCTCGTTGTAACGTTCCTTGGACGGCTCCATCCTCGTCGCCGTTCTTACACACTCGTGCAATTTTCAATGTTTATCGTTTTTTTTTTCTTTTTTTTTTTTTTTTTTTGCTAAACGCGAAAATCCGCGCACTCTCGATGGACGCACGGAATTTCTTGAAGAATCGCGACGACGTTCGGACGCGCCGCGCACGAGGATTCTAATTTTTTGGAATCCTTATTATTTCGAGAACCGCCAGCAGACGGGGCGAGACCCAAGACCAACGAGAAAAAGAGAAAAAAGTATGAAAATCGCCGTCAGACCCGCTCACCGTGCGGCCCTTGCACCCACTGATCTCCTCTTCCTCGTGGCAGTACGACTCCGCACCACGACCGAACCCCAGAGTCGCACAGCCCAACCGAGAGATGGTGGATATATTCGGAGAAAGAGAGATAGAGACGGAAAAAGGCCACCTCCTATTAGCCTCGCCTCGTCTCTCGCCAACCTCGAGGTTCACTCTCACCGCGAGTTTTTCCTTTTTTTTCTCACTCGCTCCCTCGCTCACGCTCTCTTTTTCTCTCTCTCCCTCGTACTGCGGACTTTGTCACGGCCTCCTCTGCCGGCCAACGGGCGGTAGAGACATTTTTTCTCTTCAATTTCGCTCTCGCGGTTTTGTCACATTTTGTCCACGCGCGGATTTCTTCTCGCGATCTCCCTCGAGTTTTCTAACCAAGACCCACCATCGCCGCAACAAAGTACTCCGTTTTTCAATGAGAGAAAATTTTTTTTTGCTGCGTTTACCTCCGGAAAAACTCCCGGTCGTCGCCTTGCTTCGAAACCAACTCACTATCGCGTTGACGAGAAACAAAACACATCGATCTATGGATACGAATGTTTGGCCATTTCTTCACTTTGTTTTCGACACCCTTTGATATTATTTTTTCAAACTGTGACATCCTCGGGAAACCGTGTGCTACATATTTGTATACAAGCTTTGCCGGAAGAGCGTATCGTTACGAACAACGCACCTAAACCGGCTGCCACCGCCATACTGTACACAGCGGACACTTGTTTCA
This sequence comes from Hyposoter dolosus, assembly GCA_963921915.1. Lineage (NCBI taxonomy): Eukaryota > Metazoa > Arthropoda > Insecta > Hymenoptera > Ichneumonidae > Hyposoter > Hyposoter dolosus. The sequence goes on from OY998138.1 coordinate 11,697,657, forward strand.
CCCCCGCCGCTGCAAACGCTCCGGACGGAGCACCGAGCGACAGCGACGGTGCCGGCCTCCTGGTGGCTTAATTTGCGACTTTCCGCACCATCGGATTGCATTCTAGAGATATCTTAAGCCCATTACACAATGAAAAAAAAATACATATAAGACATAAGCAATAAGGAACAAATTCCTATTTCTTTTTTGTTACTTTTGAATTGTGAATTGATCAACGGTGCTGCCATCGCTGGATTCCGTTATTCCTCATTCCTTGTTTTTTATTCCTTATTCCTTATTTTTTTTTTATTGTGTAATGGGCTTTAGTCCTTTATAACCGGCGAGCAGCCCCCTGACAGTCCTGACACTGGCCTGTTTTGTCTGTACGATAAATGCAAACGCGTTTTGTCTCGAGTTTGAAATTCTTGAAATCACCACCAGCAGCGCTGGCTGTTCTGCTGTGTCAACTTCAATATTCCGAATACGCGGGCTGTTCTTTTTCCTATTTCCTAAATAAGCCATGCAAATTAAAATATTCTCATTTGTTGAATGACTTAAAATATTAACAATTCCAAGCTAAACAATTCAAATGATAATTCAAATTATTATGATAATGATAATATAATGATAATTCAAATTAATACTTTTATCATTTTCTCGTTTCATATTGATTTTACAAAAAGTTATTCACAATATTTTTATTATTCATTTATTTCGTATTTATCGAGAAACAAATTATTTACAATAGCCTTTGATATGATATATTCGAGACGCCGGTGGCGTGGGTGCAACATGTATACATATATAAAGTTCTCACAGAACAGCTAGCAGCACGGTGCGGCAAGCACATTCGCCGCGTGCCGTTTTTACCTACCAGTCAGGGGACTCATTCCTTATACCCGCGAGCGCCTACAAATCTGCTTTACCTGCTGAAATCGAAAGAGCAAAAACGACTGGACAAATATATTATTTCTGAATCCACGATTTTCGTAGCGCGTGCAAAAAGTCAATTTTGACGCCGTTTGTCAATCGAAAATGTTCTGCGAGCCGCTCATCCATAAATTATCGTTTTTCTCATCAATTATTATTATCAATTATTGTTTCTATTCCACGTGCTCTCCGTATAACTTTTCGCAATACGACAACTGTATTCATAAAATCCCTCTTGTACGGTCAATATCTTCTTTCAAAAATATCTGTGATCATAAATATCCGCGATTAAATAACTATGTGAGTAACGGGGCAGTTGGTTGAATTTTTCCCACTCGTCGATCATTACTCTACACAAAAGCACACAGCACGTCGACACAGCAGTGTAGCACGAATCGAACTGATCGTTGAGCTAATTACCGAAATTCGAAAAATTACGTTCATCTCTATAATCGACACAGAACTATCACGTGACTTCTCTAGCGGCAGGTTGATCGATAATCGTCACGATAGAACGTAAGAAATGTTGTCGTACAAAATTTTCTCCGGATTTTAAGTTTTGCAACATCTTTTTGATATCGTTTAGTCTCTTTGTTTTTTTTTTTTTTTACAATTTTTCATTTTATTTCATGTACATTTGTGTTTGATCGCTAATAATAATGTTAGCTTTGATTATCATTAACTGTAATAATCGTTCATTCACGTTCACTAATCACTTAATAATTCACAGTAAGATTCTTGTAATGTTTCTTTCGTACATTGTTATTCGCTCGTTTTCATATTCGTTTCGATTTTCTTTATTATTCTTTTTTGGTCGATATAGCGAAAAAAAAAAAGGAAAAAAGTTGTTCCAAAGTAATTTGAAAAGCCTGCAGAGTTTTCGATGCTCGAGGCGCGTGTTTCGTGGAGGAATTGATGGTTTTCAATCATTTTGTGATACGGACCTTTGGGATATTTCGTAATGACCGTTTTCATTTAAAAAGAAACAAAAAAACGTGATTTATCGATTTTTTTAAAATGCCACTGGAGCGCGCGACGATTTTGCCTCTTGGTATCATTCTCGTTTGTTCATTTTTCTCACGGATCTGAGAAAAATTTTTGGAGCAAGAGGAAAAATCGATAAAAACGAATTGGCCGATGATCGAAGCAACGAATCTTCGCTCTTCGAAAAACCGAAGGATTAATAAAAGTTCGTAGACGCATTTAGCGATGGCGAGGACGCTCAGGAGAACATGATCTCGAAATCGTCGATGTCGGAGAGAGAAAAATCATCGGGAGAATTTGGATCGTAATCGACGCTATCGTTGGCAGAATCGTCGCCGTCCCCGCTGTCGTCGTCGTCGTCGTCGTCATCCTCCTCGTCCTCTTCATCGTCGTCCTCATCATCGTTATCCTCTCCCTCGTTGCCAGGCTCATCGGCGCCATTTTCTCCTCCAGCGGCTTCCGCGTTATCGGCATCTGTTGAAAGTTGACATTTTTTTTCATTTTATTCGCACAAGAGAATCGCCGAAGCAACGGGCAAAATAATATTCTCGGAGGAAAGCTTACCATCGGCATTGTTGTCGTCGGACGCCGAGTTGGAGCCATCATCGTCGCTCGCGTCGAGATCTTCCTCGTCCTCGTCCTCTTCCGCCTCATCTTCGTCGTCGCGCCTTCTACCGACGTCGTAAAGTCTGACGCACGATTCTTGGCCGCTGTCGAATTCGCCCTGATTCTCGACTATGGCTATTTGCGTATCAAACTTGTTGCAGGCCAAACCGTAAATTCCTCTCTTGACATCGTACGTCGCTGAAACGGTAAATCAGGTTAATTCATTAAAAATAAATAAATAAATAAATAAATAAATAAATAAATAAATAAAGTCTCAGTAAACACACATGGGTCTGGGGTGCCCATTCAGGGAATAGCGTGAAATTCTCGTTTTTCATACCGATTACCATTAAATAACAATAATAAAAACGAATTTCCATCCATCAATCATTTTCTTTCGTTCTCGTTTTCGTTTTCTTCAAAAAATAAATTCTGGGCCATAAAATATGGATAATTTACTACAAAAAACGTCTCTACGAAAAACAAAACAAAAAATGCATATTTATCGGAATACAACGATTTGAAAAAACACCTTGGGTCAAATTGACCCAGTGTGTATAGGAGGTGTGCGCTCGAAGGCTTAGTAACCAATTGTTTATCATTTTTTCCTAATAATAATAACAATAATAACCCTCGATAGACACACATGGGTCTGGGGTGCCCGTTCGGCGAATGGCGTGAATTTTCCGTTTTTCGTATCGATTACCATTAAATAAGAATAATAAAAAAAAAAAATTTTCCATCACCCGGTGAAGCCTCTCTTTCCACAGCTCCAAAACTAATTTCCTGAATTTTTTTCCGATTTTTTTAACCAGTCCAAGAACAGTAAAAAACGGTTGGGCCTCCCAGACCCATGTGTGTCTACGGAAGGTTGAAAATGAAAGTGTTAATTTAATCGATATAATGAGTTCTTTGGTGGGTTTTTCTTACCGATGCTACTGTAGTCGAGGGCGTCGAGAGTTTTGAAAGAAGTGACATAATGAGACTCATCCTTGCCCTCCTGATCGAGCGAGACCGCGTAAATGATGTGATTGACAGGCGAGAAAATGACGTCCATCTGATCGAGCGTAGGAACAGTTTTGAGCAAGTGAAAAGTTCTCAAATCCCATACTTCGGTGTTGGAAACAACTTCGGTACCGTTAGGATGAAAAACACCGTTTAGGGTTTGATTGAGTTTATCAAATTTGTGAATTTCCTTGCCGGAATTAACGTCCCACAGGATACCATCGCTGAGAACGAGTTCGTCGTTCATACTGAAGGTCGCACGATTTTTCGTGTACTCGTTGGATATCGAAGGACTCAACGTCATTATCAGTTTCCCCGAAGCAATGTCGTAGATGGTGGCACTCTCGCCTTGAGTTCCGATTATTCGATCTTGGAGCTTTCCAAACTCTACGTAATCCTCGTACTCGAAAGGCACCTTCATGTCGAAAAATGTCCCGATGCTCCACAGAGCAGACATCGGGCTTATCCAGGCGGTCGAAGTCAACAAAAGATTTCCTCGTTTGTTGCACTCCATGTGGTAGAGATACGACTCGTGACAGTGATAAGTCGCTTCTTCGGTGCCGGTATGAGCGTTGAACATTTTTACGTCGCCGGCGTAAGTCCCGAGGATGAGATATTGCTGACAAGGTGAAAATGTACAACAAGTGAAAGTTCCTTCGACGTCGGTCGTTCGAAAAGATTTGACAGGACAAAATCGACTGTAAATGTGTCTCCGATCGAGTCTCTGGCTGTCCATGCCGAGGGGCCTCCTGGTTACTCGTACGGTGACGTTTGCTGCGGAGGCGTTTTTCGTACGAGGATCCGGACACTTGTGAGGTTCGAGCAGATTGAATTGGGGGCACGTGACCATTGGATTTTTACAAAGAGCGTGTTGATTCGTGAGGTATTCGGTGATTATGGAATCGAGGGTAATGGTGGAAGCGTTGCTGCTGACGACACCGGAGCAGCCGGGCCCGCCGCCAGGCCCGGGGACGCCACCGCCGCCGGCGCCGCCGACGCCTCCCAAGGGATCTCTCGATATTTGTTTCTGGAGAGACCGGCAACTCGACGATGGACAATTGTTGCTCGAGGAAGGAGTTCCGGAAGCGTTTTGCGAGGCTCCGCCGATCGACGTGTTACCGCTTGCGGCGCCGTTCCCTCGTTCTCCTTGGCTGTGTTTCTTTTGATTAATTTGAAGCTTAATCGGTTGCTGAGTGTGGCCGCCAACGCCAGGACTCGAGCTCAGACTGTCCGAGAGTTTGACTCGCACCGAAGACTGTCCCGCCATTGTCGGGCTGGGGGTACAGCCGACCGTGTGGCTGACGAATCTCGGTGTACTCGAGGTCGGCGTGCACGAGCCAACGCTGCCACTGCCGCCGCTGCTTCCCACGCCGCTTCGCACGGCTCCCTCGCGAGGTCCGCATCTCCCGCCGGTGTTGTACAAATTAACAGGCGCCCCCGGTAAGAAAACGAGTCGGGAGATGGTCGCAGGGCTTCTGTAAGTAAAAGGCTGATAAGAGGTAACGGGTTTCATAATCGCGTGAGAATCCAAATTTGCTTCTTTCTGGAGGCTCGTGGCAGTTTCTTTCATTCCTTTAGCCACGAGATGCTGATAAATCAATTGATTCAATTGTTGTTCGTTGTACTGTATCCTCGTCTGAGCAACGACGTTTGCACGATGCAGACTCACTAGAGAAATCTCGTACTCGGCTCCTGTGGGTTTTGCTTTTCCGGAAACACGTTCCATCAGTTCGAGGGCGTATTTTTGGAAAGTAACGTGCTCCTGGCGTTTTTCCTGCAAAATCGGATCCTTCATGAGCGACTGGATCTGGCCGTCGGTGAACATCGGCAATTTGCTGATTATTTGTCGAACTTTTTCGCTTCGAGCAAGACCCGCGAGGGCTCGACACGCCAGAGCTCGTATGCTGTCGGCGTCGGTGATCGGAGTCTTAACCATCATTAGTTGCAAAAGCACCATGATGCCGTTGTTGGAACGGACGCTTTCCCAAACTCGCTGAATTAGCTCTTCGCTGTTGTTTATATTTGTTTTTTTCTTCGCGGAGCCCGTGACGGAAAATCTTGCGACATTACCGCCCACTCGGTTGATCGGGGCGCACACGCAATTCACCAGTGCTCGCAGAGCCGCTCTCTGGACATCGGCGTCCGCGATTATCTCGCACTCGGCCGATGCGAGCAACAGATTTATCGCCATCGTCATCGACATGTCCGGCATATCGACGCGATCGCACAAAAGCAACATCACCTTTGGAACCACCGAACAAACCGCTATTACGTCCAGACACGATCTCACCGTCTCTGCGATCGACGTCGTGTGCACGCGGCTGCTGTAATTCCACTCTCGAGCAAATGCTATTATTTGGAGCAAGAGAGTTATTCCGCCGAGTCGATAAAGCTCCTCGACCGGTGGCCACGTCGCTCGAACTGACATTAACTCTTGGATCGTTTCGACTTTTTGTTGGACCTCCTCGCTGCTCAATTTGCATGCTTTGTAAGGCGGCAGCGAGGGCTGCCACGTGTCTCGTTCCGTTCTCGCCATTTCCATTCGCTGGAGCTGTTCGGCTTTTAAATACAAATGCGCTTCCATGTATCGTTTGAGAGCGACCGCGACGTGTCGGACGATTTGTCGCGACGCGCACTCCACGTCGTCGTTCAGCGCCGGTTCTTCCTCGATATTTAAAATCGGCAGCGTCGATATGACGTTGAACAACTTTCGCAAACCATCCTGCGCGTCAAATTCCTCGAGGATTACTTTGAACGGAAAAGAAAAACCGAAAAACATGGTCGCGTGGCATCTTCCCGAATCGTGACTTCGCTCCAAAAGCCACAGAGCGTATGTCACCAGGTCGCTTATTATGTGCTTTGGCAAGAGACAAACGCGCTCCATCGCGTCCTCGCAGTACGCGAGATAATAAAGACATATGGAAACTCCCGTAGCCGCTACGCTCGGTCGCGGCACATCGAGCAACTTCTGCAATCCTCCGACGTTCAGAAACTCGATGGAGAATTTTTTGTGGCACAAGAGAGAAGCGAGATATTTCAAAGCCTCGAAAGCCAAACGACTGTCCTTCGTTTCTCGGACATTTGTGTACTTGAGTATCAGCTCCAGGGCGTTTTGCTCGAATACGTGACCGAGGAATTCTTGGTACTCGCCCATCGGCGTCAGATAACGAAGGATCAAGATTTGTCGAGTTGCCGGTGTCGGCGGATGAATTTGTACGTTGCCGATCACGTAAGTCTCCAGCTCGGCCCACGACGAATTCGAATTTCCCTCCAAGAGGCTCGAGCACGGCGCGTTCCCGCTCGTTGTGCCCGCCGTCGCCGAACCTCCCGTTCCCCCCACGTTGCTCTGCGAGCCTCTCATCGTTAAATTCAATTTTACCGGCGTCACGAGCGCTCGAGGTGGCGGAGTTGCTCGGCTGTTGGGAGTCGTTGATTGCGAGTTCGTCGAGGAGTTTACCGGAGTTTTTGGTATCGCCGTCGGCGGAGACATCATCTCCGGGTAACTATTCTCGAGGCTTTTCACCGGCGTCGTCGCTATCAAGGACATTGCTTCCGGGTGCTCGACACTGTTTTTCACTTTCTTTGCCGGCGGGGTCTCGTCCGGACTCAACAGACTCTCGTCGTCCGAACAAAACGATGCGTTTCGCGTCGGACTTTTGTTCACACCGTTTTCTCGACGTTTCTCTCGCACTTTCCGCTTCCCCGAATGCACTCCTCCTCCTCCCCCTCCTCCTCCTCCTCCTCCTTTGTCTCGCTCAGCCTCGCTACCGTCGCCTCCCGCGAGGCTGTTTCGATTTTGACCAAAATGAGCAAACGGACGTATACTCCCTCCCGAACATTGTCTATCCTCCTGCGCTTTGCCCTGCAACTTGTGAAGCCTCTGCAACATCAAAGGCACCATCTTGCCATTTTGCTCACGAAAACCCGTCGCAATGTCTTGCACTTCCATCGCCGCGGCCAATAACCCGGTCGCGTAACTTTGCAAAGGCTCCACGCTTTTCTCTGCCCATGAAAACAACCTGTGAATTAACCCGTCCATGTCTGGTTGAAATACCGCCGAAGTATCCAGCCCTGGCAGTATATCCAGCATCAAACGACAAGCTGCTATGTTCAATTTCCTTACATCCCGCCCGTTTATTCCGGCCCTCGTCCAAAATGTGTCTCGAAGGTAATCGTTTATGAGCTGCAACCAAACGCAAAATTTTATTTTTAATTTCTCATTTTAAATTACATACGAATTTTTATTAAAAATTATTATTTCACTTAAATATTTCGGTAAAGATGAAAACTTTGTTGACGACGATGGAGTATTTTTCGTTGATGACTAAATTTCCGTCTTTTCCACGGTATTTTCCAATTACAGTTTCAACAAAAACCAAATTTCTCATCGTCGCAATCGCATATTCAGTCAAAACACCAAAACTTTTGTTATTTATTGAAATATTTTCGAAAAGATTTCATTTTCATTGGAAAATTGTTCAATTTTCAAAATTTGCCACGGTCCCAATGGTATATTGAGTCGATATGTCCAAAACTTTTGTTATTTATTGAAATATTTTCGAAAAGATTTCATTTTCATTGAAGATTTTTGTAATTTTCAAAATCATCAAATTTTTCTAGACAATCTAAATTTTCAGCCGCAAAAATCGATTGTTTTATCATCAAAATTGCATTCTGCGTTTAAGCTTCGAGCTTTACCAAAGAAAAAAGGATTTTTACCGAATTTCAATGTTACCGCTAAAAAAAACTCTTTACCTTTGTCATAAAGTTATCCTTTCGAAACAATACTTTGAGTATATGTCCAAAGTCGCACTCTGGATCGGTTCTGGAAGGATGCCTCTCGTCGAAAGGATCCGGATCCATCTTGAGGTAGTTCTCGGTCTCAGATTCTATTATCTCCGCCAGTCTCTGTAGGGTGGGTGTAGGATCGTAGGTAGGAGCGACATGGTCTTCTTCCCATTGCCGCAATATCTGTACAACATCGGTCACCTCCGCCAATGTTTCCGCCGTCGCCATATTTCGCCTGAATTTTGATAATTAGCAGAATTACAAAAACATTTATTCACGCGCGACTGGGAGGAAGATTTTTGGTTGCGCGTAGCGCGCGCGATAGTGTTAGGGCCTTAGGATGCGTATTCGTTGGAAATGAAATTTTTCCTTGAGCACGTAACCGTGTGCGAATGATGGAACATTCAAAATTAAATTGAGCCTGACAGGCTGCGTCTGCGAGCAGCAAGAATTATCGGGGAAAAAGGAATTTCATGGAAAACCTAACCTAAAAGTCAAATTTCACAGATCCGAGTAACGCATAGTGCAACTCGTGGGTTCGATATTTTTCACGTTGCAGACAAGATTAACGCGATATCGTGACAGTATATTTATCTTATCGATGTTTATTGCATGGAAATAATGAAAATAACAAAAAAAACGTATGTACGAACGTGTGTCGCGTGCGCTTGCTGTTCACAGGTTATAGACAGCTACTGTACTCTCGCTCGATCCTTTTCTTCTGTACAGTATCGGACCACCGGACGCCGTTTTTCTTTTTGCACAAAAGTCACAAACGATAGAAATGTAGATTGTTCGTAAAAATATATATGCATGTTCAAGAATAAAAGTGTATAGAGAAAATAAATGACTTTTGACAGTTTTCACGAAAAGACTTTCTGCAAACTGGCGTTAACGAACATTGTGCAAACTTTTCATCTTTGAGTTTTTTTTCTTTCACCGACCTCCCGAATACAGTGGGATTATTTTCTTCGTATCTTGCCCGTACAATAGTTTAGCTTAATAGGAGTATATATAATAGATCTATACATACGTGTATAGCCGAAAAAAAGGTTTGGTGCGACACGCGAGAGCGCGAGAGGAATAACGTGTGAGTATGCGACTATGCGAAGAGCGTGTGACGTGTGTGATACTACATTCGTAAGCGCTGATTATTCAGTCGCAAACTGAAAATGCTGCAAACTGCGCGCCGCTCTCCGTTTATCAACGCATGCCGCCGGGAATTTAATTTCTCGATCTCGCAACTCCGTAAGCAGTACGCAGTACGCATGCGTCTTCACCGCCACGAGGAACGCTCGCCGCGAGCGAGATTTATTGTGCCCGGAATATTCGTAATTCGTGTACAGCAAGCGGAGAACCGAGCGAGAGTTTCAACGATTTTCATATGTCACAAGTGCCGAAACTTTGCGTTTAAATGCGATTAGATGAAATCTTATCGTGTCCACACCGTGTGCAAACACTCCATAGCGACGAATCGAATCTCCCGATAAAAACATTCCTTTTCCGCTCGTTCCGAATGTATCAACAATGTCCAAAAGACTCGTCAAACAATCTGACAGCAATTCCTCGCCAGCTAAGAGAGCAAAAGTTGGCAGTCCCCTCGAACCCGGTGAAATGGGCCCGAGAGACAGAAAAAACAGATGCAACGACGGTGGGCGTAGAAATACCAACGACGATTTATGGGGCGACGATTTCGATGACAACGCGATCGAGGAAATGGACTTTATCGCGTCTCAGGCTTGTTCCCAAGTAAGTTTCACCAACAAATAAATCCCATTCCCATTTATTCCCAACTAATGGACGGAAAAACTCCAGGACGTCGACTCGCACTTTGCAGAGCCACGGAGAAGCGTAAATCTGGATAAAGAAGCGGACGCTAACAGAGCCGGAACGAGCGCCGAGCCTTCCAGCACTATTAGAACCTACAAGCGTTTTTCTACCGAGTCACGACTCAACAAACTCAAGCAGCAGCCGACGACGTCGCATTTCAATAACAAACGCAGTTCCCTCGGCACCGAGGAGCGTCTTCATTCCCAAAAAATTTCATCGTCCGAAAACCTTCGAGAAATCGGAACCAACAATTGTTCCATGGTTTTCGACGACTTTAAATCGAGTCTCCTCCAGAGGGAAAACATCAACTCAACTTTTTGTCCCAACAACGACGTGGTTCTTGTTTCCGGTAAGAATAAAAATGCAAACTTCGCAAATATACCAACAATTTTGATTATTCTCTCTTGCTAACAAGATAATTCACTATTCGTTGGAAACAGATGAAAAAAATATGAGACGGTTGGAAAAATTGGAGCAGGAGAATAAAAAGCTCTTGGACGACTTCATGACCAAAGAGGGGGAAACGGTTTTCCTACGGAGTCAATTACAGCAGACTCAGTTGAGGGCGGAAAACGAAAAGATCGAAAAAGCTCGTTTCATCGAGGAACAAGCCAGCCGACATCGTGCTGAGCTCGATGCTCTCCACAAGGAGAAAGAAAATCTCAAGACACAGAACGAATTTCAGGTACTCAAACAATCCTTAACCCTGGAACGGTAACCTGGGGTGAAAAACGACCCCAGGCGACTTTAACACTCGGTCTGTCAACCTGGGTCATTCGTGTCCAGGCAAATACGACGGATCGCTCCATTTATTGGATCAAAAGTGGATGAAAAAATGTATTTTTCTACAATTTTATAATTGAAAATCCAAGTTTAAGGTTTCGAACCGTAGCCTGCATTTTTTCAGAATTTTTGGAATGTAACAACAGGCTGAAAGAACGGTGTGTCAAGTTTACAGACGAAAGGTGAATCGTTTTACCGCATTTTTGACTCATTTTTTGATTTGAAGCTAAATTTCCCCAGGCTCACGTGATTCTGCATTAAAAAACGAAAAGAATGAGCCCAAGTTGAACTTTTTTCATTCAATTTTACGGGAGATAGGAATTGTTCAAAATTGGGGTCTGTATGACCCCGGGTTACCGGAATAGGTCAAAAAAATAAGGTTAGCGTTCTAGGGTTAATTTTTCAGCACTTTTTGGTGATAAAATCGATTTTTTACCAAATAAATCTCGATGAAATTGAATTTCCTCTTCACCGTTCTCTTTGGCATGAAAAAACGAAAAGATTCATGTACTCACAAGTCGAATTACTGCTTTCGTAACGATTTTACGAACAAGAAACCCGTGCGGCGAATATTTACCCCGGTTTGTAGTTTAAAGGTGAAAAAAAATTGTGTTTGTTCGCTATTCCCTGTGGATTTTGATTGATAAACTTTTTGCAGACTCTGCAGCTGGGCACCTTGATGGAACGATGCAAATTGCTGGAATCGGGCGCGGTGAAACTTACTCAACCACAAAAAGCTTCGGTGAGCACGGAATCGCCTAATCGAAGTCGATTCGGCCAGCTCAATCGTTCCGTATCCGCTGTAAAGACTGTCAAAGTTAGCGAAATCAGTGTCCAAACGATCGGGCATTCTGCCACGGAAAGAATTCTCAAAACGTTGCTCCACGGTCAGTAAAAATGAGGCTCGTTTACGAATTTAAAAAACGCATCGATTCTGCTGACCGATTTGTTTATTCTTTCATTTTTTTCTTCTTTAAAGATCATCCTCTCGATTCGATACCACAATCGATATTCGAGCCATCCTTGCCGGAAAAGTCTGTGGTGGATATCCAAATAATTGAAAAAATAGGTCGGAAAAATTTGCCAATTTTGCAGGAAGAGGACACGTTTCGGATATTTGGTAAGAAGAAAAAACGGTCGATTAGTTAGGGAATTTTGAGTAAACTATCCAGGAATTGGACGGAATCACTTGCACGTTAACCCTCCATGGATCATACGATTTTTTATGGCTCCCCGAATGATATCGAGCTTTTTCGTTTTGCCACTTAAATCTCTCGTATTTGGAGAGAAAAAAATCTGAAAAAATTCTGGAATCCTCTCCATTGATTCTACTTTAAGGTTTCATAGTTTTTACAGTCCTTGCCCTTGTTTTTTTTCAATGAAACGTTTCAAAAAACAAGATTTTCAAAAAAAAGTCGTCGCCCGGGTCTTACAGACCCATATGATCCGCGAAGGGTTAAAAATCAGTTCTCCTCTAATCATTCCACTTTGTTTACGCTTAGAAAATCCGGTGTTGGTGAAACCCATCGTGAGTATCGTGGACGGCAGAACATTGAACGTTGAATTTTTTTTACCCGACATTGCCTCAATGATGAAAAAAACTTATACAGAAATAAATTCCGAAGATTGTATACCAATGGTGAATAAAGTAAGTACGAAAAATAATTTAAAAAAAAATAAAAAAGATTCTTGTGACCGTTGAAACGCACGTGTTAAGATGAAAAGATTAAAAATTCCAGATTGTCTCTGCGACGAGAGAATTGTTCCTCAATTCGACGATCGTTCTCGAAACGATTTTCGCTGCGATGAAAAACGACGACATCAGGGACATGAACGATTTGTATTTTTCCGATTTTTACGACAACAAAATTGAGCACGAAAAATCCATTTGCGACTCGAACGTGTGGTACGATAAAGAGCGAGGAATCGAAGCGAGACGAGCTATGGGCGTGCTCTCCTACATTGCCCAAGCGTCGAATTATCTCTGCGAATACGTAACCGGTAAAAGTCAATTAATCACCAACAACGATTATAATTATTCCACTTACAACGCACAAATGATTCGCTACAATTCGTGGGCCAAGAAAAACGAACCTTTCGAGATGCTCCAGATGATTTTGGATTTTGTCACCACCCTCGGCTTGGTCGTACGTATTGACTCCCTTTACTCGATTTTCTCTTTTCGTAGAATTTTTTAATTTTTATTTCGTATAATCTCTTCATTCCGTAAAAAAAAATTTTTTCAATAATTTCGTAAGAATTTCTTCATTCCGTAAATTTTTCGTGATCGCGTAAAAAAATAAAAATAAAAAAATAATTCCGTAAAAGTTTCGTATAATAAAGTAAAATAAAAATCGCGCAATTTTCATTACAAACAAACGCAGTACTGATAAAAATATTTCAGAGAAGATCGCACCAATTCAGCGGTTTGCTGTGCGGAATCGCGAGAACGTTGTGCAGCGTCCAGAGGCGAATTGGCTTTTGTCCGAGAGGGTGAGTTTCCACGATTACAAAAAATTCGCCCACGACGTACGATGAAACGAAAAATCGAGTAATTCAGAGGATAAAATTTTTATTGAAGTTTGGAGTACGTTACGAAAATATTCAAGGAGATGGTGTTCTCGAGGCCTCTGCTCCGCTGTTTTCTGCCCATGACAATCATGATGGAGACCTTTTGCAAGTCCAGGACCTTCGGACAAAGTCTTTGTTCTTCCCGGCCGAGTACGTACTCAATATTTATCGAATGACGACGCGAATCTCTACAACGAAGGACTCTCAATGTTATTATCGTTTCAGATATGAAAATATGGAACGGGGTGCTGCATTTTACGGCAGGTGAGTCGACGCGTCTCCCAAAATTTCCATTTTAACCCTAGAACGGTAATCTTTTTTTTATTTTACACGCGTTTAGATGGAAAAAATAAACAAATTGGAAATGAAATATCTCAAATTTTAAACGTCAGAAAATTTTTCTTCATGGGAGAAAACTGTTAGTTTTGGTGCCAAGAACGTTTATGCAAAATTTCAAAAGAACCCCAAAAAAAGTCGTTCCGTGATAGTAATATCTTAAATCTCTAATTTCGTTGATCCAGATGCGTGTTCGTTGGAGATTTACATGGCGCAGATCGAGCGATTCCCTCTCGACGAAATGACGACAATCTGCATAAGCGACGCGTTTCTCTCAAGCGTCAATCTCTTGATCGGCGCTGAGAGTATATCGTGGATAACCGAGTCCTCGAAATCGTGTCATTGTTGCTCGAGAATTCTCTCGTTCGCGATAACGTTGCTCTACAAATGTTCCAAGATTAATTTGCCTCAAGTTGAGACTAAATCCAAACCGAACGGTAGCGACGACAAACTCTTCCGAACGATTCTCAAAAAGAAGCAAATTAACGCCTTGAAAAAGGGCATCAAATTTCTCAGTTATCTCGCCAAACGAGAGCCCGACTTTATCATGAGAGTCTCCGACATCGAAGACTCTTTTCATTTGTTCATGCAACACGTAACCAACTTTGATGGACTCCAGCTTCACGAGAACGAACGTGAGTTTATTTCTCGCTCCGCACAATCAAAAATTCCATTTTTTATTTTTCTTTTATTTTTTTAATTTAAAAAAACAAATTCTTTTTATTTTATATTCTTTTCTGTAATTTTATTTTTTTATTTATTATTTTTTTATTATTTTAATTTTTCTTTTTATTTTCTTTTTCGTTTTTTTTTTTCGTTTTCTTTCGTTTTAGCTTTTTTTTTCTATTTACAGAGGAAGCGCTGATGCTCATAAAGTTGACGTTGTCCCCGGAGCGACCAGCCTTGATCGAGCGACGTTCTCAACAATCGAAAGACATTTTCAGTATCAAAAGTGTCTTTGAAGATAAACCGTTGCCCAGTGCCTCGAGCGGTCGATGGTTCCAGGTCGATAACGAGAGCTTTTCCAATCGATCGATCGCGCTGTACGAAGAGGTTTTGAAAACCTGAGAATCCACCAACGGCTCTGTCTCTCGCGGATGTAATTCCAGCAGAAAACAGTGTCATCGAGAAATTTTGTTGATTCCCTCAATCGGTCAATTCTTCCTCGTCACTGAAGTACGATTTTACTTTCTTAAATCGCTTTCGAGGAACCGACGATTCCGATCGCGACTGCTCGCTGTATCGGCCGCTCGCTACCTCGTACCTGTATCTCTCAGACTCCATTTCTTCTTGCTGTGCCGAAAAATACAGATATTGTTATTACTTGACAGAAGACGAGTCGATATTATTATTTTTATACCATGATGTGTGAACGGAAATTTCTTTGAATTCGCTGCTCGAATACGCAGTAAAAATGATTGACAATCGGTACAGGAAAAATTTCGTAATTATTTTCTCCATTTCGTAACTATTTCGTGAATTCCATAATTATTTTGTACATTTCGTAACTATTTCGTTAATTACGGAATTTTTTTGGATAAAATATGAACGGAAATTTCTTTGAATTTGAAGCTCGAATATGCAGCACAAACGATTCAGAGTCGCTACGGGAGAACATTTTGTGATTCGTCTATTTCGTAACTGTTTCGTAAATTCCATAATTATTTTGTAAATTTCGTAAATTTCATAACTATTTCGTAAAATTTGTAAATTTCGTAAATTTCCTTATATGGAATCATGAATCCTCCGCGGATCAACGATTTTTTATGGGACCCCATATCAAATGGGTCCTTTTCGTCCTGCCACTTAAACTCACGTATTTGGATTGAAAAAAATCTGAAAAAATTCTGGAATCCTTTCCATTGATTCTACTTTAACATTTCAAATTTATCATAATCGTTGCATTTGTTTTATTTCAAAAGAAAACGTTTTAAAAAACGAGATTTCCGAAAAACGTTGTCGCTCGGATCGAAAGAGACCCAAATGATTTGCAGAGAGTTAATTAATTGCTTTTCCAAGCAAATGGACACACTAACCGTTAGTCTAATGGCTTCGCCGAGAGTCTCGACATCCGGCTCATTCTCCTCCTCGTCTTCTTCCTCCTCGAGATCAACATTTTTCCGCGTTTCTCTAGGATTTCGTACGGCGTTGTCGTCGTCGTCGTCGCTGTCGTAATAACTCGTGTCCGCTTGTCCGTCCGCCGTTTTGCGTTTTCTGGATCTTACTTTTTTGGGAGGCGGGACTCGGACTCCGAGAGTATTGCGACTACAATTGTAAGACAAATGACCCTCTTCCCCGCATTCCCAACATTGAGATTTGTCCGGATAATCCCTGCGTCTTATAAATTCCGTGCTTCTCCCGTTGTCCATGGCTATCGAGCTTTTTATGGTTCGGCCGCCGATCTGTTGGTTTTGGAAAACGATGAATTCCGCGGGTTGATCGATAAATAAACAATTGATTCAACTGGAATCGTTTTTTTGTGATAATAAAAATACCGTTGTGTTGTTGACGGCCTTGGCACAAGCGACGGCATCCTCCGGCTTGAGAAAGAGAATAAACGCTATGCCTTTGCTGTGTCTCGTAACTTTGTCTTTGACGACAGTGACTCTGAGAAAATCGAACGATTTTTAAAATCAATTGAGACGATTTTGAAGGTTGCATCGTTGCATGCAACGAAAGCTGATTATTTTCTATGGCAGAGGACAAAATTTTCATGCAGCATTTGTCAACGATAATGGGACAGTCTTCCTTGCCATGGAAAAACTGAATTTACTAGAAAAATTGTAACGATCGCATTAATTATCGAAATGATGAATGAAAAATATATTTTTCGTTGTTTTCCAACGATCGAAACTTCAGCATCGTTCAAAAATCGCTAACAAAAAACTTGTGCGTCGTTTTCACTCACTTGACAATCTTTCCGTAAGATTCAAACATCTGATGGATGTCATTGTTCGTCAGGGAAAAGGGCAGATTCGAGGCGTACACCGTAGACTTACTCGGCGCTATTCCACCGCTCATTATTATGTCGTTAGACTTTGCTTATCGTAGTAACCAAAAACTCGATCGACTAGAATAGCGCACCCACTGAACTCAAAAGATACACTGGGACGCTTACTGCCGTGCTGGGGGTAGCGATTTTACAAACCGAGAGAGATAGCTGAAACAGGTCGTTCTGTCCGTCTCTGTAAAGTCGGCTAAGAAAGCTTTTTGTACGTATTACCGCGCTACACGCAGGCAAACTGTTGAGCCGGATTAATATTTTTGTCTGACGTACAGTCAGAGAGACGGGACGACCGATTTCAACCGCTCTCTCTCGGCTCGCCCTCCAACGCGACAGTGAGAGTTCTCGTGTCTAGTGTATCGTGGTGAGTTCAGTGATCGCACAGTCCGGCAGCCGGCAGCGCCGAAGAAACCAAAATAGTAAACTTTCGACATAACCTCAAAGCGAGACTAGTCACGGAGTCGGACGGAGTCACAGGCGCACGTTAGTTCGAGCCACCTGTCAAAATTCTGCAGACGCACGTTCTGCACGACTGACATCGTGATGGAAAACTTCTTGAGTGCTTCAAAATCCGCACTGGTAAGTAGTGGATTTACTTCTTCGAGGAAATTCTTAAAACTAAGCAAAAAGGGACAAAAGATTCGATTTTCGTAACTGAAGAATATACACGATTTTCCATGCACCTCGATCAGCTGTTCGCGTTGTTTACGATTTCGCGGCATTTCGAGGGAAGCAGCAACGTTAATCTATTATCGTAATCGTTTGAGGAGGTTGGCTACATACGACAATATGATAAGAATTTAATAAAATTTGGCGATAACATTCTTTAGCATCAAATACGAAGACACAATTTTTTTCAAATTTAAATCCCGAAGCTGTAGCTCTAAGACGCGTTTTTGTAGATCTGGCGATTCTAGGTGATGCATCCTCTATTTCTGAAAAAAAATTAGAAAAATTCCAATCCCGAAGCTGTGGCTCTGGGACGCGTTTTCGTAGGTCTGGCGATTCCCAGTGATGGAGAAAGTCTCCCTGCGTGTCCTCGTGAAGAGTTCTAGTCGATCGCGTTTCTGGAAAAATTTTTATCCACCATTTTCTGAAAAAAAAATTAGAAAAATTCCAATCCCGAAGCTGTGGCTCTGGGACGCGTTTTCTTAGATCTAGCGATTCTGGGTGATGCAGAAAGTCTCTCTGCGTGTCCTCGTGAAGAGTTCTAGTCGATCGCGATTCTGGAAAAATTTTTATCCACCATTTTCTGAAAAAAAAATTAGAAAAATTCCAATCCCGAAGCTGTGGCTCTGGGACGAGTTCTCGTAGATCTGGCGATTCTGGGTGATGCAGAAAGTCTCTCTGCGTGCCCTCGTGAAGAGTTCTAGTCGATCGCGATTCTGGAAAAATTTTTATCCACCATTTTCTGAAAAAAAAATTAGAAAAATTCCAATCCCGAAGCTGTGGCTCTGGGACGAGTTCTCGTAGATCTGGCGATTCTGGGTGATGCAGAAAGTCTCTCTGCGTGTCCTCGTGAAGAGTTCTAGTCGATCGCGATTCTGGAAAAATTTTTATCCACCATTTTCTGAAAAAAAAATTAGAAAAATTCCAATCCCGAAGCTGTGGCTCTGGGACGAGTTCTCGTAGATCTGGCGATTCTGGGTGATGCAGAAAGTCTCTCTGCGTGCCCTCGTGAAGAGTTCTAGTCGATCGCGATTCTGGAAAAATTTTTATCCACCATTTTCTGAAAAAAAAATTAGAAAAATTCCAATCCCGAAGCTGTGGCTCTGGGACGAGTTCTCGTAGATCTGGCGATTCTGGGTGATGCAGAAAGTCTCTCTGCGTGCCCTCGTGAAGAGTTCTAGTCGATCGCGATTCTGGAAAAATTTTTATCCACCATTTTCTGAAAAAAAAATTAGAAAAATTCCAATCCCGAAGCTGTGGCTCTGGGACGAGTTCTCGTAGATCTGGCGATTCTGGGTGATGCAGAAAGTCTCTCTGCGTGTCCTCGTGAAGAGTTCTAGTCGATCGCGATTCTGGAAAAATTTTTATCCACCATTTTCTGAAAAAAAAATTAGAAAAATTCCAATCCCGAAGCTGTGGCTCTGGGACGAGTTCTCGTAGATCTGGCGATTCTGGGTGATGCAGAAAGTCTCTCTGCGTGTCCTCGTGAAGAGTTCTAGTCGATCGCGATTCTGGAAAAATTTTTATCCATCATTTTCTGAAAAAAAAATTAGAAAAATTCCAATCCCGAAGCTGTGGCTCTGGGACGAGTTCTCGTAGATCTGGCGATTCTGGGTGATGCAGAAAGTCTCTCTGCGTGTCCTCGTGAAGAGTTCTAGTCGATCGCGATTCTGGAAAAATTTTTATCCACCATTTTCTGAAAAAAAAATTAGAAAAATTCCAATCCCGAAGCTGTGGCTCTGGGACGAGTTCTCGTAGATCTGGCGATTCTGGGTGATGCAGAAAGTCTCTCTGCGTGTCCTCGTGAAGAGTTCTAGTCGATCGCGTTTCTGGAAAAATTTTTATCCACCATTTTCTGAAAAAAAAATTAGAAAAATTCCAATCCCGAAGCTGTGGCTCTGGGACGAGTTCTCGTAGATCTGGCGATTCTGGGTGATGCAGAAAGTCTCTCTGCGTGTCCTCGTGAAGAGTTCTAGTCGATCGCGTTTCTGGAAAAATTTTTATCCACCATTTTCTGAAAAAAAAATTAGAAAAATTCCAATCCCGAAGCTGTGGCTCTGGGACGAGTTCTCGTAGATCTGGCGATTCTGGGTGATGCAGAAAGTCTCTCTGCGTGCCCTCGTGAAGAGTTCTAGTCGATCGCATTTCTGGAAAAATTTTTATCCACCATTTTCTGAAAAAAAAATTAGAAAAATTCCAATCCCGAAGCTGTGGCTCTGGGACGAGTTCTCGTAGATCTGGCGATTCTGGGTGATGCAGAAAGTCTCTCTGCGTGCCCTCGTGAAGAGTTCTAGTCGATCGCGATTCTGGAAAAATTTTTATCCACCATTTTCTGAAAAAAAAATTAGAAAAATTCCAATCCCGAAGCTGTGGCTCTGGGACGAGTTCTCGTAGATCTGGCGATTCTGGGTGATGCAGAAAGTCTCTCTGCGTGTCCTCGTGAAGAGTTCTAGTCGATCGCGATTCTGGAAAAATTTTTATCCATCATTTTCTGAAAAAAAAATTAGAAAAATTCCAATCCCGAAGCTGTGGCTCTGGGACGAGTTCTCGTAGATCTGGCGATTCTGGGTGATGCAGAAAGTCTCTCTGCGTGTCCTCGTGAAGAGTTCTAGTCGATCGCGATTCTGGAAAAATTTTTATCCACCATTTTCTGAAAAAAAAATTAGAAAAATTCCAATCCCGAAGCTGTGGCTCTGGGACGAGTTCTCGTAGATCTGGCGATTCTGGGTGATGCAGAAAGTCTCTCTGCGTGTCCTCGTGAAGAGTTCTAGTCGATCGCGTTTCTGGAAAAATTTTTATCCACCATTTTCTGAAAAAAAAATTAGAAAAATTCCAATCCCGAAGCTGTGGCTCTGGGACGAGTTCTCGTAGATCTGGCGATTCTGGGTGATGCAGAAAGTCTCTCTGCGTGTCCTCGTGAAGAGTTCTAGTCGATCGCGTTTCTGGAAAAATTTTTATCCACCATTTTCTGAAAAAAAAATTAGAAAAATTCCAATCCCGAAGCTGTGGCTCTGGGACGAGTTCTCGTAGATCTGGCGATTCTGGGTGATGCAGAAAGTCTCTCTGCGTGCCCTCGTGAAGAGTTCTAGTCGATCGCATTTCTGGAAAAATTTTTATCCACCATTTTCTGAAAAAAAAATTAGAAAAATTCCAATCCCGAAGCTGTGGCTCTGGGACGAGTTCTCGTAGATCTGGCGATTCTGGGTGATGCAGAAAGTCTCTCTGCGTGCCCTCGTGAAGAGTTCTAGTCGATCGCGATTCTGGAAAAATTTTTATCCACCATTTTCTGAAAAAAAAATTAGAAAAATTCCAATCCCGAAGCTGTGGCTCTGGGACGAGTTCTCGTAGATCTGGCGATTCTGGGTGATGCAGAAAGTCTCTCTGCGTGTCCTCGTGAAGAGTTCTAGTCGATCGCGATTCTGGAAAAATTTTTATCCATCATTTTCTGAAAAAAAAATTAGAAAAATTCCAATCCCGAAGCTGTGGCTCTGGGACGAGTTCTCGTAGATCTGGCGATTCTGGGTGATGCAGAAAGTCTCTCTGCGTGTCCTCGTGAAGAGTTCTAGTCGATCGCGATTCTGGAAAAATTTTTATCCACCATTTTCTGAAAAAAAAATTAGAAAAATTCCAATCCCGAAGCTGTGGCTCTGGGACGAGTTCTCGTAGATCTGGCGATTCTGGGTGATGCAGAAAGTCTCTCTGCGTGTCCTCGTGAAGAGTTCTAGTCGATCGCGTTTCTGGAAAAATTTTTATCCACCATTTTCTGAAAAAAAAATTAGAAAAATTCCAATCCCGAAGCTGTGGCTCTGGGACGAGTTCTCGTAGATCTGGCGATTCTGGGTGATGCAGAAAGTCTCTCTGCGTGTCCTCGTGAAGAGTTCTAGTCGATCGCGTTTCTGGAAAAATTTTTATCCACCATTTTCTGAAAAAAAAATTAGAAAAATTCCAATCCCGAAGCTGTGGCTCTGGGACGAGTTCTCGTAGATCTGGCGATTCTGGGTGATGCAGAAAGTCTCTCTGCGTGCCCTCGTGAAGAGTTCTAGTCGATCGCGATTCTGGAAAAATTTTTATCCACCATTTTCTGAAAAAAAAATTAGAAAAATTCCAATCCCGAAGCTGTGGCTCTGGGACGAGTTCTCGTAGATCTGGCGATTCTGGGTGATGCAGAAAGTCTCTCTGCGTGTCCTCGTGAAGAGTTCTAGTCGATCGCGATTCTGGAAAAATTTTTATCCACCATTTTCTGAAAAAAAAATTAGAAAAATTCCAATCCCGAAGCTGTGGCTCTGGGACGAGTTCTCGTAGATCTGGCGATTCTGGGTGATGCAGAAAGTCTCTCTGCGTGTCCTCGTGAAGAGTTCTAGTCGATCGCGATTCTGGAAAAATTTTTATCCATCATTTTCTGAAAAAAAAATTAGAAAAATTCCAATCCCGAAGCTGTGGCTCTGGGACGAGTTCTCGTAGATCTGGCGATTCTGGGTGATGCAGAAAGTCTCTCTGCGTGTCCTCGTGAAGAGTTCTAGTCGATCGCGATTCTGGAAAAATTTTTATCCACCATTTTCTGAAAAAAAAATTAGAAAAATTCCAATCCCGAAGCTGTGGCTCTGGGACGAGTTCTCGTAGATCTGGCGATTCTGGGTGATGCAGAAAGTCTCTCTGCGTGTCCTCGTGAAGAGTTCTAGTCGATCGCGTTTCTGGAAAAATTTTTATCCACCATTTTCTGAAAAAAAAATTAGAAAAATTCCAATCCCGAAGCTGTGGCTCTGGGACGAGTTCTCGTAGATCTGGCGATTCTGGGTGATGCAGAAAGTCTCTCTGCGTGTCCTCGTGAAGAGTTCTAGTCGATCGCGTTTCTGGAAAAATTTTTATCCACCATTTTCTGAAAAAAAAATTAGAAAAATTCCAATCCCGAAGCTGTGGCTCTGGGACGAGTTCTCGTAGATCTGGCGATTCTGGGTGATGCAGAAAGTCTCTCTGCGTGTCCTCGTGAAGAGTTCTAGTCGATCGCGTTTCTGGAAAAATTTTTATCCACCATTTTCTGAAAAAAAAATTAGAAAAATTCCAATCCCGAAGCTGTGGCTCTGGGACGAGTTCTCGTAGATCTGGCGATTCTGGGTGATGCAGAAAGTCTCTCTGCGTGCCCTCGTGAAGAGTTCTAGTCGATCGCGATTCTGGAAAAATTTTTATCCACCATTTTCTGAAAAAAAAATTAGAAAAATTCCAATCCCGAAGCTGTGGCTCTGGGACGAGTTCTCGTAGATCTGGCGATTCTGGGTGATGCAGAAAGTCTCTCTGCGTGTCCTCGTGAAGAGTTCTAGTCGATCGCGATTCTGGAAAAATTTTTATCCATCATTTTCTGAAAAAAAAATTAGAAAAATTCCAATACCGAAGCTGTGGCTCTGGGACGAGTTCTCGTAGATCTGGCGATTCTGGGTGATGCAGAAAGTCTCTCTGCGTGTCCTCGTGAAGAGTTCTAGTCGATCGCGATTCTGGAAAAATTTTTATCCACCATTTTCTGAAAAAAAAATTAGAAAAATTCCAATCCCGAAGCTGTGGCTCTGGGACGAGTTCTCGTAGATCTGGCGATTCTGGGTGATGCAGAAAGTCTCTCTGCGTGTCCTCGTGAAGAGTTCTAGTCGATCGCGTTTCTGGAAAAATTTTTATCCACCATTTTCTGAAAAAAAAATTAGAAAAATTCCAATCCCGAAGCTGTGGCTCTGGGACGAGTTCTCGTAGATCTGGCGATTCTGGGTGATGCAGAAAGTCTCTCTGCGTGTCCTCGTGAAGAGTTCTAGTCGATCGCGTTTCTGGAAAAATTTTTATCCACCATTTTCTGAAAAAAAAATTAGAAAAATTCCAATCCCGAAGCTGTGGCTCTGGGACGAGTTCTCGTAGATCTGGCGATTCTGGGTGATGCAGAAAGTCTCTCTGCGTGCCCTCGTGAAGAGTTCTAGTCGATCGCGATTCTGGAAAAATTTTTATCCACCATTTTCTGAAAAAAAAATTAGAAAAATTCCAATCCCGAAGCTGTGGCTCTGGGACGAGTTCTCGTAGATCTGGCGATTCTGGGTGATGCAGAAAGTCTCTCTGCGTGTCCTCGTGAAGAGTTCTAGTCGATCGCGATTCTGGAAAAATTTTTATCCATCATTTTCTGAAAAAAAAATTAGAAAAATTCCAATACCGAAGCTGTGGCTCTGGGACGAGTTCTCGTAGATCTGGCGATTCTGGGTGATGCAGAAAGTCTCTCTGCGTGTCCTCGTGAAGAGTTCTAGTCGATCGCGATTCTGGAAAAATTTTTATCCACCATTTTCTGAAAAAAAAATTAGAAAAATTCCAATCCCGAAGCTGTGGCTCTGGGACGAGTTCTCGTAGATCTGGCGATTCTGGGTGATGCAGAAAGTCTCTCTGCGTGTCCTCGTGAAGAGTTCTAGTCGATCGCGATTCTGGAAAAATTTTTATCCACCATTTTCTGAAAAAAAAATTAGAAAAATTCCAATCCCGAAGCTGTGGCTCTGGGACGAGTTCTCGTAGATCTGGCGATTCTGGGTGATGCAGAAAGTCTCTCTGCGTGCCCTCGTGAAGAGTTCTAGTCGATCGCATTTCTGGAAAAATTTTTATCCACCATTTTCTGAAAAAAAAATTAGAAAAATTCCAATCCCGAAGCTGTGGCTCTGGGACGAGTTCTCGTAGATCTGGCGATTCTGGGTGATGCAGAAAGTCTCTCTGCGTGCCCTCGTGAAGAGTTCTAGTCGATCGCGTTTCTGGAAAAATTTTTATCCACCATTTTCTGAAAAAAAAATTAGAAAAATTCCAATCCCGAAGCTGTGGCTCTGGGACGAGTTCTCGTAGATCTGGCGATTCTGGGTGATGCAGAAAGTCTCTCTGCGTGCCCTCGTGAAGAGTTCTAGTCGATCGCGATTCTGGAAAAATTTTTATCCACCATTTTCTGAAAAAAAAATTAGAAAAATTCCAATCCCGAAGCTGTGGCTCTGGGACGAGTTCTCGTAGATCTGGCGATTCTGGGTGATGCAGAAAGTCTCTCTGCGTGTCCTCGTGAAGAGTTCTAGTCGATCGCGATTCTGGAAAAATTTTTATCCATCATTTTCTGAAAAAAAAATTAGAAAAATTCCAATCCCGAAGCTGTGGCTCTGGGACGAGTTCTCGTAGATCTGGCGATTCTGGGTGATGCAGAAAGTCTCTCTGCGTGTCCTCGTGAAGAGTTCTAGTCGATCGCGATTCTGGAAAAATTTTTATCCACCATTTTCTGAAAAAAAAATTAGAAAAATTCCAATCCCGAAGCTGTGGCTCTGGGACGAGTTCTCGTAGATCTGGCGATTCTGGGTGATGCAGAAAGTCTCTCTGCGTGTCCTCGTGAAGAGTTCTAGTCGATCGCGTTTCTGGAAAAATTTTTATCCACCATTTTCTGAAAAAAAAATTAGAAAAATTCCAATCCCGAAGCTGTGGCTCTGGGACGAGTTCTCGTAGATCTGGCGATTCTGGGTGATGCAGAAAGTCTCTCTGCGTGTCCTCGTGAAGAGTTCTAGTCGATCGCGTTTCTGGAAAAATTTTTATCCACCATTTTCTGAAAAAAAAATTAGAAAAATTCCAATCCCGAAGCTGTGGCTCTGGGACGAGTTCTCGTAGATCTGGCGATTCTGGGTGATGCAGAAAGTCTCTCTGCGTGTCCTCGTGAAGAGTTCTAGTCGATCGCGTTTCTGGAAAAATTTTTATCCACCATTTTCTGAAAAAAAAATTAGAAAAATTCCAATCCCGAAGCTGTGGCTCTGGGACGAGTTCTCGTAGATCTGGCGATTCTGGGTGATGCAGAAAGTCTCTCTGCGTGCCCTCGTGAAGAGTTCTAGTCGATCGCGATTCTGGAAAAATTTTTATCCACCATTTTCTGAAAAAAAAATTAGAAAAATTCCAATCCCGAAGCTGTGGCTCTGGGACGAGTTCTCGTAGATCTGGCGATTCTGGGTGATGCAGAAAGTCTCTCTGCGTGTCCTCGTGAAGAGTTCTAGTCGATCGCGTTTCTGGAAAAATTTTTATCCACCATTTTCTGAAAAAAAAATTAGAAAAATTCCAATCCCGAAGCTGTGGCTCTGGGACGAGTTCTCGTAGATCTGGCGATTCTGGGTGATGCAGAAAGTCTCTCTGCGTGTCCTCGTGAAGAGTTCTAGTCGATCGCGTTTCTGGAAAAATTTTTATCCACCATTTTCTGAAAAAAAAATTAGAAAAATTCCAATCCCGAAGCTGTGGCTCTGGGACGAGTTCTCGTAGATCTGGCGATTCTGGGTGATGCAGAAAGTCTCTCTGCGTGCCCTCGTGAAGAGTTCTAGTCGATCGCGATTCTGGAAAAATTTTTATCCACCATTTTCTGAAAAAAAAATTAGAAAAATTCCAATCCCGAAGCTGTGGCTCTGGGACGAGTTCTCGTAGATCTGGCGATTCTGGGTGATGCAGAAAGTCTCTCTGCGTGTCCTCGTGAAGAGTTCTAGTCGATCGCGATTCTGGAAAAATTTTTATCCACCATTTTCTGAAAAAAAAATTAGAAAAATTCCAATCCCGAAGCTGTGGCTCTGGGACGAGTTCTCGTAGATCTGGCGATTCTGGGTGATGCAGAAAGTCTCTCTGCGTGTCCTCGTGAAGAGTTCTAGTCGATCGCGTTTCTGGAAAAATTTTTATCCACCATTTTCTGAAAAAAAAATTAGAAAAATTCCAATCCCGAAGCTGTGGCTCTGGGACGAGTTCTCGTAGATCTGGCGATTCTGGGTGATGCAGAAAGTCTCTCTGCGTGCCCTCGTGAAGAGTTCTAGTCGATCGCGATTCTGGAAAAATTTTTATCCACCATTTTCTGAAAAAAAAATTAGAAAAATTCCAATCCCGAAGCTGTGGCTCTGGGACGAGTTCTCGTAGATCTGGCGATTCTGGGTGATGCAGAAAGTCTCTCTGCGTGTCCTCGTGAAGAGTTCTAGTCGATCGCGATTCTGGAAAAATTTTTATCCATCATTTTCTGAAAAAAAAATTAGAAAAATTCCAATACCGAAGCTGTGGCTCTGGGACGAGTTCTCGTAGATCTGGCGATTCTGGGTGATGCAGAAAGTCTCTCTGCGTGTCCTCGTGAAGAGTTCTAGTCGATCGCGATTCTGGAAAAATTTTTATCCACCATTTTCTGAAAAAAAAATTAGAAAAATTCCAATCCCGAAGCTGTGGCTCTGGGACGAGTTCTCGTAGATCTGGCGATTCTGGGTGATGCAGAAAGTCTCTCTGCGTGTCCTCGTGAAGAGTTCTAGTCGATCGCGATTCTGGAAAAATTTTTATCCACCATTTTCTGAAAAAAAAATTAGAAAAATTCCAATCCCGAAGCTGTGGCTCTGGGACGAGTTCTCGTAGATCTGGCGATTCTGGGTGATGCAGAAAGTCTCTCTGCGTGCCCTCGTGAAGAGTTCTAGTCGATCGCGATTCTGGAAAAATTTTTATCCACCATTTTCTGAAAAAAAAATTAGAAAAATTCCAATCCCGAAGCTGTGGCTCTGGGACGAGTTCTCGTAGATCTGGCGATTCTGGGTGATGCAGAAAGTCTCTCTGCGTGCCCTCGTGAAGAGTTCTAGTCGATCGCGATTCTGGAAAAATTTTTATCCACCATTTTCTGAAAAAAAAATTAGAAAAATTCCAATCCCGAAGCTGTGGCTCTGGGACGAGTTCTCGTAGATCTGGCGATTCTGGGTGATGCAGAAAGTCTCTCTGCGTGCCCTCGTGAAGAGTTCTAGTCGATCGCGATTCTGGAAAAATTTTTATCCACCATTTTCTGAAAAAAAAATTAGAAAAATTCCAATCCCGAAGCTGTGGCTCTGGGACGAGTTCTCGTAGATCTGGCGATTCTGGGTGATGCAGAAAGTCTCTCTGCGTGCCCTCGTGAAGAGTTCTAGTCGATCGCGATTCTGGAAAAATTTTTATCCACCATTTTCTGAAAAAAAAATTAGAAAAATTCCAATCCCGAAGCTGTGGCTCTGGGACGAGTTCTCGTAGATCTGGCGATTCTGGGTGATGCAGAAAGTCTCTCTGCGTGTCCTCGTGAAGAGTTCTAGTCGATCGCGATTCTGGAAAAATTTTTATCCACCATTTTCTGAAAAAAAAATTAGAAAAATTCCAATCCCGAAGCTGTGGCTCTGGGACGAGTTCTCGTAGATCTGGCGATTCTGGGTGATGCAGAAAGTCTCTCTGCGTGCCCTCGTGAAGAGTTCTAGTCGATCGCGTTTCTGGAAAAATTTTTATCCACCATTTTCTGAAAAAAAAATTAGAAAAATTCCAATCCCGAAGCTGTGGCTCTGGGACGAGTTCTCGTAGATCTGGCGATTCTGGGTGATGCAGAAAGTCTCTCTGCGTGCCCTCGTGAAGAGTTCTAGTCGATCGCGATTCTGGAAAAATTTTTATCCACCATTTTCTGAAAAAAAAATTAGAAAAATTCCAATCCCGAAGCTGTGGCTCTGGGACGAGTTCTCGTAGATCTGGCGACTCTGGGTGATGCAGAAAGTCTCTCTGCGTGCCCTCGTGAAGAGTTCTAGTCGATCGCGTTTCTGGAAAAATTTTTATCCACCATTTTCTGAAAAAAAAATTAGAAAAATTCCAATCCCGAAGCTGTGGCTCTGGGACGAGTTCTCGTAGATCTGGCGATTCTGGGTGATGCAGAAAGTCTCTCTGCGTGCCCTCGTGAAGAGTTCTAGTCGATCGCGTTTCTGGAAAAATTTTTATCCACCATTTTCTGAAAAAAAAATTAGAAAAATTCCAATCCCGAAGCTGTGGCTCTGGGACGAGTTCTCGTAGATCTGGCGATTCTGGGTGATGCAGAAAGTCTCTCTGCGTGCCCTCGTGAAGAGTTCTAGTCGATCGCGATTCTGGAAAAATTTTTATCCACCATTTTCTGAAAAAAAAATTAGAAAAATTCCAATCCCGAAGCTGTGGCTCTGGGACGAGTTCTCGTAGATCTGGCGATTCTGGGTGATGCAGAAAGTCTCTCTGCGTGCCCTCGTGAAGAGTTCTAGTCGATCGCGATTCTGGAAAAATTTTTATCCACCATTTTCTGAAAAAAAAATTAGAAAAATTCCAATCCCGAAGCTGTGGCTCTGGGACGAGTTCTCGTAGATCTGGCGATTCTGGGTGATGCAGAAAGTCTCTCTGCGTGCCCTCGTGAAGAGTTCTAGTCGATCGCGTTTCTGGAAAAATTTTTATCCACCATTTTCTGAAAAAAAAATTAGAAAAATTCCAATCCCGAAGCTGTGGCTCTGGGACGAGTTCTCGTAGATCTGGCGATTCTGGGTGATGCAGAAAGTCTCTCTGCGTGCCCTCGTGAAGAGTTCTAGTCGATCGCGATTCTGGAAAAATTTTTATCCACCATTTTCTGAAAAAAAAATTAGAAAAATTCCAATCCCGAAGCTGTGGCTCTGGGACGAGTTCTCGTAGATCTGGCGATTCTGGGTGATGCAGAAAGTCTCTCTGCGTGCCCTCGTGAAGAGTTCTAGTCGATCGCGATTCTGGAAAAATTTTTATCCACCATTTTCTGAAAAAAAAATTAGAAAAATTCCAATCCCGAAGCTGTGGCTCTGGGACGAGTTCTCGTAGATCTGGCGATTCTGGGTGATGCAGAAAGTCTCTCTGCGTGTCCTCGTGAAGAGTTCTAGTCGATCGCGATTCTGGAAAAATTTTTATCCACCATTTTCTGAAAAAAAAATTAGAAAAATTCCAATCCCGAAGCTGTGGCTCTGGGACGAGTTCTCGTAGATCTGGCGATTCTGGGTGATGCAGAAAGTCTCTCTGCGTGCCCTCGTGAAGAGTTCTAGTCGATCGCGATTCTGGAAAAATTTTTATCCACCATTTTCTGAAAAAAAAATTAGAAAAATTCCAATCCCGAAGCTGTGGCTCTGGGACGAGTTCTCGTAGATCTGGCGATTCTGGGTGATGCAGAAAGTCTCTCTGCGTGTCCTCGTGAAGAGTTCTAGTCGATCGCGTTTCTGGAAAAATTTTTATCCACCATTTTCTGAAAAAAAAATTAGAAAAATTCCAATCCCGAAGCTGTGGCTCTGGGACGAGTTCTCGTAGATCTGGCGATTCTGGGTGATGCAGAAAGTCTCTCTGCGTGTCCTCGTGAAGAGTTCTAGTCGATCGCGTTTCTGGAAAAATTTTTATCCACCATTTTCTGAAAAAAAAATTAGAAAAATTCCAATCCCGAAGCTGTGGCTCTGGGACGAGTTCTCGTAGATCTGGCGATTCTGGGTGATGCAGAAAGTCTCTCTGCGTGTCCTCGTGAAGAGTTCTAGTCGATCGCGTTTCTGGAAAAATTTTTATCCACCATTTTCTGAAAAAAAAATTAGAAAAATTCCAATCCCGAAGCTGTGGCTCTGGGACGAGTTCTCGTAGATCTGGCGATTCTGGGTGATGCAGAAAGTCTCTCTGCGTGCCCTCGTGAAGAGTTCTAGTCGATCGCGATTCTGGAAAAATTTTTATCCACCATTTTCTGAAAAAAAAATTAGAAAAATTCCAATCCCGAAGCTGTGGCTCTGGGACGAGTTCTCGTAGATCTGGCGATTCTGGGTGATGCAGAAAGTCTCTCTGCGTGTCCTCGTGAAGAGTTCTAGTCGATCGCGTTTCTGGAAAAATTTTTATCCACCATTTTCTGAAAAAAAAATTAGAAAAATTCCAATCCCGAAGCTGTGGCTCTGGGACGAGTTCTCGTAGATCTGGCGATTCTGGGTGATGCAGAAAGTCTCTCTGCGTGTCCTCGTGAAGAGTTCTAGTCGATCGCGTTTCTGGAAAAATTTTTATCCACCATTTTCTGAAAAAAAAATTAGAAAAATTCCAATCCCGAAGCTGTGGCTCTGGGACGAGTTCTCGTAGATCTGGCGATTCTGGGTGATGCAGAAAGTCTCTCTGCGTGCCCTCGTGAAGAGTTCTAGTCGATCGCATTTCTGGAAAAATTTTTATCCACCATTTTCTGAAAAAAAAATTAGAAAAATTCCAATCCCGAAGCTGTGGCTCTGGGACGAGTTCTCGTAGATCTGGCGATTCTGGGTGATGCAGAAAGTCTCTCTGCGTGCCCTCGTGAAGAGTTCTAGTCGATCGCGATTCTGGAAAAATTTTTATCCACCATTTTCTGAAAAAAAAATTAGAAAAATTCCAATCCCGAAGCTGTGGCTCTGGGACGAGTTCTCGTAGATCTGGCGATTCTGGGTGATGCAGAAAGTCTCTCTGCGTGTCCTCGTGAAGAGTTCTAGTCGATCGCGATTCTGGAAAAATTTTTATCCACCATTTTCTGAAAAAAAAATTAGAAAAATTCCAATCCCGAAGCTGTGGCTCTGGGACGAGTTCTCGTAGATCTGGCGATTCTGGGTGATGCAGAAAGTCTCTCTGCGTGTCCTCGTGAAGAGTTCTAGTCGATCGCGTTTCTGGAAAAATTTTTATCCACCATTTTCTGAAAAAAAAATTAGAAAAATTCCAATCCCGAAGCTGTGGCTCTGGGACGAGTTCTCGTAGATCTGGCGATTCTGGGTGATGCAGAAAGTCTCTCTGCGTGTCCTCGTGAAGAGTTCTAGTCGATCGCGTTTCTGGAAAAATTTTTATCCACCATTTTCTGAAAAAAAAATTAGAAAAATTCCAATCCCGAAGCTGTGGCTCTGGGACGAGTTCTCGTAGATCTGGCGATTCTGGGTGATGCAGAAAGTCTCTCTGCGTGTCCTCGTGAAGAGTTCTAGTCGATCGCGATTCTGGAAAAATTTTTATCCACCATTTTCTGAAAAAAAAATTAGAAAAATTCCAATCCCGAAGCTGTGGCTCTGGGACGAGTTCTCGTAGATCTGGCGATTCTGGGTGATGCAGAAAGTCTCTCTGCGTGCCCTCGTGAAGAGTTCTAGTCGATCGCGATTCTGGAAAAATTTTTATCCACCATTTTCTGAAAAAAAAATTAGAAAAATTCCAATCCCGAAGCTGTGGCTCTGGGACGAGTTCTCGTAGATCTGGCGATTCTGGGTGATGCAGAAAGTCTCTCTGCGTGCCCTCGTGAAGAGTTCTAGTCGATCGCGATTCTGGAAAAATTTTTATCCACCATTTTCTGAAAAAAAAATTAGAAAAATTCCAATCCCGAAGCTGTGGCTCTGGGACGAGTTCTCGTAGATCTGGCGATTCTGGGTGATGCAGAAAGTCTCTCTGCGTGTCCTCGTGAAGAGTTCTAGTCGATCGCGATTCTGGAAAAATTTTTATCCACCATTTTCTGAAAAAAAAATTAGAAAAATTCCAATCCCGAAGCTGTGGCTCTGGGACGAGTTCTCGTAGATCTGGCGATTCTGGGTGATGCAGAAAGTCTCTCTGCGTGTCCTCGTGAAGAGTTCTAGTCGATCGCGATTCTGGAAAAATTTTTATCCATCATTTTCTGAAAAAAAAATTAGAAAAATTCCAATCCCGAAGCTGTGGCTCTGGGACGAGTTCTCGTAGATCTGGCGATTCTGGGTGATGCAGAAAGTCTCTCTGCGTGTCCTCGTGAAGAGTTCTAGTCGATCGCGATTCTGGAAAAATTTTTATCCACCATTTTCTGAAAAAAAAATTAGAAAAATTCCAATCCCGAAGCTGTGGCTCTGGGACGAGTTCTCGTAGATCTGGCGATTCTGGGTGATGCAGAAAGTCTCTCTGCGTGCCCTCGTGAAGAGTTCTAGTCGATCGCGATTCTGGAAAAATTTTTATCCACCATTTTCTGAAAAAAAAATTAGAAAAATTCCAATCCCGAAGCTGTGGCTCTGGGACGAGTTCTCGTAGATCTGGCGATTCTGGGTGATGCAGAAAGTCTCTCTGCGTGTCCTCGTGAAGAGTTCTAGTCGATCGCGATTCTGGAAAAATTTTTATCCACCATTTTCTGAAAAAAAAATTAGAAAAATTCCAATCCCGAAGCTGTGGCTCTGGGACGAGTTCTCGTAGATCTGGCGATTCTGGGTGATGCAGAAAGTCTCTCTGCGTGCCCTCGTGAAGAGTTCTAGTCGATCGCGATTCTGGAAAAATTTTTATCCACCATTTTCTGAAAAAAAAATTAGAAAAATTCCAATCCCGAAGCTGTGGCTCTGGGACGAGTTCTCGTAGATCTGGCGATTCTGGGTGATGCAGAAAGTCTCTCTGCGTGTCCTCGTGAAGAGTTCTAGTCGATCGCGATTCTGGAAAAATTTTTATCCACCATTTTCTGAAAAAAAAATTAGAAAAATTCCAATCCCGAAGCTGTGGCTCTGGGACGAGTTCTCGTAGATCTGGCGATTCTGGGTGATGCAGAAAGTCTCTCTGCGTGTCCTCGTGAAGAGTTCTAGTCGATCGCGTTTCTGGAAAAATTTTTATCCACCATTTTCTGAAAAAAAAATTAGAAAAATTCCAATCCCGAAGCTGTGGCTCTGGGACGAGTTCTCGTAGATCTGGCGATTCTGGGTGATGCAGAAAGTCTCTCTGCGTGTCCTCGTGAAGAGTTCTAGTCGATCGCGTTTCTGGAAAAATTTTTATCCACCATTTTCTGAAAAAAAAATTAGAAAAATTCCAATCCCGAAGCTGTGGCTCTGGGACGAGTTCTCGTAGATCTGGCGATTCTGGGTGATGCAGAAAGTCTCTCTGCGTGTCCTCGTGAAGAGTTCTAGTCGATCGCGATTCTGGAAAAATTTTTATCCACCATTTTCTGAAAAAAAAATTAGAAAAATTCCAATCCCGAAGCTGTGGCTCTGGGACGAGTTCTCGTAGATCTGGCGATTCTGGGTGATGCAGAAAGTCTCTCTGCGTGCCCTCGTGAAGAGTTCTAGTCGATCGCGATTCTGGAAAAATTTTTATCCACCATTTTCTGAAAAAAAAATTAGAAAAATTCCAATCCCGAAGCTGTGGCTCTGGGACGAGTTCTCGTAGATCTGGCGATTCTGGGTGATGCAGAAAGTCTCTCTGCGTGCCCTCGTGAAGAGTTCTAGTCGATCGCGATTCTGGAAAAATTTTTATCCACCATTTTCTGAAAAAAAAATTAGAAAAATTCCAATCCCGAAGCTGTGGCTCTGGGACGAGTTCTCGTAGATCTGGCGATTCTGGGTGATGCAGAAAGTCTCTCTGCGTGTCCTCGTGAAGAGTTCTAGTCGATCGCGATTCTGGAAAAATTTTTATCCACCATTTTCTGAAAAAAAAATTAGAAAAATTCCAATCCCGAAGCTGTGGCTCTGGGACGAGTTCTCGTAGATCTGGCGATTCTGGGTGATGCAGAAAGTCTCTCTGCGTGTCCTCGTGAAGAGTTCTAGTCGATCGCGATTCTGGAAAAATTTTTATCCATCATTTTCTGAAAAAAAAATTAGAAAAATTCCAATCCCGAAGCTGTGGCTCTGGGACGAGTTCTCGTAGATCTGGCGATTCTGGGTGATGCAGAAAGTCTCTCTGCGTGTCCTCGTGAAGAGTTCTAGTCGATCGCGATTCTGGAAAAATTTTTATCCACCATTTTCTGAAAAAAAAATTAGAAAAATTCCAATCCCGAAGCTGTGGCTCTGGGACGAGTTCTCGTAGATCTGGCGATTCTGGGTGATGCAGAAAGTCTCTCTGCGTGTCCTCGTGAAGAGTTCTAGTCGATCGCGATTCTGGAAAAATTTTTATCCACCATTTTCTGAAAAAAAAATTAGAAAAATTCCAATCCCGAAGCTGTGGCTCTGGGACGAGTTCTCGTAGATCTGGCGATTCTGGGTGATGCAGAAAGTCTCTCTGCGTGCCCTCGTGAAGAGTTCTAGTCGATCGCATTTCTGGAAAAATTTTTATCCACCATTTTCTGAAAAAAAAATTAGAAAAATTCCAATCCCGAAGCTGTGGCTCTGGGACGAGTTCTCGTAGATCTGGCGATTCTGGGTGATGCAGAAAGTCTCTCTGCGTGTCCTCGTGAAGAGTTCTAGTCGATCGCGTTTCTGGAAAAATTTTTATCCACCATTTTCTGAAAAAAAAATTAGAAAAATTCCAATCCCGAAGCTGTGGCTCTGGGACGAGTTCTCGTAGATCTGGCGATTCTGGGTGATGCAGAAAGTCTCTCTGCGTGTCCTCGTGAAGAGTTCTAGTCGATCGCGTTTCTGGAAAAATTTTTATCCACCATTTTCTGAAAAAAAAATTAGAAAAATTCCAATCCCGAAGCTGTGGCTCTGGGACGAGTTCTCGTAGATCTGGCGATTCTGGGTGATGCAGAAAGTCTCTCTGCGTGCCCTCGTGAAGAGTTCTAGTCGATCGCGATTCTGGAAAAATTTTTATCCACCATTTTCTGAAAAAAAAATTAGAAAAATTCCAATCCCGAAGCTGTGGCTCTGGGACGAGTTCTCGTAGATCTGGCGATTCTGGGTGATGCAGAAAGTCTCTCTGCGTGTCCTCGTGAAGAGTTCTAGTCGATCGCGTTTCTGGAAAAATTTTTATCCACCATTTTCTGAAAAAAAAATTAGAAAAATTCCAATCCCGAAGCTGTGGCTCTGGGACGAGTTCTCGTAGATCTGGCGATTCTGGGTGATGCAGAAAGTCTCTCTGCGTGCCCTCGTGAAGAGTTCTAGTCGATCGCGATTCTGGAAAAATTTTTATCCACCATTTTCTGAAAAAAAAATTAGAAAAATTCCAATCCCGAAGCTGTGGCTCTGGGACGAGTTCTCGTAGATCTGGCGATTCTGGGTGATGCAGAAAGTCTCTCTGCGTGTCCTCGTGAAGAGTTCTAGTCGATCGCGATTCTGGAAAAATTTTTATCCATCATTTTCTGAAAAAAAAATTAGAAAAATTCCAATACCGAAGCTGTGGCTCTGGGACGAGTTCTCGTAGATCTGGCGATTCTGGGTGATGCAGAAAGTCTCTCTGCGTGTCCTCGTGAAGAGTTCTAGTCGATCGCGATTCTGGAAAAATTTTTATCCACCATTTTCTGAAAAAAAAATTAGAAAAATTCCAATCCCGAAGCTGTGGCTCTGGGACGAGTTCTCGTAGATCTGGCGATTCTGGGTGATGCAGAAAGTCTCTCTGCGTGCCCTCGTGAAGAGTTCTAGTCGATCGCGATTCTGGAAAAATTTTTATCCACCATTTTCTGAAAAAAAAATTAGAAAAATTCCAATCCCGAAGCTGTGGCTCTGGGACGAGTTCTCGTAGATCTGGCGATTCTGGGTGATGCAGAAAGTCTCTCTGCGTGTCCTCGTGAAGAGTTCTAGTCGATCGCGATTCTGGAAAAATTTTTATCCACCATTTTCTGAAAAAAAAATTAGAAAAATTCCAATCCCGAAGCTGTGGCTCTGGGACGAGTTCTCGTAGATCTGGCGATTCCCAGTGATGGAGAAAGTCTCCCTGCGTGTCCTCGTGAAGAGTTCTAGTCGATCGCGATTCTGGAAAAATTTTTATCCACCATTTTCTGAAAAAAAAATTAGAAAAATTCCAATCCCGAAGCTGTGGCTCTGGGACGGGTTCTCGTAGATCTGGCGATTCTGGGTGATGCAGAAAGTCTCTCTGCGTGTCCTCGTGAAGAGTTCTAGTCGATCGCGATTCTGGAAAAATTTTTATCCACCATTTTCTAAAAAAAAAATTAGAAAAATTCCAATCCCGAAGCTGTGGCTCTGGGACGCGTTTTCTTAGATCTGGCGATTCTGGGTGATGCAGAAAGTCTCTCTGCGTGTCCTCGTGAAGAGTTCTAGTCGATCGCGTTTCTGGAAAAAATTTTATCCACCATTTTCGGAAAAAAATAAATAAAAAGTTTCAACTCCATGATGCCGAGTTCCCATGACTCGTTTTCGGAGATCTGGCAATTCCCAGTGATGGAGAAAGTCTCCCTGCGTGTCCTCGTGAAGGTTCTACTCGTTTGCGTTCTTGCAAAAATTTTTACCCACCATTTTCGGAAAAAAAAAATAGAACTACTCATAGATTCAATAGAATAGAATTACACAACCGAAAAAAGTTTCGGTTATGGTTCAAACAAGCCAGTGTGGGGTCGATCTGTTTTACCGACAACACTGGAGCGACAAAACCCGCATTTTTTGTTGAGCCGGCGCGAGCGCGATGTTTTTATTATTGCGTTACGAACATGAAAAGTTACTCGCGGATCAAAAGTGCAGTTTTCGAACTTTAATAAATCGAATATTTCCGAAAAATTTCAATAATTCCTGCTACGACATTCTAAACAACGTTATCTAACACAAAATGTTGTTTCCCTTGGCAGGAGGATCTGAAGAAATACGAACGCGTCAAGGTCATACTGGGAAATTGCACCTGCGATCTCGATTCCGCCGTTTCCGCTCTCGTGCTCGGATATCATCGTTATCACAGCTTGACGGACGACGAAAAGAACAAAATTGCCGTCATACCGATGATGAATATATCGGAAAAAGAATTTCGTATAAAAACCGAAGTCGTTTGGTTTCTACGAGTCAACGGAATCCATTCGACCGCATTGACCTTCAGGTATAATAAACTTCAATCACGACATTAATCCTTTTTATAAATAAAACAGCCAAACAAATCGTGAACGAAAAATTGACATTTGTCACTAAACACTTTCCTGTAATTGACAATGCATCAAAATTCCAAAAACCTGCACAACGAGGTGGCTCGTTTGCGTACCTCGGAGTAAATGATTCTCTTTCTTCCATTTTCTCAGGCCTTTTTGTACGTTTTCTCAAAATGTGGCATTTTGAAATGCTTCACTCCATGACAATCTTTTTTTTTTTTCTTGGAAAATAATTCTGAAAAATCACTTTTGTTTTTGTGCCGGGCTTGAAAGAGACGGATGCAGCGTTATCACTTGCTTGCCAAGCCTGAGAACTAGACATTTTTGCAATCGAGTTAAAATCTTATTTTTCATATTTGTCGATCTGGCGCTTGTGACGGTGACCAAAAAATGCTTGACGGGTAGAAATTCTTGAAATTTTGTCTCGGTCGTCGAAGCCTTGAACTTTTAACTTTGCACATCGCTTGATATTTGATGAACAGGTAAATAGGAAGTACGGACTTATACTCAATATCTTAGAAAATTTGCAAAAATTTGCGGTTGGACGATTTTTCAAAAAAACTCAGATTTTCGTGAAATTCGAAAAATCATAAAATTTAAACCGTTCAACCGATATTTTCCAAATTCAATACCAACCTTCCTATTATGATACTCTATTTATAAAAAAAAAAAATTAGTAATAAATCTTAAAGTTTGCGAAAGTTACAACGGTAACAGACTTTTTTTGAAAATTTCTAAATGCCGTAGAATTTGTATTTTTCTAGCAATTGCAACAAAATTCTCAGAGATCGAAGAGCTTGTCTAGATTAAAATTTGTGCAAAACGGGAGCCCTGTAGCTCAAACCGTTCTCGAGTTATGAACGTTTGAATTTTATAGTGCCTGAACATACACACACACACTCATCCAAACATTTTTTCTAAATATGATTTTTTGATGTTTTTGGACATTTTGAGCGAATTGACATTGAAAACTGGAAAAAAAAAAAAAATTTCACCGTCACATAGCTTCCTCTACGAGGAAGCATAAATGATTAAAAAAAAAAATCTCTATTTTCGTTTTAAATGTAAAGTCTCATTTGATTATGAAGTTTTTTTAGATTTTTTAATTTATAATCTTTATTTAGAAACAGCGTTCTTTACTGCCAAATTGAAATTCGATGATTCTGAATTTTTTGTACCGTTTTTTAATCAGGAATCAAATAGATCTCGGAGCTCTGGCGGATGAAAATAAATTAGAGTTGACTCTGGTCGATTTTCACGTGCTGGGAGTCGATGACGAGCGATTGGCGAGCAGTGTCGTTGAGATAATCGATCACAGGCCGCGGGACGCGGCCTGGTCATGGCCCTCGAGTCTAAAGCTCACCCTCGAGCCGGTCGGTAGTTGCGCGACCCTCGTGGCTAACGAAATATTAACGAAGAACCCGGAAACGTTGGATGTTGAAATTCGCGCCCTCTTGCGAGGTTCGCACGCATTTTCACGCTCGAAATTGGCAAAAACTCGATTCCGCCCACTCGGAATATTTAATTAATCGACAAATTTAACGGGAGCAGGTCCGATCCTCGTCGACACTCACAACTTGTCACCGGAAGCTGGACGAGCCCAGCCGCTCGATCACGAGACGATATTTTTGCTGGAAAAATCGGACCAGGCGATCCCACCGAGGGACCAAATTTACGACAAGATTCTAGCAGCAAAAACCGACGTCTCGACCCTCACGGCGCAAGATTTGCTCCGCAAAGATCTGAAGATCGTCGACAAAGTGGCTGTTCCGGGTTTCCCGATTCTCGTCGAGGTATCGATTGCTTTTAAACATCCAAATTCTCGCCCAAGGGCACGTTTCACTTCCTGGACGAGTTGTCACAATTTTTCGTCCACGCCGTTTGCCTCGTGTCCGAATAAAAAGTTTCTGCCCATTTTCCCGGTTTCTCCGAGTGTGCCAAAACTTTTTTATTCCCACCGGGCAAACCGTGTCGAGAAAATTCACTTTCCCAAATTCCAACCGGCCAGGGCGACCGATCCATACCCTTGAGGCGATCCATCAGTCGCGAGAGTGCAGGAGAGTTTCCCAAAAAAGCAGAGACACCATTTTCCTCGACGTTCGAATTTTATTATTTCACAAAAAAAAAAAGTTTCCCCTTTTTTCTTACGCTCCTGTTTTTTAAAACTCACGTTCTCAGTTCAAAAGTTAAATCTTAACGGCGTATCCAACCGACTTCCGGTTGGTTAAAGCCGAACAAAAATTTTCAAGCTTTTACGCGTTTTCTCTGATCGCATCTCGCCGCGATTTCTCCTCAGGATTCAAAAGATTATGCCTGCACCCCTCAAAGATTTATATCTGTATCGCAAACTCGAGGGAGCGAGAAAAACTCTCGCCTGGAATGTCTCGTACCAACTTCCGCGTCAAAAACGTCCCTTGCCGGAAACAGCCCGTCACTCCCGAGATTTTACGAGGCCACAAATGCTTCTGGCATTTGATTATCCTATCGAACCAAGTGGCTATATATCATTCATGTCCGTCGCGAATATTGTCCGGTTTTATCCTCCGCCCGCACCTCCCTTTCCCGACGATATAACATGTGCGCTACACACGCTGCACCTTACATCTATTTCCCACATTCTCCCCTCGGCTCTACGAGCCATTTCAACCACAATCGATTCCTCTTCCCACCGCCTCTTCGTTCCGGGCTCCAAAAATACTTGCAAATTCGACCGACACGATTTTCAGTCTCCGGACCACAATTTCGGCAATTAAACTTAAAAATTCTGGGCGATTCTTTTCCAAATTTAACAAAAATCATTAAACTGGAAGGGAAATTTTTTAAATATCAAAATTTATGTTTTTTGACCCATTTTTCGTTTCGGGAATCAATTTTTGGCCAATCTGGACACCCGACCTCGTTCCGGGCTCCTGAAATATTTGCAAATTCGATTTACACGATTTTCAGTCTCCGGACCACAATTTCGGGAATCAAACTGAAAAATTCTGGGAAATTATTTTCCAAATATTCAAAAACTATGAAACTGGAAGGGGAATTTTTTAAATATCAAAATTTACGGATTTTTTGACCCATTTTTTGTTTTTGTTGCCGAGTTCGTTTCCTCAATCGATTTTTAGTCAATCTTGGACGTGAAAGTTGCAAGTAGCCTCGTTCCGGGCTCCAAAAATACTTGCAAATTCGATTGACCCAATTTTCAGTCTCTGGACCAAAATTTCGTTAATTTAACTCGAAATTTTTGTAAAATTCTTTTCTAAATGTTCAAAAACGATTAAACTGGAAGGGGCATTTTAAAAAAATCAAAATTTCCCCATTTTTCATTTTTTTTTGCCCAGTTTGTTTCGGGCATCGATTTTTCGCCAATCTGGGCACCCGGTACGTGGCTAGAGAAGGAAAGTTGCAAGAAAAAGGAAAAGAGAATCCTTTCGGTTCTCGATATTCTTCGCGTCGTGCCAACGGGTCGTCGAATGTCAAGGACCCGCGTGAATAAAAAATTTCTCCTTTTTAAATCGAACGAAATTTGGAGAAATCTATTTTTTCGGTTCAACGAAAAGTTTTTCTACTGTTGCTCGAAACCAGTCCAAATTGTTTTTGTGTGATAAGATGGGAAAAGCATCGCCCATCGTAGTTTTTGTGCAAGACGTTTAACTTTGTTTGCTCGCAGATATTCTCATTCGCTCCCTCTTCGTCTTGATGTTTAAAGGAATTTGTAAAATTGCCTAACGCCCTGGAAGATGTCTTGGCCTTTGCTACCTCGGGCTCGTTCACCCTCGTCATTCTTCTGGGAATGGATGTGAGGGGTGAGGCTCGAACAAGGCGGGACGTGGGGATTTTCGTGCCCTCGACAACCAGCAGCAGCAGCAGCAGCAGCAGCAGCATCAGCAACGAAGAGCAACATCACGAGGTGAGAATCAGAGTTTGCACCATTTCTCCGGAATACGTATTATCTCGTGGCGTCGCGTCCCTTGGCGTTTCTCGCCAAGTTGCCTCTTCGCAGGAGGGACAATGCCAAGACTAAATTTATCCCTCGCTCAATTCTAACGCTTCTCCGCAACCTTTCCTTTCCTTTCCTTCGCTATCTCCTCGACAAACTTTCGAGTGCCTTTCGCAAGATTTTTAAGCATCTCCCTGTCAGCGCTCCGCCGACTCGTGAAAACTCTTAAGCTTTCTCAACACTCGAGCTTGTTTTATTGTGCACGCGGAATCCTTTCTTTCAGATTCTATCCAGACTTATGGACTCGGATCTCGGCTTGAAACAGCTCGAGGAAAAAACGTACAAACGGACGACAGGGGACGAGCACAGATTCCTTCTGTTTGGACAGGGCAACGTGCGGCACACCAGGAAACAAATAATTCCAATAATACGCACTGCCCTCCTCGACCTTTCGACTCGATCTTGAAATTCATCCACCGCATTATTCTCCGAATGACTTTCCATAGAAATTTACTGACTAGGTAATTATGATTATTTTTAAATGCAACGAAAACTTGCCTCGTTCTTTCGTTCGAATCTTTTCCTCGTTGCTCCTGCCTCGCCGCACCAACAAACATATCATTTTTTATGGCTCCAAGGATCATATGGAGCTTTTTCGTCCTGCCACTCAAAACTCACGTATTTAGAGAGAAAAAATTCGGGAATCCTCTCCATTGATTCTACTTTGAGGTTTCATAGTTTTTACAGTCTTTGCATTTTTTGTTTTTTTAATTAAACGTTTTAAAAAACAAGATTTTCGAAAAAAACGTTGTCGCTTGGGTCAAAAAGACCCACATGGTCTGCGATTTTTCGTGCTGCCACTTAAATCTCTCGTATTTGGAGAGAAAAAAATCTGAAAAAATTCAGAAATCCTCTCCATCGATTCTGCTTTGAGTTTTCAGAGTTTTTACAGTCTTTGATTTTTTTTTTTTAATGAAACGTTTTAAAAAACAAGATTTTCGGAAAAAGTTGTCGCTTGGGTCAAAAAGACCCACATGGTCTGCGATTTTTCGTGCTGCCACTTAAATCTCTCGTATTTGGAGAGAAAAAAATCTGAAAAAATTCAGAAATCCTCTCCATCGATTCTGCTTTGAGTTTTCAGAGTTTTTACAGTCTTTGAATTTTTTTTTTTTAATTAAACGTTTTAAAAAACAAGATTTTCGGAAAAAGTTGTCGCTTGGGTCAAAAAGACCCATGTATGATCCGCGGAGAGTTAATTTCCAACTTTTCCCATCGCCCTCATCGCTCCTGGAATCTCCAGCTCCTTCCTTGCGTAAAATAAAAATGGGGTTCCATCAACAATTATCTGGCATCGGGACATTAGCGCCAAGAACGATAAAAGCTTTTATAAGAATCGCAGCGACTCGACGTTCCTCTCCCAATATATACGTCGACATCGACGCAACATTAGGGACGCGTTCCCCAACATAATTTAAAAATGGAAAAGCCGTAGGGGATCGTGCGGCTGAGTGAAAGATGGATTCACAAAAAGACAAAAAACAAAAAAAAAACGTGGTCGATAAACTCGCACTTTTCTTCGCCGCAGCCTCAACCCTTACAGTCTGTTCTCTTACGCGCTGCACTTTTTTAATAAACTTTTTTACAAGCCCACAAACGCAGCGGGGATTCCCGAATGAATCTTCTTCCGACGGAGTCCCGTGGAGTCTTCCTGCTCGTTGTCCTTTTTTTTTTTTTTTTTTCTTCGCGGATGGCCCGTTTTCCACCGGGAGGATGGACCGAAATTACGAAAGTTTCAGAATTCCAGACTCTCCCTTCTCGTCGTCCCATTCGCGCATTTCCTCGTGGCAAAGATAATACAAAGTAACCGTTTATCTTTCTCTCTTTTTTTTTTTTTTTTCTCTCCGCGTACCTTTCCTTTCCTCGGCCTCGATTCGGAAGATAAAAATTACTTCCCAACCAGCAGCTGCAGTGCTCTTCTCCAGATGAATCTCCCGCAAAGGTGCCCCAGCTCCCAAGCTCCTATATATTCGTGTCTATCATACGAAACACTTTGAACCTATTCCCAAGCCCCCACTACCACTAGCCATTCAACGTACATACTCTCGTGTTCTCTGCTTACCCTTCCTTTCCCTTTCTCATCGTAGGGCTGCCTTCTATTTAATCCCATTACGTGTTACCATCGAAAAGCCCTTTGAGTTCTCTCTCTCTCTGATTGATTGCTTGTATTTTGGGTCCGTGCATTTTAATTTTTTGTTGCTTATTTTTTATTCTTTATTTTACTTTTTTTTTATTTTTTCCGTGCGTGCGAATGCTTATGTTTATTTTTGTTGTTATTCTTGTTTTTTGTCAATTTGATTCATCCATTTTTCTTACTGGTTTATTTGATTACTTGTTTTTTGCCTGCGTGCGGTTTTTTATTTTATTTTATTTTATCTTATTTTTATTTGGTTTTTTATTTATTAGAATCGCATTTTTGTCTTTTATAAATTATGCTTTAAGTTTGTACTTTTTGGTTATTGATTCATTTGCCCTTTGGATTCTTTCTGCGCATAAATAAATACTTTCTGTCGCTCTCTCTTCATCTCTCTCTTTCGGGAACAGCTCCTTGGTACAGCGAACTGTACGTTGTACGTTGAATGGGTGTAATTCTCGGGAAACATTTATACACAAAGTATCAAAGGCTTCATAATCAATCGACGGTTTTTGACTGAAAGAAAAATTGAGTTTTTATCAATTTTCGCAGAGAAACTTTTGTAAAAGGGAATGAAATTTCTTGGATACAAAGTTTCGTATTGCTTTGCACGGGGATTTATATTCTGGGGAGAAAAATGACAC
The DNA here is from genome assembly GCA_963921915.1 of Hyposoter dolosus. NCBI lineage: Eukaryota > Metazoa > Arthropoda > Insecta > Hymenoptera > Ichneumonidae > Hyposoter > Hyposoter dolosus. The sequence goes on from OY998138.1 coordinate 11,741,388, forward strand.
GAAATTTGTCGAAGGACGAAAGTTTTGAGTTAATTTGAGATTTTTATATCGAACCGTCCCTCGCATGGTGTCGATTCGATGGAATATACTTTTTTGGATTTCTTGTCTTAACGCTCGTTAAAATTCGGTAAATTCAATGTTTTATCGAATTTACCTCCGCGAATCAACCTCGCGAGAGAGAGAGAGAGAGAGAGCGCGTTGGTTACATATCGAGAATGTTTTTGCCCGAACATCAAGGGCGAAGCTCCGGGAACATGGAATGGTTATTAGAACGGAGTACGCGCAATGCATTTGCGCGCGGCGGAGAGCTATACACTTTTCGGCTCGTGTAGCCCTTGCGGCAGCGGGTGAGTGGGCGCGTAACCATTAGCGAATCGTTGTATAATTAATCGAGCTTATCTCGCGTTTGGGATATAGAATTGGATATAGAATTGCGCGTAAATATGACGCCATTATATCGCATAATCCGATAGGCGAGCGAGAGTCGTTACGAAATATCGAAATTTTCGTTGCTCTGTGGAACGTGGTTGGAGGATGAGGGAGCCAATTTTCCGCGATGAAAAATAGAGACTCTGGAGGTGGAAAAAAATGGATCGGTTTATCTCGGTTCTCCTGACACATTAATGCATGCGACAATTCGTCTTTTCGATTGTTTCTTTTTTATACGTTGCAAATATTGATTTTTGTGACGGTGAAATTTTTTTTTTTTTACAGTTTTCAATGTCAATGTGATTAAAATGTCCCAAAACATCGAAAAATCATTTCTAGAAAAAATGTCCGGATGTCTGTGTGTGTGTATGTTTTGGCATTGCAAAATTCAAACGTTCATAACTCGAGAACGGTTTGAGCTACAGGGCTCTCGTTTTGCACAAATGTTAATCTAGACAAGCTCTTCGATCTGTGAGAATTTTGTTGGAATTTCTAGAAAAATACGGATTCTACGGCATTTTGAAATTTTCAAAAAAACGCTTTCGACGCTCTAACTTGCGCAAATTTTAAGATTTATTACTAATTTTTTTTTTTATAAATAGAGTATCATAATAGGAAGGTTGATATTGAATTTGGGAAATATCGATTGAACGGTTTAAATTTTATGATTTTTCGAATTTTACGAAATTGTGAGTTTTTTGAAAAATCGTCAAACCGCTTTAATTTTTGCAAATTTTCTAAGATATTGTGTACAAGTCCGTACTTCCTCTTTACTTTCTAGAAAAATTTTCGAAATTATATAATTTAAATGCAAATACAAAAAACGATGCAAATTTAAATTTACAAATTGCTATGAGGAAAAAAAAAAAAAAAAATGAGGAAAAAACTAAAAATATAGTTTCTCGCAGAGGAAGATTTGGGAATCCTGTATCCTGATTATTGATTTATAGGCAACCGAGGAAATAGTCAGACGCTGGCATGATGATCGAGAAGAGAAAAGAGACGTCAATTTTTCTAGCAGATCGACAGAATTCCCGCGGCCGCTGCGACGACGTTTCGGGGACGCGATCGCTGTCACGCGGTGAAGAAAGAATCGCGAAAGGAAAGCGAGGGCGGCGGTATGGAGCTCGACCACCAAACTCGCTCCCCTCGCTGCCACGTTTATCAATAACCAACCGGCATATATATATACACGACCGAACATATTGCAGTTCGGCCAGATGGATGAGAGTCGTTTGCTGAGGTTACGCGAGCCGGATTGTTATGGATCGCTCGTTGGAGCTTGAAACGCGCCGGTCTGCATGAGCCGTTGTTTTTCGAGGGGCAAAGAGCGAGACGAAGAAGTTTGCGGTGGTCGAGCGAACCGCCATTGTCGCCCTCGAGGCTCCCTCAAGATATTACAATCACGAAACGACTTTATATTTAGGCTTCTTTCAAAATTTTTCATATAAACGTTTTCGACACCAAAACTAACAGTTTTCTCCTATGAAAAAAAATTTTCTGACCTTTCAAATTTGAGATATTTCATTTCCAATTTGTTTATTTTTTCCATCCAAACGCGAGTAAATTCAAGTCGCGTTTCTTTTGTTTTTTTTTCTTGCAACTTTAGGCACGGTAAAAATAAACAAATTGGAAATGAAATATCTCAAATTCTAAACGTCAGAAAATTTTTCTACAGAGGAGAAAACTGTTAGTTTTGGTGCCAAGTTTTTAATAAATTTTGAAAGAATTATAAATAAAGTCGTTTAATCGCGTCGTTTAGTCGTTTTTCACACGCGCATCTCTCGCCGAGGAATTCGATTCCGAGGAACGCGAAGCGCAGAGCGGAAAAGCTTCGAATGCCCGAGAAAAGAGAGAGAGAGAGAGAGAGAGCGAAAAAGAAGGAAAAAAGTAGCGAAGAAAGTAACAGCCGGTGAGCGAGTTTCTGCGGGGAGAATGGTGCACGAAGGGAATGAAAAAAAAACAACAAATCGGAGCGATTAATTCGCCGCGTACCGTTGATCCATCACTCCGACACTCGCACAGAGTTCGAGAGCCTTTCTCTCTCCTGGATTTATGACCGAGCGAGAAAAAAATGATTTTTCTCTCGCAAAGCTCTTCCCGTCCAATACCCGCGACGCGCCACGTGCGTTACGAAGCACTATTTTGTTTTTCCTCCTCCGTTGGACATATATGGTCAAGGCCGAGGTCCTGGGGAATACTCAGATTCCTCTGATTCGCAAAATGGCCTCTATGTGTTGCGCGCAAACTCGTAATCGCACGAGACAAACCGACAAATTACCCAACGTACGTTTTCTCTCTCGACTCCACAATCCCCGTACGATCCATTAGCGTCCCAAGCTCACGAGGATTTCTCAAAGGTTCTCTACGACAAATACGTTCTCTGCAGTTAGGGCCCTCGGCCAGCCTCTTCTTCGTCGCACGTGTCGTCCTCTTTGCCGATTCCCGAGCGTTTGGAAACATTTGACAAAGCCGCTGATGCTAATTCCGTGCGTTATCCCCGCGCTTCACACTCTCGGCAGGTTTCTCTCGCGCTAAATTAATCCTTTGGCACGCGTTCGCCGGATCGACGATCCGCTTGATTCTGGATGGCTCGGTAGCCGAGCGGACGCGTGGGATTTCCTGCTTAGTTTTCTGGCAGAATTTGAAGCGCGAAGGAACGGAAAAGCGAGAGGAGGAAACTGAACAAAAAAAAAGTTGGCGCGAGAAGAGAGCTGAGCCAAGAAAAAGATTATCGAACTCTGATGCTGCCCGGTCAATTCCCACAAGGCGTATCGGCCAGATATCTCAAAATAATGATTGATCGCTCTCCGGAGGAATTTTTACCTCGAAGATGCGTTAGTGCCGCTCCATTACGATCCTCGCTGCATTTTTGTTCATCTCTTTGCTAAAGAAAAACAAACAAACAAGCACACGCGAACGGTTTATATACACGAGGAAAGAGGCTCGAGGGTTTCTTCCTCGCTCCGATGTTCACTGAGGACGCTATCCTCTGCGCCTCGACGCAGTCTGCAACCTTTTGGCTGCACGACCCGGAAGACTCTGCTCCTTGCCCTTTCTCAAGAGCGTTTGATCTCGAGACAAGTTTTCGCGAGAATTAAGGCTCGACTCACCGGTCAAAGCTGCGAGTCCTCCGCACCGACCCTTTCCGTTGCTCACACCTTTGCTTAATTCTGCCGAGATGTCCGCGAAAAGGACACAATCCCCGTCTGCCGCTGACTCGTCCTTCAAGTCCGTGGTGGTTTCCCTCGACCTTCCTCTAATCTTCTTCTCAAAGGAAGAAACCTCACCGAGCTCTCGAGAAATTCCCAACCGACAACTACAACCTCGAGCTAATTCACGTCTCCCTCTTGCTGATGCTGCGACCTTACACCGTCACGCGATCTTTGCCTCTCGCCTATCTTCCATCTCCCTCGCGGGATCTCGCGATCGCTTCACTTTTCAGCCAAACTTCCAGAACATTTTTCATTGCCAAAAATTCGACCATCTTTATCGAGACTTTTCGCTCTTCAATTTGTTACTTTTTCTGATAATATTCGACATCGCTTTCGATCCTTTCAATAAATAAATAAATAATTAAATAAATTGAAAAAATAAATACAAATCAATAAATAGACGAATGAACAAATAAATAAATGATTAAATAAATAAATAAGTGAATAACTTAATAAATAAATAAATGAATAGATGAATAAATAAATAATCGAAGAAAAAAAACTAATAAACTAATGAGTAAATAAAAATATTTGATTTCGCTGATCTTGGCGTGGAAATTTCGTGATAAATTCTCGTTTGTCTACCGCCGAGCAGCATTTCTCAATCTTCCATTGAAAAGTGTGGACCGCATTTTTAGAAAAATGCGTCCCAATCCGAAGAGCCGGCAAAGGTTAAAAGACTTCTATTTTCCTTCGCAATCAACTTTCGATCTTTCGATGTTGCTGCTCTCATTCCTACAGATCGCTTCTGCGAAGCGAGCTTCAATGGGAATTTTTTAAAAGAAGAATCTTATCTTTGAAAACGCGCGCGAGAAATTGACGAATTTTTCTTCCCTCGCAATCAAGCCTCGATCAAGACCTTGGGCGTCTCTCTCTCTCTCTCTCTCGTTCTGCTTTCTCTCCGGGTCATTTATACATCGGTCGCGGGGGTCGGTGCCGCGTGGCTGAATGGAAGAAAAGTTGGAGGTGGGCTTTGGGTCGCTTTCTCCAGAGCCAGCCCGCCACTTTCTCCGCGCAAAACATCCGATACGTTTGTTTATATGTGTATATATGATGAGGCATTGTATACAGCGCACGAAGTGGATTAATGATCGTAGTTGAGACGAAGGGAACGAAAGCGGGAGAGGGCGAGTCATTTATCTTGGCAGGACTCCGGTGCGAAAGACTCTCGGTAACGGAGAGCGATATTTCGTTGTCCAAGAGCGACAATGAGCCTGCTCTATACACCTTTTCCTTCCAAATTCCCATAGTCATCATTACGCCGAATAAAATCGACGCAGGGTGTTGCTGCGGCCAAGTATTTGCGGCCAAGTATTGGCCAATATGCTTCTCGAGCACTTTTTATTTCTTTGCCCCCAGGCGAAGCTTTTTTTTTCTCACCCAACGACATTTCTTTGCGAAAAATTGGGGTGGAAGTTTATGGCAGTTGCCGCTCCATGTCTCTCCATCGCACTGCCCCGTTTAACGCGCCGATCATAACCTCCCGCGGAGCTGGTACCGCTCCGAGATTTTAGAATTCCTCTACCTTTTGCCATACAAACTCCCATAGCCTCGTGTGGCTACGTGTTGGTACAGCGACATATTCCTATACGTCGAGCAGCAGCAGCAGCAGCAGCAGCAGCAGCGGGGACCGAGCCGAGGGGTATGTCGGCGAGTGAGGTTATTGATAAACGGGCGGCGGGGAGGTCTGCTCTGCCGCCCATGGTGAAACGCATAAAACAAGGTGGCCACCTATCTCGGATCGCCCGTACGCCACCCACTACCCTCGACGTCATATCCCAAGAGCAGAGCGCCGGGGAGTCGGCGCGTTCGCGTGTGTACGAAACATTCTCGATGCTTTTCCATCCACGGGAATATCCCCCGCGCGTAAACATTGAACGAACTCAATTTGGACAAGGTAATCGTAAGTATAAAGTTAATTTCCACGCTTACTTAAGTAAAGTTAATATTCTTTTAAAGAAAAATCATTATTAAATTGAATAAATCATTGTTTTAAAAAAAAAAAATTAATTATTCCGTTGTAGATCCATTCTTTCAGAATCAGCGTACATGCCCCCTATGATTCGCCAGCCGACTTACACCCCACCGTATCGCATTTGCCGAGGGCGAAGGGAAACTGCAGAAAACCTTGCCATTACAGCCGGCTCCGGGCTCGCTTCGCGGTGCCGGAGCTACGTCGTAAAATTAACAATAATAAATCATTGTTAATTTCGTTTAAATTATAAAAATTCTCGTTTTCTTTCAATACCTAATTGTTTTCTCATAGAGCTCGAACCGATGCGTAACCCAAAGCGTCTAAGAGCCTAATTCGTACCGTTACAATATGTGTGTGTGTGTGTGTGTGTGTGTGAAGATCGCGAAACTTTTGAGCAACTCGTTGGTTCCCTCCGCGTAGAGAATTGTAGAAAAAAGTTTGTTCGGGAAACGGAAACGCGATGACCATCGGTCGATGACCCTCGCGCGATTGACCTTCGCCTGGGAAAAAGTAACGACGACCCTCATGAGTTTCCTGGGCATTCGGATCCTCTATATCCAATTCGCTAGTCGTCGTGCTTGAAAATGCGAGCCACGGCGGAAGGAAACGAGGTGAAAGGGCTTTCCGGAGATGTACATACATCAGCTGTACATCGCGGAGCAACCTCCAAGCTCTTTGCTTCTCCCTCGGTGTACACACCAAACTCTCTCGGTTGGCCGTATGCTGCTGCGGTGTACGATGCTTCGCTCGCCTGCTCCTCGTAGAGACGGTAATTGGCGAGACAGAGAGCTTTTGCCGCGCGGCTCTCGATCCTCCTCGGTGGTTCGTCACGGAGAGTGCCAAAGACTGGATCCTCTTGATTGAGCTTCTCGCGATACTCTCAGAGACACTCGTTGGCCAACGAGTGCCAACTTTGGACCGTGAGCCTTCCGGAGCCACGGGAGCGATAGGGATGCTGCGGATTTTGCGCAATACTCACCCACTTCCCCCACTCCTTTCGCCTGATTTTCTCCCACGATCCCGAGAGCTCCCTTCGCCAGAAATACGAGGGTGGAGGGTGCTTTTGGATGCTGGCTGCGCTCACCGTCGCTTTTCCTCATTCGGGAGGTAAAACGCGATCTCGCTCCTCGCGTTCAGCCTCGTTTTCGCGGCGTTGCTCCTAAAGAACTTCTGTAAATAATACGCGTGGTGAACGACAGGACGTTGGCAAATCAGCATCTTGTCAATCGTGCTAGGAGCTCGCAGTTTCCTTTCTTCTTGCTCCGGTCCATTTCCTGCTTCGTAGTTTTTCCTGTCCTGGCGATAACCTCGCGCGGAGAGCGACCAAGTAACAGGAAAAACAAAAAACAAAAAAAAAACGTACGTGCCCCCGTGGATACTTGCGGATTATTCCGGGCTCTCGCAACTTCGCCGCGTCCTCTTTCCGGTAAACAACGAAAGTGCCAGCCGAGTACTTGGATATTCCTATTTTTTCCTCGTTTTCCACGCAGACAATTCCTCGTCACGTCGTTTCTTACAACTTTTCATCTTGCTGCTTTAGAGAGTTTTTTTTTTTTTTTTTTTTTCTACGAAATGAAGATTCGTCGGTGTCACGTCGTGCTTCCCGCGACGATCCTTCGCAGTCACGAATCTTTCGATACTCTCGAGGTACCTGTAGTTACGTTTCACGCTTTTCTCCACCAAGCAGCTGTCCAACGCTGCTCTGTACCGCAACGCTTCAATTGAAAGGTGAGTCCAAATTAACTCTTCGTAGAGACACTACCATTAAAGCACCTCCCCAGACACACATGGGTCTCTGGGTAGTCCTACCGTTTTTTACTCGTTTAAAAAATCTAAAAAAATTCAGGAACGTAGTTTTGGATCTATAGAACGAGAGCCTGCAGTGGGTGATGGATAAAGATTCTTTTTTATTCGTTTTTGAGGACGTTGTATGGCGACGGTCAATTTCAAGTTTTTGTTTTCACTTTTTCTTACATACGAAATGGGTTGCGAGCCCAAGTTGATTCAAAAAAGTTGTTACAAATTGACTAAATACAATTGAATAAATAAACAAAATTTCGAAAAAATTTTACGAGCGATTTTTTTGAAAAACTAAATAAAGCTTCTTCGATGTTGCGAAAAAGTGTTTGCAAAGTTTTAAGAGGCTTCACCATTTAGAAATGGAAATATTTAATGTTGAAAATTGCAACTTTTAATACACGCTCTTGTGAGAAACTACTGAAAATAGTGATTTTTATAAATAAATATCTCGACTTCTACATGGTGAAACCTCTTAAAATTGCGGGAGCTATTAGACATCACTATTATCTCTGTGTGGTGGAAATTTAACGGAATTCTATCGATAGAAAATTAAGCATACAACATCCTGAATGGTAATCGATACGAAAAAGGAGGAATTGACGCGATTCGCTGTATGGGCACCCCAGACCCATGTGTGTCTACGGAGAGTTAATGTGATTTTTCTTTTCTGTTTTCCAAACCTCGAGCCACCGGGTCAGCTCAATGCGACGATTCCGAGCCCCGCGGTAAACTTATCGATTCCGAATTCCCTGCGAACCACGTGGAAAATCTCTCGCATTAGCTTTTTCAATATTTTCCATGGCAACTCCAAAAACTGAGCCTCCGAGTCTCTCGTTTTAACTCCGCGCTAAACGAACCACTTAAGAGAAGCATTCTCGATTAATTTCATTCCCGAGAGCCTCGCCGTATGCTTTTTGTATATACCACGAACCTCTCCTCCAGTTTTGGGCCGAAATATTCGGCCGTTATTGTAGTCGCAGGCTCCGGCAATGCCGCCGGCAACTACCAGGGTCTTCGTGAATGAACCCGCCGCTCCGATCCCTCGTTTACACTTGCCAACTCGCAGCCTGTGTAAACAACTCGGTCAATTCAATCAAAATTTCCTTGACCCAGCAAACTCGAAATATTTTCTCGCATCCTCGTCACTCAGTCTATACCGAAAGATTCCGAGTTCTCAATTATTTTTGCCATCAAATGGGGAGTTCAATTTGTGGAATCTCGTCGAGTGCGTCGAATCGAATAGGCTTAAAAAAATTTTTTTTAGCCTCCCTAGACACACATGGGTCTGGGGCGTCCAACCATTTTTGACTGTACTTGGACTCGTTTAAAAAATCTGAAAAAATTCAGGAACGTGCTTTTGGATCTATAGAAAGAGAGCCTGCACTGGGTGATGGATAAAAATGATTTTTTTAATTGTTATTTAATGACAATAGATACGAAAAACGAGAAATTCACGCCATTCGCTGAATGGGCAGCCCAGACCCATGTGTGTCTACCGAGGGTTAAGATCATGAGGTTTTGAGATTCTTCGACGTTTCTGCAACTTATTTCATGGACGTTTTCCCCGGGGAACCTGAAATTCGTTAGTTAAACGCGACAATTTGTCGACAGTCCTGGAAAAACTAATTTTTTCCATAAAATTGATGCAGACGCGTGTGCGTATGTTTATCGGAAGAGAGTAAAAGCGAGGATCCTGATTGGAAGTGTAATTATCGATCGATAAGCGCTAGTTCCGACTGTCAAAACGGATGTGGGTCCGTTACCGTAGCATCATCAGGACGTTTGTTGGTTTATTTCACTTTCGCAAGTTCGTCGCATGCATCCAGCCGCGCCGACGGAGCTTCGTTCGGCTTTGGGTTTCCGGCCCAAGGAATTTGCGTGTCGCGCGGAGTTTACATCGCGGTTTCGTAGGCTCTCCCGTCTCTCCAACTCCTCTTTGTCCTCCTTCGTAACCATACATGCTGTCCAACCGGATCGCAGTTAGCATCGAGGAATGTCATCAACATGTGCATTGCTTGAGCCTCCGTATATTCCGGAATCCCAAGAATCGAGTCCTCGGCCCTCGCGTATCTCATTCATGTACCAATGACGTGTCGCAATTCATTTTCGATGAATAAACTAGAAACTTGGCTCTTGGCAACAAAATCGTTGTCCAGGACACAAAGACTATTTGTGTCCTGCCCTCGTCCTTTCTCGTTCGTCCACGTACGAAGAAACTCAAAGAGCTCTCCATTAACGACGTCGGAATTTGCATCGTTGGAATGCAACGAAATTCTTCATTTTCTTTGGCAAAGCTAATTATCAAAATGCAGAATACAATTGCGATGGTAAAACGACTGGTTTTCAGTAGAGCAGCCTGGGCAAAGCAACCGCCCAAAAAAATAGAAATATTATTTTCAAATATTATCATTGAACAATATTTTTTCAGAAATATCAATATTATAAATTTTTTTTTTATATATTATTATTCCTGCGTATACCCTTGCGGATTTTTACGATCCTTTCCCTTCAACCCCACACAAATATGAATATTTATTTAATATTTTTTTTCAATCTCAAAAACGTAAATTCCTTCAATTCAGATTTCTTCAAAACAATAATTTTTTTTTTTTTTTTTTAATTTAAGAAACTGAACATTCCACTTGTTGGTAGAAAAGTCGCGAGACCCGAGCAGGATCCTCTTTACGATTTCCGCGTGACCCGGTCCAGAAATACGACGCGCAGTTGCCGCGAACACGATATTATCTCTCCGGAGTTTTTGCCGCTCCCTCGAAATAGCCAACGAGGTCGCGCGCAAAAATGGATCTCGCAGAAAGTTAAGAATTTTCCATACTTTTTAATGGACACGCGCGAACGTAATTCACACGCAGCGATGACGTATCTCGCGGATTGCGCTCTTTCTTGCTCCTTCCTCGCAATTTTCTTCATCGTCTCTCCTGCACACACGGTCACGCGCACGAAAAGACCCGTTCCTGTAAATCCTCTAGCTATGTAGATAAATATTTGTGTACAAAAGAGACTGAACGAGTCGGAGCGAGTGCGATACTCAATTTAGCGCCGCGCAAAGAGCTTTTCCTCGACACACTTTTTTCTCTTTGTCGACGGAGCCGCGCGCGCGGCAGTTCCATTTATGAAAAAATGAGTCGCAGGTAAAAAAGGAGAGAAACGACAGAAAAGTCTTTCACAAAAAGCTGCTCGCGTGCAATGGGAAGGAGAGCAAAGCACGGGAGCGGAAGCTATACAAACGCCCGATATCGCTGAGCTTGCACGCGCCCACACCTATACGCGCGGATTGTATGGAAAAACCGTCGCCGCGTTGACGCCGCGTATGGAGCGTGTCGACGTAACGCTTTTGTCACTTTCTCTCCCGCATAGACAAATATCGCGAGCGTATATAGTTGTATCTCTCGCGGGGAGGACTCGTCAAGCGCGATAATAAAAATGGCGACGGTGGGGGGAAGAGGAAAATTTTATTAGGAAACGCTTTTAAGACGCGACAGCGGAACGTCGCAATGAGAAAAAAATGCGGCGCGAGCGAGAGGGTGTCGTTCGCGATACATCGAGAAAAAAGATGGAACGCTTTGGTTCGGGTTTTCCTCTTCGGCGATCGCGGAAACGTCACAGTTGACCGAGTCCGGAAAAATCTTTCCCGCGATCGTGTCACCTCGAAGGGCCTTTCTCCGGAGTTTGATAAATTCTTTAAATCCGTAGGAATTCCTTCTCCGCTCGCAAAGCTTCCCCGAGAAATTCCTCCGCGCGGAAGAATAACGCGCGCCGGACACGTTGCTCTCAATTATTCTGTTATCTTTTGTCATCGTCGATGCAGCGGCGTTGCTGCGTACACGAGGAAGCTCAACGAGTCTCCAGGAAACTTTTTTTTAACCCTTTTTTTTTTTTTATTTTTCGATACTCGAGAGGATTGAGAGTTCGTATTGGCAGGAGGTGAAAAACGAAGAATATGTAAATATTGCGATGGAGACAAACATCGTCATGGGCGAACGTTCGCATGGCCGCGTGTCTCGACGGTGGAAAGATTTATATTGTTCGTTGAGAATCGTTCGCAGAGCGACGCGGGCGATCGTTTCGTTTTCCCAGTTTTTCTTAACCCCGGAACGGTGAGCTTATTTTTTTTGTTACCTGTTCCGATAACCCAGGGTCATAGAGACCCCAATTTTGAAAAATTCATATCTCCGGTAAAATTAAACGAAAAGTCTTCAACTTGGGCTCATTCTTTTCGTTTTTTAATGCAGAATCGATAAAAAAAACGGAAAACGAAGGAAAGCACGGGATTTAAAGTCGCCCGGGGTCCTTTTGACCCCAGGTTACCGTTCTAGGGTTAATTTCCGAGTGGAAAAGAATGCATGAAAACAAGGAGAACAAAGTATCGGAGCGAGGATCAAAATAATAATCGACAGGTTCGCTGCATGCGTCGGTGGAGCGCGATATCGAGAACAAACGAGAGAGAGAGAGAATGGCTCCTCCTGTCCGCGTGCATGTATAGGAGAACGTAATCGATATTGATATCGCGGGAGGAATGACGAGCGCCCAGCAGAGAGGCTAAGGGATGAGATACCGTTGGGGCATAAACGCGAAATGTCGGGGATCATTTGGTAATTCGTGGATTAATATTGGCGGTAGAACAGCGAGTTGTGACAGCTCTGCTACTTTCATAAATATAAATACCGAGTGGAAGAGAGTTCGAGGGAAAAGGAGGAGGAGGAGGAGGAGGTACACGCGTTATTTGGAAATTCACCCCTGCGTGTGGCCACTCTTGACGCGTACGAACTCGTGTATACATACTTTTTGTTTTATTGTCGAAACGCCCGCGCGAAAGAGAATTTAGCGAGAAGGGAAGAGACGCGAACGGGACGCGTGTATGGAAAGAGAAATCGTCGTTGGGGCAGTGAGAGATATTCTCCGGGAGATTTTTTTTTCCATACGTCGAGCCGGAAATGACTTTGAGCGGAGGCGGACGATCCAGGACAACCGGGTTATATTTTCATTCCACAGTTTTTACATTTCGAATCGACCTGAGTACCTGCAAATCGAAAAACAGACGCCGGGGTGTTCAGACGCTCCGCAAACTTGCGCCCGTTTGTTTCGTGGATGCGGCATCCACTGATAGAGACACAAATACGTATTCGAGTCCGTTTCGCGCGTTTTATGATTTTTATAGTGCGTCGCGGAGGATAAAGATAAATATCGGCGACTGCGATCGGCGAGAACCATGCAATAACGTTATTTCTAAAGGCTTCAGGATTTAAGGACGTTGTATGCAAAATTTTCTATCCATACAATTCCTTTGAATTTGTACCACACAAAGAGAATACTCTAGTAGCTCGCGCGATTTTAAGAGGCTTCACCATGTAGAAGTCGAGTTATTTATTTATAAACATCACAATTTTCAGGAGTTTCTCACAAAAGCGTGTGCTAAAAGTTGCAATTTTCAACATTAAATATTTCCATTTCTAAATGGTAAAGCCTCTTAAAACTTTGCAAACACTTTTATGTGACATCGAAGAATCTTTATTTAGTTTTTCAAAAAAATCGGTCGTAAAATTTTTTCGAAAATTTGTTTCTTACCTCACAAACACAGATTGCCTCGGAAAATCTTGGATTTAGAGTACGTTGTTCTTTAGTCTATTTGTAACAACTTTTCTTAACGAACTTGGGCTCGCAAACCATTTTTTATGTCAGAAAGACTGAAAAGAAAAATTTAGAAAATTTCCTATCGATAGAATTCCTTTAAATTTGCACCACACCAAGAAAATAGTAATGTTTAGTAGCTCGCGCAATTTTAAGAGGTTTCACCATGCAGAAGTCGAGATATTTATTTATAAAAAATGCAATTTTCAGTAGTTCCTCATAAGAGCGTGTGTTAAAAGTTGCAATTTTCAACATTAAATATTTCCATTTCTAAATGGTGAAGCCTCTTAAAACTTTGTATAAACTTTAATGCAACAACGAGGAAGCTTTATTTAGTTTTTCAGAAAAATCGGTCGTAAAATTTTTTCGAAAATTTGTTTATTGTATAAAAAATACAGATTACCTCGGAGAATCTTGGATTTAGAGGACGTTGTTCTTTAGTCAATTTGTAACAACTTTTTCTAACGAACTTGGGCTCGCAAACCATTTCGTATGTAAGAAAAACTGGAAAATCTCGAAATTGCGTAAATTCGCTTTCCCACGAGAACTCGCCCTCCGAATCTCTATAGATTCATTGTTCTCTGCTGCTGGCCTGATGCGCGTCCGAATGCCATGCAGCAGAGAGTCATGCTCTTCTCATTCACAGCCATATATTTGCCGCTCATTTGGGAATTCTCGCTTCGCGTATATACTCGCGTGTACAACATCCACCGACAAGCAGGGAATGGGCACACGGGATATTTGGGCACGAAGCCCAAAACGTTGTGTTGCGCGCGAGGAACGCACGACGATAAAAGCGACGCGAACCCCGTTCGTGTATTGTTTCTGCCCACGGCTCTGTATATTCCTGTGAAAACGTTTATCAGCAATTTCATAACACGAATCGAGTACGAGAGAGAGACCCGCGGAGAGACTCGCGGAGGAAGGCAGGGAGCGGGCCGGAAAATTGGATAAACCGACAGAAATAACAAAGACTCGCTGTCGAATCGTGCAAATGCTCAATTTGTATACAAGTTGCCAGAAAATTCAAAGATTTTCTCGTAACCCATTTAAACTTTTCATTTTTCGACTCAATCATCGCCCTCTTTGCTGCATGCGCCCTTTTCAGCGGACGATAAGCCTCTTTTATTTAATTAACACGAAGAGCTCGCGCAAAATCCCTTTTGCTTTCTCCGCTGGCGCATTCTTTAATTACTACGTTCGTCGCGCGCGGTAGCGAGGCAAAGCGATTCAGGGTTATGGGAAAGAGCACTCTCGAGGGACTGCGGCCCACGGACGCGAAACACGGCCAATTGTAGTTTTTGCTGCTGGGGCTCGCGTTGCGCATTCCACTCGCGCAATCCATTCTCAAATTCTGTCAAAAAAAAACAAAATGAGGAAAATGGGGAATCGTTTTTCAAAAAAGGGAGCAAAATTTCTTTTTTGTTTTTTTTTTCTGGAGCGCGTGACGAGAGTGCTCTGCACGCGTATGCGTTTTTTACGGATTCTCTTCGCTCTCTCTCTCTCTCTCTCCCATTGTTTCGCACCCTTCCGCGCGTTTTTGTTGGCTCCGCACCGCATAGCCAGCAGCAGATCGCGCGCTCCTGAACATAGATCTGTCCGCGGTTTTGACGATTGACGCGCACTCAATCATGCTCAAAACTCGATCCTCGGAACCGAATTTTTTCAAAATCCGAAATAAGAGAGAAATTTTCAACTTTTCAGAAATCACCGACGCGTTTGGAAAGAAAAAATAGATTTTGCACGGTGCTCGAATCTTTCGCTATGAGATACTGTATTTTTTTATTTTGAGCATCGTGCTAAATGTTGAGGAAGCAATTTGCAGGGTTATTTAATAAAATTTTCACTCATTTATCGATTTTTTACTTTTTTTGAAAAATAATTTCAACAGCTTTTCTAGAAAGTAAAAAGAAAGTACGGACTTGTACACAATATTTGACAAAATTTGCAAAAATTAAAGCGGTAAGACGATTTTTCGAAAAATTTAGATTTTCATAAAATTCGAAAAATCATAAAATTTGAACCATCCAACCGATAATTTCTAAATTCAATACCAACCTTCCTATTATGATACTCTATTCATAATAATAAAAAATAGTAACAAATCTTAAAATTTGCGGAAGTCAGAGCGACGACAAGTTTTTTTGAAAATTTCAAAATGCCGTAGAATTCGTATTTTTCTAGCGATTCCAACAAAATTTTCACAGATCCAAGAGCTTGGTTAGATTAACATTTGTGCAAAACGGGAGCCCTGTAGCTCAAACCGTTCTCGAGTTACAAACGTTTGAATTTTACAGTCCTTTCCATCCGGAAATTTTTTCTAAATATGATTTTTCGATGTTTTGGGACATTTTACGCACATTGACATTGAAACCTGGAAAAAAAAAAATTTCACCATCACAAAGCTTCCTCTATGAAAAAGCAAAAAAACACATGGAACTCGATTGAACTTTTGGTAAAAATTGAATAACGTGCTCTGGATCGGGGTCAATCGTTCGCGATCCTCCAAATCAGCCATTTTGGCCCGCGCGCGCGCGCAGCCTCCACCGCGACGAGCCAGTTTTTTCATAATTTTTTTTCAACAACCTCCCAATGAGCCCGAGCACAATTTTTTTGTTTCCCTAGATCCCGCGCACAGCTGGCGACCGAAAGCCCGCGATGTTTTTCTCGTAATCTCTTTTTTCACGCCCCCTCCGGTTCCTCCTTCCATTTACCTATTAATACGCGAGCTGCGTGTAGCAACATAAAAAGCGAACGTATTTGAATTCGGGGCCAAAGAATACATGTTCGCGCCGTATACCTATCGCGTTTAGAGAGACTCTTGGGCAAACCAGCCACGGCTCGCCAAGAGCAACCCACCACCACCACCACCAGCGGCAACGTGTTCGCCCTTCATTGATTTTTCAGCCCTTTCCGCACTGACGAGAGCTTTCCGCATCCCCCATCCACCCACCGCCGCTCTATATAGCGAGGAGCTCCCCCGAATAGCTCATACACAAATGGCAGTAATTCAATAATGGCTTTTAGGAGGCTCGCTCGTCCGAGCAGAGCATCGAACGAGCCGGTGCTACTCTGTGCTCCCTCATCGCCAAAACCGGCGTCGACAAGGCGACCCTCTTTCTCCTCTTCCTGTTCCTCTCTTTCCGCTTGATGCAAAATAGCTTATTCATTTCTTGACCGACGAAATGAGAGGCTGTGCGAAACGATATATTATCGGAACATCGCGAGGGAGAGCCTTTTTCGCGAAAGGCTGTTAATTAGCGCGTGTAATTTCTAATCATCGCGTATCGCCCGGCCTAGCGAAATCCCAGCGTAAATACTGCGTCGATTCAAAGCTCCGGAATGCCGGGCAGGGAAAGAGCAAGAGATCGCGGCGCGCGAGCGAGAGGATACTGCGAGAGCGAAACGCGCGTGAATAAATACCCAGGGAAGAACGGGCAACGAAACAGCAGGAGCATCAGGAAAGGCCCACTCGTTAGCTCTTGATGATACCGAACCCTGATGGGCGCGTATACTATATATTCTGTATATAGACATTTATATGTATTTGTACAAGTCCCATAGCGATGGAAGAGAATTACCGAACGTCAACGCTCGTCCTGCTGTGTACATTCGATATTCCCGTGGCGTTCCGCATTGCCATGAACGAATCGCGGATAAAAAGTTGGTGGACGGTCCGCGCGGCAGAACGGGAAACGCGTGGGTAATATTAAATTCGTGATCCGTGCGATTCCAGGTCGTGGTGCTCAGGCTCGTTCTCGCGTTGATTGAGATTTATGCAGGCAAATGTAAACGATACGTCGCCGAATTAAGGACGTTGTATGCTACGCAATGGCTCACGCAATTTTAAGAGGTTTCACCATGTAGAAGTCGAGATATTTATTTATAAAAATCACTATTTTCTCATAAGAGCGTGTGTTGAAAGTTGCAATTTTCAACATTGAATATTTCCATTTCTAAATGGTGAAGCCTCTCAAAACTTTACATACACTTTTATGTAACATCGAAGAAGCTTTATTTAGTTTTTCAAAAAAATCGCTCGTAAAATATTTTCGAAATTTTGTTTATTGTTAAAAAAATACAGATTACCTCGGACAATCTTGGATTTAGAGTACGTTGTTCTTTGGTCAATTTGTAAAAACTTTTTTCAATGAACTTGAGCTCGCAAACCATTTTGTATGTCAAAAAAACTGAAAACGAAAATGAAGATTTGACCGTCGTCATATATACAACGTCCTAAATATTCATCGAGTTGTGGAGGACGCGTGACCATAGCTGCTTCGTTGCGGCTGCAAAGAAGCTGCCAAACGGCTGAGCGAAGCAGCTTCTTTAGTAAATACGCGAGCTCAGGGTGAAAAAGCGAGGACGCGCCGTGGGAAAAGAGAGCAAAGATAGAGAGGTTTCGACATGCCCCCGAGGCAGTCAGCGCGGGGTGACACCGTCTCCCGCGCTCGCTGCTCCTCTCAGGGAGAAAATCTTGCCAGAGAAAAGCTCCTCTCCTCCTCCTCCTCCTCCTCCTCCTCCTCCTCCTCGATGCAAAATCCTTAACCTTTGTTTCCTTATTCGTCAGGAAATTGAATCTTTGTTCCTTTGTTTCCCTGCGCGGTGGACTCTCTGCTCTCTGCTCGTGGATGATGAGCACCCTCTTCCGCGGGCCCGGACAAGAGGCTGCTCTGCGTAGGTAGATATGGCTCCAGCGAAGAAGGAAGCAGGAAGGAAGGAAGGAAGGAAGGAAGGAAGGAAGGAAGAGAAGCGCGAGAGATCTCGTTGTGAAAGAGACTCTCTCGGCTTGTCCTCGACAGCAGTCTCGAGAACTTGATCCTCGCGTATCGCTCCTTTCCCTCCTTTCTCGAACATACACTCTCGCCAATCAGGTGCCCGAGCAAGAAGTTCATTTTCGCCGAGAGATATCGCCAAAAAAAAATAAAATAAAAAAATACAACGCGATCAACGAGCCCGCGATGACGGCTGAACAAAAAGCCTCCCGGATCCATTGTCCCGAGCTTTTCAGATCGAAGCTATTTTTTATTATTCCTCCTGCTCCTCCTCCTTGTTGCGCTCTCGCATCCATTGCCACACAGCTCGCCATGTATTCTCCGCTTCCGCACTGCTCTCTTATATATACGATATGCAAAGGACGCGCGTGGATCAAGTCGCACGGAATATGTATCGCGCGAGAGGTGGCTGCATAAAGTGCGCCCCGAGACTCGATACGTATGTATGTATTCCGCTCGCCGGAGCCAGCCCTAACGCAGCCAGCATTTCTTTAGCATTTTTTCAATCGTTCTCGTCCGCTTGGCATGCATAAGCCATCGAGCCTCAAAAACCACGTGTGCTCAACCCCGGTGGCTATTACACATCGCGATCCATGCGAACGATTCCATCCAAAAAAACGCTGCAAATTGAAAGTTGCAAATTGATTCCTCAAGACATTCGGCAGGATGCTCGAATCTTCCTCGTTGGGGTACTGTATTCTTGAGAAATCTTTAGCAATTTGCAACGTTTTTAAAAAAATTTTCACTCGTTTATAAATTTTTTAATTTCTTTGAAAATAATTTCGACAACTTTTCTAGAAAGTAAAAAGAAAGTACAGACTTATTCACAATATTTTACTAAACTTGCAGAAATTAGAGCGATTGGACGATTTTTCAAAAAACTCTGATTTTTGTAAAATTTGAAAAATCATTAAATTTTAACCGTTCAATCGATATTTTCCAAATTCAATACCAACCTTCCTATTATGATACTCTATTTATAAAAACAAAAAATTCGTAAGAAATCTTTAAATTTGCGAAAGTTACAACGGTAAGAGACTTTTTTTGAAAATTTCAAAATGCCGTAGAATTCGTATTTTTCTAGCAATCGCAACAAAATTCTCAGAGATCGAAGAGCTTGTCTAGATTAAAATTTGTGCAAAACGGGAGCCCTGTAGCTCGAACCGTTCTCGAGTTATGAACGTTTGAATTTTACAGTGTCAGAACATACACACACACGCACACATCCGGACATTTTTTCTAGATATGATTTTTCGATGTTTTTGGACATTTTGAGCAAATTGACATTGAATACTAGAAGAAAAAAAAAAATTTACGTCGCATAGCTTCCTCTATGAGGAAGCGAAATCCAACAGTTTTCATGAAATATTCATCAAAGTTCATAGAGAAAAATCCACGACCCCAAACAACCATTTCGCACGCGGAAAACCTTGTACACCAATTCGACGCACAGCCGCAACGAGATCGTTACAAATTCGGTCAATCATAATCCTAATACGCGAGTGATATTAACGTATCTCGCATTTCCGCTACGGATCGCAGTCTCCTTCCTCCTCCGTGTGTCATTTCGAGCGTACACGAGGAAATCGTATCGAACCGGGACACCGATCGAGAGTCCTGCATGCCGCCGCCCCCCCACGAACGCTCTTTTCCTCCCCGCGCTGCACGACGCATCGAACGCGATGTTTCCGATCATAAATACTCCCGTGGCTACTGACTCGCGCTCGTTCGTGGTCCACTATTTCGATACCCGCGTATATACACGAGGACCAGACTCGCAATGAGCCACCGCGCTGCCGGAAGCCACGCGATACACTCGGGCGCGCTCTCTCGCACGTACAGACTCCCGCGCGTATATATATCGATGTGCACGCGCGATAACTCGCTAATTGATACATCTGTCGATCCTCGGCCGTGTAGCCGTCTCGGGGGGACAATAATTAATGGAACATCGTGTACGCGCATCGCTCGGAGTCGCGTTTTTCTTTTTTGCTGATAATCCGAACGTACGACCCCATTTTCTAAGCTTTTCTATTCTTGTTCCCGCGCGCACGTGCTCTTTCCTTATTAATATGAGAAAATTGGAGAAACGCGGACGATGCGCGAGGCCGCACAAGACTTTCTCATTATTATTTCGATTGCACTTACGGAACGACGTTCCGGAAGAACGAGGAGTAACCTGCCCGTTCGAAACTACGAAAGGTCACTCGCCATCGAGGGCTCTCGACGTAGGAGATTGCCTTGGAATATGAATAAGAACGTGTATATGGAAACGTACGGAAAGAGAAAATAAGAGAAAACGATTGAGCGAGCGAGAAAGTTTGCAAATTTGGTAAATTGAATTTTATCCGTTTTCGGTCGTCAAATGGCCAATTAATATATATATATATCGAATAAAGAACCAACGAGAGCGAGGCCTTCTGCTACGAGCATTTATTTTATTACTCAAGCACACAAAGTGTGCCCTGCTCGTCGAAGCTTTCCACGCTTCCCTGATTTCTCCCTGCCCCGAGCTCTCGTCCTCGTTGCCTCGGGAGCAAAGCAAAGATCTCGATATACAGCAGCAAGGACGAGAAATAACGAGAGAGAGAGAGAGAGAGAGGGAGGGAGAGGGAAGAGCAAACGAATTCTGAAAATTAACTTGGCAGTCACACTCTAGCGAGTCGTGCTATATACCGCAATAAACTGCGAGGGAAAAAGAGGAGAAACTCTCGGAGATTCACTCGAGGATCGTTCTTTGATTTGCCGGCTCGCAACTCGATCCGCCTGGAGAATATCCACTTATTCCTCGGATCCTCCCGGTTGTTAGAGACCAGCCTGATTTGACTTCCGCGTCGGGCGAGTATATATAGCGAATCAGGGATAAACCGTCGCTTCGTAACATTGTAGAAATTTATGCGCTTGGCCAGTCGCGCTCTATAAATAAATCTACATCCGCGTGTCGTCGTCGTCGTCGTCGTCCGGATACGCGAGCGAGTACATTACGCCAAGACGTACGCTCGCGAATCGAGTTTGGCAACTTGATATCCGCCGTGGGGACGTTTCCTGAGAATACCTTATTCTCCGGGCAAGAAACGCGACGATGAAAGGCGTTCCCAGGCGCGAGCAGGAGCTTGAGGAACGTTCTATCGCGACTGGTCAATACTAAATTTTTATTTTCACTTTTTCTTACATACAAAATAATTCGCGAGCCCAAAATCATTGAAAAAAGTTGTTACTAATTGACCAAAGAACAACATACTCTAAATCTGTATTTTTTATACAATAAACAAAATTTCGAAAATATTTTACGATCGATTTTTTTGAAAAACTAAATAAAGCTTCTTCGATGGTACATAAAAGTTTATGCAAAGTTTTAAAAGGCTTCGTCATTTAGAAATCGAAATATTTAATGTTGAAAATTGCAACTTTTAACACACGCTCTTATGAGAAAATAGTGATTTTTATAAATAAATATCTCGACTTCTACATGATGAAACCTCTTAAAATTGCACGAGCCATTAGATATCACTTTTCTCTTTGTGTGATGGAAATTTGAAGGAATTCTATCGATAGAAAATTTAGCATACAATGTCCTTAAGGTGATGGAGCAGTCACCTCGAATTTTCGAAATGAAAATTCTCCGTTGTCGTTTGATTAATCAGAAAAAGGCTCTGTCAGCCGACGCGGAACGATGGCAAAAATACGCTGACAGGGGCTTTTTTTAATTGGTGAAACCCTATCGAAAATATTCAATTTCGAAAATTGCAGCTATCACTCTCGCACTCACGTGGCGAGAAAGCGACTGCTCCTTCACCTTAAGATCACGGGACGGAGCCTCCTGCTCCCGAGGAAAGCCTCACATCCGCCTAATTGGATTACGCGGAAATTATTGTACTCCTTGCGCGCGCGACGCAAAGATGCCGCGGTGTGTTCCTAATCAAGCTAACGTGATTTAAAAATTAGCGAAAAGCTTCGACGTATATATTTTTCCTCCGAAAAATGGAGCAAAACATTCGCGATGAGTCTTTGCGCAGCTTTTGCTGCGAAATGTTAATTTCGTCGCTCCGTACGAAAGCTCCTGCTCAGCTGCGTCTTGTCTCCGTAAATTGCATCGGACGCCTTCACTTTTATATATAGTACCAACAAGCCAGACCGCCTCGTGGCTTGTAAAACGCCGCACGTAGACGCGAGCGTGTTGTATATAAAAGAATAAGGTGAAGGACGCGCGAGAGAGAGAGGCCGAGCTGGCAGGTCAAAGAGAGCGAGCACACGCCGTCGACCAACGAGCGAACGAGCTACGCGGTGTCGCTTTTCCAGGATCGTCTTTTCTCCTCGAATCTCCTCGGGGCTTTCGTCGCGAGAGGCAGACCAGGATTTACGCAAAAAGAACGGACAGACTGATGGATGGACGGACGGACGTTACGCGAGGGAGACGAATCGTCCGCCGGGAAACGAAGAAATTGGACAAAATGGACAGAGGACGCGACAACTCAAGTCCGAGCTTTATCATCAACGTCCGCGAGCATTTTGCCAAAAGGAAACAAGATATTTGTCCTGGGGCTTCGTCCACCTCGCCAGACGCGCGCCATTTCTCGTTTTTCTCTTACAAAACGATCGGACACGATAATATGCAGTAATTTTTCTCTTTCGATACGCTCCCCGCCATGGCTCCGCGATTCGGAGGAAAGATTTTCACAAACGCGTAGCCATTCTCGATTATGACGGAAGGCTGAATAGAATTTTCCTGTGGACGCGGAAAGACAAATAAATGGGAAAGAGGGTCGAAATGGAAAGTCGAGATGATATGTGTACACGGAACAAACAAGCCCGAACAGCGAATTCAGCGAGAGGTGAACAAGCTAAAAGTTTGTGTTTTCCAGCCTCGAAAACGCGCGTCCTCGTTGTAACAATCGCAGAGTGCGCGCTGCGCGCCAAACGAGAAAATTTACCGACTCGAATACGCGAGATGTGGTTTCCAGAGGCTTCTCTAATGAGCTGCCTACTCCCAGAGTTCATCTCACCACGGAGTATTTCGCTCGTCAGCTACTTTTCCTTTTACCAAAACCAACCATCCCCCGCGCCAGACGCAATTCCCTTGTAAACCAACGGCTCCTTAAGGACGTTGTATGTTAAATTTTCTATCGACGGAATTCCTTCAAATTTTCACCACACTAAGAGAACAGTGATACCTAATGGCTCGCGCAATTTCAAGAGGTTTCCCCATTTAGAAGTCGAGATATTATTTATTTATAAAAATCACACTTTTCAGTAATTTCTCATAAGAGCGTGTGTTAAAAGTTGCAAATTTCAACATTAAATCTTTCCATTTCTAAATGGTGAAGCCTCTTAAAACTTTGCACACACTTTTTCGCAACATCGAAGAAGCTTTGTTTAGTTTTTCAAAAAAATCGCTCGTAAAATATTTTCGAAATTTTGTTTATTATATAAAAAATACAGATTTCCTCGGAGAATCTTGGATTTAGAGTACGTTGTTCTTTAGTCAATTTGTAACAACTTTTTTTAATCAACTTGGGCTCGCAAACCATTTTGTATCGAAGAAAAACTGAAAAGAAAAATTTTGAAAATTTCCTATCGATAGAATTCCTTTAAATTTGCACCACATAAAAAGAATTTTGTGACATCTAATGGCTCGTGCTATTTCAAAAGGTTTCGCCATGTAGAAGTCGAGATTCTTATTTATAAAAATCACTATTTTCAGTAGTTTCTCATAGGAGCGTGTGTTAAAAGTTGCAATTTTCAACATTAAATATTTCGATTTCTAAATGGTGAAGCCTCTTAAAACTTTGCATACACTTTTGTGCAACATCGAAGAAGCTTTACTCATTTTTTTCAAAAAAATCGGTCGTAAAATTTTTTCGAAATTTTGTTTATTATATAAAAAATACAGATTACCTCGGAGAATCTTGGATTTAGAGTACGTTGTTCTTTAGTCAATTTGTAACAAATTTTTTTAATCAACTTGGGCTCGCAAACCATTTTGTATGTAAAAAAAAAACTGAAAAGAAAAATTTAGATTTGAACGTCGCCATGCAACGTCCTTAACCTACGCGCGTGTCTGTGTTTGCACAAGGAAACGTCGTTTCAATGTTCATTTCGCTGGAACGAAAAAATCTTCCGCGTGGCGATACTGATTTTCTAGCCGCTCGATCCCGCGGAAGCACGCACGACGTACGCGTCTGTTTACACGCGATATGCGGCGATACCGAAGGGAGAAAGACGAGAAGCAAGCCGCGTATAACCATCGGGAGCAGGGACAGCCTCGGGACAATGAGCACACGCCAACAAAGTTATCACACCGTTGAATAGGCGATGAAATTATTCACGGGCAATCTGTCGTAACCGAGTTAATTTCGCCCCGTTGAAAATCTACATATTCAGGAAGATAGCTCCGCAGCATCAGCTTCGTGTTCTCCTTCTGCCCTCTCCCGTTTTCCTTTTGCTCTTGTTTCTACGCGCAGCAGCCGCGCCGCAGACTCATCGGAGCAGAGCATCCGCCGATGTAACGTCGAGACGCGCGACGTTTCGTCGTTGTCCCTTGCGCCGCGACGACCAGGAGGCGCGACGACGTCGCCTGCTCCTTATTTTCAAAGCCTCCGCCGCGTTCACCCTTATGCGATTTCCCAACGGTACAATAGCCTGGGGTGCATTCCGGCTCGGAGCAATTGTCGAGGGAATAAAAAGAAAACATTGAAACTTTCGGCTAATGAAATGCTTTTTTTTTTCTGCCAGGACGGTCCCTCGCAGCCATAGAGTCGATATGACGAAGAAATACGAAAAACGAATGAGGAGCATATATATTGATAAACCCCTCGAGTACACACTGGGTCTTTTTGATCCTCACAATTTTCCATCACCGATTATTTGGCATTCGAAGAGTCTCTACAGAAAAAAAAAAATGCATTTTTGTCGGAATACAACGATTTGAAAAACGCCTCGGGTCAATTTGACCCAGTGTGGACTTTTAAGAGCTTCGCTCTCGAAAGGTTAAATTACGAGTAATCTCGTTACGAACACAAAGTCCCGCGGTACGCGCATATTTCGCGAATGAAAAATTGATTCGTCATTATCGGAATAATTAGCGAACGCTTCATGCGATCGATGAGTTTTTTCAATTAACTCGCTCTCCCAATTAAATCATACGCGAGTGACGCGCGGCTTCACCGGTCTCGGTCTCGTCGACGATACATTTAGAGAGCATCCAGAGTCCCATTCTCTTCCCCATGGGCTTTTGCTCACATATTTATCTTTAATTAATCACTCGCAAATATTGGATCATTTGAATTTAGGGAAAAATACCCGCGACCATGGGAACCAGTGTTTGATCAGCTCCAAGGTCGTGCCGGGGATTTAAACTCACGCGTAAGCATTTTTACGCTCGACAGCTAATACAGTGTATATACGAGCTCCATGCGACCGAGTGATGCTCGCGCACGAGCCCCACGAGGGGAATGAACACGCGAATTATAAAAAACGTCGAAATGAAACTTTTGGACTTGGCCTCCTGCGTTGACCATTTGGCCAATTATCAGACACAGCCAGTTGCCTCTCGTGTTTCACATTTGCTGCTTTTGTTGGATACGCACTCGTGCACTCATGTAAATAAAAGTGATGATATGGATTTGGACCGAGCCCTGCGGTAAGCTCGATTATAATGGGTTCGTTATTCGACGTGCCTTTGGGCGCTCCGAGGGAGGGGGGAGAGATGAAACGAGGAAAAAAAGACAAAAGCAAATGTTGGTTGCTTCGTGAAGTTCAATTATAGAAAGACTCGCTCGATACCAGCAACGACGATGCATTCGCGACTTTGCGGAGATGGATCTGGCGAACTCGCAAGCAGGAAACAATCTTTTTTGAAAATGTGTTGTTTAGAGAGGAGAATAATGATTTGTTTTCGCTGTTTCCGAGACAAAATTTTCAATAAAGTTTTTACAAATTGACCAAAGAACAACGTACTCTAAATCCACGATTCTCGGAGGTAATCTGTATTTTTTATATAATAAACTAAATTTCGAAAAAATTTTACGAGCGATTTTTTTGAAAAATTAAATAAAGCTTCTTCGATGTTACATAAAAGTGTATGCAAAGTTTTAAGAGGCTTCACCATTTGGAAATGGAAATATTTAATGTTGAAAATTGCAACTTTTAACACACGCTCTTGTGAGAAAATACTGAAAATTGTTATTTTTATGAATAAATATCTCGATTTCTAGACGGTGAAACCTCTTGAAATTGCGCGAGCCATTAGATCTCACTATTTCCTTGGTGTGGTGCAAATTCAAAGGAATTCTAACGCGATAGAGAATTTAGCATACAACGTCCTTAAAAAGTCAATTCGCGGGAGCAAAAACGAAACTCCGTGTGTTTGTGTGTGCGCGCGGGTGTACCGCGTGGCCCTCGGTATATCCATGTCTCGAGTCAGGGTTGCCCCTTCTCTCTGCTGCTGCTCTCGAGGATCGTTCAAGCAGCAGCAGCAGGGGCTGCAACAGCAAGAGGGTCGCCCGCTGGTGGTCGTGTGTGGTAAAACCGGCGGAATGGGCCGGGAAGAGCCCTCGTCGTTTACAAGCTGCTTTTGTACGCGCAAAGAGCTCGCCCGCCCCTGCTTTTGCCTCATCTCTCTCCCTCGCGAACCGCTCCTTCGCGTTTTTTACTTCGCAAGCTCGCCGCGCGCCCTCATCCCTCGAGAAACTTCTTGTCACGGCTCCGTCACGATCCCGCGCACCCGCACGCAGTCAACACCTGCTGCTGGCTTCGGCGCCATGAATACATCGCTCGCGAGTCGATCGCACGTCAAACTCTCGATTTCCTGCCCCTGCGCGCAGCGTTTTTCGTTCACGAGCAAAAAATACGCAATCGGCAGTCGAAAGCTCGTCAACTTCTCGCTCCCACGCAATTTACTTTCTTCGTTCCCCTCATTTGTTTGGTCAAGCTCTCCCGAGAGCCGCGGAATGGCATTAGCTCCCTGCTCTCGACCGTATACACCGGGAAAAGTACACACACGTCCTCCCGCTTGTGTACCTTGCCAATGCATGCTCGCGAGGGTGAGACGCACCAGCCGGATATGGATATCCACGAGAAATCTCTTGCCAGCCACTTTTTCACCTCGTCGGACCTCCCGAGGCTCTTTGCTCGAGTTTTGCCCGCACCCTGCCACGGATTACCAGAATTTGCGATAATTCAGAGGGCTCTGTGTACAAAAAACTGAGAAAAAACCAAATTGCGCTCATATTTCAAGCGGAAAAGCTTTTGTATAATTCGTTGCAAAGCTCCTCCTCGTCGCTGGAGCGATATGTTCGCACTGGGTGCGAAAGATTATTTCGTGAATTATTCTATGGATATCATCAGTCCGAGCACTTTGACTATATATGCATGGAAAATGCCGAAAGAGCTCGCTTTTTTCGTACGTTTCTGCCGTTCCAACTGCCCGTCCGTCTGCCAGTCTCCCTGACGGCTTCATCATCCCTCTTACCTCGGAGTTTTCAATTCCTCATATTTTAGGACGTTGTATGCTAAATTTTCTATCGATAGAATTTCTTTAAATTTGCACCACACAAAGAGAAACGTGATATCTAATGGCTCGCGCAATTTTAAAAGGTTTCACAGTCGAGATATTTATTTTAAAAAATCACTATTTTCAGTAGTTTCTCATAAGAGCGTGTGTTAAAAATTCCAATTTTCAACATTAAATATTTCGATTTCTAAATGGTGAAGCCTCTTAAAACTTTGCATAAACTTTAATGTAACATCGAAGAAGCTTTATTTAATTTTTCAAAAAAATCGGTCGTACAATTTTTTCGAAATTTTGTTTATTGTATAAAAAATGCAGATTAGCTCGGACAATTTTGGATTTAGAGTACGTTGTTCTTGAGGCAATTTGTAACAACTTTTCTCAATGAACTTGGACTCGCAAACCATGTCGTATGCAAGAAAAATAGAAAATAAAAATTAACATTCGAGCATCGCCATATACAACGTCCCTAAATGATGAATGCGATAAAAATGGAGGTTCGCTCATTCTTCATGAAAACAACAGCCAGACGCGTTCCACCCTGGCGCTTTCCGTGTACCGCCGCCGCAGACTGGCGTTAACACACTGAACATGTACAGGGCGTTTCCCTCTGGTCGGGTAGCGTACCGCTCACCCAATCGAACGAGCAACCAGTCGTCTACCTTTGTTACCAACTAGCCACCGTATCTTTCGAGTATTTCACGCTCCTGGCTCATCCGCGCGCGCTCCGATAAACCGCGCGCAGAGATGACCAATATGTAGTGCCATATCCACATTTCGCTCAAATCCACGAGATGAAAAAAAAACGTCTTACGATTAATGGAAAAAAAAAAAGAAAAATCGAGTCCAAAAAGCAAACCCCATACACCATGTTTGACCATAGAAACTACCAACCGAATGCGCTACGTGCGGAGAGAAACGTTAAAGAAACGAGAGAGCACTTCGCCGCGCCCGGAGGCGCACTCCGGGACCCCCGGAACGTTAGTTTCCGGTCGAGGCGACGTTTGTCAACGACGCGACAACGAACGACGTCGCCCACCACGCGGAGGAGGTGGAGGCTCGGTTATTTCCTCGCAGCACGGATCTCATTCCCCGTACTCTCGAAACAGCAGTCGTCTCGCTGCGCTCTCCTCGTCCAGCACCGTTACCAACTACCGAGCAGGCGACGACGACGACGACGACGACGATGACTACACAAGGTGCAAGTCGTCGCCGCACAACGCCCTCGCGCGTCACGCATTTGCCCTTTTTGCTGTAAATTACATTTTCCTCTGGCCGGGGGCTTTCCAAGGCCGTGCGACGGAGCGACGACATAAACCGTAAATCCCCGGGGTACCTTTACGACGCCCAATCGTCTCCGAACCTTTATTGCTGCTGGACATTACAACGTTGGACTTTATTTCAAGCCAACGAAACAAGCTTTGCTTCATGAAATTTCCGACTCTCTGCGAAAAAGCCTTTTCTTATTGTCATTCGAGTCGCTAATATTTCCCTCGAGTCTGATTATCAACTAGAGATGGAAAAACGCTGCATTTGGAATGTCCGAACCAACTGAAAAGTTTTGCAGACCTGCAAAGTTGTTACGCGCGACAAAGTCTCTGCTCCTGAAGGATTCATACGTTTGTCTCTCGGAAAAACGTCACGTGGAGGGCTATAAAGTTTTCACGCGGTGAAGAAAGCAGGCGGCGATACTTTTCTCCGCGTTAGAAAATTCGATAAATTCCAAGCGACAGGACAAGCCTGTGCCTCTCGCCCATTGACACGAAACACGTTCCTCGTGTTTATTGTCCTAATGGTGACGTATTCTTGGCTGAGAAAAAGAACGCTGCAAATTAATATTTGCAAATTGCTTCCTCAAGATGCACGTTGCTCAAATCTGCTTCTATGAGCAACTATATTTTTAATTTTCTCTTTCTTTTGAAGCAATTTGCAGCGTTTTTTGTATTTTTCCATTTAAATTATACCATTTCGACAATTTTTCTAGAAAGTAAAGAGAAAGTGCGGACTTACACACAACATTTTACAAAATTTGCAGAAATTAGAGCGGTTGGACGATTTTTCAAAAAACTCAGATTTTCGTAAAATTTGAAAAATCATAAAATTCAAACCGTTCAACCGATATTTCCCAAATTCAATACCAACCTTCCCATTATGATACTCTATTTATAAAAAAAAAAATTAGTAATAAATCTTAAAATTTGCGCAAGTTAGAGCGTCGAAACGCTTTTTTTGAAAATTTCAAAATGCCGTAGAATTCGTATTTTTCTAGCGATTCCAACAAAATTCTCACAGATCGAAGAGCTTGTTTACATTAACATTTGTGCAAAACGGGAGCCCTGTAGCTCAAACCGTTCTCGAGTTACGAACGTTTGAATTTTACAGTGCCGGAACATGCACACACACACGCATCCGGATATTTTTTCTAAATATGATTTTTCGATGTTTTGGGACATTTTAAGCACATTGACATTGAGAACTGGAAAAAAAAAAAAAAAAAATTTCACCGTCACATAGCTTCCTCTATGATTCAGCAAAATTGATGATTTTATCACCATTTCCGCTCCTTATCGCCGCCTCCGCTCTTTCGACTTATGGCTCCGCAACCGTTGTCTCTAATCAATGTTGTATCCGACGTGCGGGATCTGGATAGAGACACAACTCAAGGAGTAGGTCGTACAGACTCCTGCCCCAAGAAAAGTCTTCTTCCCCAAAGAGCGAGGCTCTTAAATAATATAAAGAGATGGCGCGCAGCCGGAGAAGCTAGCGCACGGAGGATCGTGTATAAGCGCGCATCCAGCAAATTTTCCACGCTCTCCCTCTGCTCGCTCGACGTTGAATTTTTAAGGGGAATGGTGAGCCTCTGGATTTTTAATGACGGACGCTCCCTGCTCCTCTCTCGGGGGCTTGCCCTCGATTTTTCTTTCATTTCCCCGGGACATACGTGACCTCTCGACCCTCACACAGTCCGCGGGCGCGATCGGCTTTTCTCCACCACCGCCGCCGCCTTTCGAAACTGCTTCGAGATCCATTTCTCGAATCACGGCAACCTCCGCCGCGAGGTCATACACTATTTTCATTTCGCGATCAATCGCCCGCCTCGTTCAACTTTTACGAACGCGAAAGGACGCGCGAACCAAAAGGCAACGGAGCTCGCGACGCGAACGAACGGCATATGCGCGCGAGCTTGACAGTTCGCCCTGACAACAATCCCCAGGCCGATACGTCTCCACCACCAATTTGCCACGGTCACCATGGCTTTGGCCCATCGAGGTCATGGATAGACGATGAAAAAAAATAAAAAAATTCGCAAAATCATAAAATTTGAACCGTTCGATCGATATTTTCCAAATTCAATACCAACCTTCCTACTATGATACTCTATTTATAAAAAAAAAATTAGTAATAAATCTTCAAATTTGCGCAAGTTAGAGCGTCGACACGCTTTTTTTGAAAATTTCAAAATGCCGTAGAATTCGTATTTTTCTAGCAATTCCAACAAAATTCTCAGAGATCGAAGAGCTTGTTTCGATTAACATTTGTGCAAAACGGGAGCCCTGTAGCTCGAACCGTTCTCGAGTTATGAACGTTTGAATTTTGCAGTGCCAGAAAATACACACACACACACATCCGGACATTTTTTCGAAATACGATTTTTCGATGTTTTGGGACATTTTAATCACATTGACATTGAAAACCGTAAGAAAAAAAAAAAAAAAAATTCACCGTCACATAGCGTCCTCTATGAGGAAGCAAAAAAAAAATAAATAAAAAAAATGTCGTTTTTCCTTTCATTTCGCACTGACGTTTATAAGGACTTTTATATCGAAGGGATTTGCTCGGGCCGGTAAAATCGTATTATATCCTCGTGTCGTTATGATCGAGTGGAGCCAAAATGAAAGGTTACGCGAGGCCGCGGGTTTTGGAGCGTGCATACAGATCGTGATACGACAACGGGAGCGAGACCGAGGTGAAAGGGCTCTTGGCTCATTTATCTCTCGAGGTCTCGATCCGAGAAACTGTTAGCGACGACGAGCAGGACGCCGACGACGACGACGACGACGACTTTAACGGGCAACGGGAAATTGCGAGAGCTCCGGGATCTCTCTCTGCCGCTTCGCTGGAAGATTTATTCATCATACTCGTCGTAACTCGATCCACTCTCTACCTCTCTCTCTCTCTCCACCCCTTCGCTTGCTCTTTCTATACACCCTCGAAAGGGACACGGGAGAGATCGTAAATATGCGCCGGGGGTTCTCTTCCTGGAGAGTACCAACTACTCGGCGAAGAGAGCGCGGACAAGACTCCACGGTGGGCGGCAGGATGAGAGATCTTGCTAAAGTATATTCCGCACATATAGTTAATATTGCTCGGTGCGCGGTTACTGCGCGTCATAGAGCCTCCACCTTAAGGTCGTTGTATGGCGACGATCGAATCTAAATTTTTGTTTTCAATTTTTCTTGCATACAAAAAATGTTTTGCGAGCCCAAGTTCATTAAAAAAATTTGTTACAAATTGACTAAAGAACAACGTACTCTAAATCCAAGATTCTCCGAGGTAATCTGTATTTTTTATATAATAAACAAAATTTCGAAAAAATTTTACGAGCGATTTTTTTGAAAAGCTAAATAAAGCTTCTTCGATGTTGCACAAAAGTGTATGCAAAGTTTGAAGAGGCTTCACTATTTAGAAATCGAAATATTTAATGTTGAAAATTGCAACTTTTAACACACGCTCTTTTGTGAGAAACTACTGAAAATAGTGATTTTTATAAATAAATATCTCGACTTTTACACGGTGAAACCTCTTAAAATAGCACGAGCCAAATTTTTCATGTAAACTCCTTAAATCTTACAAGTTACGTCCAAATCTTTATCTCATCCATCCGTGTATATCAAGCGAAAAGAGCGAGTATACACAAGACGAGCTTATATATCTGTCCATCCATCCATCCACTTTCTTACTTTATTTATCTCGCCCCCTCGGTCCATTCTCCTTTCAAACTTTTACCTTTTTTTTCTCTCTCCTTTCTTTCGTTTTTCATCTACTTATCTACCTTGCTCCCTGCTCTCCTCAGCTACTCGCTACATTATATATCGCAACTATACCAAAGAAAATCCCCAAAGGGCCCGTCGCCGATCTCCCTTATCCGCCTCTCTCCTCTCGATCACGACGCACGAGAAAAACAGAGAACACCCCCCACCCCGCTGTCCCAACTTATCGGAGCTTCGAGAGTGGCTTTGAGAAAGTAAGATGAATGACGCAGACCAAAGCGAAAGAGCACGGGAAGCTTTGTATATCAAAATATAATGCGAGACTCGCCAGCGAGAGAGAGAGAGAGAGTGCATCAGGAGCAAAAGATCGATTACCATATCTCAGAGAGTCCTTGGCCCGAAGAGCATCTTCCTCGCGAGGTTAAAAAACCGCCTGCTTCGTTATTCGTGCTCGCGGTGATCGGGAAATTTCGTAATTTTCAGTTTCCGTACGAAGAAGGAAAGGCAGTGGATGTTAGAGGAAGAGAAATGAGTTGAAATATCGCGAGAGCAAAGGGAAAGAGGAAAAAGAATAAAAAGCTGCTGCGCGGTGACTCGATGAGACTTTTGCGGCGTGTGTCTCGTGTCGACACTCTTTTATTTTCCTTTTCTCTTATTTTCGCTGCTTTGGCGAAACCACCAGATCCGCCAGTCTCTTATTTACCTCTTTTTGCGTTGAAAATTTTCTCTCGCTTTTTACCAACGTAACTCGTCGCATTTTCCGAGCATATTATGCGCGCAGCAGAAACGAGGGAGAGAGAGAGAGAGAGAGAGAGAGAGAGACTCCTGGAGCGACGAGGAGCGACAGGGAGGTAATTGTTTATCGGCTCTACAATTATTCGTGGGCAGGGAAAAGCCCATGGACTGGAGCAGTACACATGCACGGCCAACTAAGCCCGCGGCGGTCTCTTTGTTTCTCCGTTGAGGGCGCGCCCGACCTCGTCGTTATCGCACGCGCTCCAGCTGCGCACATCGCAGCAGCAGGAGCTACTACCATTTCCTTTGTTCCTCCTCCATTTTCTCCTTTATTTCGTTGTGTGCTTCTCATCGAAATACCAGACCGGATGAAGAACGAATATACACGATGAGTATGTTGCGGAAAAGGCGAATGGACGAAAAAGCAGTTACCAAAGAAACGAACGAGAGACTCTACGCAATATTTCCAATCTTACGAACCAATCTTCGCAGAGTCATTCCCGATTCAATTTATCGCGATAACCGACAGCCGCTCCGTGTTGCAAAATTTGAATAAAAAGACTCCGTTGCCCCCGCGTGTACGCCTGACCAAACAATGCTTCCATCCCTACCAGCCAGATCGTGTCTGATCGAGTAGCTCCCTTTCTACTAGCTGCTCCGCTGCTGCGAAGCTTTTATGGCGATGGTCAAATCTAAACTTTTCTTTTCAGTTTTTCTTACATACAAAATGGTTTGCGAGCCCAAGTTCATTAAAGAAAGTTGTTACTAATTGACTAAAGAACAACATACTCTAAATCCAAGATTCTCCGAGGCAATCTGCATTTTTTATACAACAAACAAAATTTCAACAAAATTTTACGATCGATTTTTTTGAAAAAATAATCAAAATAATAAATCGAAATATTTAATTTTGAAAATTGCAACTTTTAACACACGCTCTTATGAGAAACTACTGAAAATAGTGATTTTTATAAATAAATATCTCTTTGTGTGGTGCAAATTTAAAGGAATTGTATCGATTGAAAGTTTAGCGTACAACGTAACCGAGTATGTCTTGGCACGTTAAATGTCTGTCATGTTTGAAAAAACAAGCCCGAGGGGCTCCAGAAAGCCGGGGCAATGTAATATCCGCTAATATACAGCAAGTTCCAAGATCAATGGATCGGAAATGCACGCGGAACTAAACTCCTTATGCTGCATCGCTTTCGTATCTTATTTCGAGGCTTTTGAACATCGATTCTGTGGAACACCCTGTAGCATATACACGCAACCAACGATTCCTCTCGGTATATTTGTTTTTATATCTCTGCGTTGTCGCGAGAGAAATTTCCGTCCTCGAGTCCTCTCGTGCCTGTCTCTCGCGCTATCGCGCGTCCTCGACTACTCGTTAACACAAGAGACGAGGGGGATGTGAAAAACAATCGGCGGAAGAGGGTCTTCCCTCCGGATCGCTGCATCGCAACCGCTGCGGAGAACAAGCCCGCGCGAGCGAGAGACCGAAGGAGAGTGGAAAAAAGAATACTGTACGGGAAAGCACAAGTGCACGAGTGCCAGGGCGACGAACCTGTGAATGAGAAACTGGGAACGAGATCCGAAGCACCGCGGTACAACGATCCTTCGAGGACTCTTCTCGCTCGACTCGTCTCTCGCGCCTCTTGCCTCTGCGCCTCTGCGCCTCTCCTCTTCTCTCGTTACACCACCTCGACTACCTTTCAACACCGCACCCTTTCACCATCGGAACTTGCTTCGACTATACCAATCGCCCCGTATCATCCCGTGTCTTTTATAAATCGCTAATCGTAATCCTCGCGATATATCGAGCGGACCTGATCGTTCAAGGACGTTGTATGTTCAATTTTCTATCGATAGAATTCCTTTAAATTTTCACCACACAAAGAGAACAGTGATATCTAATGGCTCGCGCGTAGAAGTCGAGATATTTATTTATAAAAATTACAATTTTCAGTAATTTCTCACAAGAGCCTGTGTTTAAAGTTGCAATTTTCAACATTAAATATTTCCATTTCTAAATGGTGAAGCCTCTTAAAACTTTGCATACACTTTTATGTAACATCGAAGAAGCTTTATTTATTTTTTCAAAAAAATCGATCGTAAAATTTTTTTGAAATTTTGTTTGTTGTATAACAAATGCAGATTGCCTCGGAGAATCTTGGATTTAGAGTATGTTGTTCTTTAGTCAATTAGTAACAACTTTCTTTAATGAACTTGGGCTCGCAAACCATTTTGAATGTAAGAAAAACTGAAAACAAAACTTTAGATTTGATCGTCGCCATACAACGTCCTTAATCATGACTCCGAAGCTTCTCCCCCCACCCTTCTCTGCTCCTTGCGTTATCGTCGTATTATACGGCTCTATTATCATATTCATACGCTGCGTAAACTATAAAACTTTTGATGGAGTATAGAAAAATCGTTTGAAAACCGGCGAACGACCCGTCACACTGCATGGAATAAACAAACGTTTCAATGCGCTTTATATTTCGAAAGATGAATATCGCAGCATGGCGAAAAGAGCCACCACTTTTTCCATCCCTTTCGCTGCTCCCTTCGACCCTCGACAAAATCTCATTAAAGTTTCCCCGGAGGGCGCATTGCCTACGACGACTCTATGTGCCAAGTCGCCGTCCCTCTTCCCCCCGCACACAGCGTTACAATGAAAGGAAATGGCTTTGAGTAGCAATCGACCGAGATGATGTTTGACCTCGATTAAACGTCATCGAGCATGTCCGAGCACCGAACGTGCACACGACACTCGCGACAGGATTGTCCTGCGTATCGCTCGATGCAACTCTCCCTCCCGTTGCCGCGGCTCTGCGAGGAGAGCTTGAGGGTAATCCGGAGTAGTCCTCTGAGCAAAACGACAAGAGTCACGAGTTCCCTCATCCGAAGCGCTTTCAATTAAAAATTCAAATTTCTGCACGACTTTTTGTGACAAATTTTTTCCAAATTTTTTTGCTTTCAAAATTTTTTTATGCATTAAAAATTGCACGACTGGAAAATAATCCCCATGGCCTTACAATTTTTTTTTCAGTTTTTCAATTATCGACCAAAAGAAACTTTGAGAGATTTTTTTTTCGATCGAACAACGTTTTTTTTTTTTTAATAGAATTTTTTTCTTCATTTTTGTCTCTCGATTTAATGAATTATGCGAAAATTGTTTAAACGATGTTGCAGAACAAAATGCGATGACAGCAGGCGACCTATCATGAACGTTGTAAAGTTGTGCCGGGACGCAGTAGGATATCATCGTTTGAAATATAATGAGAGCGTTGGAATTATTTCTCATAGAAATCCTCGTCGCATCGACGGTTCTCTGCGCCGAGGATACCAGTAAAAATGACATTATCGGTAAGTGAATCTTGAAGTTTTCACGCGCCACGAATATCGATGATACAAAATTTACGAATGCTCGACCCGGAGGATGAATATTTTGTTTATAAGTTAAAGTTGCTCGCGCGTGTGACAAATCACATTGACATCGTCCGAGCCACTAAATTAATTGCTCGAGAACGATCTTATTTTATTTTTCACGAGCTTCCGTGAGACCGGTAGCCATTAGCTCGATCAACGGTAAACAAAGTTTGAAAATATGGAGCCGAGAGCAGGAGGTGGACGAGGGAGTACGAAAGCGAGCCTCGCTGATGGAGTAATAATCGAATAACACTGACAAAATGCTTTAGGCCGGTGTAAGCTTCCCCTCGGCATGGAGGAGGGAAAAATACCGGATGACGCGATAACGGCATCCTCCAGTTACGAGATAAAGTCTGTTGGGCCCCAGAACGCGAGGTACTTGTTACGTACAAAGCGTACGCGAATAAATAATCATTATATTTATTCAAGGACGTTGTATGCTCAATTTTCTATCGATAGAATTCCTTTTAATTTTCACCACACAAAGGAAACAGTGACATCTAATGGCCCCCGCAGTTTCAAGAGGTTTCGCCATGAACAAGTCGAGATATTTATTTATAAAAATCACAATTTTCAGTAATTTCTCACAAGAGCGTGTGTCAAAAGTTGCAATTTTCAACATTAAATATTTCGATTTCCAAATGGTGAAGCCTCTTAAAACTTTGCATACACTTTTATGTAACATCGAAGAAACTTTATTTAGTTTTTCAAAAAAATCGCTCGTAAAATTTTTTCGAAATTTTGTTTATTATATAACAAATACAGATTGCCTCGGAAAATCTTGGATTCGGAGTATGTTGTTCTTTAGTCAATTTGTAACAACTTTTCTTAATGAACTTGAGCTCGCAAACCATTTTGTATGTCAGAAAAACTGAAAACAAAAATTTAGAAATATTCCTATCGATAGAATTCCTTTAAATTTTCACCACACAAAGGAAACAGTGACATCTAATGGCCCCCGCAGTTTCAAGAGGTTTCGCCATGTACAAGTCGAGATATTTATTTATAAAAATCACAATTTTCAGTAATTTCTCACAAGAGCGTGTGTTAAAAGTTGCAATTTTCAACATTAAATATTTCCATTTCTAAATGGTGAAGCCTCTCAAAACTTTACATACACTTTTATGTAACATCGAAGAAACTTTATTTAGTTTTTCAAACAAATCGCTCGTAAAATTTTTTCGAAATTTTGTTTATTATATAACAAATACAGATTGCCTCGGAGAATCGTGGCTTTAGAGTATGTTGTTCTTTAGTCAATTTTTAACAAGTTCTTTAAATGAACTTGGGCTCGCAAACCATTTAGTATGTAAGAAAAAGTGAAAAGAAAAATTTAGATTTGACCGTCGCCATAAAACGTCCTTAATATTTCTCGTCTCTGTATGGGACGAGGAGGGGTGAATTATTTTGAGATTTATTGGATCGGTTGTTTGGGGTGGAAAGAATACGACAGGAGAAGAACGGCGGCGCGTGGTGCCCGAAGGCGCAAATCAGCAGTGACATCAGAGAATATCTCGAGGTAGATCTGACGAGGGATCATCTGATAACCTGGACCGAGACCCAGGGACGTTTCGGCAACGGACAGGGCCAGGAATACGCCGAGTCTTTTTTTCTCGAATATTGGCGAGACTCCCAGTGGCATCCGTACAAGACGCTCCGAGGAGATCGGGTAAGTCTGCTCCAGAGGCGAACTGACCCTCTTGGCAGTGTCGAAAATTGTTTTTTACTTTTTTTTTTTTTTTTCAAACTCACGACAGGCTGACTGGAGAGTATTCATTTTTTTTTTCATTCACGCCCCAGCAGATTCTACGGGGCAACAGCAACACGTACCTGGTAGTGCAGCAAAAATTGGATCTTCCGTTCGTCGCAAGCAGAGTCCGCTTCGTTCCGTACAGTCAACATCCTCGAACGGTCTGCATGAGAGTCGAAATATTCGGATGTGTCTGGGATCGTGAGTACATCGGCGACCATTTAATAAAAAATTTATTCCATTCAAAATAATAGAGGAATTTTCTTCCTTCAATTATAAATTTATTTAATTCATTTTATTTATTTATTTATTTATTTATTTATTTATTTATTTATTTATTTATTTATTTATTTATTTATTTATTTATTTATTTATTTATTTATTTATTTATTTATTTATTTATTTATTTATTTATTTATTTATTTATTTATTTATTTATTTATTTATTTATTTATTTATTTATTTATTTATTTATTTATTTATTTATTTATTTATTTATTTATTTATTTATTTATTAAATTTTATTTAAAAATTAATAAAAATTCAAGCGAATTTTTGTTTATCGATCGATTTGTAATGACTGGATTTTTTTTCTTTCAATGACGCAGAAGGAATAAGAAGATACAGAGCGCCAAAGGGTCAAGTGTTTGGGCCAGAAGGAGCGAACGCCGAAGACTATTCGTACGACGGTACCGAGGAGGGTGAATACCTTACGGGAGGTTTGGGCCAGTTGACGGACGGGGTGATCGGGGAGGATCCCTACAGGTTCGAATCGTCGAGTTCGACCAATTGGGTCGGTTGGAGCGACCTCAATCCGGTCGAGATCATCTTCGAGTTCTCCGGGGTCCGTGAGTTTGAAAATTTCACAATGCACGTCGCGAATGCCCCGGACAAAGGCGTCGAACCGTTCTCCAGGATACGGACCTGGTTCTCCCGCGATGGCAAGACGTACGAACCCAACGAGGAGAAAACCGAATTCATCGGCTCAATTAGAACCAGCATCGCCGTACTCTCCATGGACTTGCATTCTCGGAGCGGCCGATTCGTCAAACTCGAACTCGTGCCACGCTCCAAGTGGCTCCTCATCAGCGAAATCAGTTTTCGAAGCGGTAAGAAATATTTGTTCACTATTTTTTTTCAAAATCTTCAGTATTTTGTGACGTTCAAGCTTTTGCGTCGTTGAAATGCAACGAAATTCTTCATTTTATTTGGAAAAACTCATTATTCAAATGCAGAATGCAATTACGATGATGAACGATATTTATTTATTTATTTATTTATAAATATTATTTTTTGGAAATAAATTATTAGAAATATCTTTTTTTTTTAAATATCAAAAACCAAAATCGCTCCAATTCAAATATCTTCAAAATGATAAATTCTTTCGAGAATTTAGAAAATGAAAATTCAACTTTCTGTTGACCCGCATTGCCCGCCTCTCCCCTCCATCGGCTAGAAAAATTTGAACGATTTTAAAAAGTATGCAAATTATGAATGAAGAAACGAAATATTTTTCGTTGCAAACTTCAGCGTCATAATATTTTCTGAGAAAATAATTCCGCAGCCAAAACGTTAAATTTGGTGCTTTTAAAAATCCAGTGGCAATTTCTACTGGAAATATATCGACCGAGCCGAGACCGGAAATTGAAGTAGCCATCCTGTCGAGCAACGTCGCGAACGAAACGGTGGACGCGAGTTTCGACGAAGAGAGACCAGACTCCAGCAGCAACGAGACCTCGTACGAACTAAATCCGAATGTCACGCCCGACGCGTTTCCGGTAAACAATTCTCAAACGTACATCGGTTTGGTGAGCGGTGCGTTGATGGTTCTCGCCCTTTCGCTCGCCTGCACTTTCTTCCTCGTAAAGTTGCGTGGCCGCAACAAAGTCGCTTTGTTGCAAAAGCACACGGCCCTGCTGTGCGGCTCG
Source organism: Hyposoter dolosus (assembly GCA_963921915.1). Taxonomy (NCBI): domain Eukaryota; kingdom Metazoa; phylum Arthropoda; class Insecta; order Hymenoptera; family Ichneumonidae; genus Hyposoter; species Hyposoter dolosus. Next base: position 11,781,572 of record OY998138.1, read on the forward strand.
CCAGCCCCTGGCATCACGATCAACATGAAAGACATTCGACTTTCCAATCCGAAAGCAGTAGCAAACGGTGGAGGAGCCGTTTCGTCCTTGTCGAGACCTTCGATAAAGAGCAAATGCCCGTCGTCGTCGTCGGGCGACTGCGCGACCATCGGGAGCCTCGGAAATAATTCGGGCAACGAGTACGAACACTGCAGCGTTTATGAAAAAACGTACAAACTTTTTTCTGAAGAAAACTTGGCTTACGAGCAACATAGCAGCAAAAGGTCCGACTACTCGGGTGAGCAAATCCTTCGAGACGACGAAAAAACACACTTGCTTGTTCCTCGCTCGATTTATTAATAATTCATTCATTAAATCATTAAAAATAAATAAATGAATAAATAAATATAATTAATAGTTAATAATTAATTAATCATTTTTACGTTCCTCTGGACTCAGACGTAACGGGCTTTTCGAGCGAAGGTAATCTCCAGGATGACAGAGTCTCCGAGAGAATAGTCCAAACGCCCTTTCCTATTAAGAGGCGCGGCTCCACGAGCCAGACCACGAAATCCGGCACCAAAGTTCACGAGGGATATTACGCGGCCACTGACATTTTAACGGTAAAAATTGACCGATCGATTTGTTCGATTAAAAAAATTCTAAAATTACGTCATGACGCGATTTTTCTGTGAGCAGATAAAGAGAAGAGAACAGCACGCCGGATCGAGTCTCTTTACGTCGCTGCACATCGACGAGTGTGCTCATCTCGCGGACGCGCCAAATTCGTACAAAGTTCAAGAGATCTCGAGGCACAGGTTACGAATTCTCGACAAAATTGGCGAAGGAAGCTTCGGATTTGTAAGTAAGTCGTTCCGCCAATTACATCGACCATCGTGCCCAAAACTTATAACTCTCTGCTGCTCTTCAGGTACATCTCTGCGAAGCGAAAGGAATACAGAGTCCTGATCTCGGTACAACGAGGAATCGTCAAGTCGTCATCGTCCGGTCTCTCTGGCGCGGTGTCACCGATTCGTTGAAGTAATAAATCCAATTTTTTTCCATTTTTATTTGCAAAATGCTTGAAAATATTAAAAAACTCCTCAACCGAAAAACTTTACTCCTCCATCACCCGAAGCGGAATTTCAACATTATTTTCTTAATATTATAATATAATTATAATTAAATTATCGAACGATAAATTCAAACAAGTTATAAATTTATTTACATCTGTTTTAATTTATAATTTAGTAATTTTTTTATTTTTATTTTATTTTTTTTATAATTATAATAAATTATAAATCAAATAAAATAGAAAAACCATCATTTTCAATTTTTAATTGTAAATTATCAATATTTATTTCATTTATATTATAATTATAGAAAATTACAAATTTATTCATACTATAATTATCATTATAATTATTTTTTATCATTATAATTATAATGAATAATTATAATATGAATAAATTTGTAATTTACAATGAAAAATTAAAATTGATGATTTTTTAATTTTATTTGATTTATAATTTATTATAATTATTTATTATAATTAATTAATATATAAATAAATATTTATATAGAATCATGCATTATATTATTTAATATAATTTTTTTGTCTCGTCTGAATCAGAAAAGTGTTCATGAAGGATATGTACGCGTTGGCGGAGATTCGTGACATAAACATAGCCCGGATAATCGCTCTGGTCGAGGAGGAGCCATTCGGCGCGGTATTCGAATACGGCGAGCTCGGTGACCTGCCCAGTTTCGTAAGAGAGCACGAAAAATCAAACAACGATACCCGATTGAGTTACGGCTGTCTGTTGAATTTTGCGACACAGATTGCCTCGGGAATGAAGTACCTCGAGGGACTCAAGGTTCCTCACTGTGACGTCGCCGCAAGGTACGTCAGAATCGATCATTATTTGGAGAACTAAACGCCCGATCAATAAGCAGAATAATTTCTTGTTTTTTTTTTTTAGAAATTGCGTCGTCAGTAAAAATCTCGTGATCAAAGTCTCGGATCACGCGATGTACTGCAGCAAGTACGAGAGTGAATATTACGTCAACGAGTGCTACGCAAAAATTCCGCTCCGTTGGATGGCCTGGGAAGCTGTTTTGCTCGTGAGTCGTCATTTTCGACGTTGGAATTTTTATCAGCAGCTAATTTTTTAACTTTTCTAAGATTAATAATTATTGGAAATTTTTTTGATTCAGGGAAAACGCAGCTGCCAAGCAGACGTCTGGTCCTACGCGATCACAGTCTGGGAGATTATGACCCACTGCGAGGAATTACCATTTTCGGACATGACCTCCGAACAGGTGTTGGAAAATTGTGGAAAATGGTATCAGCAGAGCAACGTCGGTGTTGGCGGAGCAACAATCGAGCCCAAGAACCAACCTCGTGTCCTCCAGCAGCCAACATTTTGCTCCCGAGATCTTTATCGCATGATGACAAAATGCTGGAGCAAACGAGCCGAAGAGAGACCCACCTTCGACGAGATTCATCAATTCCTCAAAAGGCTAGGCTTCGACTGAGACTCCGAGACTCCCTGCAGTCGAGAAAAATAATCGGGAGCAAGAGCGGCGTGGACCAAGGAGATTAAACGATTACAATCAGCTACGAAGCATCCTGTATATTCGCGGCGAACAGACGTGGCAGGGATGACAAGAAATTATCAACGAGGAATAGACTAAATTATGATTTTTCAAGTTGAAAAAAAAAAAGAAAAGTGCATCTCGTTCGAGCGAGGCTCGGTCGTACGACGGTCCGAAAGCCCCCCCCCCAAACGGGCATGATGCTCTGGCCACAAAACTTGTGCTCAACTAGGTTTACCTTCATCCTGTAAGGCGTGTCTGTATGTATGTGTACGAGTATCAAAAATTGCCCTCGACGAAAGAGCCATTTTTTGCTTTCTCGATTAACCCGTAGACACTTGTGGGAATTTTCAACGGTTTGGAAACTCTTGGAGTACTTTTTAGGGGTAGCGGAATCCGGGCTATCGATTACAACAATTAGAAAATCGAAAAATACAAGATTTTCCACAAAAAATGATCAAATTCACGAAAGAAATTTTAAAAATCTGTTTTTTTTGTTTGTTTTAACGCCATTTCGATACTAATTAAGGTATCGCGATTTAATTTGCACGGAATTGAAGATAACGAGTCATATTTTAAGGGAAAAAATAATCCGGAATTATTACGAGGAAAGCCGCTGCAGCCACGCAGACAAAAGTTCTTGCCGCCTGAAGTCTTCGTAAGTGCTGATTTGCACCCATGTGGTGGCTACGGGTTAACATCGATCGAGGCTCTACGAGAAATCCAGTCAATACGTGGCAAACGAGAAAAAAGATCGAGTCAATCTTTCGTAAATTAAGATATTATATTTAAAAATGCTGACGGGAGAGAAATATTTTGAACGAGCCACCAAAAAAACGAAAAAAAAAAAAAACAACCTCGAACTGTCGAATTTCTTAAAAAAAGGTCCTCGAAACGTCTTCCCAATTATTTTCGTCTCGATATGAAGAATCATAGTGTATCAAGTACGGGAGACATTTCGTAACGAGACAAGAAAAAATGGCCAAAAGTCGGCGCCACCAAATTCGGTCAAAATATAAATCTCCTCGAGGCAAAAACTCATCGTCATATCATCCTCCTCTATAAATTATATCATTTTTACCAATTCCTCAATTTCGCATTCATCGCTCGAGATAAAGGAAAAACAAACAAATATACATATGGCATTATCGATAGCACGAGGAAAACAAACGTTATTAACAATAACGTTCATTGCGTCAAAGACAACGCGCCTGTCATATTTTATAGATTAAGCGATCCTCTGTAAATTATCTGTCTAACGATACTTGGTGAAGGACGGTGCGACACTCCCAACTCGACAGGAGCCTCGTGTCATCTAAAAAACTCAAGGACGTTGTATTCGAAGTTTTCCATCGATAGAATTTCTTTAAATTTGCACCACACAAAGACAATAGTGAGATCTAATAGCTCGCGCAATTCCAACAAGTTTCACCGCGTAGAAGTCGAGATATTTATTTATAAAAATCGCAATTTTCAGTAGTTCCTCATAAGAGCGTGTGTTAAAAGTTGCAACTTTCAACATTAAATATTTCCATTTCTAAATGGTGAAGCCTCTTGAAACTTTGCATACACTTTTATGTAACATCGAAGAAGCTTTATTTAATTTTTCAAAAAAATTGGTCGTAAAATTTTTTCGAAATTTTGTTTATCATATAAAAAATACAGATTACCTCGGAGAATCTTGGATTTAGAGTACGTTGTTCTTTAGGCAATTTGCAAAAACTTTTTTCAATCAACTTGGGCTCGCAAACCATTTTGTATGTAAAAAAAACTGAAAAACACAAATTTAGATTCGATCGTCGCCATACAACGTCCTTAATGGCTCAAAAGCAAAAAAAAGTGTTTTTCCATACCCAGACCCAAACAGGAAATGACTTGTTTCGTATTATCGAGAAAAACGACTCGCAAAACCGAGTTTACGAGTTGGACGTGCTCGCACGTGGCTTTTCAAATATCTCTATGTATACTACAAAGAAAACAAAAATATCGTTTGCCAGGAAAGACTATTTTGTCGGAATAAAAAAATATATATATATATACATAAGAATATACATATATATATGTATATTGGAATAAAACATTTTATCATATTTCAAAAGTGCAATCTGATCGTAAGGAAAGTATGAAAAGAAAAGACACAATCGCTTTCGATTGTGACGAGCGCGTACGTGGGTGAGTGAACGAAAAACCAAGAAAATAACGAAATTAAATCTCTCTTAAAATAAGTATCTCGGGATGTGTGGATATATCTATATATTTCTTGGACTCGCTGGCACATTTGTCTGTACGAGGTGCGGCAGCGAAAATACGAAAAATAAGAGAAATGAGAAAAAGAAGAAAAAAATGATATTCCTTTGAAGGAAATTAGCATCGCGATTTGCGGCTTTTGCGATGGGAATGCGAAGGGTTCTGATTTATCAATAATCCAAAAGTGACAATCAATTTTTCGGAAATGTAATTATATATTGGCGCGATGCTCGAGAATATTTTGAGGTTATGGATTTTTCTCAAAAAGCTGGATCAAGGAAAATCATTTTTTTAAAATATCTCCAGATTTTTCTTCCCTTTGGGAAATCCGGCTTCTCGATGGAAATTCACGCCTCGGAGCTTCTCGACGTAGTTGGGGCAACGGTGCATATTATTCTGTGACATATTTGTGCGTTTGTTATTTCATTCTCAATTGCTTGGGAGAAGCTCGTCTCCGAGAAAGACAAAACAATAAATTCAACGACTATTGTCAACTTTTGTTGTATGTACATATTCGTATGTCGACGAAATAGCAAGACAGAAAAAAAAAACCGATAAACAAAAACCGGAAGAGCCGGATAATTGGGAGAAAAAAATTTCGACCTGAAATCGCGGAGGAAAAAAGACGATTTTGATTTTTTTCATATTATCGTTCCAAGTGATATTTGTACACCTTTATCCTCAAGCATCAAAGTAGTATTATCCATTTTAAAAAAAAATAATGTTGCAACAGTGGCAAGGGGAACCAATGACGAATCGTAGTTCTACATTTACCTTACCGCGTATTACTCGGACAAAGTAATTCGTATTATCGTATTTCATTACAAATTATATTCTTAATATTTCCAGTGTTATAATCAATAAAACAAAATTGTTATACCGTGTAATGTTTGTTCTGGACTGCGGACAAAACGCTGCAAAAACTCACAGATCCTAGGAGCTTAAGGACGTTGTATGCAAAATTTTCTATCGATCGAATTTCTTTAAATTTGCACCACACAAAGAGAATATTGAGATCTAATCGCTCGCGCAATTTCAAGAGGTTTCACCATGAAGAAGTCGAGATATTTATTTATAAAAATCGCAATTTTCGGTAGTTCCTCATAATAGCGTGTATTAAAAGTTGCAATTTTCAACATTAAATATTTCCATTTCTAAATAGTAAAGCCTCTTAAAACTTTGCATACACTTTTATGCAACATCGAAGAAGCTTTATTTAGTTTTTCTAAAAAATCGCTCGTTAAATTTTTTCGTAATTTTGTTTATTGTATAACAAATACAGATTGCCTCGGACAATCTTGGATTTAGAGTACGTTGTTCTCTAGTCAATTTGTAACAACTTTTTTTAATCAACTTGGGCTCGCAAACCATTTTGTATGTAAGAAAAACTGAAAAGAAAAATTTACATTCGACTGTCGCTATACAACGTCCTTAACTCTTCGTAGACAGACTACATTTAACGCACCTCCCTAGACACACATGGGTCTGGGGCGCCCTACAGTTTTTTACTGTCCTTGGAAAAATCGTTGAAAAAATGTGAAAAAATTCAGGAAAGTCGTTTTGGATCTTTAGAAAAAGAGACTGAAGTGGGGGATGGATAAAAATTCTTTTTTATCTTTTTTTTTAATGGCAATCGATACGAAAAACGAGAAATTCATGAAATTCGCTAAATGGGCACCCCAGATCCATGTGTGTCTACCGAGGCTCAACTAACCCAGGAGTCTCGAGATTCAATCGGGACTCTGATTCATTGAATTTTGCACAGCGAGAGGAACGATGTTCGTTTCTCGATGGAAATCCTCGAGGCTCTGCTCCCATCTTTTCTCGAAGTAGATGCCGAGCAAGAAACTGGCGTTCTTGCCAGTCTCCAGAGCCCAGGGAAGATGGTGATTCGTGTACAATTGTCTTTGCCTGAGAATGACAAGAAAAAACAGAAGGAAAAACATGAAAGATTGCCGGGTAAGCAGAGAGAATCGGAAAAATGAATTTACCTCGGGCGCAGTCTCACCGCTCCAAAGATTGCTCCGCTCAAGCACATCGGTAGCTTCGTTTGCAAGGCCTCGATCCACTTGACCGTCACTTCGCCGAGCATCGTCGTCGGCATCAAGAGAACAGCGTGGAATATATCGTGGACTTCTCGGTAACGCTGCATCACGTAGGCGAGTTCAATATCGTCGACGAACTTGACGTGATCCCTGGAGTCCGGAGTGACTTTCTAAAAAAAACCAAAAAATACGAATTATCCATGGCGAGGCTCCTGAAGCGGAAAAAACAAAAAAAAAAAGGAAAATCGTTCGCTTACGTTGACTCGCAGGAAGTTGTGATAAGTTTTGCCGAGCGTGCCTTCGGGCAGCTCGGCGAGTCGCTGCAGAGAAAGGCTCTTGGTGTTTATTCGCGGTCTGTCCTCGAGGATGTCTCGTCCCTCTGGACACGAGCGGAGCCGAGCAAGGCAATGAGAGAGCGCCGTTTCTCCGGTCGTTTCGCCGAGGCAGGCGATCATGTCGCCGCGAAAAGGATTAGCGAGGGAAACCGCAGCGGCGCCTGCCCCGAGGACGACGCGTTGGAATTTCGACAATTGTACATGATTCTCGTTAAAGTCTCGAACGAAGCTATCACTCGCGATGAACCTTCGAGAGCCTATTTTTCCTGCAAAAACAATCAAGTCGTTGCAGGATAAATCATTCGCATCCAATCACCAAAATCCTTTGAAATTCGTTTTTTTATTCATTCTCGTACAACCTGTGTACATTGTTTTCATATTTATAACGTATTTTTATATATACAATGAAAATAATTATTCTAATTAATTATTTGGCTCAATATTACGAGTCGCATCCCAATAATCACCGCGCCACACGCTTTACCGATGATTCCTGGGTGTAAAAACTCTACTTTGGTATCTACCCCTACGTAATACGTTTTTATCCCTTCCTAAAAAACAATTTTCATCAGCCCACATATACATTCTTTCCCCTTTTCTTGTACATGCTTTTTCCTTCCAAATCTTTTTCTACCGGATCGACGCACGCACCCACAAACATTTGCCTCTCCAAACGAGCTATTTAGAGCCCCGATCAGGGCCATTAATGGCACAGTCGTAATTTCCCAACACACACGCTCTCTCTATCTCTATATACAGCAAATCTACATCAACCGTGTATACACAAGAGTCGCGCAACAGCGACTACGATTTCCGAGGAAAATTGATAACAGAAAAACGTATTTACACATCCCACGTCGCTCGCAAGTCGTTCCTTCCCAAAATCAAACAATTTGAATCTTCTCTGGATTGGGCTCCCTCAACGGCGTGTATTTTGCCTCAGGAGCTTCCTTTCTCTTGAAAGTTACCCACGTGTAGACCAAACTACCAAAAACGCTGAGATTCAGTCCGCCAAAGTTTAACCAGGAAAACAAATAATCTCCGCCCACCACCATCCCCAAATACGTGACGCACAAGTTCTTCAGACATCCTATTATCGTAGTGGTCAGCGCAGAGTTGTGCAGAGTGCAGAGTATCACGCTGTAAGAGAGAACGAAGCCCATGACGCAGGAAAGCGCAAACTGCAGAATAAAGAGGAAATTTGTCCAATGAGGAAATTCCCTCGCCTTGTCGATGTCCCCGGTGTACCAGGCGAGGAGAAACGCCGGCGCGATCATGAACAGCGAGTTGTAATACATGAGGCCGTATTTTCCCAGCTCCTTGGAGTTGAGCTTTTGCTTCATGCAAACCCCGTTCGCCGCGGTAAAAATATCGCTCAGGAAAATAAATACGTAGCCCTTGAGATTGAACGCCAAGTCGTCCGACGCGGCCAAAACGGCTCCCAGCACCATTGTGTAAACGCTGAGCTGGACGGACGTTTTTGCCTTGACTCCGAGAATGAAAAACTCCGCTGCCATCGTCATGAGGATGCTGAATCTTCGGAGGGCGGTAAACATCGGAAGACTCAATTGTTTAGTGCCGCCCAATCCAAAAATCATGTTCCCTATGTAGATTACGGGCAACGGCCATATTTTGCTAAACGTCGACGCTTCCAGGCTGGGGAAGTCTATGAAACGCAGCTTTTTGGCCGCGTAAAGAATCGCCAGAGTCGCCAACATCTGGCCTATTCCCAAGACTTGGAACGACGGAAAATTGTAACTCGTTAAGACCGTTTTGTTGACGATTGTTATGAGCAACGAGGCCGCACCGTACGCCAGAGCCGAGCCGATTCGCCAAGCACTTTCATGATTAACCACCATTTTTTGTACTAATTGTTTAGTTTTTTTTTTTTTCAATTATTATTTTTTACTGATTTTTTTGTTTCGATTATTTGTACTCGTGGACGCGATCGAGAACGTGACGCGAAATCAATAATTGCAACATGATTCCTGACACCTCGAGCAACTATCAAACTCGCCGAGAAAGGAAATAGAGGTTATGTCAATTCGTTTACGAACATACTCGCTGATAAAGTTATCGTCCTCGTCCATGCCATCCCGATGACGCACCGCGATTACTCCTTTTTCTGCTTTCACTAATTATTTTCTCTTGCTCGATTCTCGAACAAACGTACATTTGACGTTTGTCAAAATGTCAAGAATGCACAACCGGTTTTGCAAATTACAACACTCGGGGCTATCTTCGATGACGACTTGACGACACGCGACTATCTACTTATTTCGCCGATTACTCTCGGCAGCACCGCTCGCCAGCGATAACACAGCAGAGCGAGTTCTGCCGCCGCCCTCTCCGTCACGGGGGGATCTTGAATTTTCAAATTTTAGTTGCAACACGCCTCGACGAGAGACGCCACCCACCGGCTCACGCCTCCGCACGCGTGGACGCACTTTTACGCATGCGCCAAATCCAAAACACGCGTCATACCGGGCAGAACTGTCAGCCGAGCCGAAGGCTCGCCCGCAGTTAATTTTACTCCCGTGGAACGTATACGATAAAGACTTTACAGAACTGATAGAGTACAGAGGTCGGACAAAAAACAATGTATAACTATTTTATATTCCTGGCCTCGTCTGCACCAGGCATTTCCGATAATCCGCTAAGGTTACGAGGCTAACTTCCCAAACGATCGGTTGTTCTAAGCAGCGAAACGCTTTCGAGATTAAAAAACAAACAAAAAAGACTTGCATTGTGACTGCATGAAGATGCGACTATTTACGACCCTGGAATCGTTAAATATTTTTTCTTTCCTATTCGATTTGCAATGCCAGTTTATTACAATGACCAAACTTTAAATTGACACTATTTTTATAAGCGAATTAATGTTATACATATATTTTTTGTTTTTTTAAACAGTGACCGCTTTAACGGTAACATACACTATAAGAGAAAGAGAGTGATAGTATTAGCCGTTTTGTATTTTGATAAAAACAACCATCAAAATGTATGCTTTATGAAATTTTTTAAAAATACAACCATTCAAATATTTAATATTTATGAAACAAAAATTACAAAAAAAAAAATAAACAAACCCAAACAAAATTTTACAAACAAACGAAAATAATATGAAAATTCTTCTGGTTTGTGATGTTTTTTTTTCACATTTTTCTGATTTATTAAATAAAATAAAATTCTTCTTGTTTGTGATATTATTTAAAGAGACGAATATTGTGACATTACGTCGCGGCACCATATCACAAAAAAAATATCGAAAAACCAATTGCCATACGTCTAAATATCATATGCTTGAATTTTACAAACAAAAAAATAAAACAAAAACATGTGGGCTGATTATTAGATAAAATGAGAAATTTTATTTGTGAAATTACGTCGCGTCTACGAATTTCGAGCTGGGTGGGGAGCATCAACGAAGAGAAGTTTTTGCACTGCCAGCCTTCAGACCTGGGAATATTGCATTATTGCTCAGCGTGTCCTTGAAAATGAAAAAGAATAATTAGCGAGATTTCGAACATAAAAGAAATGTATGTTGGTCCTCGCCAGTGTACTCACGTATTCGTCCAGAGCACGAAGAACGAGCTTCACTGAATCGGAGATTCCAGGCTCTGCAGCTGGCAATTGACGATTGCTTACGATCGATGGAATTATCGATCTCGATCGATCGAACAACGAGGCGAACGAGTGCAGCAGAAAAGCGAGAAATGCCAGAGACGCCAAGACACTTACCGTATCGATCGCACTGTAACATTTTTTTTTTTCTCATTTTTATTAAAATGAAGCAATTTTAATGCCACACGAAAAAAATACGATTCTCGATTATTTTTCATCATTTTTTAAGCAGCGAATTGTATGGAACTCACGGATACAACGCCGGAGCCATGGGCCCGGCTCCGTAGCTACCGTAATAGCTGCGAGCCTCGAGGCCAGTTTCTCCCTTAGTTCGATACATCGACGTGGCCCGACCGACAGCTTCCTGAGCTTTTCCATCACTCCGTAACATTCCGACGTAATGACAGATCGGAGAGTTTCGACACAGTGACGAATCGTCGAACGCGTTTTTTATAATCGCATAAAAGTCTCTCGGGTCATTTTGATTCGAACCCTTAGCGACAGCGACGCACAACGTCGCGACTAACAGATTTAGCGATCCCATTTTTCTACGAGCAACACCAAAGAAACTATTTCCAGCGCAAAATTTTACAACGAACTCTTCAAAAAGCCAGAAAATGTTTATCCTTCATTTTTATTCGAAAAAAAAAACTTTTCCCATTTTTTTTTGGTACATTTCGCAAAGACCTCACTCCGGGGCAGCGAGCAAATACTTTTTCAGACACTGTCGATTCCAGAGAATATACTTGCCAGATAATCGATCAAGCTCCCGCAAATCTCAGCCTCGGAGCTCGGCAAGCTCTCATTTCGTTCAGATCGCGTCCAAACTTGAGACAATTTTCTAACAACGTTGCTTCATCATATTTCCACTGCTTATATATCGAATTTGGTAAAGAAAAAAAAAACAGGTGGCCCATTGTCTCGGAGCCGCTCCACTTGGTCGCTAGGCGGTCGTCGAGCATTACGATTATTCCCAAACATGAAAAATGGAGTACGATCGTTCAGAGGCTTGCTCCGTGACGGAGGGACAAACGAGCGAGGCACGCGACGATCGTTCGCAGCGACTGGAGCCAGTGATTGCGACCCTAGCGAATTATCCTCGCTCATTTGGTCGAAACAGTCGGAACGACTTCCGCTCGTTATTCTTCGCAATTCAATTTATTTATCCGCACAATTGTAAAAACCGGGAAAATAATTTTTAAGCGCGATACGATCTGTAAGGTTTCTAGCATGATTTATTCTCAATTCGACGCTTTAAGATGCAGCAGATTCTTCACGGCGAGACGATATTTGTTCAAAGCGTGAGCGTCCTCGCCGTTGTTTATTAGATCGGAAACCGCGATTTTGTATTCGGTCACATGCGGTATCGTCTCGTAATCGAGATCCTCAGGAGGGGGATTCGGCCACGAATGTGTGCTCACTAGAGTTACGCGACTCTTGTGCTTGTCCCAGTCGTAATACTCCATGTCCGCGAGTGTCTTCTCAGCTTCCCATGGCTCGATTCGCTGTAACGATCCAATTTTTTATCTAATTCCGAACTTGCACGGAGAGAAAATAATATGAGAAGTTGCTACACAGTTCCCTGGTCCCATGTCGACTCTCCAAGGGATTTTAACAAAGACACAGCAATTTTCTACTTCGTATTCTATTGAAAATAGCGGAAACCTTGATATTTTTTGCTAAACTTTCACATTTTCGCCCGATTTCCGATTTTAAAATTACTATGTATTTGCTAAAATCTCTCAGAGGTGAAAAGTTACTGTGGCATCATTGTTTCGGCACTCTAAGGGATTTTAGCAAAGACACAGTACTTTTTCATTCGTATTCCATTGAAAATACCAGAAACCTTGACATCTTTCGACAAATTTTCACATTATCGCCCAATTTCGGATTAAAAAACACTATGTATTTGCTAAAATCTTTGGGAGGTCAAATCATAGTTCCCTGGCCCCATATTGCCCTTCTAAAGGATTTTAGCAAAGACGCAGTAATTTTTCATTCATATTCTATTGAAAATACCAGAAACTTTGACATCTTTGCCAAATTTTCTCATTTTCGGCCAAATGCAGATTCAAAATTTTTATGTATTTGCTGAAATCTCTCAGAGGTCGAAATTACTATGACATCATAGTTCTCTGATAGCATGTCGTCCCTCTGAGGGATTTTAGCAATACCATTCGACCAATACGCGACACAAACGATTTTTTCCGAGCCCGTTAATGAAAAAAGGATTACCAAAGCTTCGTTGTATACGGCGGTCAAAAGATACTCGGCATATTCCAAATTCTGTTTCCTCGTGGGACATCTATCGGCAGTAATTGTGATGAGATCGGTTTCCGGATTATGTCGCTCGCCGAGCAGCCTCAACATTTTATCCTTTGCCCTTGCGTCCAGCGCCAGAGACGAGAGTTTGACTCGCAAGCTGACGATGCGGGCGAGAGGATCTCGGATACTGGGGCCGGAGTAACAATAGTCGCTGGTTATTACTTCAAGAGGAAAGTGTTTAACGCGTTTTTCTTCGGTGTCGAGTCCCACTGGCCACTGAGTGCAAAACCGTTTGAGCGCTTGGCAATGTCTCTCCACCGCGGGCGGAGTCAAATGCAAGAAATTTGGGATTTTCATGAGTTCGGCATTGCCATATTTGTTCGGCGGAGCTTCCCCCCTTTTTGGATAACCTTGTCGAATCGGCAGAGGCACAACCCCCGGGTGGAAGGTTCGTGGACCTGGCCAGACCGACACCCAATCCTGGTCCGTTGGCATTTGGTTCACTCGCGCCGGCGGCACAACTTGCTTACGTCTCTGAACCTGCTTGACCGTCGTTTTCTTCGGAATGAGTTCGAGAACACGGAACTCGCCTAAAAATGAAAGTCTAGCTAGAGTTGGGATCGGAGAATTTCGGGCGTTGCGTCGGAGACGCAAGAAACGGATGGCTCGCGTTTTTAACCAAAGAAAAAAACAAAACAAACAAAAATAAAGAAAATGATATAAAATTCTTCTGGTTTGTGATGTTTTTTTCACATTCATCTGGAGTGGGGGCATCCGTATAAAAATTTTGTACATTATTATTAAATAAAATAAAATCCTTCTTGTTTTCGATATTTTTAACCCTAGAACGGTAACCTTATTTTTTTTTTAACTATTCCGTTAACCTTGGGTCATACAGACCCCAATTTTGAAAAATTCATATCTGTGGTAAAATTTGAGGAAAAGGGTTCTACCCGGGCTCGTTCTTTTCGTTTTTTAATGCAGGATCACGCGAGCCTAGGGCAATTTGGCTCAAAGTCAAAAACGAGAGAACGAGGGGAGCAAGGGATTTACAGTCGTCCGGGGTCGTTTTTTACCCCAGATCACCGTCCTAGGGTTAATCGTGAAACTTTTCTATTTCCTATAGAAAATGTCAATAGTTTTTTCTCTATGAACGTAATTCGCTGCGCTTCTCGATAATTGGAAACTCTGGCGTAATGTAAATTGCGAACAAGGGGAACGCAGAGGTTAGGACCAGCCCCGAACGTACTAACCAAGAACTTTGGTGTCTCCTTGAACTGCTGTCGCGTAAGCCGCTGATGCGTTTGAAACTCTAGACATCGCGAAGACGACATTCTTCTCTGCTAAACGAATCAACACTGACATTTTCAACGATTTATTCAACAAAAACCACGAGTCTACGAGTTTCGGAGTTACCAAACACCGGGCGAACGAAACGATTCAATTCCACTCGTTCCCGTGCTTCTCTGTGTTCCAACTCGTTCCCACGATGCAACGCACGCATTGTTATTGTGTAGGTGTAGGTTATGTCGTACGCTCGCAATCGCACATACGCAACACAAACTCGAGTTTATTTTTAATGGTGACGTTCAGCTGATTTCCCATAATAATAACGCAGGAGTGTTGCACCGAGTAGTGTATAGTAATCCGTAATGGCGTCTCCACGACCGAAATCGCCTCGTCCTCCAAACGCGACGAAAAAGGACGACAAGGAGGAAAGTTTTTGGGACAAAATTGGCACTTTGGGACGCAAGAAAAGGATAAAAGAAGGTTAGAGTTACAAAATAAACTCGTGATCTTTTTTCCCACGGCCAATTTCTTCATTCATCCGGAAACGTCCGAATCAACTTCCTTATAAGGCGTCGCGAAGCAACGAAACAGTTCTGAGCCAGTCCGTCCTTTCGCAATAAAACAAATTCATAAATTTCGAAAAATTACGATTCACAGTTCAGGAAGTTCAGGAAGAAGGTAAATATGCCATTGATTCACCCGGGTACGCCGCAAATCCGGACATGCCACCGGAGGATTATGCTCTGGATGAAAACGAGGAAAGATCCATGATCGAACCCCGTGCTCTGGAGGACTCCAAACTCAAGGAACTCGTGTTTGTTCTCATGGAATGGATCAACGACGAACTCGCCGATCAGAGAATCATCGTCAAGGACATTGCCGAAGATCTTTACGACGGACAAGTGCTCCAGAAATTAATCGGTAAATTCTTCTTATTTTATTAATAAACAAATAAATAATAATAATAAATCAAACAATAAATAAAAAAATAAAAATAAATGAATGAAAATTGAAAAAAAAAAAAAAAAAGCAGTCCAGTCTTGTCAAGATTCTGAGAAAGTCTGCTTTCCAAGATTTTGCTTCCATGAGCCAGAAACCCATGAAAGTCCCAGATCTTTCTCGGTTTTTATTTATTTATCTATATTTTATTTTTGAAAAATTGTTTGAATTAAAAAAATGGATTCCCTGAAGAAAAGCAGAATTATCGTGAAATAACGAAAACGTACGTTGTGTAGAAAAATTGACGGGCGAGAAGCTGGACGTGCCGGAAGTGACGCAATCGGAAGAAGGACAAAAGCAGAAGCTGGAAGTGGTATTGTCGGCAGTGAATCGCATCCTGGGTCGTTATCCTCCGTACAAATGGAGCGTCGAGTCGGTGCACTCAAGAAACATTGTCGCAATTTTGCACTTGCTGGTCGGATTGGCTCGTCAATTTCGAGCACCGGTCAGACTTCCGGAAAGGGTCGCTGTGCAATTGGTCGTTGTGCGGAAAAAGGATGGACAATTGATTCACAGGACCGTGAGAGAAGAAATCACCTCGACCTACGACGATTTGGGAATGCGTTGCGAACGTGACGCTTTCGACGTACTTTTCGATCATCCGCACGACAAACTCAGCGTCGTCAAAAAAGTGAGCATCGCTTTTTTCTCGTAATCGTTTTTCGGATCTCGAAAATTTTCGTCTGAGAATTTTACGAGACTCTTTTCTTCCAGTCGCTCGTCTCGTTCGTCAACAAACATCTGAGCAAAGTTCACTTGGAAGTCACGGACCTGGACAACCAGTTTCACGACGGAGTTTTCCTCACGCTGCTCCTCGGACTCCTCGAAGGATTCTTCGTCCCTCTTGGCAATTTCCATTTGACCCCAAAAAGCCACGATCAAAAAGTTCACAATGTTTCTTTCGCCTTTGACCTCATGCAGGACGTTGGACTGCCCAAACCGAAAGCTCGTCCCGAAGGTAA
Source organism: Hyposoter dolosus (assembly GCA_963921915.1). NCBI lineage: Eukaryota > Metazoa > Arthropoda > Insecta > Hymenoptera > Ichneumonidae > Hyposoter > Hyposoter dolosus. Next base: position 11,797,916 of record OY998138.1, read on the forward strand.
GAACCAAAGGCTCGCCCTTTCTCAGTCCCTCGTTCCATTTCGTCCATTACGATCGTTTCTTCACTTTTTTTCCAGATATCGTCAATCTCGACCTCAAATCAACACTCCGCGTGCTTTACAATCTCTTCACAAAGTACAAAGGAGTTAATTGACAAAAGAAACACTTTTTACTAACCAAAGAAGCAAAAGAGACGTCTGTGGCGGATCGTCGAACGTCGCTGGTGAAAAAAGATCGAGACACTGCCATAAAAACTTATTAACCGGTAGCCACCGCATGGGTGCAAATTTGCACGCACGAAAACTTCAGGCAGCAAGAACTTTTGTCTGCGTGGCTGCAGCGGCTTTCCTCGTAATAATTCCAGATTATTTTTTTCCTTAAAATATGACTCGTTATCTTCAATTCCGGGCAAATTAAATGTCGATACCTTAATTAGTATTGAAATGGCGTTAAAACAAACAAAAAAAAACAGATTTTCAAAATTTCTTTCGTGAATTTGACCATTATTTGTGAAAAATCTTGTATTTAGTCTCGTATTTGTTTACGGGTTAAAAATAGTCCGGAATAAGTTGAGCGAACGTTACTAGGGTAATGAAAAAACTCGATTGAGCCGAATCTAAAAAACCATAACATTATTATTATTTATAACCCGTGAAATAGCAAACTACACGAATATATATTTTGTATGTGTTTTACGGAAATACTTAACAAAAGGAAAGATCATGGTCACCTTGCCACGTCCAGCCCTCGTGTGCCTTTTTATATAACTATATTTATACGTATACGCGAATAACTCTCCATCATGTATTTTTTATCAACTCCAGAAATTTATATTATGGACCATTAACCCTCCGTGGACACACATGGGTCTGAGGTACCCATTCAGCGAATGGCGTGAATTTTTCGTTTTTCGTATCGATAACCATTAAATAATAATAATAAAAAAAAAAATTTATCCATCAATCGTTTTCTTTCGTTCTCGTTTTCGTTTTCTTCAAAAAATAAATTCTGCGCCATAAAATGTGGATAATTTGCTATAAAAAACGTCTCTACAAAAAACAAAACAAAAAATGCATATTTATCGGAATACAACGATTTGAAAAACACCTTGGGTCAAATTGACCCAGTGTGTATAGGAGCTGTGCACTCGAAGGTTTGATAACCAATTATTCATCATTTTTCCCTAATAATAATAATCATAATAATAACACTCGGTAGACACACATGGGTCTGGGGTACCCATTCAGCGAATGGCGTGAATTTCTCGTTTTTCGTATCGATTACCATTCAATAACAATAATAAAAAAGAATTTTTATCCATCACCCAGTGCACGCTCTCTTTCTATGGATCCAAAACTACGTTCCTGAATTTTTTCCGATTTTTCAAACGAGCACAGTAAAAAACCGCAGGACGCCCCAGACCCATGTGTGTCTAGGGAGGTGCAAAAAAAAAAGAATCAAGTGAGTACTCTAATAAAAATGGAACCACGTTTACTTTTTGAGGGTAGTTCGAAAGCAAGTTTTTTGCTGGAGGGCCCGTAATTGATACCAGCCAATTGCTAATTAGTGGAAGATTCTTTAATTATTTGTTGCTGATGAAAAATGAGGACTTTACATATAAACAATATATGTAAAACGCAAGTGTAGCGAACGATTAATCGTAATTTTGATTGCGTCGATCTACTCTCACGTAGAAAATGCGTATCGCTAAAAAGTTTCATCGGCACTAAGGGGCTTGATTTGATTTTTTCCGCCATTGCTCGTAGCGCCCAAAGTGACACCGAATCCGCTAGAAATGATTTTTGTATCGAGAGGAACCAACTGCCGAATTATACAGAAAAAAAAAAACAGAAATAAATATTATCGTTTTAACAATTGAAGAAAAATGAATTTTCTTCGTTGCTTAGTGGAAGAAACGATGCGCATCTTTGGTTCAGTGATTTTTCTCGATTTAGGCACTACGATTTTTTTTTTTTTTTTTTTTAACGATTACCCTCACCGCGAGCCTCTTACTTACTACGATTGTATACAATTATAGTTACACGAATGGCGACGGAACGAGCATCTTTTACAAAAGAAAACAAGTCTCCACAGTCCGCAAAAAACAAACTGTACATCTAACGTATGGCTTCGAAATAATCGCCCAGAGAAAACGATGCCTTCGTAAATATTCTTTTCCACAGACACAAATGCGTGCTCCTAGTTTTTCAATCTCATTCCGCTGGAGATAATAGTTTGAAAAATATCTAACAATTGTTAATTCCGTATTTCTTGTCTTTTTTCTTTCAGTAAACTAGCCTAGGGTGCTAAACTAATTAATTACATATACTACAAAAATCGTGGCTAGATCGAGCTACGAATTCAAACTGGAGTATCAAAGATATCAATTCTCAATGCCAGGAAACTGTGGCAGCGTTAGCACCAAATTCTGTCTTTCTTTTCGCTTTTCGAATCACTGAATTGCAATTTTTTTTTTTTTGATTAGTGACGAACGCACAAAAAAATTTCCGATAATTAGGAATTATCGCGATTATTCGCTAAGCAATCGCGTTACGAGTATTTCGTGATTAACACGACGGATTATAAAAATACGCAACTGGCTTCCACGACAATTCATACCCCTGAGATTTCCAGTCGTCGCTTCACTAATGCAGTCTCTTATCTTTCTTTTCTTTTCGTACTTCACTACGACACGAATAGGAATTTTAGAGAAACGCGTTGGTCATACCGACGTTGATTCACCTCCGAATTGCGCCAAGATGTGACAATGCTGCTCGAGCCGCTTTACGCTCGCCGTTAGATGCGCGTTCTGCACGTACAGGTCCGTCGAGAGTATGTCGGCCTTGGCCAATCTCTCGGCCTGTGTAAACGAGCAAGGATACGCGTTAAAATCGAAGATTTGCGATTTTGGAGTTTGCAGCGTTAGAATGCATTGTTGGTCAATATTTGGTCAGGACGGTAAATCGATATTTCTTTGGGATCCAAACCCAAAATTGGTAAGAAAATTGTAATTTTTTTAAAATTCAACAAACAATAGGAAAAGTATTTTTCGTTGGATCCAAACGTTACGAATTTCAGTGTCTTAACGATTTAGTGTTTTTTTTTTTTTTAATAAGAATATAGATAATTACCTGTTCTTGATTGACGCGAACTTGATTTTTGAGCTGATCCTTCGTGCCCTGTAGGGCGAATCGCAGCGCCTCGACTTCCTGACAGTGTTGTTGCCACGTTTCTGTAATTAATTGAATCATAAATTATTATTATTATCCTCACGGCAATGAGATCGTTAATAAAAATTCTCGAAAGGACGATACTAACGCTGCAAGATTCGTTCCGCCTGCTGCTGTTGGTGGGTGAGCGAGATCTTGAGACTTCGTCGTTTCTTCTCTTGAGTCTGCAGCCTGTCGTTGAGTGCCTTGAGGATATCGATGCTGAGTATTCGATTTGGTTCTTGCGCGTCCTCCGTTGGGCAGAGCCGTTTCATGACGGTCAAATTTTTAAGATCCGAAACGCCCTTGATCAGAGTTTCCTTCTGTTTCGTCAAGGTCATGCATTCGTGGTCGATCTCGAGCTTCTTGCGATACAAACGATGGAGCTCAGCCTTGTGCATTCGGCACAATTCTTCCATCGAATTGTACGCTTCGATTTGCTGGCAGTAACAATCTCGGAGTTTCGCCGATGGAATCGTGTACAGAGAGCTCGAGGTCACCGGACTCTCGGCGATTTCTTCCAGTTTTCCAGGAGCCGCGACGTACCGGAGCAGTTTTTTACTCGTTGCCGATCCGTGAGCAGTTTCTTCCGTTTCTTCGGGATTGTGCGCCCCGTCCCTCTCGTCCAATGAGCATTGCGTCGTAGCCTCTTTCCTGGGCGACTGGGAAACGCCTTTTTCTCTTGATAATACTTCTTGGAGTTCTTTTATCTCTTCTTCTCTTTGAAAGAGCAATTCTCGTGTTTGCGACTTGAATCGTTCGTACTCGTCCTCCAGATCGGCATATTGTTGCTCGAGATTGAACTTTTCCTCGATCGGTGACAATCGTCCGTCGTTTCGCGCCTTATCTCCAGGGCTGAATTGCTCTTCGTACTCGGCCATCTTTGCTATGAGCTCGGAAAACTTGTCATCGCTTATTTTTTGCTCCTGCTCGAACAATTGTCGCTCTTCTTCGAGTTTCGCCGCCCAGTAATCCTCGCACTGCTCGTACTCGCTTCGCAAAAGGTCCAAACTCCGTTCCAGCTCCGAACAACGATCGGTTAATTGTTTTTTCTCGATTGTGTGTTTGGATTCTTGTTCCTCGATCCGAAGGTCGTTGAGCCTTTCCCGAGAGTCCTCTCGGGAAGTGAGCGTCTGTCCGTTCAACGAGGAGTCTCTGCTCTTGTCGAGCTTCCCAGCTTCCGAGCTCGTTCCGTCTTCCTTCCTCGGTGGATAATCCCGCAAGCTGGTAGTTTTGTTTTTCGGAGAATTTTTTGAATCGAGATTATTGAAATTTTTGTCGATTACGTTTAAGGAATCGTCGCTCCGGGAAATCGACTTTATGCCGAGTTTCGATTTCTCCGTTTGAGTCACGACAAAGTCGCGAAGCGACTCGCTCCTCCGTTCTTCGCACTCGAGCTCGGCTTCTCCCGAGACATTCGTCTCTCCGGAACACGTCGCAACTGCTGCCGGCGATTTTCGTGGGAAATTCGATTCCAATCCCGTAATAATACTGGAAATATTGATTCTGAAGGCGCAACGATCGGAGCTGCAACGATCGCTCGAGCTCAGCAAAGCCTTGAGCTCCCGGACTATCGCGCCGATGTCGTTGCTCAGGTCTGACAATTTATCGCCCTCGACCTCGGCGTTTTTGACCCAATCGCCGCTTACGAGGTCCCAACTTTTCTCCTCGCTCTTGTTGCTCCCTCCCTCCTGGTCCTCCTCGGGCCCTTCGTCCGTTAACGCTTTCACAGGAATGCTTCGATTCTTCGTAAACTCCAATTCAGTCGTGAGCTCGTCGTTCTGGTCTCTCAAAAGAGCGATTTCTCCCTGAAGTCTTTTTATTCGCTCGACCAATTGAATTATTTGTTCGCTCTCTTGACTGTCGTTGCTCGTGTCGACCTCTTCGTGCTCCGCCGCGAGATGCTGCAATTGCACTAACAATTGACCGTTCGAAGTCTTGAGCTTGTTGACTTGGTCGCAAAGCTTTTCAACCTCGTTCTCGAGACTCTGATTTTCTTGAAGAACTTCTGCCAATTTAGCGCGAATTTGGTGCTCCTCGTGCTGAGACTCTTGGAGCTGACCCTGAAGAAGCTTCAGAGCCGCGCTGTGAGCTTCTCGCTCGGAGGTGCAACGAATCGACAACTCTCTCGTTATTTCTGCGTGACGAAACTCCAGTTGCTTCAGTTGATCCTGTCGCGACTTCTCCAGACGAACGTGGTGCTCGTCTATTTCTTGAGCCAACAAATTCGCTCTCTCGTTCGCTTCCGCAACGTCGATACGAAGTTTGTCACGCTCGCCGCTCAGATGCTCCACCAAGTTGCTGCAACGGGCAATTAACTTTTTGAGTAAACCGTCGAACTTGGTTTATTTTCTATATTCTGGGCGAGAGAGTAAAAAAAGTTCGATAATTATGACACTGAAGTTCGCGACGTTGAGATCCGACGAAAAATACGTTTTTCTATTAATTGTTTGTTCTATTTTTTTAAAGTGATCATTTTTGTACCGATTTTCTGTTTGGATCCTAAAAAAATATCGTTTTATTGTCCTGACAAAATATTGAATAGAAATCATGAGCTCTGCTCAAGAAAAAACAGAATTTCGTTGCATTCCAACGATCCAAACTTCAAAATCGTACTTTCAATCGATTTTTGTACAAAAATCGGATACTCAAAACCTTCCTCAAAAGATTGGCCATAAACTTACTTCATGCATCGCACTTCCTCTTGATAGAGCGTCAAAGCCCCTTTGAGAAGCCCAGCATGAGTAACGGTTATCGCGTTATCCGGTTCGTCCCTAAGATTTTTAAGCTCCTCGCAGATAACGGTGATTAAGTCAGTGAGTCGTACGTCGTCGCCGGTGAAGCCAAGATCGGACAAAAGCCCCGCAGCATCGGAAACTCCCGCGACTTCCCACATCCCGACGATCGTGCCGGTCTTGGCGTATCCGGTCTGATGCGGGCCGAGCATGTAAACGAGATTGTCGCTGGACGAGCAGCCGCTTCCCCAATCAAGACTCTGCTCCCCAATATTATTCTTTTCGCTCTCGAACAGCAAAGCAAACTCCTCAAAACTTATAAGGCCGTCACGGTCCGTGTCCAACTTTTCAAACATTCGCTCCGGCATCTGCGCGCGTCCGAAAATTTTCTCGTTACAACAAAAATTTTCAATATGTTTTGTCGACTCGAGGGATCGCGCGGAATTTACCTCTTTCAGGAGCGTCGAGTATCCCGCCCTGGAGAATCCCTCCGTTTCGGCGCCGTGTCTATCGCCGTTGGTCCCCGCGACGTTCATCCTCCTGGGGGAGTTTCCCAAGCCCTCCTGTTCGTCGGCTACGACTCCTGGATTAAAAAAAAATCAATCGAAAACCACGGCGGCGATAACGGCAAGATTTTTCAGTGAAATTCGTTTTCGGGTCAATTTGACCCGGTGCATATTTCCACACGTAGTGCAAAAACGCACCTCTTGCGGCTCGCCAACATCTCGGCGAATCCTGGACGACGCCTCCCTCCGTTTGTGTCAAAAGTTTGAGCAACGCGTTGCGAAACGTCGCAAAAGACACAAAAGGATTTTTGCCCTCGCTGGACAAATTGGAAATCAACAATTGACTCCTCTCCTCCAGCTGCAATTTGTCGCACAAAACGCCAAGATTTTCCTGATGTAATTCGTCGTGACCTTGGGCCAAGCAACTGGTGAATACCGCTAAGAGACGTTCCTCGTACGGATGTCCATTTCCTCCGTCCATCGCATCTTTCGTTTACAGCAAGAAACGGTGCGCGGCCTACGCGCGGTAAACAATCGTCGCTTTACGATAATTCAAGGTCGCGATATTTCGCGAAGTCCTACGACGTGCTCGTCGCGGTGACAACACGTTTCTCGTGAGAATTTAAACCAAGAGCGAACGAATTTCGGGTCAAAGTCGAATCTCGCCGAAAATGTAAACAAAGCTCGTGGAGCACGCTTCGGCGAATGTTATGAAAAGATTTTTTCTCCGTCATAAGATCGTACGAGCGGATTAGAATTGTGAGATTAATGCCCGATAATCCGGCGACATGATGTGCGGCCGATACTCGATACAGTCGCCGAAGAAAACGTTAAAAAATATGCACTAATTATCGATAATTTTGCGAATGGATTTCAAATTTAACGCGACGCTTCTTATTATTGATCGAGTACGTACCTCTAACCTCGGCAGTTGCTTCCCTCACTGTTAACCAATCATTGTAATCATGGAGCCCAGATATCACTCACTTGACAATAAAAAACCTTTTTTTTCGCGCTTGTTATCGCGACGATCGCGACAAAAACTGTCTTTCCAATATGCTTCAACGGAAAACAGCTGATTACTCGATATTCTTGGAGATTCTTGGATTTGGAAAATGGTGACTTTTCAACGAGTCGAAAAGTCCCCAGCGAGTTGTGCTCCCCGTTTCTAGGACCATGCGTTTTCCTCGGGCTGGTAACAATGCCGAGTTTGAACGAGTCTCCCGCCTTTTTCCACGGCGTCGCTAAGAAATGAAAATTTTCTCCCAGTTTCGATTTTTTTTAAATTTCGATCTTTGAAAACGCACAAAAATACATTGTTTTCGTTAAATTTGAACGGAAAGAAAAATGAGGTGCGGGGAACACGATGCTCAAATCTTCCTCTATGAGGAACTATATTTTTAATTTTGACTTGCTCATAGTGGAAGCTTTGAGCATCGTGCATCTTGAGCATCTCGAGGAAGCAATTTGCAAATTTTAATTTGCAGCGTTTTTTGTATTTGCATTTAAATTATATAATTTCGACAACTTTTCTAAAAAGTAAAGAGGAAGTACAGACTTGTACACAATATCTTACAAAATTTGCAGAAATTAGAGCGGTTGGACGATTTTTCGAAAAACTCAGATTTTTGTAAAATTCGAAAAATCATCAAATTTAAACTGTTCAACCGATATTTCCCAAATTCAATACCAACCTTCCTATTATGATACTCTATTTATAAAAAAAAAAATTAGTAATAAATCTTGAAATTTGCGGAAGTTAGAGCGTCGAAACGCTTTTTTTTTGAAAATTTCAAAATGCCGTAGAATTCGTATTTTTCTAGCAATTCAAACAAAATTCTCAGAGAACGAAGAGCTTGTATGGATTAACATCTGTGCAAAACGGGAGCCCTGTAGCTCAAACCGTTCTCGAGTTATGAACGTTTGAATTTTACAGTGCCAGAACATACACAAACACACACATCCGGACATTTTTTCTCGATATGATTTTTCGATGTTTTCGGACATTTCAAGCACATTGACATTGAAACCTGGAAAAAAAAAATTTCACCGTCACATAGCTTCCGCCATGAGGAAGCAAAATTGCAACGCATGAAATTCTCTGGTGAAATTGAGTTTCACCTCGTGTAGACGGTCGCCAAATCTGTACCGTTTTCTAATCTTCTAACGTTTCTTATGTTCCAGCCTAAATTCTCGAATTTCTTGTCAAACGGTAAAGGATCGGTAGTGCGATTATTTCCGAGGTCAGGTCCGATGGCAATGACGACTCTGCCCGTATAATTCTTGATGTAATTTTCGAAAGCTTCTCCGTTGTTGAAGTAACAGAAGAAAAGTGCGTAGCCTGAGGGGATTTCCGGTTTGACTTCGTCTTTCTCAACGAAACAAGTTTTCTCGAGGAAAAGTGGCGGCGAGTATGCGCTGAGCCACCACGACCTATCGGTCTCTATGCCGATGACGCTAAAGCCTGAGATGGCAAAGGAAATGATGAAGCGAATCAAAAAAATCGTTAAAACTTTTTACATGCTCGCGGGATCGTTACCGGAATGTTGTTGAATAATCCACTCGAATAAACCGGAGCCACATCCGATGCTGGCGATTCCATCCAACTGATATTTTCCGAACATTTTTTTCAGCCAATCCAAATCGTTGAGTCTCGGCCAAACCCACAGGAGACGCCGACCTTGATCGTTTTCCTCGAGCACGCCCAAGCTAACGATCTCGCGCCATTTAGCCTCGCCGTGAAGCAAAAGCACACGCTGCTCGAAACTCGGTTCATTCATAACGTCAACCGGGCACATCTCCGCCACTTTTATTTCTCAATTATTGCTTTTCTATTATTTATTTTAATTAATTTATTAATTAATTATAAATTTTTTTAAATTCAATTTTTTTTTTTTTAATATTATTATTCCTGCGTATACCCTTGCGGGTTTTTACGATCCCTTCCCTTTATCCCCGCTAAATTCAATTAATTAATTTATTAATTAATAATTAATAAAAAAAATTAATTTAATCAATAATTACTTTAATTATGTAATTTATTTAATTTTAATTAATGATTAAATTATTTAATTAATATCAACGCGACGAATCACCCGTTTGATAAATACACACGATCCGAATAATTCTCTTTTATTCAACATACAGAGTTACGGTATAAAATATTTGTACAAAAACGTTTCGAGTTGCCGCTCGTGACGTTAATGAAAATGAAAACTAAAATAAATGGTCTTTCGCCTCGCATGGTTCATAACTAATAATAGTTGGAGGCCGCTTTATAAGTCTCTACTCGTCGAATTGGCGATATGAGTTGTGACGTAACGAGAGAGTGATAGGCGGTCAAGAGTTGGCCGGCGTTAAGGCACTTTTTGGCTGAAGTTAAGTCTCTTTTTTGGTAGTAGAATCTTAAATCAACGATCTTGTAAAATAGTAATAAAATAATGATTATAATGACGAAAGAAAAAGGCGAATGTTGTGCGTTTAGTCGCGCGATATCGCTCGAGTGTAAAACGCGATGAAAATTATTCAAGAAAATATGCAGGAGGAGGGAAATTGGTTTCTCACGTGTTTATTCGTATGGCGAAATGAAGGTCGTCCATGGAAACGTTCAATAGGATACGCTGCTGAATATCGCTTCTGGAATGCTCGCACAGCAAGAGACGACTTGCACCGAGTCTTCCGCAGATTCCGAGGGCCTGCGTCACGTTGGGAATCTCCAAACCTGTGAAACGACAATCGCCAGGGGGTTGAAATGGAAAATTGTATTTTTATATTAATTTCTCGTATTTTTAGAACGAATATTAAAATTTCTCATATTTTAAGAACAAATATGAGAATTTCTCGTCTTCCCAGAACGATAAAAGAATAAATGAATTAAAAAACGATTGAATCCAAAAGTTTAGACCTTCGAAAGAGCAGAGCGACTGGAGCTGCAGATAGACTTTGTCGAAAGTAGTTTCCTCGACTCCGGTTCTAGTGACTTCGGTAGAAACGGCTTGCAAAAATATTTTTTCCATCTCTGAGCGATGTCTGATCGCTTGGACCTTGAAACTGGCAATCATCTCTGTCAAAGCTTGATTGACGTCCTTCATAGAGACGATTTTTTCTTCACCTAGTTCGGCTATTTCGGTTGCTCGTCGACAGATGTCCAAAGCTCGTCTCGCGTCTCCCGAGACGGCGCCTACTTTTCTGTTAAAAAATAATTATCAAATAAACAGACGATCAAGAAAAATGAAGAAAAGTTCAGGAATAACGTCGAGACGCGTACCTCGCGACCAATTCTATAGCATCGCTCTTGAAGGCATCGGAATCCTTCAGCCTCGCCATCACAATTTCCTGCAATTGTTTGTGAGTGTACGGCTGGAAGGTCAAGCGTGTCAGACCCAAGCGAGAAGTTACTCGGCCCATTAATACCCTTTCCGGCAAATCCATCGTATTCGCAATCGTTATCACGACCAAACGAGCATTCTCCTTCGCAGGCCAATCCAACAAGTTGTAAACAACGTCTTGACGCTTCGTACACAATAGGTCCAGCTAAAAAATCCACGATCGACCGTTAAAAATCATCTGAACTTGTGAAAAATCGAAGTCTTGGAGAACGATCGATACGGAGATGGAAAATTCAACTTTATACTGAAACCTGTTCGTTTTCTCGAGTCAAATTCCGATTAATAAATAAAATAGTGATAAAATAAAATAAAACAATGAGATGAATATAAAAAAAAAATTAAATAAATAATCAGATAAATAATCAAATAATTAATCATATGAATAATCAAATAATAAAATAAAATCAATGATAACTAATTAAATAAAATAATAAAATAAAAAAAAAATACTTTGGAATTACAAAACGCGGAATCCCATTTTTGTTCATATCCCGCGCTACTTTACGATTACTTAAAAAAAATAAGAGCGTCGATACTGACCTCGTCAACGAGTAACAGCATCATTGGCCTTTTCGCCGAGGATCGAGTGAATCTCGTATTCAAAATATCGTAGGCTCCTTCCCACGTAGCCGTCCGACCGTCGATTTGCTTGAGTATCTGAACGTACGCCTGTCGCGGTTCCGAAAGTTTCATTCCATTTATTTCGACAAAATCAAAGTTTTCCAAATCTCCTTTCGCGACCAGTTTCTTCAAGCAACGAATCGCTTCGTTCACCGTTGCAGTTTTGCCGGTTCCCGGCACACCGCTTATGTAGATGCAGCCGCCGTTGTTGTCCAGTAATTTCCGTTCCAAGAATTGATAAATATCGTTGAATTCTTGTTCCCTACACGGCAGCGACTTTGGGACCGCGCTCACGTGCAGCTTCGCTCTCGCTTCTCCCAGGACCGTGATCGGCTTGCGAACGTTCGCCGTGCGCCGGCTCATCGACGGAGTCAAGTTTCCCTTCGTCATCGACGGAGTATTCGGAGCCAATCTCGAAGTTCTCCTTCCTCGCGGCGTCGTCGGAGTTTCTTCTTCGATTTTCCTCATCGCCGACGTTCTGGGGGTTCGGCAGTTTGGTGTTTCTTGTTCAGGGTCCAGAAGCAAGCTTCTCCGCGGCGTCCTCTTCGACGTCGCTGCTTCCTCCAGGACTGGTCTCTCTTGCCGAGGAGTTTTCGTTGCCGATCGCAACAAATGCTGCCTCGTTCGACCTCGCGGAGTGACGCATTCGGAATCTTCCTCGAGATCAGAGAGCACCCTCCTGGACGGAGTTCTCCTCAAGGTCAAAGGCTCCTCCAAGATCTGCTTCTCCTTCTGAGGAGTTTTGATAAATAATCTTGACAATCGTCGCCTCGTTTGCCCCCGCGAGCCCACGCCGTCGGAATCTTCCTCCAGGTCGTTCTCGGATTGGTTCTCTTTGTCCAAATGATCTTTCGCGTCCTCGAAATCGTCCTCGTTGTAATTAACCTGTCGAGAATTTCTTCTCGTTCGCAAAGAACGCGGCGTTGAAACTTCCTCTGAATTCTTTGAACTTTTCCCCGGCGTTTTTGGCTTTTTCTTCAACCCAAGAATCTCTCCCGCTGCCAAACGCTGCACCATCTCACTGTCGTCGCGCTTCCAATCTTCCACCCCGTACACTCTGAATCTCGAGCCAATCGTCTCGGGCATTTTGATTTCTTCGTCCATCGGGCCCCACATCGACTTGCTTCGCTTACTTCTCGCGACCTTGGAACTCGTCGGCGTTTTTGGTGTCACTCGCGTCTTTTTCCTCGAGTCGTGATCCTCCTCCTTGCAATCTCCCAACGCGCATCTTTTCGGCGTGGCCGCGTTCGACCTCCTGGAACTTCTCCGGGTCCCCGCATCGCTCTCGAAAATTGTTTGTACTTTGTAATTGCTCTGCTCCGTCGATCTTCTCAATTTTATTCTAAATGACACCTGCTCCTCTTCTTCCTCGTCCTCTCCGGACGAATCGCCGTCCTGGGCCTCCGGAACAATATCCTTGCTCCTGGATCTACAGCTTCTGGAAACTCTACTCGCAGTTTTCTTTCTGGATCGATCTGTGGATTCCCCGGCGTCGCCTCTGGCGGGCAGAGACCCCACGACGTGCACTCCACTTTTTTTTAAACTCTCGAATATCGCTTCGTCGTCGCTTTCCGTATTCATCATGTCGGCGATTTCTTGATCGCTGCATTTTTTCGATCTGGTTCTTTGATTACTCATGGGTATTTTTATTATTAGAAATTGGCCCTTCGACCCGTGGAGCTTATAGAATACTGGCCTACCTGGAAAATGTGCATTTTTATCATTTTTTGGCTTAAAGTAAAAAAAATAGCAAAAATCAAGAGTATCGTTGTGGGACGAGTTTTATTGTGTGGGTCACGTTACGATGTTAACCCTCCGGGGATCATACGGGTCTTTTTGACCCGAGGGACAACTTTTTTTTTCAAAAATCTTGTTTTTTAGTTTTATTTTGGAATGAAGTGAATGCAACGACTTTGGAAACTGTGAACCCTTGAAGTAGAATCAATGGAGAGTATTCTAGAATTTTTGCAGATTTTTTTCTCTCCAAATACGTGAGATATAAGTGGCAGGACAAAAAAAAACCATAAAGGCCCATAAAGACCCATAAAGGACCCGGGGCGCCATAAAAACTCATACGATCCACGAAGAGTCAATAACCCTGGAAGATGCGTTTCCAGACAAAAACAAAGATGAATGCCACGATTTCGCGACGAAAAGTGTTCGCGAACTCGAACTATTTTTTCAAAGATTCGCAGAGAAATCTTTACGATTTCCTTGACTCGGTGTGTTAATTAAAAGAGCAAAAAAAAAAGTGTATGGATGAGGTTTAAGTTATAAACAAATGGTTACCTTCGTAAGGGATTTCGGGCGACGAACTGCGACTGGTTTCCTCGGGTGCACTGTCTTCGTCAGAGCTCAAAACCCTCGGTCGTTTCCTGCTGTTTCGAGCAACGGAGGGCGATGGATCCCCGCTGTCAGGTTGAGGAATCTCCGGCGAAGATTCTAATCTCGGACGCGTGGAATCATCAACGAGCATACAGTCCGTCCGAGGAGATTGTTGAATGTAGAACGCGTCAGTTTCTCCGCTGCGAACGCTGAAACTCGGCTCGTCGGAACTGAGCTCAGAGTCGCTCGTGGTCAGGTGCAGATTCACCGGTGAACCGATTCGGAAGTTTTTTATCGCTACAGACATTTTCTAAACCGTGTAAAAATATTCCATGGCATTTTTCTTGTTTCTGGTCGCTCGTCGCCCACTCTCGTATCGCCTAAAACGCTCGAAACAGCCTTTTATGTTTCGGATATTTTTGTTCACTGAGGACACAGAGAACCGCGTATTTCTCCACAGAATTGGCGGGAAAACGAGCACCGAGATCATGGCAACGATAAACTTGGAAACATTACGAAATTTTCCAAAACGCGATCGAGCGTCGAACATTCATTTCGCTCGCCGTCAAGAGCGATGCCGTTCGATGCGGCTGTCGGTAAAACACATTCCTACAGCTTGGTCGAAAATTTGAAAAAAAAAAGCGAATTTCGGTTGATTTTTTCCAAAATTAACAAATCCTCTCGTCAAGTCCCAAAATAACTGTTGTGTGAGATTATCAACTGGAGACTCACGCATTTTCGGATTCAGCCCTACACCCCCCGCCCTTTCGGAAGTGGCCGGGCCGTTGTCAATCGTGCGTGCGAGTCCTCGCAGTTCATCGCGCAGTTGAACAGTCGTGTTCGCGAAGAACACGACGAGCACCGCGAATATCGTGCCGCGCGCGAGCACAAGTCCATCGGGACTCGAGCAGTTTGACGTTTTCGATGTGTACGGCGAGGAAGTGTGAATAAAAGCTCTCGATAAGACTCCGCGCGTTCGTTGTCAGTCATTTTTCTTTTTTCTTTCCTAACCGAACGCTCAGCCCCCCCCCCCCCTCCCCCTCCCTCCCTCTTCCGACTTTTATCTTTTTTCAATCACACGCATTTACACGTATACACACGCACGCGCGCGCTCGCGCGTGAATTATAAAATGATGTCGCTACGTTGAAGATACGCGAGAGGACTTTGAGGATTCATTTCTTTTCCTACAAACTTTCGTGCGTGCCTCTGTTTTTTTTTTCTTTCTTTTGCCGTTATTTTCGAGAGCCTGAAATACAACGATTCAGGCTTTTTAAGTTTAGTGTCTCTTCCTGAAAAATGGAAGCGGATTATCAAGTCTCTCCCAGTCCAGCTCGAGCTTTGACAGGTGAGACGAAAATCGTGTCTTATTTTTCGTTCCAATTTTTTTCTTCTCGATAAACGTTCATTTTTCTCCGCACTTTACGCCGCAGGGGCATTTTTTCTTTTAAAACTACACTCTCCACAATGTTTCTCGATCTCTCGCGACGATCGTGCTGCATGACCAAAATTTACAAACAATTTGACAGCTGAACAACAAAGTGGGTGCGACCCAACCATTACGATAATCTTACGAAATTTCTCCATTCTCGTGGCCCTTTCGCGATGACACCATAAAAAGACAAACTCCCATTGAATATCGCGACTTTTACTGTTTTGCTGCTTTTTCGAAAATCAATCACACGAATTCTCAATTTTGTCAGATGTTTCGAGAGCCAACGTTAACCTTCAAATCTGTGCATCTTCTCGGCAATCCTGACAACATCCCATGGAAATTTCGTTTAGAAACTTTGTTCATTGTCCCAACTGGCTAATAAATTCGATAAATTTCGAAAAATTCAAAAGAATCCTGTCCCAAACACCATTAACCTGAAAATTCATCCCATTGCTCGATTTTTTACGAATAAAAAATTGAACGCTCGAAAAAATTGACTGATTATTAAATAATTGGAAAAAAAAAAAATTTGCTCCAGATTTTCAGGCTGTTTGCCAAATTTGTAATTTTGTTTTTTTAAAAAAACGTGTTGGTTCTGAATTTCTTTGAAACTCAAACAGGAATAGCCCACACGAATGGCGTAGGTGGTAAAGAAAATTCCTGCCGACGCGCTCAGGAAATATCCTGCGACACAATTTTCTGGAAGTTTTCATAATTCATAAAAAATTCACATCGGACGAGGTTTTTTTTTTTTCTTGCCAGGAAAAAATGTTTATCGACATTTTGGATATTTCTTTCCGTATCCATGCCTGTTTCTTCGTGTTCACGATCCTTTATGAGATTTTTATGATAATTATTCTTTGCAGGAGTAAACAATGAATCGGAGGATCCGTATCCCAGTCTCTCCGATTATCACGACTACGAGCCCAATTTGGAGTTTGACGACACGGAATTACAAGCGACGACTAACAACGGTACAGCTTTTGCAAAAATATAACAAAATAAAAAGTAAAGAGAAAGTACGGACTTATACACAATATCTTGGAAAATTTGCGAAAATTAAAGCGGTTAGACGATTTTTCAAAAAACTCAGATTTTCGTAAAATTCGAAAAATCATGCAATTAAAACCGTTCAACCGATATTTACCAAATTCAATACCAACCTTCCTATTATGATACTCTATTTATAAAAAAAAAAATTAGTAATAAATCTTAAAATTTGCGGAAGTCAGAGCGTGGACAGGCTTTTTTTGAAAATTTCAAAATGCCGTAGAATTCGTATTTTTCTAGCAATTGCAACAAAATTCTCAGAGAAAGAAGAGCTTGTATAGATCAACATCTGTGCAAAACGGGAGCCCTGTAGCTCGAACCGTTCTCGATTTATGAACGTTTGAATTTTACAGTGCCAGAACATACACACGCACACACATCCGGCCATTTTTTCTAAATATGATTTTTCGATGGTTTGGGACATTTTAAGCACATTGACATTGAAAACTGGAAAAAAAAAATTTCACCGTCACATAGTTTCCTCTTTGAGGAAGCAAGAAACAAAAATAAATGAAATAATATAAAATTCTTCTTGTTTGTGATATTTTGTGATCGAATGAAAATGTGATTTTTATGGTTTTTCAGCTTCGAGGCTACTGGAAGAAAAATTGGATCTCAGTATAGGAGTGGCCGGAAGTGGAATTGATTATCTAGAAAGTCCCGTGAGCGACGGGACGATAGAAGAAAATTTTGAAGAGGCCCTTGTCGACGCGCCTGTTATAGAAACCGGTGAGCAACATTTTGTCCATAGAATTTGTTTCTCCACGAATAATTAACAAATTTATCGAGCTTTTGTATCGAAATTCCCAACAGCCGACGACTTGGCAGCCCTAGACGAGGAATTGGCGGACGAAGAGGACTATCTCGACATCTCACGACTCGGAATTGTCGAGGTAGTCGGCGATGACAGCGCCGGAAGAAAAGTCATCGTTGTTTCCGCGTGCAAACTTCCGCCGGTTGGAAAAGAAGTTTTCAATCACGCGAAGCTTCTCAGGTTTCTTCATTTATAACAAAAAGACTCGATCGATATTTTTATCTTAACGACGATGAAGTTTGCATCGTTGAAATGCAACGAAATTCTTCTTTTTCCTTGGCAAAGGCCCCAAAAGTATTTGGCTCAAAAAATTTATACAATTTTGAAAATTGAACGAATTTTCGATGAAAAAAAAATATTTCTCGTTGCGTTCCAGCGTTGCGAACTTGGCCTTGGCTTTCCATGAAAATTTCATTTGACCCTCCGCAGACACACTACAATAAGCGCACCTTCCTAGACACACATGGGTCTGGGGCGTCCTACCGTTTTTTAATGTCCTTGGACTCGTTTAAAAAATCTAAAAAAATTCAGGAAAATAGTTTTGGATCTATAGAACGAGAGCCTGCACTGGGTGATGGATAAAAATTCTTTTTTATTATTGTTATTTAATGGTAATCGCTACGAAAAACAAGAAATTCACGCCATTCGCTGAATGGGCACCCCAGACCCATGTGTGTCTACCGAGGGTTATTATTATTATTGTTATTAGCGAAAAATGATGAATAATTGGTTATTAACCGTTCGAGTGCACACCTCCTATGCACACTGGGTCAATTTGACCCAAGGTGTTTTTCCAGTCGTTGTATTCCGGTAAATATGCATTTTTTATTTTGTTTTTTGTAGAGACGTTTTTCGTAGTAAATTATCCATATTTTGTGGCGCAGAATTTATTTTTTGAAGAAAACGAAAACGAGAACGAAAGAAAACGATTGATGGATAAAAATTGTTTTTTATAATTGTTATTCAATCGATACGAAAAATGAGAAACTCACGCCATTCGCTGTATGGGCACTTCAGAGCCATGTGTGTCTACGGAGGATTAATGAAGCCTGGAAAATTATATGCGAAGGACGAATACTAAGAATTACGATTTCGACAGATATCTGACGCACACATTGGACACATTCGTCGAGCAGGATTACAGTTTAGTTTATTTTCACCATGGCCTTACGTCAAAGAACAAACCACCGCTCTCTTGGCTGTGGCAGGCTTACAAAGCTTTCGACAGGAAATATAAAAAAAACTTGAAAGCCCTTTACCTCGTTCATCCCACAAATTTCATAAGAATTGTTTGGCAGATATTCAAGCCTGCGATCAGGTAATTCATCAATTTTTTCGTCACTCTTTCTCAAGCTTCATTCAGCTCTTTCCAAAGGATTCGATTTTTCTAATTAAATAATGATTTTCAGTGCAAAATTCGGACGTAAAATGATGTACGTAAATTATCTCGAGGAATTGGCCCAATACATAAATCTAGACCAGCTAATAATTCCCCAGCAAGTGATCGAGTGAGTCCACAAAATGCAAAAACCTCGTATCCCCTTAATTAAAATTTTCATTTGGAATTTCTAAAGCTAAAAAATCTTTTTTTAGCCACGACGACCAACTGATGACGAAAAATAGAAAAAACGCATCAGCGAACCGTGTACCGAGCGTGCCAGTCGCGACGCCAATAGGAACGACGCAATTCGGCGCGAGTCTACAATTCATCAAAGACAACAATGGGGGCGATCCGATTCCACCGATCGTGCGACAGTGCGTCGAGTTTCTCGACACTCCGGACGGTAAGAAAATCCCATCGACCTCCCAGTGACAAGCTTTTGAAAACGCCTGACATTTTCCAGCATTAGAAACCGAGGGAATATTCCGGAGATCCGCTAATGTCGCAATGGTTAAGGAACTTCAAAACCGATGCAATCACGGCTTGCCCGTTGATTTCCAAGGCGATCCTCACATAGCGGCTGTTCTTTTGAAAACATTTTTACGCGAGCTCGACGAACCCTTAATGACGTACGAACTGTACGACGAAATCACCCAGTTCCAAAGTAAGATTATTATCCTTTTTTCAAACTCTACTCTATTCGATTATTTATAATCGATAATAAATAATAAATAATAATTAAGAAAATTAAAAAATAATAAATTATAAATGAGCAATAAATAAATAATACATAAATAATAAATTAATAAATCAATAAATTAATAAATTCATAAATAAATAAATAAATAATAATAAAATAAAATATGAGAAATGCAAAAAATTGTAAAGATTATAATAAAATAATAATCGATTTTTGCAGCTCTTTCCAAGGACGAGCGACCACGCAGAGTGAAAATCCTTGTTCTCGAGAAACTCCCCGAGGACAATTACACCTTATTGAAGTACATTGTACAATTTTTATCGAGGGTAAGTTTCTGTCGGATCAAAAAAACTCATTTTTTTTGTTAAAATTGTGGAAGTGGAGTTGTGAACGTGAATAACTTTGCAGGTAATGGATCGATGCGATTTGAACAAGATGACGTCGAGTAATTTGGCAGTGGTGTTTGGTCCGAATCTCGTGCGATCTCCCCCGACGACCGGAATGTCGCTTTCGGCGATAGGACCGATCAATCAATTCGTCGATTTCGTCTTTACCTACCAAGACAAAATATTTATTATTTGAACGAACGAAAAAAACAATATTTAAAAAAAAAAAAAAAAAAAACATTTGCCAAAGGCCTAAAGGAAAGAAAATAAGAAAAATGAAGATTCAGACCGTCCGGTTACCAAGTAGTCGGCGCGATTATTTATCTTTTATCGAAATAATATTGTTTTTTTTTTTTTTTTTTATGTAACAACTTTTCCGAGCCAGTGAATCGTAAGCGTCGCGCGATTAAGTCTCTCGGATCTAACAAACTCATACCTCCTTTCTTTCTCGTTGAATCTTCTTTCGACAATATATGGAAATCCGGACTCCGAAAACGAGAAAAACAAATAGCGTAGAAAAAAAAAGGGAATCGAGTCTGGCGATTCGCAGCGACGCGGACAACTTGGTCACAAAATATGCACAATAGCATAATAATCGTCGTAACGACGTGTCACACACAATTTCCCCATTCCTTTCGTCCCTGCACCCAAATCTCCCATTTTGGCAAAACGATTCGAAAGCGTTGATATTTAAACATTGTAATCCAAGTTTATCGAGATCGTTGATGATATTTATACCGAATTTCTCACTGTATACCAAAGATTAACGAGAATGTCATAACGTCGTTAATGTAAATCTTTAATAGCATTAATAATTCATAGAAAAGTAAAGAAAAAACGTTTGGACGCGATAAGAGCGAAGAAAATGGATTTTTAAATCATCCTGAGGGATTCATCGTCCACGGGATTTTAAGCTGCGTCGATGACACCACGAGAAACCAAGCGCTGTGCCGATTTACGTCCATTACACAGAGAAACATAAAAAAAAAAAAAACGCAGGTAAAGCCAAACAAATAAGAAAAACATTCCAAAACCATTTTTTTTCTCATCGTTGTTTAGGGAAATGGGGAAATAATAATCCCACGGTTTCTCACTGTGTCAATCCCGTCGGGGCATATCCTGTATTTATAATTAACATCAATGTAAATACTAAATACTCTAATAGTTTATAATAAAACGAATAACAATTTAAAATTGAAAAAAAAAAAAAAAACATGATTTTGAACGAGAATCTACGTTTTCACGTAAAAAAAAAAAAAAAAAGAATTTCGTTGCTAAATTGAGACTCACAAACGATACGATCTAATCACTCGATTGCAGAGAACTCTTCGATACTCATAACCATGTGATTGTGTTTCACGATGAAAAAAAAAAACAAGCATAAAAATATATCATTGTTTTTCGTCTCACTGCTGCGTAGCCCAGTATTGAGAATGAAAAGAATTTTATTGAAAATTCACAATTTTCGGGATCAGAGACCTGTTTAAAAAAAAAACGACAGAGATCGTAAAAGGAGAAGATTTCCTTTTTACGAATCGCCCATACTTTTCTACGAAAAGTAAAAACCTCCGCAGCAGCATGTAACGAAAAGTTCTGGACGAAGAAAATCGACGGAAGTCTCGAATCCGTTAAGGACGTTGTATGCAAAATTTTCTATCGATAGACTTCCTCAAAATTTTCACCATACAAAGAGAATAGTGAGTTCTAATAGCTCGTGCAATTTTAAGAGGTTTCACCATGTAGACGTCGAGATATTTATTTATAAAAATTACAATTTTCAGTAGTTTCTCATAAAAGCGAGTGTTAAAAGTTGCAATTTTCAACATTAAATATTTCGATTTCTAAATGGCGAAGCCTCTTAAAACTTTGCATACACTTTTGTGTAACATCGAAGAAGCTTTATTCAGTTTTTCAAAAAAATCGGTCGTAAAATGTTCTCGAAATTTTGTTTATTATATAAAAAATACAGATTACCTCGGAGAATCTTGGATTTAGAGTACGTTGTTCTTTAGTCAATTTCTAACAACTTTTTTTAATGAACTTGGGCTCGCGAACCATTTTGTATGTAAAAAAAAATCTGAAAACAAAAATTTAGATTTGACCGTCGCGATACAACGTCCTTAAGATCCAAAAGAAATTTCTTGAAAATTCACAATTTTCGAGATACGAGACCAAAAAAAAAAAAGCCAGAAATCGTAAAACGAGATTTCCTTTTTACAAATCGCCATCCGCAGCATGTAACGAAAAATTCTCGACGAATTCGTTAATCTGTAAAAGTGTGTGAAAGGTTTATTCGTTATGGGAGTCGCGATCGAGTGTGTTTTTTAAAATGATTTATTTTTCTTGTTTTAATAAATGATAAATGTACCTGTACCTGTGATAGAATAGCACACATTGTACCTCGGAATAGCGTACAGGCATAATGGAAATAAATCGTGTAGGAAATCGGTTTTTATTCATATTCTCGCATTTCCTTGTCTCCGATGAATTTCATGTTATCGACGCATCCAGATTTATTATTGCACCGTAAACAACGTTCGTTCAAGATTTTCGTCGAGAATGCATCGAGCTGTAGAAATTCTCGTCTCGTTCGTTACGTCATTCGATCTTTTCATACCGAGCGAACAGTGACGTCCCTGTTGCATAATTACACATGCATATTAATTAATATGGCTCCGATAACGTGGATAATCGAGTCGCGGGGTAGTTGCTTAGACTTAGTGTTATAGTACAGTGATAATCGACTCGGTTATCGTTGTTTAAATGGCATCACAATCGCGTCCCGGGATAACGAGATCGATGCAAACAAGTGGAATCGTTGCCTTGATCCCATTTATTCAAAAATTCTCTTCTCCATAGAAATTCGTCGTTCTCAAAAGTCTTGCACAATAATTATCACAAAAAACCTCGCTCGTATCTTTTCCGTTGCTGAACAAAAGCGATTAACATTTGGCAGTTCACGGAGAGTCTGTGTGCTCCATTTCTGTCCCCAGTTGATACATCAAAATTAAAATCCCGGTTAGATACAGTTTGAATCTTTCGCTACACAATTCCTTTTTTGGCTTAGAACCTCGTACGAGAAATAGTGAGTTGACGCTGACGATTCCAACAGATGTGTCACATCTTCACAGAGTACATAGAAAAACGTCTAATATATACACCCTTCGTACTTAATCGTCATATATATATATCAGATATTACGTATAAGCTGTCATTATAAAATATTCAACAAAATTGCATGATTATCGCAAAAATAATGATGTGACAAATATTATACGTTCGGAATATTAATTATAATTAATATCTAATCAATTATAATTATTACGATCAATTATAATTGTAATTACAATTATTACAATTATTGAAATTAATTATAATTATAATTACAGTCATTACAATTGATTTTAATTATAATTACAATAATTACAATTATAATTATAATTACAACTATTGCAATTAATTATAATTATAATTACAATTAATTATAATTGTAATTACACTTAATTATAATTGATTGTAATTTTTTAATTGATTAGAATTAATATCTGATGTATGATATATTAATTAATCCATACTATAGAATATAATACACATCTCTGTATCGATAAATGATTTTCTGATCGTTTCTCTTTTTTTCATAACTCGGCGATGGAAATTTTGGTGCCTGTAATTCGAAACCCGTTTTCTTTGTGTATGGATACGTATTATAGAATATTTAAAGCTTTTCGCTCGGGGTTTCGGGGATGAAAACGATGGAGGCCCCGAGTTACGAGGCTTGGGACGAGCCTCCGCCACCGCCGCCGCAGCAAGAACTCTTGCTCGTTCTACTCTCGTCGATCTCGTCCTCGACTATCACGACGTTACGTCGCATGCTGTTCGTTCGCGTCAATGATTCCTTCTGCTCCATCTCGTCCGCGTAGGCCATCATTCTTCGCGTCAAGTCCAAAAACATCTCCTCTATGTTTCGATTCAGTTTTGCTGACGTGTGGAAATGCACCGCTCCTACTTGTTTCGCATACCTTTAGAGAGAACGAACATTATTATACGTTTTTATATATCATGAAAAAACGAGGGACAATGTAATTGCGAAATTTATCCCTTCACGGATCGAAATTTTTTATGGCTCCCCGGATCATTTTGATCCTTTTCGTCCTGCCACTTATATCTCACGTATTTGGGGAGAAAAAAATCTGAAAAAATTCTGGAATACTCTCTATCGATTCTACTTTAAGGTTTTACAGTTTTTATTTTTTATTAAAACGTTTTAAAAACAAGATTTTCGAAAAATCTCACGTATTTGGAGAAAAAAATCTGAAAAAATTCTGGAATACTCTCGATCGATTCTACTTTGAGGTTTTCAAGTTTTTATGATCATTGCATTGTTTTATTTTTTAATAACACGTTTTAAAAATAAGATTTTCGAAAAATCTCACGCATTTGGAGAAAAAAATCTGAAACAATTCTGAAATACTCTCCATCGATTCCACCTCAAGGTTTCAAAGTTCTTACAGCCGTTGCATTTGTTTTTTTTTAAATGAAACGTTGTGAAAAACAAGATTTTCGAAAAAAAGTTGTAGCTCGGGTCAAAAAGACCCGTAGGATCCACGGAGAGTCAAATTACAATCCAGTACTTTCCAGTATAAATTTCTACGATTCCTAAATTTTAATCACACTTACTCTTCAGCCTCCTCGACGGTGACGTTCCTGTCTTTTTCAAGGTCAATTTTGTTCCCGGCTATGGCAAGGAGAATTTCTCCGCCGAGGATTTTTTTCAGTTCCTTGACCCAGCTCTTGACCTAGCGGAAGGCAAAAAACTAGAGTCTCAAAACAAAGAGAATGAAGAAAACCAAATTCACCTGCTGGAAAGTTCTCTCCTGCGTTATGTCGTAGACCAAAATGGCTCCGTTGGACTGTCGATAATAAATGGGTCCGAGAGCGTGAAACTTTTCTTGGCCGGCGGTGTCGCAGATAGCGAGATTGACCCTCTTGCCGTTGATGTTTAATTTTTTCTTGAAAAACGCCGCCTGAGCCACAAAATTACGAAATTTTTGTGGCGAATGCGAAATTTTCGAGCAATTCACGAATTTTTTTCTTTTTTTTTACCTGCGTCGTGGAGATGGACTTGTCGTTGAAGACATCCTCGGAATACCGAAGGGCAACGGAGGTTTTTCCGACTGAGCCCTCGCCGAGGAGAACGATTTTGAAACTGTAAGCATTGTTGCTGTTCGCAGTTGGACTGGCCATGTCGCGAGCCCGCGACGTTGTTACAAAAACGCCAAATCAACTGCGGAAATATGCACGAAATGCCGACTCAGTTCGATCGAGCAACAAAAATAAAAATTTATATACAAACGTCAAAAAGGATTCTGCACGGTTGACGCACGAGGATGTCACTCGCTAGCGACAGATTTGCGCATTTTATTCAGCGGTTCGAGGCCGAGAAGATTACACGAGGAGATTGAATGAAAATCGCGGCAAAGGTGCAGAAAAAAGGGCTAAAACGTCAAAAGGCAGCAACCAGAAGAAATCAGCTGTTCGGCTCACACCTGTCTTCCGCGATGGCTCGTGCGACGTTCGAGTCGCTCGCTTGACTCGCGCAGTGCGCTCGCGCCAATCAGCGGCGCCCGACTGGCCTCCTTCTCTCGCGTACTCGCGTACGAGCCAGTCCCCCCCCCCCCTCTCCGCGAGCGTGGCTGTCGTAGACACTAGTCTGTCAAAACTCGGAGCGACGCCGGTCGCGATTTTCCTCACGCGAATCATCAGTCAGCCCCGATTCATCACACAAACACCCAAAGTTCAACATCGACTATCAACGCTACCGCGCCATTCATCGTTCTTCGATCTTTCGGTGAGTAACTTATTTGCCATACGATTGCCTTGTTTATTTACCATTTCTGACTTTGTGACAAACGCATTTACCCAGAGATCGTGCTACGTCATCCCCCCTCCACGCGCATTTCGTAAGCGTGAAAACAATACTTTCGAACGTCATTCTTCTGTCATTCGTCTGTCAGTTCGTCGCGCGTCTTGGTAACAATACCGTTTGAAAATAATCGCAACGCTTCGACAATACGTCGAAAAGTGACGCTCGTGTTTCTTCGTTCACGCGGTTTTTACTGCGAAAAAACCATCATTCATTATCGGCAACAGCTTTCGGGCGCAATCCGACAAACAGGTTAGTTACAGGAGAAAGACGCGTTTGACCGGAAGTCGCTTGAAAATTCGTCGCGATTTTTTTTCGCGTGATCGCGCGCTACGAAAATTTTTGAAGGAAAGGCATTGGAAAAGAATAGATTTTTCGTTGATTCGTGGAAAGGAATAATCCAAGAGGAAAAGTGTTTTGTCGAGAGAATATTCGTCGTGGATGACAGTGGATTATTCGCGGGCTCAGAGTCGTTGGCGCGCTCGTTTGACTCCAGCAGTGGCCAAGAGCCGCCGCAGAGCCCTGCGCGAAACGAGCTGCGCAGAGGGATTCTCAAATCTGTCCGTCACCTGTATTGAAAAGGTAAAGCTCGCAGCTCTTGCATATAAAATCGTTTGCAACGAAGAAACAGTGTCGAAAAAGCTTGTCATTCTTCTGATATAAAAAAACTTGGCGTCTCTCATTTCCCGTGATTAAAAAAGGATTAAAAGCGAAATTTACAACTTTAGAGAACTGCGAAAAAGCGTGAGATAACGAAACAAGTATGTTAGTTCGCGCGAGCGTCTACTCGCGTTTCTCCGCGATTCTTCGTGCAACGAACGTGCCAGCGTATGAGACGGCGCGCGTTAACGTGTTTTGATCCGAAAGTCTTCAACTTTTCGCGAGTTACCAAAGTTAAAAGAGACATTAACAAGAAATTACGAAAAAACGCAGCCTTGTGGTAGTGATTTTTCAACGTCTTTTCGAATCGTCAATCCCTGGAGACTGTCGGTGAGTTGTGTCAATGTGACATTGTCAATATCGACTACGATCTCGAGTTTCTTTCCTTCGATCCTTCAAACAATATTTCTCTCACAATTTCCATGTTTTTTTTCGCGTTTGCCGCTCGTTCGAAAAATTGACAGCAACGACGCGTGCCCTCGCAGTCGGGGGGACATCGTCAAAGTCCGAATAATCATTGAATCGTGAGAGAAAGAAAAGTTGAATCTCGTGACGCGTTAGTTTTTGAAAATCTTGTCAATTGTTGAAATTTCATTGTTTCATTGATGCCAAGTGCAAACTGCTGTTTTCGCGTGTTTGTGTTGATATCTGTCATGGCGCGATGCGTGCGGCTGTCTCGCGGTGTGCGTAGTCGCCGCCGCCGAACCGATACACAGCTCCTTGCGCGATCTGTCTCGTCTCTCCATAATTCGCGATGTATTTTCGGAAAAATGGGAGAATTATGGGCTCGTTTGTTTATCGCGAATTTATCAGTTTTTTTTTTAGCTTTTTGCGCCTTACGGTTCTTTCCGACTGGCAGGCTCGCGTCGGAGTGGGGGAAACGAGGAGCGAGCGCGTTGAAGGGAGAAAAGGAAGGAAGCGCAATGGCGGCGACCGTGTTGTGCCACGCGCCATACTCGCCCTCACGCAACCCACGTCTCCCACATTTCTCACCCTCCCCGCGTGCTCGAGCGTCTCTATGCACCGGAGCGATTTTCTCTCGCAAACACGACCATTTATGCCGGTTACAATTCTTACGCGGAGTTTTTACGAATTCTCGCGTATGTAGGACGTACCGACCGAGTCGTAGTTTCCACACCGCGCTTGTTTTTCTTTCGGTTCTTCCGTTTTTTCTTCCTCATAGAGGAAGCTATGTGACGGTGAACATTTTTTTTTTTCCAGGTTTCAATGTCAATGTGCTTGAAATGTCACAAAACATCGAAAAATCATATTTAGAAAAAATGGCCTGATGTGTGTGCGTGTGTATGTTCCGACACTGTAAAATTCAAACGTTCATAACTCGAGAACGGTTCGAGCTACAGGGCTCCCGTTTTGCACAGACGTTAATCTATACAAGCTCTTCGTTCTCTGAGATTTTTGTTGGAATTGCTAGAAAAATAGGAATTCTACGGCATTTTGAAATTTTCAAAAAAAGCATGTCGACGCTCTAACTTCCGCAAATTTTAAGATTTATTGCTCTTTTTTTTTTTATAAATAGAGTATCATAATTGGAAGGTTGGTATTGAATTTCGGAAATATCGGTTGAACGGTTTAAATTTTATGATTTTTAGAATTTTACGAAAATTGTAGTTTTTCGAAAAATTGTTTAACCGCGTTTTTGTTTTTCTCGTCGTTCCACTTTCCTCGCCCTCCGTAATTCTTTCCCGTTTACTTATCGCCTCCATTTTGCTTGTTTTTGTCTCGCCTCATTCACGAAACGTGCCGAAACAAGAATTCCCTGAGAAATCATTGTTGGCGCCATCTTTAAGTTCGAAAAAGTACAAAAAAAACATGGAGAATCAACGAAAATCCAGTTTCCATCTCCGCGTCGATTTTGTTTTTTATTTTGACACTCGCGAAATCGCCCATGGCGCTCAAACACGAAGATCGCGAGAAAGAAGCAACAAAATGGCGGCGCTCTCCTCCCGACCAGGGTCATTCGACAAAAATTCGAAAACCACCGCGACACCATCCTCAATATTATCACGAAGCATCGTAGAATGGATCGAGAATGAAGCAAGACTCGATAACGATCGATAAATATATGTATATCCATGCTCGAGACTTGAAAAAGTTATTCTTGGATCGAGTTTGCGATCCAGTGTCTTGCGGTGGAAGGGGAAAAAGCTCGATCATAGGCATCGGCGTCGTTTTTGTCCCGCTCGTTTTTATGGACGAGCACGATATTTGTATCACTGTAAATTCGCTCGAGCTCGAAACAAAAAAAAAACAAAAACGTTTGAGCGTTTAATGTGTTACTATCGCAAAGGATTCTTTCCAAATTTTGTATAAACGTTCTTGGCACGAAAACTAACAGTTTTCTCCTATGAAGAACAATTTTCTGACGTTTAGAATTCGAGATTTTTCATTTCAAATTTTTTCCATCTAAACGCGTGTAAATTCAAGTCCCGTTTCTTTTGTTTTTTTTGCTTGCAACTTTTTAACGAAACGTGAAACAAATTGAAAATGGAATATCTCAAATTGTAAACGTCAGAAAATTTTTCTTCACAGGAGAAAACTGTTAGTTTTGGTGCCAAGAACGTTTATACAAATTAAAAAAAAAAAAAAACGCTAAATAAAGTCGTTTTGTGATAAACTCCACGCCCCAAAAGCTTGAAATCTCCGCCATTTATTTCTTTCTCGTTCTTTTATTCTTCAGAGTCGTATTTTCGAAAAAGCGACGAGATAAAAGTCGAAGCGTCGATTGCGCGACATAACCTCGTATCTCGTGCGTCTTGAAAGAAAAGAAAAAACGTCGCAGCGCGATAATGCCAACTCTCCCAAAAAGAATTTCGCCCCGAGCCACTTTTTCGTTACGACGATATTCTCGGCCGCGTTACCAACACCATTTTTCCTCGTTCCTCTTCCCTCTTCTACCGCGCGGAACGGTAAAAGTGAAAAGGAAAGTTGAATCTACTGGGTAACGGTGCCAGGGTCGTAGAAAGAATTCCGCGTCTACGCCCCCCCCCCCCTCCCTCATCCCCACCTCCGCTACTCTTGCCAAACGATAAATTTAAATTTCACTCGAAATTTCATTGTTTGCGTAGACGATAGTAGACCCAAGCACGAAGACACTGACCCGCCTCAATGCGATTCTCGTCTATCCGCCAAAACTCTATCCGAAAGTTTCTTATCTCTCGAGTCCCCCCACTCTGTTTCTTTGCAAAGAGTAAACAGAGCGACTCTCTCTCTGCAGTGACAGCGAGAGAGCGAGAAAGAAACTAACGAACGATAATGAAAGTTTGGCTTAGCAGGTAATCGTGTCAGGGCCGTGACGTCAGCGTTTAAGTTTTAAAGAGACTCGTCACACGGCCTGTGTGCGATCTTTTCGAAACTAACGATTTTGTTTTGTTTTTTTTTTTTTTTTTTCCTTTTGAACGAAAATTGACGTATCAGTGAGTTTGCAAGTCGATGGGACAACAAAGTCCGAAGATCTTGTTGATTCGGAGATAAACAGCTGGTCGAGGCAACTGCTCAGGGAAACGGAGATTCCCTCCGCTGTTTTGTGCAAACACACCGGTACTCTCGTCTCTCGTACTGACCCCGAATACGGTTGCGCAATTCTATTTACGTATCTCGTCCCCCTCCGCGCTTGCCGCACATCAACGAGAGACAAAGATATTCTACAGAACATCTTTACATATAAAAGTTTTATATATATCTTGATAATACAGATTTATCTGAATAATTTTTAATGATAATTAAATTTTAATGTCAATTTTATATTTTCGTGAAAATATTAATTTATTGAGAAAATTAAATTTTAATAAAAAATTTCTAATGAAAAATAAAAAAATAATTTAACCAATAGTTATTTTTAAGGTAAATTTCTAATTTTGAAAAATTAGATTCAATGATTTAAAAAATTCAAAGATTATTTAATCTATTTAATAAATAATTATATTTAATTTAAATTTCTTATTTTAATAATTAATTAATTGATTAATTATTTTAATAATTATTGTTAATTTAAATTTCTTATTTTGGTAAAAATAGTTATTTGTTGAATAAATTAAATTTTATCAATGATTCTTTTTTATTTAAATTTTTTATTTTTGTGAAAATAGTTATTTGTTGAATAAATGAAATTTTATCAATAATTAATTTTTATTTAAATTTCTTATTTTGGTGAAAATAGTTTTTCGTTGAATAAATTGAATTTCAATTAAAATTTGTTTATTTTGGTGTAAATAAAATTATTTACTTAATAAATATTTATTTTGTCCATTTATAAAAAATTTTTATTCGTAAAAGTGGGGGCAGAGGGAGAGGGGGCCGTGTTTTGCTTCTCGTAAAAGTAATTGCTGCGCGCGAGGATGAGTGACTCGTGCTCCCCGCAGCTCCCCAAATCGGCCAACTGTGCATACACAAACTTTCGACCGCAAAGTGTGGAAGCACTTGACTCTACCTCGAGAGCCCGATAACGCGTCATTATCGCGCGCGACCCGAAGAAAGAAACAAACGTATTGGTTGTCTCGGTCGTTTCGCCATGGGCGGAGCCGTCTCGTGACAACAATGCGGAGGAGCCTCTCGAGCCTCAACTTCCGCGAGGGCCTCACGTTTTTTTCGTTTCGGTAGTAAAAAGAAAAACAAAACAAAAAATCGGCCATTCCTCGGATTCGATTGGCATCGTCATTGGGGGGGAAAAAAAAAAAAAAAAAAATTATTGAAATAGTTGAGCAACGGCGAAAAAATCCAAAGAGGATAATTGGAACGAGGCACTCTCGAGCCTTTTCTTATCTCGCGACCAAATAACCGTCTATGGGCAAAGTTGACGCGTCTCCGTCTATAGGTACTCAGCGAATCGAACAAAAAGCCTCAGAGTCGTTTCCACTTCACGCCTCGACCGTATCTCATTAATTCACCTGCACGATCCAATAAAAAATGTTTTCCAATCACATTATCCTTTTTTTACCGTCATTTCAATATCAATATTCCATGTTTATATTTTCGATGAAGTCTTATCTCCTTCGGAAAGAAATGGACGGGGTGCAGAAGCGAAAACAGATAACACGAGCTCTTCCATGCCCCTCGGACGCGAGAGAATCATTTTTTTTTCCATTATTTGCACGAAAATGAAATTTTACCCTCAAATTTGTTTCCGTGCAACGAGAAAAAATCAAAAGTCTCTGAAAAACAAAAAAAAACGAGGAAAAGTTTGACACGGAACGACCCGTACGCGCGACAATTCATTAAGCACGTTGTATGGCGTCGGTCAAGTCTAAATTTTTGTTTTCAGTTTTTTTTTACATACAAAATCGTTTTCGAGCCCAAGTTCATTAAAAAAAGTTGTTACAAATTGACTAAAGAACAACGTACTCTAAATCCAAGATTCTCCGAGGTAATCTGTATTTTTTATGTAATAAACAAAATTTCGAAAAAATTTTACGACCGATTTTTTTGAAAAACTAAATAAAGCTTCTTCGATGTTACGTGAAAGTGTATGCAAAGTTTTAAGAGGCTTCACCATTTAGAAATGGAAATATTTAATTTTGAAAATTGCAACTTTTAACACACGCTCTTGTGAGAAATTACTGAAAATTGTGATTTTTATAAATTAATATCTCGACTCCTACATGGTGAAAACTCTTAAAATTGCGCGAGCCATTAGATGTCACTATTCTCTTTGTGCGGTGAAAATTTGAAGGAATTCTATCGATTGAAAATTTAGCATGCAACGTCCTTAATAATGAAACGATAATGCTCGATTCCGAGCAGTAAACATCGCCGAAGAGGCAAGAAAAATGGGGGTGGGGGTCAGTGACAGTCGAGCCAGGCTCACGGATTTTTTGCCTCGCCCCTTTCTCCCTTTTTTCTCCTTTCTTTCTCCCGCTTTTGTGCCTCGCAACATTCTTGCTTTGATTCCGCGTCTCTAAACCGATTCAATACCGAAAATGAAAAGACACGCTCGTAACAAATAAGTTGCAGCGCGGCAGAGGGGCACGAGCGATAGCAGCAAATTTGTACCGAGCACGACGGCATATGTCGAGAGATAAAAAAAACGAAAGTTTGATCGCGAATTCACTTGAAAATCGCGTACAAATTGTATAACGATAATAATAAGAATAACGCGTGGTTTAAAATGCCCGGCGATGAAGCTCTCGAGGCCACGACTACGTTGCCCAAACGAATTATAACTTCGCGGCTGTTATTCACACGTTGCTGCACCGCGCGACCAATCTCCAACGCCATTTTTCTGCCTCTCGACTATTTATAGAATCTTGTTTTTCTGTCACGTTCGTGTTAAACGTCCCGCGTACCACAACATCCAACTCGCGCCATTTAAAAAACACGATCGTCTCATTTTACGATCTCCGGAATACCAAATGAGGCAACTTACGAAAAATTGAAAGGATATTCAATTATTTTCGAGTCCAGCAGCGACCAGGAACTTGGTCACAATTCGATTGTCCAATGTTTTAACCCTCCGTAGATACACATGGGTCTGGGGTGCCCATTCAGCGAATGACGTGAATTTCTCGTTATTCGTATCGATTATCAATAAATAAAAATAATAAAAAAGAATTTTTATCCATCGCCCAGTGCAGGCTCTCGTTCTATAGATCCAAAACTGATTTCCTTAATTTTTTCCGATTTTTTAAACGAGTCCAAGCACCGGAAAAAAACAGTAGGACATCCCAGACCCATGTGTGTCTAGGGAGGTGCCCTAATCGTAGTTTTTCTACCGAGGAAATAATTTTTATCAATTATTTTTCTTGCTCCCTCGAGATTTTCATGATTCTATAAATAAATGAATAATTTCTTTTAGGAAAGAGGAGTGCAGGTAGAATTTGGAGGAAAAATAATGATGAGATCGCATTTTGGAGACTGGCAGGTCGTGTCAATTTTGTCACAAGACCGCGTGAGGCGTTAAACTACGCGATATTGTAGTCGGGGTTGTCGCAGCTGTTGCGTCTGTGGCGCTGAACGCGCCGCAGGGCGAACGAGGAGGAGGGAGGGAGCCCCTCGTCGCACGCGGTATAATGCGAAGCGGCGCAGGGAGAGTTCGTCCCCAAGGCGCGAACGTAGAGGGAGAAGCGAGAATATCATTCGTGAAAGATCGTTTCGTCGGCCGGTTCGACGCGGGACTCTCCGTGGTGGCGCGGACGACTATACGACGAAAACATCGCGACGAGTTCTCCTCGAGCCGCGAGCCTACGTGATCGGATGCATGTGCATGTTCCCCCGCGAGCCTCACCGCCTGCTCCCACTATGTCTTGTCCCCGATTCCCCGGTACCTCCAAAATTTAACGGTAGAGCGAGTCATTCGCCATGATTCGCCATGGGAGGGGGGAAGAAAGATTTCTGTATCTTTCTTCCCTCCCTCGTCTCCCGCTTCAAATTTGTCGATCCCTGATCCTCCATATTGCTCTCAATCTCGTCGAGCATGCTCTTCGTGTTTACCAAACAAACTCACAAAATTCAAAGATTCTCGCCCTGTTGGCAACGATGGAAAAATTATTTTATAGAAACAAAAGTCAACGTCATAAACGGAGATTCGAAAAAACAAAAAAAAAACTCGAAAAATTCAGAAATTCTTGCCCTGTCAGCAACAATGAAGTATTTTTTCATAGAAATAAACGTTAACGTCATGAGCGAAGATTTTTGGAAAAAAAAATCTCGAAAGGCTCTTGGGAAAAATTCGAAAGATTCAAAAATTCTCGCTCTGTTAGCAACAATGAAGTATTTTTTATAAAAATAAAAGTTAACGTCATAAACGAAGACTCTCGGAAAAAACTCAAAAAAATTGTCGGGCTGTTGGCAACGATGAAATAATTTTTATCTGTCTCGCTGTCAGGTGAATGAACATTTTTTTCCATTTTTTAATGTTGCAGAAAAGTTGTCAACAATTGAGCTCAATCGTGAGACCACAGTCCAGGCAATATGTTTAGTTTTCATAAACCAAAGGTTTACCGGTCACCGACCGGTTGCTGCATCTGCAAAGCGAAATCGAGTAGCTCGCGCTTCACCGACAGCAAAAAATACGAGGAGGATTTTATCGAGTGTTTCCAATTGGAGGAACGTCGGACCGGCGAAATCTGCAACGCTTGCGTTCTCCTCGTCAAGAGATGGAAGAAATTGCCAGCCGGCAGCGATCGGAATTGGCGACACGTGAGTTTTTTTTTTTTTTTATTTCTCATTATCGACGTTTCCCTGAGCGACGAGAGAATCAATTTTCCAAAGGATTCGTCAGTTTTTTTTACATCCCGATCCTTTTTCTCGACTGACGATCATTTTTACATTTTTCAAGGTCGTCGATGCCCGCGCAGGCCCTGGTATCAAGTCCCTGACGAAATTCAAGTCAAAAAACAAGAAAAAGCCAAAGGAAAATATCGAGAAAATAGAAAAAATTATGAAGAAAAAACACGTGTATCTGAAGCCGGACCGATGTCGCGAACAAAGCCCGATCGTCAGCGACGATCTTGCTGGTAAGTAGAAAAATCTGTTGAGCAGAAAAACGAAGAACTTAACGAATCACAAAATCCTGTTTCCTCGTGGAGAAGAATCGATGTCGCTTGCAGGAAAATTTTTAATTCTTTCGTTACGATTTTTTCAGAGGAATATTTGGCTAACGCCGACAGCAAAGGTTCCAGCAGAGTGGGAAGTCCTGCAGGCAGCGATGACACGACAGTCGGCAATAACAAAAGGCTAAACAATCCTCAATCGATAGCAATCGACGATAACGAGGCAGATTTTCATGGATGGATCGACCTGACGTACTTTAAACGGTATTTTTCTTTGATCCGTTCTACTTTCACCCAAAACACTAATTTTTCGACTGTAGAAATACGCAAAGATTCTCGTCATCGTAGAATCTTCCTCGTTAACAATAACAGAGTCTAACCAGCTCTTCGTTTTTTTTATTTCTGAAGCAACGATGCACGTTTACCTTCCGCGGATCATACGATTCTTTATGGAGTCCTGGATCATTTGGATCCTTTTCGTCCTGCCACTTATATCTCGCGTATTTGGGGAGAAAAAAAATCTGAAAAAATTCTGGAATACTCTTCATTGATGCTACTTTGAGGTTTTATAGTTCTAATAGTCGATGCATTGCTTTATTCCAAATGAAACGTTTTGACAACGAGATTTTTTTAAAATCTCGTGTATTTGGAGAGAAAAAAATCAGAAAAAAATCGGGAATACTCTCCGTTGATGCTACTTTGAGGTTTTATAGTTCTAATGGTCGTTGCATTGCTTTTTTTCAAAATTGAACGTTTTGAAAAACGAGATTTTCGAAAAATCTCGCGTACTTGGAGAGAAAAAAATCTGAAAAAATTCTTCAATACTCTCGATTGATTCTACGTTAAGGTTTCAAAGTCCTTATAGTCGTTGCATTGTTTCATTTCAAAATGAAACATTTTGAAAAAGAAAATTTTCAAAAAAAAGTTGTTGTCTGGGTCAAAAAGACCCATACGATCCACAGCCGATTAAAGATCTTTCCGGCAAAAGTTGCACGACGAAAACTCGCCTAAAAATACAGAAATAACTTTTTTTCCAAAGCGAAAGAAATTTTAATTTACGAATCCAATGAAAAATTTGCAGAGAGATCGTTTGCTGTGGCACGATATTCAAAGGTCCCTACGGAGAGGTAATAATTGATCCATCCCTCATGAAACCGTGTCTGGGGTGTAGAACGAGGCAAAGACTACAACGAGAAGCACGAGAGAGCGCTCTGGACTCCCAATCGCTGGGCTCAGCCTCGGCGAGTCCGGCGCACAGTTCGGCATCGGCGAGTCCAGCGCACAGCGTAGACTCAAGTTCATCGTCCACCGGAGTAGCAGATGCGAGCGCCAAACCAGCCGGTGGTAAAATTTTCAGCGATTCTTCCTCCGATTCGGGCTACGACGAATCCTCCAATCCGGCTATCGTCGAGACAAAAATCACCAAGATCCTCGTGACCGCAACGATCAAGGATGGCACAACGAAAATCAATGACGAAGAATCGAGAATCGAGTCACTTCCGGTTGTCAAAAACGTCCAATCCAAAACAATCATGCTCACGGAGACTGTAAGATTGAAAAACGATTTGCCGATAAAATTAGTCGCGGTCAAGCAAGTCGACAAACTCATTTGCAAACCGATTACTCTCGCTATCGCGCAAAACGCTAATTTAACTTTGACTGATCGTACCTCGGGCCCAATCGTCACTCCCATACCGAATAATCCTCTCGTCGATTTCGCTATCCACGCCTCGACGAGGCAATCCATCACCAATTAACGTAATTCCCCCAAATCCCTTCCTTTTAGTAACTTAATTTATTTTTTCCTCTTTTTCGCTCCTTTTTACGACGAAAAGAAATTCGCAACGAGGCCCATCGAGCTGGGGCCTTGAATTATTAGACTAAAGGCTAGCGAACCGCGCAACCAAAAGGCCCGGACGACACGGGCTATGGAAGGGTTCGATGAAAAAAAAAAAAAAAGAAAAAAGAACAAAGGACAAGGAAAAGAAGAATTTTTTCGTTTAACTTTTCGATTTTGTTTTTTTTAAATCTCGTTTAAATCTTGTCAGACCGTTTCGGTCGTTATTTATTTCGTCGAGTTCCCTCACGAGGCGACGCTCGTCCAAAATTTCATTTTTAGTCGAATTTATTGAAAATGTGAACATTTTGGGCCGAAGAATTTCTCTCTGAGATGCCCCGTCGCTTCTCTTTTTGGTTGTGTCACACATCCAGTGCTCACACACTGCCATTCCTCGAATCGTCATTTTCCATTTCCATACTCTTCCCCGAGGATATTAGAAAAATTGACTTAAATAATCCTAGAACGGTAACTTCATTTTTTGTTCACCTACTCCGATAACCTTGGGTCATACGGACCCCAATTTTGTAAAAATTCATATCTCCGGTAAAATTTAACGAAAAGCGCTCAACTTGGGCTCATTCTTTTCGTTTTTTTAATGCAGAATCACGTGAGCCTGGAGCAATTTTGTTCAAAGTCAAAAAATCAGTCAAAAATTTGGTAAAACGATAGAAAACCGTTAGTTTTGGTGCCAAGAACGTTTATACAAAATTTTGAAATGACCCTAAATAAAGTCGTTCGTGATAATGATACCTTGAAAGTCGCCTGGGGTCACTTTGACCCCAGTTTACCGTTCTAGGGTTTATATTCGAGGAGAAAATATTATTATGATGGTTCGATTATTAGCAAGTACATCAATTTACTGTGATGATATTCTTTAAAGCCTTACGCCTTACGATATTAGAGGTTTTCACACGGTAGGCTCTAATACTTTATAAGTGAGATTATACGCATTTACTTCCCGTCCTTGTCGTTCCTTTTCGCTTTTTAACATTATTATTAGCATTTCAAAAACATTTTCTATGATTATTTTAAAAACATTTACATCGAACGCCCATCCACGGCCTCTCGTTCTCTGGGCTGCGAAGCATCAAAATCATTGTATCTGTTAAGTCATCCTTCGATAGTTAGGCCCTTAATTTTAATCCGATCGTTTTTTTTTTTTTTTTTTTTTTTTCGTTTTTTTTTTTACGTGTCTGTGTTTTTCTAAGATGCCAATCAATCGATCAACGCTTGGGTCCGAGTTGAAACGTTGTGAGTGACCAAAAGTCAACGAAAACCATTGATTCGTTTATTTTGAGCTTCGGACACTCCGAGCCCAAATTTTTATCGTCGTTTCTCGAGAAATAACGAAAAATAACACTGTCGGCCATGACGTAGAGAGTTTTCATGAAAAAAAAAAAAAACATTCACACCTGCTCAATACAACTTTGACCCAATCGTACAAATTCAATATTATATTAGCAATACTGATTTTTTTAATAAGAGTAATTATGTATTTACGATTTATAATTATCATGCGATTATGAGGAGAATAGGAACTGGAGACTCGATTTTTAATAACGTCCGCAGACGAATCGTCTTATTCGTCCAGTATTTTCAACAGTCGAGACTCTATCGATACGACTAATCGATTACATCGAAAACTCGACTGTACGAATTTACTCAATGGACCAAAAAGACTTTTTTATACGAAACTTTGTACACTGCCCGGAACGAAAGCTGAAAAAATGACAATTTTCTTTTCAACTTTTGATTCTCCACCAGCGGCCCGCACGGAGAGAAAATTTTTGCTATTTTGAAGGATTTTATCGAAAAATCGTAATTTTTCATCCATTTTGCATTTTTCGCCCAATTTTGGATGAAAAATTTCAAACTGTTTGTTGAAATCTCTCAGAGGCACGGTATGCCACCAGGAAACTTTGTTTCCACAGTTATTTTTCATACAATTTTCTTTTCGTGTGCCAAAGCATCGAATTTGAATAATTTATTCAGACGAAAAGCAAAAAATCGCAAAGCTCCTCGACATTGAAAGACGAACGAGCGAAAAGCACAAATAATTGAAAGAGTACCTGTTCCAAGCATAATAAGAAAAAGGATCCTCCTCATTCGACAAAGCTAGCAAACAGCTTTCCCTGAATTTAAAAATTCGTATAAATTCGTTAATGCGCCTCGTGCAATCGATAGGTAAATCCTATTATTTTTTTAGTACAATTTCTTCTAAGATTTCTACGACGAAATCCATGTTTCGAGTGAAAAAAAATAATAATTGAGGAATTGATTTCTGATCCGATTGATCTCTCGCGAAATACCGATCCATCAGTACCTCCTCTTTCTTACCGCGCAATTTTCATCCTCTTGCAATACCTAAGAATCATTATTTTCCGAATAAATTAAATATTTACCGCATAAATATATTTTTTATACAAGATTATTTTTTCTTTGATAATACGAGCGTATGAGCGCAACGAGACACTGCCAGTTTAGAAAATAGAGTTGAGGACGAAAGTTGGACGAAAAGTATGTCCAACGAGAACTGGCAATTATTCCGAAACATTATTTATTTTATTTTTTTTGTTTTTTCAATTTATTTAACAGTTTTTGTATAATCCAAGATTTTCATTGTACGTTTTACCGCGCGCGGACGACGAGATCCGAACGTCCAAAGATTCATGCAAATTATTAAGTGAGAGAGAGAGACAGAAGAAATTAGTAAATTTATTTAGAGACCAAGAGGCGATGCAAATTATTACGAAAGAAAAATAAATCAATTTACATGATATATTCTATATCAATCTTTTTTAAATACGATTGTGAGACTGATCCAACTGTTAAGCAGATTTATCTTTTATTTACAATGCTATCAATGTTGGCAGTATAAACGCGAGCCGAAAGTGACGACTTTTTACAAACATTCACTCTCATTTATACACATTTTTCAATTATCTTCAAGTTCTCATCGTTGGAATGCAACGAAAACTCATTATTTTTTATAGCAGAGGACAAAATTTTCATACAGCATTTGTCAACGATAATGGGACAGTCTTCTTTGCCATTGAAAAACTGAATTTACTAGAAAAATTGCAACGATCGCATTAATTATCAAAATATCGAATAAAAAATATATTTTTCGTTGTTTTTCAACGATGAAAACTTCAGTATCATGAAATAACGATGTTCGCTTCGTTGGAATGCAACGAAAACTCATCATTTTTTATAGCAGAGCACTAAATTTTCATACAGCATTCGTCAACGATAATGGGACAGTCTTCTTTGCCATTGAAAAACTGAATTTACTAGAAAAATTGCAACGATCGCATTAATTATCAAAATAACGAATAAAAAATATATTTTTCGTTGTTTTCCAACGATGAGAACTTGAGCATCATATTTTTCGATCTATATCATGAAAGTGGTCGAAGTCGATGGAAATATCTGCATTTTGGTGCTACGATCATCATCGTCACTCGAACCAAAATTATTAAATTCAACAATATTAAGCACAAAAGTACGATTAACGAAAAAAAAAAAAAAAAAAAAACAATGAATAATGCGTCAACGACAATCACGTCACGTTCGTGTTGATTTTTACTGCATTTTATAAATAATTATAAAATAGTGCAAATCGAGGGCCGATATCTGTGATATTATAGTCTCGGCGCTCGTCCCAACATTTTTCGGAAGGAAATCAAATCTGTCAGTCGCACAAAGCGGATTATAGAGAATAAATAATAACGAAGAAATTGCATAAGAAATATACGAAAATATTGATATTTCTTTAACTCTCAATCTTGCCAATTACGAAAAAAAAAACAAAAAAAAATTGAATCGCGTCGGGTTCAAGTCTCAATGAAAGTGCGTGTGTCCACGTGTGACTGTGAGAGCGTGAATCTGTGAGAACGAAACAATTGATAATGATAATTGAGACTCTGTTTGTTTGTTGCAATCACGATCGATCTCCCACGTAATTGTGTTCATCATAATTATGGAAATTTCGATGGAGTTGATTATCGAGGCATAATTTATTCTCGACAAGTCATCGTTCGCTACCATTGCAATTTAAATTTATTTAGCCGATAAGAACGAGAGAAAAAGAGGATGACAGATGAAAATAAGAGAATGAGAATTTTAGGAGAATCCAAGACTCGTCTTTTTCGACTCGTTGAAACCTTCATTTTTCTTCTTTTTTTTTTTACTATCACAAATTATCGTAAGTCGATAGAAGTAATGGAAAGTATAGATTTTAATTATGCTTGATTATCCTAGCGTACGTTTTCGAAAATAAACAAATTTTCACGATCTGATGGATATATATATGTATATATACATTTTATGTATATATATATACATGAATTTATGTATTGTAAAATAAATATTATTGATAAGATACACACGACTTGAATCAGGCTTAATGTAAATTGCGAATTTGCCGACATCTCTCATGGATTTGTACGGATAGTAATTGTACATACTGTACGAAGTATTATGTATTATTCCATTTGTTAAGAATTGATTAAAGTATTGTGTAAAGAAATGATTGAAAATGTCTTTTTACTAATTATTTTTTGTTTTTTTTTTTTTTAATTTTTTTTATTTTTTCGAGCAGGCGCCAGGGGAAAATAGAAATTTTAACTCCTCGAGTAGAGCCTCGTAAGAGCCTATTGGGTCCATATGACCCGAGGCGTTTTCCTTATCGTTTTATTCCGGTAAACTTGCATATTTAGTTTTTTTTTTTTGTAAAGACGTTTTTTGTTGTAAAATCTTCATGTCATGGAAAATCCCCTTCACGGAAAAAAACCCGGACAAGTACATTTGTTTTTCATTTATTGGAAAGTTAGAATTTTTTTTGTTTTAAGATTCTTCAATTTTTCGGAGCTCAATCGAAGCGCATTCTTTTGTCGGTTACAAATTTCATGATTAAAACGTTTGTCGAATAATTGTTGATTAGAAATATGAAAAAAAAATCGTGCAAAATTGACCCACATTTTGAAAATGTTTGTAGAATATTTGTCAACGTTTTTTTGACGAAAACAAAAATTACGTGACAAAGAATCGGTGATGGAAAATTGTCGGGGTCAAAACGACCCATGGAAGCTTTGAAATGCTTACGCCTGTAACCTTGATCGTCGAATTTACTTCGATCGTTCCCGCGCAACGTTAGTTCCGGTAAGCACCGCACAAGCCGGCGCTTTCGTCGCAGAAAAAGTGAAAAAAAAAAAAATAAACTAAACACAACAGTGCAAGCTGCTGTTCATTGCTCAAATGCGTCCGCGTTGTGACTTTAGTGCGAAATAATCGGGGCGAGTAAAATGTTGAACCGCGTACGCCCGCGTCTCGTGACTTTCGACGTCACAGGGACACTCTTAATGACGAAACTGGTGGAACATTATTCCGAAGTCGCTTCTCAACATGGAATCATCGTCTCCAATAAAGAAGAATTGGCGCGAAGTTTCAAACAGAATTTCAAACGATTGGAACGCGAACATCCGGTCTATGGAAGACACACCGGCCTCGGCTGGGAAAACTGGTGGAGACTAATTGTTCACAATGTTTTCAAGGACCAAGACCAACGACTCTCTGACGAATCCATCGATAAGGTACGCGTGTCTAAAGTCTTTATCATATTTTTTCCGACAGCTTCGTCTTTATATGCGCAAGAATCTCTAACCTCGTCTCGCGCAGCTGTTTTGTATACAAAATCACGTGATCGATGTTCTTGACATTTCGTCACGTTCGAATACTTCGAAACGTAATCGAGTCAGCTGTTTTCTTGTTTTTATTCATTTTTTTCATTCGTTTGTGTTTGAACGACTAAAAAAATGATTTTTCCGAGACCTTTAGCAGTAAATCCAAAAACAGTGAATTTATTTGTAAATTCGCACAAAATATTTCACGAAAAAATGAGATTCCGCGTAATTGTGTCTCTAAACACGAAAATTCAATTTTTCATCATACGAAACGTAACGATAAAGATAAAAAGAGATGGAAGCTCGAAATGAAGAATAAACAAAAGAAAAAACGAATGATTCAGGTTGCCAGCAAGCTGATAGAGTGTTACGCGACCAAAAGATGTTGGCACACGTACCCCGGGGTCCTCGGAATTCTCGAGTATCTCGAGTCGCGAGGTATCGTGTTGGGAGTGATATCGAATTTTGACGAGCGGCTGGATTCGGTCCTCGTGAGTACGAAGATCCGAGGATACTTCTCGTTCGTCCTGGGGTCGTATACTCACGGGGTTGAGAAACCCGATCCATCGATCTTTGAGGAAGCGATTCGTTTGGCGGGAAAAACACGAGGAATCAGTGTGAAACCGGAAGAAGCGATGCACATCGGTGACACGCTAGAGAACGATTACATCGGAGCGACGAACGCGCGTTGGAACGCTGCGCTGGTAAAACATCGCGAGCCACACGACGACGACAACGATCGTCGCGTCTTTGTCGACGAGACTCAAGTCCCCCGCGATCGACAATTCAATAATTTGACACAATTGCAAAGGCACTTTGAAAATATTTTTACTCAACCTCCAAATAAAATATAAAATCTCGTCTAAAATTTTATTCACAATCATATACAGTTGTACGTGTTAATAAATAAATAAATATATTTCGTAAACTTTTATTGAGGAAAATACAGAAAAATACATTATTTTCTACACATCGTAATTAACCCTGAGTCCATACTGGGTCAATCTGACCCGAAGCGTTTTTCAAATCGAAATATTCCGGAAAAAATGGCTTTTTTTTTAGAAACAAGGAAAAAAAAATAACAATGAATAAAATTCAGCAATTTGTTTACCCTTGTGACCCAGTACACACTGGGTCAATCAGACCCGAGGCGTTTTTTAAATCGTACTCCGGTAAATATGCTTTTTTTTTGCTTCGCGACGTTTTTTGTAGTAAATAATGAATATTTTATGCCCCAAAATATATTTTTTGACGGAAACGAAAATTACGGGCCAAACAATCGGTGACGGAAAATTGTTTGGGTCAAAATGACCCAGTATGCACTCGAACGGTTCAACATCAATCCCATGCTCAGAGTTTATGTTTTTCGTGAGCTCACAAACAACGTAAATAATGAAGATAAG
The DNA here is from genome assembly GCA_963921915.1 of Hyposoter dolosus. Lineage (NCBI taxonomy): Eukaryota > Metazoa > Arthropoda > Insecta > Hymenoptera > Ichneumonidae > Hyposoter > Hyposoter dolosus. The sequence goes on from OY998138.1 coordinate 11,841,476, forward strand.
TCCTGTGGACGGTGGACAGTGTGTGGGTTCGCGTAGGCAGGCATGAATTCCCGGTATCGCGAGCAACGTTTCCGGGTGAGACAGACAACGCTGTATGTCTCGTTTGTAGTCGAGCAGATAGCGTTTCTAAATGCATTTTATATCTCGGTAGCAAACGAGGGGAGAAATTTATGCGTTTCGTACACACGGAAACAATAAGTTTCTCATATTATTGCGGCAGCACAAAAGCACGACGTTCCACTTTGTACGATCGAAGATGGACGATAATTCAGAAATTAAAAAATGATTCGATTGTTAGAAAATAATGGCTCGGTCGTTGCCCGCTCGACGTCAGTTTTCTCGGAGGCACGAGGGACGAGTTATTACGAAGACGACATGCGGGCCACGAAATCTCGCAGCAGAGACTGCATCTTGTTGTGAGGGCGGACTGCGAGCAGAAAGAAAAGACGAAAAGAGAGAAAGAGTGGGGGACGCGCTCAGGTAACGCTCATTGGAGGATCGTACGTGCCAAGGAAGAGCAGGACAGAAAAAACGTCGGAGAGTCGCGTGAACACCAGAGGGAGAGAGAACGAGCATGAGAGAGGGAAAACGAGAAAAAGAGAGAGGGCGTGTATCTATAGATAGAAAAAAGGATTGTACACGAGAAAACGTGCGAGAGTGTCTCCTCGAGATTCTAGAGACTGGCCACAGTTACAGCTCGGTATTCAGACTGTACGAGTGGACGCGAGAACCTCGAATGCCACTCCGCTAAACACACGGTTCCAATATTTTCTTTCTTTCCCTCTTTCCCCAACATTTTTATTCTTTATATTTACTCGTAACCCAGTCTCAGTGGACGCGAACTTTTCAAAACATATTCACACACACACACAGTTCAGTTATAGTTTTCGACAAGTTTTCCATTTCTCAACAAATCCCGGTTCAATGAATGTTCGTCGCGAGCTTAGCTAGTAAATGGAAATTTACGTTCTCGGCGCTCGAGACACTCGGCTTGTGTGCCTCGAGTGAAGGGACGCCGTGCCGGAATCTCCGCTGAGGTTTCTTCGTTCCTATAGACAAAGACGGGCGCACACGTATTAAGGGGAATCCACAACCGGTCCATTCACTCATTTCTCATCAAATTTATTATTTCTTCGAAATCGAAAACGAAATTTATCAAAATTTCTTTAAAAAACAAAAAAAAAAATAATTTCCGGTCGTTCGAACAAAAAATTCGCTCCCCGTTTTGACCATTACTTTCATTTCCGTCAACAGGCACATTTTTTTTTACAGAATCTCCAATAAAACACGAAAAAACACAAACAAAAAAAGATTTCCAATATTTTTGTCGTAATGTGCGTCGCCACGTGATACGGGGAAGAGCCCCCGGTTTTTTGGAATAATTGTAAACGAGCCACGGAACAAACTCGTGAGATCTCGAGAATAGAACTGGAGAAAGAAGAAAGAGAGAGAGAGAGAGAGAGAGAGAGCGAGAGAGAAAGAGAGAGGCCGGCTGCTGAGAATCGTGGGAGGGCAAGCCGGGGGTCCAGTGTGGCATAACAGAGAGTCTAGTACAGTCAAGAGTCTCCGCAGTGAGGTTTGCGACTCCCTGGCAAACGGATGACCGGGTGAAAAACTCAAGTTTTCCGTTTCGCTGCGTTTTTTTTCGTTTTCACTTCGATCTTTCGCTCCCGCACCGATAAAATGGGCGGGAAAATCGCTGCGATTCTTTTGTTCGTTTTTTTCACGACCGGAAGTCACAGCGAGCCGGATCTCGACGACGGACAATTCAACAAAATAAAGAAAAATCGCGTCGAGGTCAAATGCTACGACGACTTCGGTGCCCCTCAGGTGAGTTTTTATTTATTTCAATTCGTTCCACTCGGCAGTCGAAAATATCAAAATTCCGAACGATTATTACGAAATTAATCAAATTAATCCATTTTTAATTGTTTTCTCGATCAAATATTCCGATTTATTTTTAATGATTGAAAAAAAATCTTTTTTTGAATAATTCGACGTGATAATATCGAGAAATAAATAAATAAATCAACAAATAAATAAATAGAGAAATAATTCAAAAATTTTCTATTTTCGGTCTATCGAGAGTCTTTTTTTTTTATTTCATCCAATTTTTGTCGTACTTTCGTCACGCGAGGAACGGATACGCGAGAGAACAGTCGGTTATCGCCCGGCGAGTTCGGACTCGGTTGAACTTTCGTTGATAAAATGAAAAAAAAAAAAAAAAAAAAAAAAAAACTGAACGAGCTGGGCACGATAAAGCCCTGAGATAGATTTTTACTTGGACCGAAATCTCCGAAAATTGGTACAAGGAAAAATCCGAGCTAAAAAAAGTTTTTTCTCTCGAGTAATAAATCGGTCCGTACGAAAGTTCATTTCCGCTCGACAATTACGACATTCTGCTCATGAATCCGACATGCTGGAGTAAAACAGGATGTCCAGAGGGGAAAGCAACGGGAATCGAATGCAAAGAGTGAATCGTAACTCTTCTCATCGCTATCGTCGTACTTCATATTTCGCGATACGATTTTATTACGTTTCTCCGAGATTTCGTTTGCTCTCGTTTACCATTTCTCGGTATATAATGTATTCGGGCTCTCCGCGAAAAACACTAAAGCCTTCTGTGTCCCGCAATATTATCCGCCAACGTTTTTTTTTTCATTGGTTCATTAACGAGTTTTTCATTTTTTCTCCATCCCCGCCCACAAATTAAATGAAAAAATACAAAAATAAATTAAAATAAACAAAAATAAATAAAAATAAATGAAAATAAATTAAAATAAATGAAAATAATTAAAAATAAATAAAAATAAATAAATAAAAAAGGAAAACACAGTTTAATAAAAAGGGAAATGAAGAAATTAGAGTTGAAATATTTGGACGTCAACTTCATAAATGTTGTAAAACTTTCAGCGATGCATTCCGCCCTTCGAGAACGCTGCGTTTGGTGTCTTGATGGAAGCGACCAACACGTGTGGCCAGGACGGCAGACCCACGGAATTTTGCAGACAGACCGGTGTCCAGCGAAAACCCTGCGAATTTTGTTACCCTGGAGACCATCCCGCATCGTTTCTCACTGATCGTGACAACAATGACAACGCCACGTGGTGGCAATCGGAAACTATGCACGAGGGCATCGAGTATCCCAACAAAGTCGTTCTGACCCTTCACCTCGGTGAGGTTTACACGAAATAATACAAAAATTTCGACCAATCGCAGTTTTTCCTTTTAAACAAAAAAATTCACGTGTCGAAAAATTGGATTTTTCGTAAAAAAAAAAAAAACAAAGAAATGACCGAAATTTATTTATCGTCTCTGCAGTATTTTTTCGTCTATTAAATTCCTTCATGCGTTTCGTCAAATTTCGAGGCGATAAGAGATTTTGTAAGGGTCATTGATTCATCCGAGCCTTGGCGTGCCAACGTGCGACCTCTCGACCTTCGCTCTTTCTCTCTTTTTCTCGGATGTACGAAGAAATATATATAGTTGTTTGTATATCGTCGATCCATCCGCACTGACTGATAAATTTCTCACTGTCCATTGGTTCTTGACCATAGAGACACTTTATTCGAGCACTTCCTAGATCGGCCTCTACCAAATTCTCCCTGCTCGCGCCAAATCCTCAGAAATAATTATTCAACGCTTTTCAGAGTGTTTTCGTTACAGAGAAAAAATGTGACCTTGAAGTTTACATCGTTGATCGGTTTTCGCCAACCGAAACATAAACCCGCCAGAAAAATTTGAAAATTAACCAAATTATCAATATAATTTGGTCAAAATTAACCAAATTAACAATATTATTTGGTTAATTGATACAATCATTTCTATTGATTGATATTGATATAATAATTTATATAAAAAAAATAATTTATATAAAATATCAATATTTTGAAAATCAACCAAATTATCAATATAATTTGGTAAAAATTAACCAAATTAACAATATTATTTGGTTAATTGATATAATTATTTCTATTGATTGATATTGATATAAAAAAAAAATTATTTATATAAAATATCGAGATTTTGAAAATCAACCAAATTATCAATATAATTTGGTAAAAATTAACCAAATTAACAATATTATTTGGTTAATTGATATAATTATTTCTATCGATTGATATTGATATAATAATTGATATAAAAAAAATAATTAATATAAAATATCAATATTTTGAAAATCAACCAAATCAACAATATGATTTGGTTAATCGATATAATTATTAATATTTTTATAATAATTGATATGAAAAAATAATTTATATAAAATATCAATATTTTGAAAATCAACCAAATTATCAATATCATTTGGTTAATTGAAATAATTATTGATATTGATGTAATAAAAATAATTGATATCAATAATTTTGTTTAGTATTATGTCTTTTCTAAATTTTCAAAATTTTATTATTATTGAAAAAGGAAATATTTTTCGTTGCAAACGTTGCAAACTTCAGCCTCGTGAAAAAAATATTATTTCTGTAAAAAATGAATTTTCCCAGGCTAATCAACGAGTAATTAAATATTTTGCCCAATTTTAAATGAACCGCAACGAGCTTCGGATTCATGAGCTTTGATTTTGAAATCTGAACGAACCTTGAGGCGAAGCACGCGTTTGGAAAATGTAAGCATTCGTCAAGGGAACCGCTTGAGAGTAAAATGTCTGTGAGCCATATGTGATCTTAAGATCGTTAAGCGGCTCTCACATCGCTGTACGACACACACAATCGTTCCAGGCTCGTCGGCTCGTCCATTCAAAACGCCAGAAACATGCGCTCGACTAAAATGTCCAAAAGACAATTTAAAAAAAACAAAAACATTCGATTCCTTTTCTATTTTTTTTTCTTTCGATTTAAAAAAATGTTTTTTCACACTCCCGCACGATAAAATAAAATGTATTAACATTGAATTTTGTGAATTTTATAAATTTCATAAATTTTATAAATTTTATAAATTTTTATGAATTTTATTTTGAATAAATTTTCTAATTTGTATTTTTTCTCGTTGCAGGAAAAACCTACGACATAACTTACGTCCGAGTTTTGTTCGAATCCCCGAGGCCGGAATCTTGGGGAATCTTCAGAAGGAGAACGGAGGATTCTCCGTGGGAACCGTATCAGTTTTATTCAGCGACTTGTCGCGATACGTACGGTTTGCCTGACCGGAAGGACACGGTGCGTGGGGAAGACACGAGAGTTCTCTGTACATCGGAATATTCGGACATTTCGCCTCTTCGTCGGGGTACCGTTGCGTTTTCCACGCTCGAGGGTCGTCCCTCGGCTTTTCAGTTCGATACAAATCCCGCCCTCCAGGTTATTTTCTCCTAGGAAAATTTTGACTCGACCAAAAATACGAAAAAGTTGAAAAAATGAATTTTACGAATTATTTTTCTAGTCCTGGGTCCAAGCGACCGATCTGAGGCTCAGTCTGGACCGACCGAACACATTTGGTGACGAACTTTTCGGCGATGGCCAAGTTTTGAAATCTTATTACTACGCGATCGCGGACGTCGCTGTCGGCGCACGTTGCGCGTGCAACGGACACGCCGGCGAGTGCATAAACAGCCCACGAGCGAATGGAACGACTCGCAGAGTCTGCCGGTCAGTAAGAAATTATTCAAAAACGAAAAATGAAAAATTGGAACAAAAAAAAATGATGAAAAATTGAAATTTTACAGTTGCGAGCACAACACCGCGGGCCCGGACTGCAACGAGTGCCTTCCGTTTTACAACGACGCCCCTTGGGGTCGAGCAACAACGACGGACGCCCACGAGTGCAAACGTGAGTGTGATCAGCATTTTTCTCCTCCTGCGTGTCTCTCTTCTTTCTCGATTCCATATTTGGCCTTAGTCGCGACGGATCAAGAGTGGGGAATCATTCTTTTTGCCTTTTTCGTCCTTCCCTCATTCCCTCTCCCTTTCCTCTCGCCCCGGCTCCTCCTGGAGCTCGTTGCACTTTTGGAAAATCCTTAAAATTCGTTGCAATTGTTTAAGAAATTTGTGAGAAAACAAAAAACGCTTGAAAGTTGGAAAATTAATTGATGGCCTCGCTCCGAATGATTAAAAACTCGATTTTCCTTTTACGCTCGTTGGTCTCTCTCGTCAAAGAGGGGAGAGAGGCTCTCCCTTGGAATAACTAGTATTCCGAGGGAAGACAAGACTCGAGCCACTCACTCGCTCAATCTCTCGGACTTTCCATCGTAGACATGCGTTTTTTTGAGCTTTTTATATTTTTTATACTCTTTGTTTGTATCGGTAATTCGTTTCGGTTTAATGGATTTTTTCCTCGCTCCATTCGCCGGCCTCGTGAGTTGCAAATCATTTTTCTGCCTTTTTTACTTCCTCGTGGAGGAAGCTATGTGACGGTGAATTTTTTCTTTCCAGTTTTTAATGTCAATGTGCTTGAAATTTCCCAAAACATGGAAAAATCATATTTAGAAAAAAATTCCGGATGTGTGTGTGTGTGTGTGTTTATGTTCTGACAGTGAAAAATTCAAACGTTCGTAACTCGAGAACGGTTTGAGCTACAGGGCTCCCGTTTTGCACAAATGTTAATCTATACGAGCTCTTAATTCTCTGAGAATTTTGTTGCAATTGCTAGAAAAATACGAAATCTACGGCATTTTGAAATTTTCAAAAAAAGAGTGTCGACGCTCTAGCTTCCGCAAATTTTAAGATTTGTTACTAATTTTTTTTTTTATAAATAGAGTATCATAATAGGAAGGTTGGTACTGAATTTGGGAAATATCGGTTCAACCGTTTAAATTTTATGATTTTTTGAATTTTACGAAAATTGAGTTTTTTGAAAAATCGTCCAACCGCTCTAATTTCTGCAAATTTTGTAAAATATTGTATACGAGTCTGTACTTTCTCTTTACTTTCTAGAAAAGTTGGCGAAATTATATAATTTAAATGAAAATACAAAAAACGCTGCAAATTGAAATTTGCAAATTGCTCGATGCTCAAAGCTTCCTCCACGAAGAAGCCAAAATGAAAAATATAGTTCCTCATAGAGTGTTTATCTTGAACATCCGGAGGAAACAATCTGCAAATTTCAATTAGCAGCATTTTTTTTTCTTCTCAATTGTACAAACCATAGAAATTTGATTCGTTTGTTGACAGCGTGCAATTGCAATGGATATTCCGATCGCTGCTACTTCGACAAGGACCTGTACGAGCGAAGCGGCCACGGTGGCCACTGCACGGACTGCCGAGCAAACCGCGCCGGTCCCAATTGCGAAAGATGCCGAGAGAATTATTACCAACGCCTGGAGGACAGTTATTGCGTCTCTTGCAGCTGCAACGAGATTGGATCTCGAAGCTTGCAATGTAACAGCGAGGGAAAGTGTCAATGCAAGCCCGGAATCACCGGAGAGAAATGTGATCGTTGCGCTGCGAATTTCTTCAATTTTGACTCGCTCGGTTGCACTTCTTGCGAGTGTAGTCCCAAAGGATCTCTCGACAACGAACCAAATTGCGATCCAGTGAGCGGAGCCTGCGTCTGCAAGGAAAACGTCGAGGGGAAACGATGCCGAGAGTCAGTATTTCTTCGTCGCTATAGCCTGAAAAAAAAAAAAAAAAAAAAAAAACAATTTCGTTTCTTCGTTGCCGATCGATTCATTTTTATATTTTTCTCGCAGATGTCGACCAGGATTTTTCAACCTTGACCTTGACAACGAGTTCGGCTGCACGCCTTGTTTCTGTTACGGACACTCGTCCGTGTGCAATCTCGCAAACGGATACTCCAAACTCACGATCGAGAGTATGTTCGGTCGAGGTAATGAAAAATGGACCGCGAGCGTCGCCGGGAACCCGATTCCTCTTCACTACGACGCAGTCACTCAAACCATTTCCGTCAATGCGCCTGATCGCGATAACGTTTACTTCGTTGCCCCAGGTTCGTCGCTCCGCCGACGATTTTACGAGAAAAAAAAATGTCTTTGTCTTTTTATTCGATACTGACGATGACGATTTTTTTTTTTCAGAGAGATTCCTCGGCGACCAGAGAGCGTCTTACAATCAGGATCTCACGTTTACACTCAGAATCGCTGAGAACGAACCTGCCCCGACTGCACGCGACGTCATCCTGGAAGGTGGCAACGGCGAGCAACTTACTCAGCCGATTTTTGGACAAACCAATCAACTCCCTAACGCCTCGGTGAGATTTCAATCCCAAATAAACCTCCGTGAATGATTTTTTATGTCGCCCCCGGATCATTTTCATTCTTTTCGTCCTGCCACTTATATCTCACGAATTTGGAGAGAAAAAAATCTGAAAAAATTCTGGAATACTCTCCGTTGATTATATTTTGAGGTTCCATAGTTTTTACAATCGTTGCATTTCTTTATTTCAAAATGAATCGATTTAAAAACCAGATTTTCGAAAAATCTCACGTATTTGGAAAGAAAAAAATCTGGAATACTCTCCGTTGATTCTACTTTGAAGTTTCTCCGTTTATATAGTCGTTGCATTATTTATTTCGGGATAAAACATTTTAAAAACAAGATTTTCGAAAAATCTCACGTATTTGGAGAAAAAAAAATCTGGATTAATTTCCGTCGATTCTACTTTGAAGTTTCGTAGTTATTATAATCGTTGCATTGTTTCATTTCAAAATAAAACGTTTTAAAATCAAGATTTTCGAAAAATTTCACGTTTTTGGAGAGAAAGAAATCTGAAAAAATTCTGGAATACTCTCCATCGCTTCTACTTTGAAGTTTCATAGTTCATATAGTCATTGCATTGTTTTATTTTAAAATAAAACGTTTTAAAACAAGATTTTCAAAAAAAAAGTAGTCGTTTGGGTCTAAAAGACCCATACGATCCACAGAGGATTAATATCCAGAAAATAACAATGATCCCCGAGCCCCTCTGCATCAGTTTTACAAATTTCGATATCGTTACAGCCTCAAGTTTACAAATTCCGACTCAACGAGCACGCCGATTACGGTTGGGAGCCGCGAGTCACTTCTCGTGCCTTCATGTCGATTCTCTCGAATTTGACGGCCATAAAAATTCGTGGAACGTACACCCATCAAGGTAGAGGATTCTTGGACGACGTCAGTCTCGAAACTGCTCAACGTGGTGCCGCTGGTGAACCTGCCGATTGGATCGAGCATTGCCAATGTCCTCACGGCTACGTTGGTCAATTTTGCGAATCCTGCGCGCCCGGATTCCATCACGATCCGCCAAACGGTGGCCCTTTCGCTCTTTGCGTTCCTTGCAACTGTAACGGACACGCCGACATCTGCGAGGCGGAAACTGGTGCGCGCCACCGTTCTCTCTACTCGATGTAATCCAGAAAAAAATTTCTCGTTCTCGCTAATTTTCATTTTTTTTTTTTTCGTACAGGCCAATGTATTTGTCACCATAACACTGCGGGCAGCAATTGTGACCTCTGCTCTCGAGGATTCTACGGATATCCCCTAAAAGGAACGCCCTACGATTGCAAACCTTGTCCTTGCCCGGACAACGGACCGTGTATCCTTTTGGGCAACAATCCTGACCCGATCTGCTCGGAATGTCCATCCGGACGTACAGGTTTGTCATTGACGACCTTAGCGTAGCCTTAACCCTCCGCGGATCGAGATTTTTCTGGGCTCTCCGGATCACGAGGTTCCTTTTCGTTCTGCCACTCGAATCTCACGAATTTCGAGAGAAAAAAATCTGAAAAAATTCTGAAATACTCTCCGTTGATTCTACTTTGAGGTTCCACAGTTTTTACAATCGTTGCATTTCTTTATTTCAAAATAAAACGTTTCGAAAAACGAGATTTTCGAAAAAAAAAGTCGCTGGGGTCTGAGAGACCCGTATGATCCGCGGAGGGTTAGTTTCTACAGCCAAACTGACTAAATATAAAAAATATGAACCAACGAGAAGTGGCTTAATTCCTCCGTTTGGATTAATCGACAGGCGCAAGATGCGAAACCTGCTCGGACGGTTATTTCGGCAACCCGGACCAGGGTCAAGCCTGCAGACTCTGCGACTGTAACAACAACATCGACCTCAATGCTGTACGAAACTGCAATCACGAAACTGGCGAATGTCTCAAGTGCGTCAACAACACCGCAGGATTCCATTGCGAAGACTGTTTGTCAGGTACATAAATAAGATTACAAACAAAACCGTCAACCATCTCGGTCCGTACTGCGTACCGCATTATTAATTATTTTTATTAATTATCAATTATTTTGATCAATTATTAATTATTTTGACAAATTACTAATTCTTTTGATTTATTGTTAATTATTTTGATCAATTATCAATTATTTTGATTAATTATCAATTATTTTGATTAATTATTAATCATTTTGATTAACTGTTAATTATTTTAATTGATTAATTATTAATAATTAGGATATTGGGGCGATGCGCTTTCTGAGAGAAAGGAGGACAGCTGCAAACTGTGTCAATGTTACCCACCTGGGACGGTCGAGCTCGACGACGGATCGGTAGCTCCTTGCAATCAACTTACCGGACATTGCGCCTGCAAGCCTCACGTTATCGGTAGAAATTGTGACAAGTGCGAAGACGGTTACTACCAGATACTGAGCGGCGATGTAAGTCTCGCTTTTCACTTCCGAAACCCTTTCGTTCGATTCGTTTCGTTTTATTATTTAATTATTTAAACATTTGACAGGGTTGCACCGCCTGTAATTGCGACCCCGAAGGCTCGTACAATCGAACTTGCGACGCGACTACCGGACAATGCGAGTGTCGACCCGGAATCACCGGAAAACGTTGCGACACTTGCTTGCCCTATCAATTCGGATTCGGACGCGATGGATGCAAACATTGCGATTGCGACACCATCGGCTCACAGGATTTACAATGCGATGCCAGTGGACAGTGTCCCGTAAGTTGTTTTTTTTTTATGCGACAAATATTTATCGAAAAAAATAAGAAAAATGAAAAAAAATATATCTCTTGGAGCCTCGCATTATTTTTCGTGTTTTTCCAATGACGAAAACCAACTTTTCTGATTTTTTTAGTGTTTGACGAACGTCGAAGGACGACGGTGCGATCGCTGCAAAGAAAATAAGCACAACAGACAATACGGCTGTGTCGATTGTCCACCGTGTTACAATCTCGTCCAAGATTCCGTCAACCAACATCGCAGACGACTCAACGAGCTCGAGAGCACCCTCAGAAAAATAAACAACAGTCCGACCGTCATGAAGGATTCTGATTTCGAAAAAGAATTGAAAAATGTCGAGAATCGCGTGAAATCTTTGCTCCAGGTCGCCAAACAGGGATCCGGAAGTGAGTTTCGAATCGACGCAATTTTCTCGTACTCCCAGCGATCGAAATGAATTTTTTTGATTTTTTCTCGATTATTTTTGTATTTTTTTATTTTTCCGCTTTTTTCTGGATTTTTCGTTTTATTTTTTTTTTTGCATCTTTTCCCAGACGAAAACAAAACGCTGGTGGAACAATTGGACGAGTTGCGCGACCAACTGAATCAGATTGAAAAAATATCCCAGAGCGTCGACGCAACGGCCGAGGATGCGCGACGAACGACCAACGAAGGTCTCACCAGCATCGACGAAGCGGAACGCGTTCTCGATCAGATTTACGAGCAATTGACGGTAACGAAACGTTGAATTTCTTCCTCCTTCCCTGCTGGAGAATTTTATTCTCAAAATGTTAATCGATTCGTTAACGTCTCCAGGAAGCGGAAGATTATCTCGCGACTGACGGAGCACGAGCGCTTGCTGCAGCGAAAAAACGAGCCGATCAAGTTGGTCAACAGAATCAACAAATGACGATTATCGCCCAGGAGGCCCGAGTTCTCGCCGATCTGTGAGCATTTTCCACATTCTCCTCTTTACATTTCCATAGCTCGACTCGATGACACGAACACTTTTTCTTTTTTTCTCTAGCAACACGAACGAAGCCAAAAAAATCCACGTGCTCGCTGAACAGGCGCGTAACACTTCCCTAGAAGCGTATAATTTGGCCAAGAAAGCTATTGCCAAGTATTCCAACATCAGGTTAGTGTCAATCGCTGAATAAAAACTCGAAATTAATAACTTATATAATTAATTATTAGCCAATCATTAATTATTAAAAATTAACGAATTTTTAATACCTAATTAGTTAACTAATTATGCCTTATCAATTAATTAATAATCAATTAATTAATAATCAATTAATTAATTAATTAATAACAAGGGACGTGTCGAGTTAGGAAAAAAAATACAGAGGATCGAGTGAAAATGTGAGAATTTTTATCTACAATTTGCGTCAAATATTCCCGGCACCTTGAGCTCGAAAAAACAAAAATAGAGAAACTGATTTTTCAGTCTGTTCGAAATTTGGTTTAAATTTGTTGGGATTTTTTTCAGCGACGAGATCAGAGGCCTGGAGAACAAGTTGGAGCTTCTCGAAGATCGTTTCAACGAAGTGAAAAATTTGACGACTGCCGCTGTCGCCAAATCCGCTGCTGTAGACAAAGAAGCTCTGCAATTGTTGATTCTCGATCTCCGCGTTCCCACCGTTGACATCAACGAACTCCGATTCCTTCTCGAAACCGTCAGCGTCGACGTGAGTCAACATTTCACGCAAATTTTCCTTTAATCATTGTCAATTACATGGACCTCGTTCAAGAGCAAATCGCACGCCCCCATTTTTGACGAAAAAAATTGTTTACAAATGCCGATTATCGTTTTTTTTTTTAAAAATCAATTTTCTTTCAAAAATCGATGAAAATTGAAAAAATACCGAAAAATAAAATGAATTCTTCAGGGTTCGGAGATCAAAGAACAAGCTCAACTATTGCTAGGCCAGAACGAGGCCTGGCTGAACGAATTGGCGAACAAAGCCCGCAAGAGCGAGGAACTTTTGGAGCGAGCGCAAGATCAACAAGCAGCAACGGCTGATTTGTTGTCCGAAGTGGACGGAGCTAATGAGAAAGCGAAAGATGCGCTAAAAAGAGGAAATCAAACTCTCATCGAAGCGCAAGAAACGTTGAAAAAATTGGGTGGTCAGTAAATTAATCATTTTTTTTTTATCTCCGATACGATTTTTCAACGTTTCTAATTTTTTCTAAACGTTACCATTTCGTAGAATTCGATGCCGAGGTCCAGAAAGAACGAATTAAGGCTCAAGAGGCTTTGACCGTGTTGGAGGAAATTAAGGACATGGTTAACGAGGCAATTGCCAAAGCCAACGAGACCCAATCGGTTCTCAGGGACGCTGAATCGAACGCAATCGCGGCGAAGGACATTGCCATCCAAGCGCAGGTCTCCACTCGTTACTTTTTCATAAAATTGAATTTTTCAGCCACAAGACGAGCAACTCGAACGATTATTTTTTCTCAATCCACAGAAAAATGCGGACGAGGCAAGCGCAAACGCAAATTCTATACGTCAAGAAGCGAACAAGACGAAACTGGACGCTGTGCGTTTGGGCAACGAGGCTGACAAACTCCATCTCAGAGTTGAAATCACAAATTCAATCGCGAAAAAACACGAGGCTCGTGTGGACAAAGACGTTAACGTGACGAACGAGGTCAATCATCAAGTTGGTCAAGCTCGGAACAGCCTCAATCTCGCCAGTCAACAAGTCGACAAAGCTCTTGCCGAGGTCGACGAGATCATCAAGGAACTCGATGTCCTTCCCGAAATCGGTATTTTCATTGTTAATAATAATTTTTTTTTGTAATAACGATTCTATAATAACAAATTATTACAACAATAAAATTATAAACAACGAAATTCAAAATAACAAAATTTAAAAATAATAAAATTCAAAACAATAAAATTCAAGATTTTTAAACTAAAAATAGCAAAAATAAAAAAAATAATTTGCAATAATGAAATTGAAAATTATAAAATTTAAAAAAATAATAACCATTTTGGAAAATATCATTTTGGAAACCAAATGATTTTCCTTTCAGACGACGCTGACCTGGACCGCCTGGAAGAGCGCTTGCTGGCAGCAGAGAAAGAAATCAAAGAGGCTAATTTGGAGAAAAGAATACGTGAATTGACCGACGCGAAAAACCTTCAAACTCAATGGGTTAAAAATTACGAGGACGAGGTTAGCAGATTGAGGCTGGAGGTCGAGAACATTGACGACATAAGAAAAGCACTGCCTTCCATGTGTTACAAACGATTACGTCTGGAGCCCTAAAAACCCTCTTTTTCTTTTCTACGTGCCATAAAACGTCAAACATACTTTTATATATAAAAAAAAATAATATACAAAAATGTACTTATATCGGTACGAGTACGGAAAAGCTCTCATCACGATTATTCCCATTCCTCGGTCAAATTCAACGCAAGCCTTTTCTTATTTTACTAAAACTTGACCACGAGAGACAAATACGATATTGAAGTTTGCATCGTTAAAATTTGCAGCAACGGAATCCATTATTTTATTATTATTATTATTATTATTATTATTTTTTTTTTGAAGCAGCCCCAAAAATTCCCATGCACTCTCAAAAACCTGAACGTCAAAGAAAAATCGCTACGATTCCGAAAACCCAAAAAACGGAGAGTGTAAAATATTTTTCGTTCAACTCCAACGATGCGAACTTCAATATCGCAGACAAACGACGTTTGGAGAATATTCTCACGACGCGTAATATTTCGTCGCAATAACGAACCTCATACCAAAGATATTCAGCTTGTGGCAAAAAAGAGTAAAAAAAAAAGTACGAGCTCAAAATCGAGCAGCCGCCGCGCACGACGTAATAAAAAAATTTCTGAATCCCCATTCGGCAATGATTCCTGGCAGTTTTCTCAAAGGAGCAAAACCGACCACCCAAAACTTCCCGCGCTGTCAAAGTTCGAAAAAAAAAGAACAAAAGCAAAAAAAAAAACAAACAAAAATTTCTTATCACGTTTTTATTATATAAAATAATATAATGAGACACTTTTATACGAAGTAGCGTAGTACAAAATGTAGCATTAAGAATCAACGAGAATTAAAAGAAAAAAGAAAAAAAAACTCGAGATGAATTTTTAAACGAAATAAAATAAAGGCCTGATTTCGAAAATTTGTCAAATAAACGTTCGTCTCAGTAATCTCGAAAAACGAGAGCAGGGATTGATCGAGGCAATTGGTGAATTCCGTAAAACACGATTTCAATGACGTCGAAGTTTGCATCGTCGAAATGCAACGAAATTCTTCTTTTTCCTTGGCAAAGCTAATCGTTCAAATGCAAAAAGCAACGACGACGATAAAACGATAGATTTTTGCGACCCAAAGAGTAAATCGTCCAGACATTTTTTTATGATTTTGAAAATTCAACAAATAATCAATAAAAACGAAATATTTATCGTTTCCAACGTCGCGAACTTCAGCGTCATCGATTTCATCAACAAGTTCATTTATCTAAACATATATATATATATATGTGTGTGTGCATATATTTACATATATATGAGTGTATTTATTAGAATTCTTAATGACGAGATATCACGAGGAGAGGAAAACAAGAAGCGTGGAAGCTGGGAGAGAACTGAACGTACAAAATTCCATAAAATTCCACGAACAATCCATAATTCGGGGTTTCGTATTTATCGTTTAGTTTCGTACCGGGGATCAACGAAGTTCTCATTTGATTATAAACAAAATAATTAGTAACACCAATATGGCGGTCAAGACTCCAATGGCTACCCATTGTCTCCGATCTAAAACAAACGGAAAGTAACATCACATGCGCACACTTGTAATTATCACTTTGGTTTGTCTGTTGATTTGTTTGTATTTATTTTATCAATTATTTATCGTCCTCATTGCCTACAAGTTTCATCCAAATTTATTCTGTGCCATTTTTTCTTTTCTAAGTTGTTTCTATTTTTCTCCGTATGAAATGTGAGAGAGGATTCGATACGAGTGTACAACAACATCAACAACAACAGCAACAACAACAACAACAACCATCTACGTAGATTACACTCGGTCTACGTCATCAATGAATCATTTACAACGTACGTTTGGCCCTCAGTTTTGTGCTAAACTAGTTTCACGTATTTTCTTTCCTCTTTTTTCTTCAATCTCTTCTTAGTTTTGTTTTTTGTTTTTATGGAAGTGTGGATCACCGACTCAACAACTTAGTTTTTTTTACCGATTAATATTGCTAGTGTAGTTTTTATCCATCGTTTATTATTTAATCGAACGTCGATCGATTAAGGACGTTGTATGCTTAATTTTCTATCGATAGAATTCCTTCAAATTTTCAACACACGAAGAG
The DNA here is from genome assembly GCA_963921915.1 of Hyposoter dolosus. Taxonomy (NCBI): domain Eukaryota; kingdom Metazoa; phylum Arthropoda; class Insecta; order Hymenoptera; family Ichneumonidae; genus Hyposoter; species Hyposoter dolosus. Next base: position 11,857,683 of record OY998138.1, read on the forward strand.
AACAGTGACGTCGAATTTTCAGTACTTTCTCATAAGAGCGTGTGTTAAAAGTTGCAATTTTCAATATTAAATATTTCGATTTCTAAATGGTGGAGCCTCTTAAAACTTTGCACACACTTTTTCGCAACATCGAAGAAACTTTATTTAGTTTTTCAAAAAAATCGGTCGTAAAATTTTTTCGAAATTTTGTTTGATTTTGTTGATCTTGGATTTAGAGTACGTTGTTCTTTAGTCAATTTGTAACAACTTTTTTTAATCAACTTGGGCTCGCAAACGATTTTGTATGTAAGAAAAACCGAAAACAAAAATTTAGATTTTATCGTCGCCATACAACGTCCTTAATTTACGTTTTCCTTGAAATTAACGTCGATGGACGAGATTCACGCAGTTGGCTATATTTTTCGACCATTTTTCTAATCAATTGACTCTAAAAACAACAGCTACGAACTCGTGTCTTTGTTAAACTCTCTAATATGAATAATTCGTCAACAATAAGTTTACTACGAACGTTCCGATCGAAGGAGGCCTTGTGCCTCTCTTACAAAAAATTCTCCGAGCCGCACGTGCTTGTGTTTCTTATTTAAAATTTGATTTCTCTTTCACACACGCCCAAATCCGCAATTTCTCTTTTTCTCGCTCGCTCTCTCACTCCTCGGTAGATTCACGTCCGCGCTGGAAATTCTCTATTTTAATTCTCTTATTTCTTTTACGAAAAAATAATCCATTTATATAGTTCCGGCCTTGTTAATTGCATTTCCGAATCGTACGACGATTCGGACCCTGATTTAAGATTTTTCTTTTATCGCTATTCAATGTACAAGATTAAAATCCATTATTTTTATTTGGCCTTGGCATTCTGAGAGTTATTTGGTTCCGAGTATTTGTCAATTCCGATCTATCGAATCGATCAATCGATCGCTCTTTAATCTACGTAATAAAAATCGGATTTAATCGCTTCTGTTTTGCTTTTTCTAAATTGGCATTATGCGAATCATTTGGCTTCGTGTTTTTCAAACATTATTTTTTTTTTTTCATCTCGATCGCCATTGACTCCGGAGGATTGAAAATATTATTTTTGTCCTGGTTGGGTTGGCGTATTGAGAAGGTACATTATGACGAGGAAAAAGACAGGAGACAAGGATCCTGGCAAAACGCTTGGAATGTCAAAAACAAAGAAATATGGAGAGCTCAGAAAAACAAAATTTCCCACAGGCCGGAAGAGCCGTGTCGAGCAAAAATCATCTAAATTGACAACTACTCGGCGTAACATAGAAAACAGTTTGTTATGGTTGTCGAGAGAGTCGACAGCGAGGATGGCTTTGTCGTGTATCGTTCTACGCCGGGCACCGCGGCTGTCGGTGCCGGTATGTAATTGCTATAGTTACCATTGCTCATGTGAAGAACCTTGGCCATTTTTTTCATCGTCGAGTCCAGTTTCGAGTCGGTGACCTCCAGCTCGTTGCCAAAGTCGTCCAGCATTCTGTTGGCGTTTCGACAACAAATCAAATCTCTCGCTTTTTCCGTTCGAACGGAATTTTTATTTTTTTTTCCTTGTAAATCGTCCGGAAAAATTCGCACGATTTTGAAAATTGAACAAATCGTAGCTTCAACTTACACCGCTTGCTCGTCCAGCTCCGAGTTAATCTGATGCGAAACAGTTTTTAGCGTCCCGATGCTTTCTCCGATCATGTCGAGCTGCTCGTCCTGTTGACGCATCATGGTGGTTTGTTGTTGCATCGTCGCTTCGACGAATTGTCGATTCGGACTGTCAACCTCGTTCTCCAGTTTGCTGTACTTTGTCGTTCCATGGTTTAGGGGAACTCGTGCGGGACTATTGTCCAGCAACGGCTGAGGCAAAAGGGACAATGCCACGGGTTAAATATACGATCGCTCGGAACAGCATTTATAAATTATTTTTCTCTAATTATCACGAAAATCGATATTTCGTGCTCGAAAAGTAGAAAAATGGATTTTCGTAAAAATATTTTTTTTTTTTCAACAATAAAAATTGTTTTTGAATAATAAAAATCGTTTTTTTCATAAAACTGCGACGTGTTGAATATACGATCGTTCGGAACAGCACTTATAACTTCTTCCTTTTTTCTAATTATCACGAAAATCGATATTTCTAACCTAATTCGTAAAAATCAGACGCTGCGTCAGTTTTTGTTTTTGTTTTTAAATAAAAATGGTTTTTTCTTGAAAAAAAAAGGTTTTTCAATAATAAAAATGGACAGAGACGATGAAAGTAAAGTGCTGCGTGTCTCCTGTCAGAATTTCGTTTAAAAAATGCTTCGTTTTCGTAAATTGTTATGAATTATCGTTCCTGACCCTCATCAGCGACGCGTAGCACGATCTGGACGACGAGAAACTTTGAAGACGCGAAATCTCGGCTCAATAAATTGTTACAAACATTAAAAAATATCGTACACTGGAATGTGTGGAGACGGAGACTCTGTGGCCAGCTGATGAACAGCTGACGAGGGGGAGGAAAGCGTTAGCAGTGAGAAAGATGGCGCTGGCCGCGCGCACGCGCGGCCAGCGCTTTCTTTCAATCCAATTAGTATTTTTCCTACACTTTGATAATTAAAGATCATTCTTATTGATAAGATTGAGAGTGGCTGCGACGTGTGCCGAAAAAAATGTAATCGATCGAAAAAATGATATCAACGCTGTCGTGCCGCGAACGTCATTTCGACGAATTGTCCAAACCTACAGTCGACGTTTCGTGTCGACTTGACCTTTTTTTGCGCGTTTCTTTGTAAGCGAAAATAAAATAATTGACAAACTCGAGCACAAACCTGTCTCGCGGTACGATCGCGATCTCTTCCTCGGCTCAAATTCATCTTGTCTTTCATAACCTGCAGATCCCAACAAACAAAACGGACGAAAAAAATATTTTATTTTTCGTAAAATACGCGATGAAATGTTTTTTTTGTTTTGTCTTTTCATTTTTTTTTTTTTTTTACCTTGACTTCTTCACGAGTATGCTCGATAAAAGCTCGCCGGATGGTCAGTTCCTTGTTGTCGATTTTGAATTTCGTTGGATTTTTTTCTACGATACGTGATTATTGGAATAAAAAAAGAAATAGGTTAAGGTTCATTTCTCGTCAGCAAAATTTTTCGATCGCAAAAAAAAAAGACTTTTTAATAATTTTACAATTTTGAAAAATTCTTCGAAAATGTTATCGCGAAAATCGTTATTTTTCGTGCACGATGAAAAGGATATAAATGGTATCCTCGAGATCCTCGAGATCCCATTCGATCGAGCGCAGAGCGTTTCGCAATTCGGTCGTCGTCCAGACGAGCTCTTCCCGCGAGACCGGGAGTCCGCTTCCCGGCACAGTGCCGGGGACGATGGGCGTCGAGGCGACGCTCCCGTCGACCTGGGATTCGCTCCACCGAGCGTATAAACCACGAGTTTTGTTCAATGCCTTGCACACCTCGCTGCGACATCGAAACAAACATTTTTCATTCCCCACCCCTGCATATTTCCCATTTTTTCAATTTCTCAAAATTTGCTCTGATTGCGCGCACCATATTCTACACTGGGAATGAAATTTTGTTAAAAATGGTCGATATTTTGTTGAATACGGTAAACTCAATATTTTTTGATAATTTCAAAATTTTCCTTATTTTGACAGCATATTTGGTGTCTTACTGAATTGTCAGCGAAATTTAGGAGTGGAACGACAAAAATTTGTTTCCGAAGAGACTTTTTAAAATAATTTCTTGCTGCATTGACACTATTTTTGGGATTATTCAAAAAAAACGTTTAGTCGAACGTATCGAACTAAATTTTCGTCTTTTTCAACAAATTTTTGTTTTCAGTATAGCGAGCAATTGTGTGTTTACGTCGCGGAGATAAATTTGGAGCTTGAGACGAGGGGAGCCAGCGAAAAAAATCGCCTAAAACGGGATCCTGCGTGTCAGTCTGTACTATATATAGGAAAGTTCGTATACACACAAGTTTGTATACGAGCGAGACTCTCCGCACGTTCATCTTTATCGAAAAAATAAATAATTGACATTTTTCAAAATTTCCGTGAGCAAAAACGTTGGCAATTGATCGAAACTACGAAAAAGCTTCTTACAGGAATATCGATCTAAAGCCTCGATGTATTTTTGTCACTGGAAAAGCGTCCAATTCCGAGAAAAAAAACTTTTTTTTTTCACTTCCGCGATGTATTGTGACATTTGCAGCGATCTAAAGTTCACGATTTTTCTAGGGAGGCAATACGTGTCATTTGGCGTGGAAAAAAGTATTGTAATGAAATTGTGTGTTCTAGGAAAAAGGGGTCACGGTTTATAAACGCAAAAGTAGCGTTAAATGCCTCGTACATGTGCACGCGCATCATTGTACCTATATTTATATTCATACAATGCAGTAAAAGGTTTATGGCGAAAAAAAAGAGCACGGAGAATATAAAAATAGTTGCCGCTTCGTACATCGCGGTTTACTCACTCTTTGACGACGAAAAATGGATCCTCAAGCGTCATTCCTTCCCCGAATTTAAAAGAGCGGCCAATCTCGCCGCCTTGCGTATCTCACCGAGATTATCCCGAACGATTCATCGAACATCGGTGAAAATCTTGAGAAATCACAAAGTTTTTTTTTCTTTGTTTTTTATTTGGGGTTTCCGGAGAGCTCTTCTATTTTTTTAAAGAATAACAATGACAATCCTTTCGTCGATACACCTCCCCGTCATTTCTACACTCTGTAACTTTTACTCTTGCCTCTGATTTCTTCTTCGTTTTTGAGATTCGTACTTCACCTCCCTTGACGGAAATCTCGTGACAATTGACAACTCTGTATATTTTTGATTATTATTGTTACTCAGCCTCGCTCTACACTGCAGACGAATCTTTATTCGATTTTGACGTTTGCGCTCAAAACCCTCGTACTTTACCTCGACAAGGCGGCAGTGTACTATTGATCTTTTTCCAGCATTGCCACCCACCGATATTTCGCTCGAGTCACCATAGGAACAAATCGCTTTCTTAAAGTTGGCTGCGCCACCGGAAATTGCGTATGACAACAATTGCGACGCGATTCTCAATATGCAAATCTCGATCAATGACGTTCGGCTCAATGAATTCACGATTTGTTTGTCATTTCATGGATGACTAATCGTGTTAATGCGATTGGTATTTTTTAAGAGATGTGGAAAATCATTTCTCGTTAAATTTTTTAGCGAACTTTTGTTTTTTTAAAACAAAGTTATATTTTTTGTTGCTGGTCAGTGTTTTTGCCGCGTTTTCTGGATTTCCGGAAGCCGGAAAGAGAGAACTCGCTCTAAACTTTTTTCAAACGCCAGAGCTGTTGGCTCGATTTTGCAGAAAAAGCGCAAAGGTCCAGTTGCGCGGGATTGAACGCAGATTTGGCTGATTCTTCGATAGAGGAGTGAGCTATTGAAATTCGAAAATTCTGTAGAAAAATTTGAAACTGTACACGAAAAGTTTTTACTGCCATACGGCGATGCAGCAGCGCGCGCGATCTCTTTCTCCTGCACCAGTCGGTAGTGCGCAGCAGCCGCGCAGCACGTCACGTCAGTAGCCGGCGATCGCTCGCCGCGGACGGACGTGTTGTTTGTTTGTATTGTGATCGTAGTCTCTAGGCTCGCGGTGTGTTGTTTACATGTGAAATTTGTTTTCTTGGATAACCGACACGGCGCTTCGGAACCTTTCAAAGGTAAGCGTTGCTCGTAATTGCATTTTGTTCGTTTTATCGACGGGGAAACTTAGTTGCGTATATTTAAAAAATTCCGATGTATTTTTACGCTCGTAAATTTGTTCGAATCTTTTGAATCTATCGATGGGAATGGCGGGGCGTTTTCAAACGTCAATTGTTGTTCCTTCGTCGAATGGAAACGCAAGGAAACAAAGAGTTTTTCCTTTTCACAAACTTTATTGAATATCTTGCGACAATCTTTTCATAATTCGTAATTATCTTGACAACGAATGTATCTCTCGAACAAACTTAAATCGACAACATTTAATTACAACGCAGGAAGCATCGATATACGATCGACGATCAGAATTTGCAGCATTTGTCGCGTGTTGCTGTGTACTTGCGGGTAGATTGTGGAGCGTGCGAGTTTTTTGCGTATCGCCATAGTTACGGTATTAAAGGACAGACGTTAATTTTTATTTCTACATTCTACTTGATTTCCTTCTTGCCTTTCGTCCCGAACGTCCGATCAGGCAAGTTTTCTCCGAGAGGTTAGAAGGTAAATGCAACAGCTCAGAGCGAGCGGCTCGCGCGCGAGGGGCATCAGCATAGGCCGCCTTCGTAATCGTCCTCGTCCTGGGGCTCTTTCTTATCGGGAGTCTCCGCCGACGCCGCAGCCATTTCCTTCTCCTCTTGATCTTCGTACTTCTCCGGCTCGCGGCGAGTCGGAGTCTCCGGAACGGCCTCCGCGGACGTAGACTCCTCCTTGGCCTCCTCAGATCTCTGGAAAACAAAGAAATAACGAGCACAAGCTTAACGATGATTTCTCCATTTCCGACTTAACGCAGAGAACCAGAATCAACGACGTAATTACATGATTGACTTCTGCCTCTACGATAGCTCGGCCAGAAAGATTATTTGGGTTTGGCGATACATAAGTCGCAGCTGCGTTTGCTCTGACACCAACCGGTGGAATAGCATATTCCTGCGTCGTCGGTAACGGCAGCCCGCGCGCCAATTTCGCGTACTCCACGTCCATGTGCTTGATGAACGGACTGTTCAGCGCCGTTCTCGCCATGTTCGCATCCTCGTTGTCGTACGCTTGTAACAGCATCTCCAGCGTCTGGATCTCCGCCACTTCGCAATAGTTTCCCCATTCCTTGAACGCTTTCTCAGCCGCTACCTGATCCCCTCGCGCCAGTTGGACTAAAACAAGCACCACCGCTAAACGACCGACCGAGGGAGCGTGCTCTATCGCTTGGTGCATTCCTATTTCCCGTCTGATCGCATCGGCCGCCTGGTCGTACATTTTCAGCTTCACCATTATGCGCGCGACTCTGCTCATGTACTCAGCCGCCTGACGCGGACTGTCCTCTCCCTGAAACAGAGGAAAAAAACGATTTTTGTAGAGCCCGCAGCTTCTCCAGGAACGGAGACAAAGTTTGCGTTAATTGGAAATTGGAAATCTTTGATGAAAACAAAGTACCATGACTATTTCTGCCGCTCTTTGGAAAAGCGGGAGAGCCCCTTCCGGGTTGGTGCTCTCGATCATTTTGCCAGCCTTGTCCAACACAGTGGCTCCTGACTCCGGGGAACCGTGCTGCTGGTACAGGGAACAGGACGAGTGCGCCAAGTGAGGAATGTCCGTCATATCGCCGGTGTCCCTGCATATCAGCAGGATTTGCTCCAGATTCCTGCAGAGAAATAATTCTTTTCAAAATACTTCAAAAATCGAAAACTTTTTAGTCAGTTTTTTTTTCTTATTCTCGTTCCTTTCGTTGGAGACATTTCGAATAATTATTATAACGAATAATCGAAACTTACTTTGCCGCATGGAACCATCTGCAATTATCGTTGAGGAAAATATTTTTTTTAAGCAGAAAAATTCACAATTCGTACGAGAATAAAGTGAAGAATTGAAAGGATACGATTTATTTTGCTTGTAACAATCCGCAGCTTTGAGCAGCGCATCTTTGCACTGCCCGTAAGCCTTGGCGATGCGGAAACAAGTCGCTGCGTGAGTGTATTCGTCAGCAGCCACCTCAAAGTCCGGCCTCCATTTCAGTAAAGTTGTTTTCAAACTGGAAATTAAATTTTTATCTGCTCATTGCTGCTTCAGCTCCATTTGCAAAATTCTTCATGTCCTTGCTTTATTTTTTCTTTCAGGTTTTTGGCATTGTTGGTCAGTTGACATTAAAATGCATTTTTTGAAATTTTCAGTCGAAAAATGGACTGATCCCGATTAATGAGTGCCAAGTCACGAATTTTTTATTTTATTCCATTCTTTTTAATTCTGATTTTTAGTATTTTTGTGATTGGAAGTCAATTTTTTATCGTAAATGGTCCACGAAATACGGAGTCAAGTGCATATTGCATTTTTGATTGATTTCGAAATTCGATAAATCGAAATTTTCGATGAAATGTGATTGAGAATTAAAAATAGATGAAACAGTGAAAACGCAAAGGTCAAGGTAGTTCGCAGTTGTATGGAGAGAAGAAATTTAAGGGGTCGAGCCTCGTTAATGATGGAACGAAAAATACACCCTCTCACACCTTTTTTCCGCCTGCCTTATGTGCGCATTGCCCTCCTCGATCTTTGACATTTTTCTCCGAATGTTGACAGACGATTAGTCGTATTTAAACGCGCGTCGAAATAATTGTCGTGCTCGGTACGTCGAGCAAGTGATCTGATCAATTGACACTCGTTTTCTGCTCAGCTGTCAATTCACCAAGTCCGAACACACTGTGCAGACGACGTACGGGACGATCTGTCAGAATCTTACGCGTGTGTGTGCGTGCTCCGCAACACCGTGACCCAGCAAGCCAGCAGCGTTCGCAGCCCCGCCTGCGGGCTTTTTCCAGCAACTTCCAAAGTTCCTAGCACTCGGTTTCCGGTGGCGTTGAGTTTGTTTTTCATTCGCGAACTTTGGCGCCGTGCGTGAACAGCAATTCGATTCACGTTTCGATTGCGAGTTACGCGGGACGCCGAAATTCATTGTTTCGTCTTTTGTTTATACAACAAACCGGCGAGACGCGATTGTTGGTTTTTTCAACGAATAACCTCGAAATTATTCATCATTCGAGAAACAATCATTTGGTCAACGTCTTCAACGACAGAAAATCGTAAGTTTGTACCTATTTTTCAAATAAACTCCCAACTACGCCAAAAAAAATCGACATAACCTCAAAATATAAAGAAAACAGAATACAGATCCAAAGTGTCGCTTCCGTACGAGTTGGACAAAAGAAACGATCTACTTTTCTTCGAAATGTCTTGCTCAACGAAGCGAGAGCATTCAAAAATGATTCAAATTTCTTTTCGGGCCCAAAAAACATCGAAGCAATGCCAATGACAGGAAGGCGATTCCGTGTTTCAAATTTTTCGCATCTCGATATCGTTCAAACTCAACAACGAACTCCCAAATGAAAAAATCACTTTTTTCGAAAAAAATTCGTGATTGAAAATTCAAAAAATTACCCAGATGGCCGAACGACTGGAAGATCTCAATCTGCCCAACGCGGTAGTCACGAGAATATTCAAAGACGCTTTGCCCGACGGAGTGACCATCGGCAAAGAGGCCAGAGTCGCAGTCGCCAAAGCTGCGTCAATATTCATTCTTTATCTCACATCTGCGGCGAATACGATCGCCAAAAAGGGAAACCGCAAAACGATATCCGGCGCGGACGTCATTCAAGCCATGGAAGAAATAGAATTTGAACAATTTGTCACGCCGCTCAAAGACGCTCTGGAAAGTTTCAAAAAATCGCAGAAAGAGAAAAAGGATGCGACGACCAAAAGAAAACAACAGAGAAAGGACGAGGACGGGAACGAGGTCGCGGAGGACGAATGAAAATTCGATATTAATCTTAGATTTTTATTTTCTTCTATAATTATTGCTATTTTAAGGATTATCGTTAAGTAATAAAATGTTGTACGTTTTTTCTCCTCTTTTTAAATTATATCTGTATTTTTATACAATGGAAAGTGAAACGGCTCTAGCAGGGCCGATCTTGATAAATACAAGACTAGAAGGAGGCCCATGGCGTTTGATACTTCTTTTGCAATGGCAAAAGAATTCTATAAATAAAAACGGCTTTTTTCAACTATCTGATATTTTCAAATTATTATTAACCTTCGTTTCTCTTACGCGGGGTTTCACGAGGCCTTGTACGGACGATCATTACTTTTCGCTTGGGAAGCTTGTTGCAAAAGTCACCATGGAGTTTCTAATTGAATAATTATCGATAAAACTGATGATTGCACTATTTCAAGAAATTCTAAACTCGTAAAGATCCCGAGGCGCAAGTTTTCATCGTTGGAAAACAACGAAAAATATATTTTTTATTCATTATTTTGATGATTCATGCGATCGTTGCAATTTTTCTAGTAAATTCAGTTTTTCAATGGCAAAGAAGACTGTCCCATTATCGTTGACAAATGCTGTATGAAAATTTTGTCCTCTGCTATAAAAAATGATGAGTTTTCGTTGCATTCCAACGATGCGAACTCCAACGTCGTTAAAGATCCGTCCACTCGCATCGAGTATTAATATCCGTTAATCAGGTTCTTTGAGAATTGTAGTGATTGCAAAACTGCATTCGAGGGCGTTTTTCACAAGTTGAGAGTGCAAATAAACACGTGAGGTGAGGAAATTCGATCTGAGAAATAGTGGTGTGGGATATTGAGAGGCATTTCGTCCAAGCGGTAATTCCGCCAAGATACGAAGCTCGAGCACACGGTGCTTATTCCAATAATTAACAAATTTATAATATGTCGAACGTGTATATGTTTAAAAACTTGAGGCCTCACATTGCCTGCACTTTGCGCTCTATCAGGCCACGGCACATCGGACATTCGGTTGATACTTTGCTGGAACAAGCGGCGCAACAACACAGATGTCCGCATGGAAGAAATATCACTTCGCACTGCAAAAAAAAAACAACAAAATTGTAAACAACTTGAAAAAATGTTTCAGCTTTTCTTTCGCAGTTTTTTTTTTCAATTTTGAAGGGCAAAAATAAAACTTACGTGCGAATCAAGACACACGACACACTCGGTCGAACTTATATTCGGAATGGTCGTAGGTTCGTGCGTTTTAGAACTTGTACAAGGCTCGTCAGACGGTGCTGACGGATAAACAGGCGATCCTAAAAGATCGATCGGCGCTGATGGGTCAACCGGTGATTCGCACAATTTTTTCTCTGCTAGATAATTCTCCACTGCCAATTTTATAGCTGCGCGGTCTCTCTCGCAGTGGATTCCGATCTTTATGGGAGAATTGTGTCGTCGTTACTTCTTGACATTGAATCGAGTGATTTTTATGGTGTCGATCAATTTTTTAATCAAATTACCGATTCCAGTCGCTCGTCGTCCAACTCCAGAAGCAACGAGGGCAACGTCACGAGGAAAGGCAAACAATGTAATGCGCCAGCAATCGCTACGTGACGTACCAATGTCGGTTCCAGTCCTTCCAAGAGACCCTTCGGTCTAGCCTCCATCAGGGATTGATATTGCATCAACCAGAATAGACTGTTTCTCCTTGTGCTCTTTGGAACAAAAAATACGAAAAATTATCAAGTTTGCATCGTTCGAGACAAGGAAATTCTTTTTCTTCTTTCGCAAAGCTCATTATTTAAGGACGTTGTATGGCGACGTTCAAATCTAAATTTTTGTTTTCAGTTTTTCTTACATACAAAATGGTTCGCGAGCCCAAGTTCATTATAAAAAATTGTTACAAATTGACTAAAGAACAACGTACTCTAAATCCAAGATTTTCCGAGGTAATCTGTATTTTTTATGTAATAAACAAAATTTCGAAAAAATTTTACGACCGATTTTTTTGAAAAAGTAAATAAAGTTTCTTCGATGTTGCGAAAAAGTGTATGCAAAGTTTTGAGAGGCTTCACCATTTGGAAATCGAAATATTTAATGTTGAAAATTGCAACTCTTAACACACGCTCTTATGAGAATCTACTGAAAATTGTGATTTTAATAAATTAATATCTCGACTCCTACATCGTGGAACCTCTTAAAATTGCGCGAGCCATTAGACATCACTGTTCTCTTTGTGTGGTGCAAATTTAGAGGAATTCTATTGATAGAAAATTTTGCATACAACGTCCTTAAATGCAGAATGCAATAAATCGATCGGTTTTTCAAACAAATTATCAATAGAAACGAAATATTTTTCGTTCTGATAGATTTTAAAAAATCTGGAATACCTACATCAACGTTTCTTTGGTCTTCGATCTGTTGAATAGTTTCCAACAGCTGTTTCCTTCTTTTTTCTTGTTGATCCAATAAATCGACGAGAATGGCGCTAAGAGTTACACGTTTGTCGGCCAAATCGTTCTGTTTCGACAGACAAAAAGCGTTGAGGATTTTCATTTTAATTGAGAAACGCTTGTTCGTATATTTTTTCTTACTATTTGCTGATTGATTTCCAATTTCTTTCGCTCCAGCTCGATACTGGTTAGTGCAGCCAATTGGGATTGTACCAAAGTCACTTGTTGCACGATACTCCAAGATCGAGCGTCGCTTCTCTCGAGCAATGCCGCCACCGCGGCTCGCTGCAAAACCTCGTCCTTCCGCAATCTGTTGACCAAGTCTTCCTGGCTCCTTTTTTGGTCCCTCACCACTTCCGCCAGATGATAATTGTTTCTTACCTCTCTGAAGCATTTACATCATTCGATTAATTCATTTTTCACGGTCCAATCGAAATTCTCAAGTTTTTTGTATTTTTTTTTATGGTATCCTGGATCATTTTGGTCCTTTTCGTCCTGCCACTTTTATCTCACGTGTTTCGAGAGAAAAAATCTTTAAAAATTGTGGAATATTCTCCATTGTTTCTACTTTGAGGTTTTCAAGTTTTTATGGTCGTTGTATTGTTGCATTTTTTGATAAAATGTTTTAAAAATTGCGATTTTCGAAAAATCTCACGTATTTGGAGAAAAAAATCTTAAAAAATTCTGGAATATTCTCTGTTGATTCTACTTTGAGGTTTCCAAGTTTTTATGATCCTTGAATTGTTGTATTTTTGAATAAACCGTTTTAAAAATTGAGATTTTCGAAAAATCTTACGTATTTGGATGAAAAAATTTTTAAAAATTCTTTTATTTCTAAACAAAACGTTTAGAAAACAAGATTTTCGAAAGAAAGTTGTCACTTGGGTCCAAAAGACCCATATAATTTGGAAATCTCGTGTACTTACAATTCTAGCAACGATTGTGCGTTACAGTCTCGAAATTTCGTGTACTCGTCGATTTTCTTTTCCGTCAGGAGTTCTTCACCCAGTAGTTCCTCCATGGCAACTGCAAATAGAAAATTGTGATTTTTTTTCAAATTCTTCATTTCTCGTAAAAGTTTAAAGTGTTTTTTTTTCTTTTTCAATCTCACGTAAAGTTTCTTTCGTCCGAAGGTTGAATTGCTCGGTATGGCACTGTGACAATATTCTCATTTCGTCCAATTTTTCTTGTTCCAGCAGCTCGGCCTGTGTCTGTCTTTCCTCTTCGCTGCTTCGGAGAAATTCCGTGATTACGTGGTCCGCCTCTTTCTCAGCTGTAGGATAATCGCGTCAATAATTTCTTCGATATCTTTGCTTTTTATTTTAGAATCTATTTTAGAAAGTTGAAATTTTGTAATTCCGTTATTTCTCACCGTTATAAATAAAGGAGAGCAGTCTGGCACGATTGAGATCTCTCTCCTGTTGTACTTTCTCGATTTCCTGTTCGAGCTGCGTCTGCTGCAGCGCCAAATCGTCCAAAAGCTTATGGGAAACAAATTACCGACGTTTTTTGTAAAATTACTTTTTTTCTTTTTAAATATTTATAATATTATTAATAAATATTAAATTTAATTAATAAATAAAAAATTTAAAACAAATATTGAAATATATAATATTTTAATTTTGTATTTTATTTATTTGTTTTAATTTTTTTCTAAAAGAAATGAATTCGAAAAAAATTAATAAATAAACAAAAAATTGAAAATAAATTCTAACATATTTTAATTTTTTTTTTTTAACTTTATTAATTTATTTGTTTTTTTTTTATTGAATATTTTATAATTTTAGAATATTTTGATATAATATTAGAATATTAATAAAAAGAGTTTTTTAGGCGAATAGTGAACTCGATTACTTTTTTCCGATGAACTTTGTGCACGGACTGCAACTCGAGCTCGTACTCTTGTTGCTCCTTGATATTTTTTTCGACCTCGAGTAAAGCGTTCTGTCGCAATTCCTGTGAAGAAAACGAATACCGTTTGAGATTGATTTCCTTCCGCACTCGTTAATTCAGTGTCTCAATGATTCTTAATTAGTTGGAAAATTAATTAGACCGTCCCTTGAACAAGTGTGGATGATTTTGATGGGATGAAACGACCTGGTGAATGATGCAAATGCAGGAAAAAATAGCCAATGCGTAGAAACAGAATGAAATTTAATTGGAAATCAAAAAATGAGTAACAATGGCGAGTCTCCACGTGCCTTTTCTTTTTCTAGCCTCGTTAAGGTTGCCTAGAAAAATAAAAACGAAAAACCATCAACTTCAAACCAAAAATAATGCGTGAGAAAAATCAACGAAAAATCGTGAAAACAAAATCGATGGATTTATCGATCAGTTTCGAATTAATTTTGTGACCTGCACGACCGAATCCTTTGTCAGTCTTTTCGCTTCCTCCTCCTGTCCCTCGACACTCGAACTCGTTTCTTCTTCCATTTCCCATTTTTCTGGTGCATACTCGATCCCGCACTCGTTAGCAAGAAAAGCAATAATCACTATCGTTCCACCGGAGAGAATATCTTTCGGTGGATAGCTAAGATTCTCTAATCCTTCCATATTGATTTCCTTCAAGGACTGAGCCTGGCCCAGAGTCATTGGCAATTTTTCAATCGCCTCGTTTTTACTAATGTCCAACGTGCTCAGTCTCCTCAACATTCCCATACTGTCCGGCAACCCTTTCAACTTGTTTCTCGAAACGTTGAGAAGCGTCAGGTTCTCCAAATCTCCCAACTCCGCCGGCAACTTCCGGATCTTATTTTCCTGAACGTAGAGCTCCTGGAAATTGAGGAAAAACGACATTAAATCTTTTCTCTTATGATTTTATCAATTTCTCCTATTTTTTCATTAATTCTCCGTGGACACATTAGAATTAGCGCACCTCCCTATAGACACACATGGGTCTGGGGTGTCCTACCGTTTTTTACTGTCCTTGGACTCGTTTAAAAAATCGGAAAAAATTCAGGAAAGTCGTTTTGGATCTGTAGAACGAGAGCCTGCACTGGGTGATGGATAAAAATTCTTTTTTATCATCGTTATTTAATGGTAATCGATACGAAAAACGAGAAATTCACGCCAGTCGCCGAATGGGTACCCCAGACCCATGTGTGTCTACGGGGAGTTACCTCTGACAGCTCGATCGAAAATTTCTTTGAAAATGTGTGAAAAATTACCTTAAGCGATACGAGATGAACAATTTCGGTTGGCAAATGTGTAAATTCATTATTGTGTATGTCTAATACAGTTAAGAGCGAGAGATCGCTCAAGGCACCTCCGCCCAACAGGGTTGTCAGTCTGTTGGATTGCATCAGCAAAACCCTCTTCCGGAAAACCTTGCATAGCGAATAAATTCCCGTGGGTATTTGTTTCAACGCACAGTCCGAAATGTCGAATACAGGTTCCGGATTCTCTCGAGCCTGTTTGTTGAGACACAAGGAAACAAAAACAATAGCGAATAAAATTCAGCGACGTGTTTACCCTTCGAGTACGCACATGGGTCAATCTGACCCGAGGGTTATTTTCATTATTATTAGGGAAAAATGATGAACGGTTGGTTGTTAACCTTTTGAGTGAAAATCTCGTTCAAGTACACACTGGGTCAATTTGACCCGAGGCATTTTTTTGTTGCATTCCGATAAATATGCATTTGTTGTTTTTCTTTTTGAAAATTAAACGACGAAGAATCGGTGACAAAAAAATTTTTGGGGTCTGACAGACCCAGTGTGTACTCGAAGGGTTATAATAACCCGATGATGGACAACGATTGTAATAATAACAGAGTTGAGAGTCGAGAGGGGGTAAACAATACGTTGCCATGTTTAAAAATTAGAATCAATTATCGAGAGTGACGTACCAAGTACAATTTGTGCTCGAGACGTGCCTTGTAGTCGACATTAACCTTGCTTCTATGTTTTTTAGTGAATGACATTATTGATGTAACGTCATGACAGCAGCGACGAGTCGCTCGTGTCATTGCACCACAAACTCTTCATAAACACGATTTTTTGCTTTTTTTTTGTTTTGTTTCAATTCGAAAATCATTAATTACGTGCCTTTGATGCTGGATAAACTTTTCATCGCGATGTCAATAGAGAACGAACAAACTTTTTCCATCGCGTTCATCGCAGAGAATTGTCGCGGACTCGCTACTCGTTGCGAAACGCTCGGCTGCCTCGTAGCAACTGATCATCAACTTTGACGTCATTGTCGAGGCTTCTAGGATTTTCACTTACCGACAGAGCCGCAAGCAAGATATTCAGCTCTTAGTTCACCCAACGCCCGCCGACAGCGCCGAGCTTCTTCGTCTCTCGCGGTGCCAAAAAACATCGGGTTTTTTCTAATAAAATGTGACAACTCTTTATTGAATTATTATCTTGAAAATTGTACATTTTTTCGTTCTCAAAGTATATGTGGGCTAAGAAATGTTTCGTATGTCGTTCCGAACTATAAATTGTCGTCGTAAAGTTCTCGTTTTTTACAATATTCCATGCGAGGGATTTTTACGGGCAGTACGAGTTTTTATCATTACAGGAATATTTTCAATTCTCGTGAACAAAAGCTTTTTCCTTCGTCGACTTCCTCGAGTCCTCGAAAGTAAAAAAAAAAAAACTTTTTTTTTTCGTACTAACGTCGATCGCATCGATGTTTTCTATGAAAGTCGAGCTACGCCATTTCTTTTCTTCGCAATCGGTACTCCGTGGGTGTCAGCATACCTCTGGAAACAAAGGGTTGCGAATTTATGAATTTTCTTCCGCGTCTTAAAACCTCTGCGCATCCACGCTGCGCAGATGTATTTTCTCGTCGAGAAAATCACAATCGTTCGTCGAGATTATTCCGTGTTGGAAATGTTATTCTTTGCTTAATTATTTAGACTCGAGATTTTTTGAGAATTCGAACCTGAGCACAGTGTCGAAAGATACGCAGACCCCCTTGTCGCACATCCTTCGATAAAGATGCCAGCATTCTTTTTCCTTAGTCGTTTGAAAAGCCGGCTCTATCGATTCCGCATCGAGATCCGCCACACTCGAGGATCTCGAAATAACGACGTTTTCCGACAGCTACGACACAGACGAGTCAAAAATGAATTTTCAGAAAAAAAAAACACTTTATGGGTCCCGTGAGTGCGTGACCAAAACAAAAAAGTGTTTGGGAGAATTTTTATCTTTCGGAAGCGAATATTCATCGTAAATATTTATCTAAACGAACGCTGCTAATTGAAATTTGCAATATGCGTCCTCAAGATGCTCACGTCTTCCTTCATGAGGAACTAGATTTTTTATTTTGGCTTCCTCGTACATCTTTAGCATTTTGAGGAAGCAATTTGCAGCGTTTTTTGTATTTCCATTTAAATTATGTAATTTCGACAATTTTTCTAGAAAGTAAAGAGGAAGTACAGACTTGTACACAATATCTTACAAAATTTGCAGCAACTAGAGCGGTTGGACGATTTTTAAAAAATCTCAGATTTTCGTAAAATTCGAAAAATCATAAAATTTAAACCGTTCAACCGATATTTCCCAAATTCAATACCAACCTTCCTATTACGATACTCTATTTATAAAAAAAAAAATTAGTAATAAATCTTAAAATTTGCGGAAGTTAGAACGTCGACAACCATTTTTAAAAAATTTCAAAATGACGTAGAAGTCGTATTTTTCTAGCAATTCCAACAAAATTCTCAGAGAATGAAGAGCTTGTACAGATTAACATCTGTGCAAAACGGGAGCCCTGTAGCTCAAACCGTTCTCGAGTTACGAACGTTTGAATTTTGCAGTGCCAGAACATACACACACATCGGGGAATTTTTTCTAGACATGATTTTTCGATGTTTTGTAAATCAATTTTGTAAATCATAATATCGACGTAATGATCGTAAAATAATCTCGAAAATAGGAAACAGAGTCCTCGCGTTGAATCGAGTCAACAATCACGAGCCCCGAAGATCTCAGCAGTAATAAAAATCCAAGAAACCACGAAAGGGGCAAACGATCCCAAGAGAATATCGTGTAATAAGAAAAAGGCGATTACCTTCGAGACGGAGGCTTCTAATAAAATCGAGGTCGGTTGATGATGCACCGGTAAACATTTCTCGATGTTTTCTGAAATTCTCGTCCTCGTCGGAGCTTCCCTCGTGCTTACCACAATCGGCGATTTGTCAGGCTCACTGAAAAACGAAACCTTGAATATTCATTTGTTTTTTTTTGGGCATTGGATCGCATACATATTCATAAATAAAGAATTTCGTCGACTACAGCGTGTGGGCACGTTTGAGAGGCTCCCAGAAAAAAAAGCTACTCGTATATCGATGTACTTTGCGATATCGATGTCGAAGCCAATATCATATCCGGTCAGGTACACGATGGCACCGGCGCCTTGGCCTTCTTTTCTTTCTCCCCCCTCCCTCGCTTCTCTCTCTCTCTCTCTCTCTCTCTTTCTTTCTCTTCCCAGGGCGGTAACTCGTCGTTCCTGGTCTCTCCTCTCGCTCTCGATATCATAAATACCAAAGAAATCGAAGTTCCATTTTTTTTTTTTCCATATTCGTGCCTGACGCGAATCCGTGTGTATAATTCTATTTCCTCCTCATTTTTCTTTCTTCTCACGGCCATACGATATTCGATGCAAATTGAGGATTTTACGTACGTATTTGGCAACCAACTCGTGCATATCTAACCCAAACCTCGAATACTCGAGTTCCATCGATCGTGCCTAAGAAATTCTCTCTGCATAGACACTCGATATATATTTATTCTTCCCACCAATTTCCAGCTTATTTATCGGATCAATCACAAACATTTATCTCGATTGCCAGGTCAAGGGGCAGCCCCAATCGCCCGGGAACAGTCCAAATTGCTTCGTGAGTCAATTATTACGATTTAACGCTTTTTTGGAGCGAATACGAGTTTCCAAGCTTTTCTGCTTTCGCGTGCGAGGCCCAGAAAAACTTTTTACAGACTGTCGTCGAAATATTTCTTCAAAAAAAAATTATTTTTTTTTTTTTTTTTTCGGCTTTTTTTTGGTACGTCGAACGTATCGATAAAAATTTCAAATTTTTTCCAAGAAAATTGCTTTCGGAGATTTGCTTTTGGAAAACTTACTCGATTCGTGGCTGCGGCGTGCTCTTTGTTCTCAAGAGTTTTCTCTTCTTGTCCGATCGAGGATCCCCGATGGGGACGATGAGGCAACGTTTCTCACGATCGGTCAACGATATCTCGGTAATCTGCTCCTGGACCTCGTAGTGGGGTCGAGCGTTCGGAACGCTCGACAGGCTCAAAGACGTTACGTCCGGTCGCCACGTTTTCGCTTCTTCCGCAGTGGGCAGCGCGCTCCCGGTCACTCGACCAACCTGCACACTCTGCGGACGAATTCTCAGGGTCCTCGGCTTCTCCGAGTCTTCCTCAAGGTCGATCGAGTCTTGTTGGAACGAAACTAAACAGAGAAATAACGAAATTGTCGAGCCTGCGAGTTTTGTTTGTCGGCGGTGCGTGGATTTCAAGGTCATGCGAGTCTTTATGTCCTCAGCATTTTATTCCTCCGCGGATCACATGTTTTTCTATGGCGCCCCGGATCCCATCGGTCCTTTTCGTCCTGTCACTTATTTCTCACGTATTTGCAGAGAAAAAAAATCTGAAAAAATTCTGGAATACTCTCCATTGATTCTACTCTAAGGTTTTGAAGTTTTTATTCTCTTTGTATTTTTTTATTCTTTAATAAAATGTTTAAAAATAAGATTTTCGAAAATTCTCACGTATTTGGAGAAAAAAATCTGAAAAAATTCTGGAATACTCTCCATTGATTCTATTTTAAGGATTTCAAGTTTTTATGCTCGTTGCATTTTTTAATTTTTTAATAAAACTTTCAACAACAAGATTTTCGAAAAATCTCACGTATTTGAAGAGAAAAAAATCTGCAAAAATTCTGGAATTACTCTCCATGGATTCTACTTCAAGGCCTTGAAGTTTTTATCGTCGTTGCATTGTTTTATTTTTTAATAAAACGTAAAAAAAAAAGATTTTCAAAAAATCTCACGTTATTGGAGAAAAAAATTTGAAAAAATTCTGGAATACTCTCCATTGATGCTATTTTAAGGTTTCAAAATATCCACACGCTCCACGGAGGATTAAAAAATCAGTTCTCAATTTTTTTCGTTATTCCACGAGAACGTATTCCCGCAGTTGATTCGATTATCGTTTCCAAGTACATCGCTCGATGAGTAATGAGCCAGTAATATTGCACGTTGAATGAAATAATTCGCGGCGAGTTAAGGTGAATCGTATACACCTCGTTGGCTCGCACGTGTATTCCAAGAATGCGCGATGTTCGCGTGTCGCGTCCTTTCTAATTAAGCACGCTCGCGATTATTACAGTTCGCTGCTCGTGTCTATTCGAGCGAGTTTGTCTTTTGTATGTTTATCGTGTTCCGTAGTACCCATTACAGTTGTAAACTAGGCTCGTTAAAAATTCTTCCGCAAAAAAAAAAAAGGTGTAAAAAAAAAAATCGAAAAAAAAAAAACATTTGCAAATTTCAATTTGCAGCGTTTTTTGGATTTACATTTAAAATTATATAATTTGGACAACTTTTCTAGAAAGTAAAGAGGAAGTACAGACTTGTACACAATATTTTACAAAATTTGCAGAAATTAGAGCGGTTGGATGATTTTTTGAAAAACTCAGATTTTCGTAAAATTCGAAAAATCATAAAATTCAAACCGTTCAACCGATTTTTTCCAAATTCAATACCAACCTTCCTATTATGATACTCTATTTATAAAAAAAAAATTAGTAATCAATCTTAAAATTTGCGGAAGTTAGAGCGTCGACAACCTTTTTTTGAAAATTTCAAAATGACGTAGAATTCGTATTTTTCTAGCAATTCCAACAAAATTCTCACAGATCGAAGAGCTTGTTTAGATTAACATTTGTGCAAAACGGGAGCCCTGTAGCTCAAAGCGTTCTCGAGTTACGAACGTTTGAATTTTGCAGTGCCAGAACATACACACACACACACATCCGGATATTTTTTCTAGAAATGATTTTTCGATGTTTTGGGACATTTTAAGCACATTGACATTGTGAAACTGGGAAAAAAAAAATTTTTACCGTCACCGAGCTTCGTCTATGAGGTAGCGAAACAAGAAAAATAAGCCAAAGCACAGCTCACCAGATTTGATGGGTCTCCGGGCGATGGAGTTGAGGGAGCAGCACGTGCTGTTAACGTTGCTCTTGATGATGGGCGTGGTGGGTAAATTGCTTCGTAATTGGCTAATTAATTTGTCGTCCCGAGGCGAGTTGTCGTCGATCTCGGTGTCGCTATCGGCGTCGCTAACCAGGGAGACCATGGTGACGACTTCACCGTTTTTCGTCTCTGAATTGCCGCTCTTCGGGCGTCCGTTTTCGCTCTCCTTGCCGGCCAAGCTGTTGGCTCTTTTTTTCGCATTTTTCGTGCGTCTCTTGGCGGCTGCAGATTTTATCGGTCGCGCGGAACTTCCGGTTGGCCCTGAGTCCTCGGGATTAGCGTTTCCGGTCGCTTCGACTTCCGGTTTTAAAATCCTTGGCGCTTCGATGACGATGTTGACCTGAGTCTTCGCGGACGAGGGAGCCACGCTGTTGGCTCGTCTCTGCGGCGGAGCGGAACTCGTTCGACGGTTTTTCGAGTCGATCGTCGAGTTCGCGGTCGCTTCCGGTGTTTCGAGCACCGGTTGGGAAAATGCCGAGTTTGCATTGTTCCGAAAACTCGCTCTTTTGCTCTTCGCAGTCTCCACTGAAGTTCCAGGCCCAAGAAACTTTTCCGGTCCGCGTGGTTTTTCCAGTTTTTTTTCCACGTTTTTCTCGTTCGGCTTTTCCATAATTTTCTCCTCGTCGCCGAGCTCCTTACGATCGGAAATCCTCGAAGGACTGCGATCCGGGCTGCTCGAGTTGGAAAGTCTCGAATCGCTGCGTTCCTGCTCGGTCGTTCCTTGAGCCAAAAATACATCGATGTTTGATTTATTCGCTTCTCGTTGTTTCCACGCTAATCGCAATCTCTCCGCGAGTTCCTGACGCGAATACAACAAAGTGCTCCCGCCGTTTTTACCCAAATTTTTATTATTCCCATTCTGATTGTTATTCCCCGGAGAACGGTTGGTTATTCGAGGCTGTCGAGGATTTGGCAACGCCTTTGATCTGCCCGTCACGATCTGACAGGCCACGACCTCCACTCGACCTTCCTCCTCGCCCGGCAAAGCTTCGCCAACGTTGTTTACAGCGCCGAGTCTTTGTTCCTCGCCGCCCCAAGCGATCCGCACTTCTCGAGGCCTTTCCCCCTCCCCCAGGTCTTTCTCGGCCATCCCGTAAGAACGATCCTCCTCGGCTGACCTCTGTCGTCTCATTTGATTGCTCAGGTGGTGCGGATGATGATGAAGATGATGATGATGGTGATGATGATGATGATGATGATGAAGATGCCGACGCGAAATTTGCTGCAGCGAGTGCTGGCGCACCGGCCCGCTTCCGCGTCGCTGACAACTCGTCATTTTCAAACTTTCTTCAAATTTTCTTCAGCGCCATTTTTTTTTTCATCGATTAAAAAAAATTTCCTCGATTTTTTTAACTTTTCTTTTTTTTTTTTTCGTCACTTCGTTCACGAGGAGGAAACGGCGTTGCGTGATCGCTCGGGATCACGCCCACGCGCTTTCCCTTCCGAGGCTCACGACCCTTCGTACCGCGGGACCAATGAACCGCGCGCCTTCGCGCGTAGCCTCCTCTTCCACGAGCTGATTCTTCGCCCGACGTCGAACCGTCGGCGCTGCCACACGCCGACTGACTCCTCGCTCCATCCTAAATACACCGACCCTCCGTTCTCGCTGTCTTCCTCGAGCCTCTTGTTTGTACACTCCAAGGAGAATATTCTCTTTCGACCCCGCACATACTTCCTACGGAGCCGATCCCTCCCCGCACTCATACACCAGCAATGAAACAGTTTTACAAACTCGACGATATAAACTACCGTAGTCACCAGCTGTTATTGATCAAAAGTTTGCCTATCATCTGACAGCTTGTTGTCCGCAGTTACCATGGCGCTTCAACACGACCCGATCATTCCAATCGCCTACTGCATATTTTCCACTTCTCTCTCTGTCTCTCTCTCTTTTATTTTTATTTTTTTATTCTTATTTTTATAGCATTGCGTTATCATGTATTTTCATTTTTTCGTTGTAATCCTATTTCGCTTTCAACTACTATTCTCATGCCATTTTCTATTTTTATTTTTATATTTATTTTTATTTTCATATTTATTTTCTATTTTTATTTTTATATTTATTTTCTATTTTTATTTTCATATTTATTTTTATTTTCATAT
Source organism: Hyposoter dolosus (assembly GCA_963921915.1). Lineage (NCBI taxonomy): Eukaryota > Metazoa > Arthropoda > Insecta > Hymenoptera > Ichneumonidae > Hyposoter > Hyposoter dolosus. Next base: position 11,880,968 of record OY998138.1, read on the forward strand.
TTATTTTCTATTTTTATTTTTATATTTATTTTTTATTTTTTATTCTTATAGTATTATAATGCGTTATCACGTATTTTCATTTCGCTTTCAACTACGATTCTGATGGGATTTTTTATTTTTACTTTTCTATGTATTTTTATAATAATTTTAATTTTAATTTTTATTGTTTAAATTATTCTTTGTTACTTCTTGTAATTTTTTGTATTTTTCATGCTCATTGTGTTTTTATTGTTACCATTTGGTCTACGGATTAATCCAGGGCATAAAAATATATATCAATCAATCAATCTCTCTCTCTCTCTCTCTCTCTCTCTCTCTCTCTCTCTCTCTCTCTCTCTCTCTGTGTCTCTCTCTTTCTCTTTGTTCTTCAGCCACGGGAGAACGATGCCTTGCCAAACTTTAAATGGATAACTTTTAACTTGGCCCTCCTCCCTAAGCCCTCATCACACTTGCCGCGCATTCGCGCGCGAGTCCATAGCCGCAAAGTTACATCGACGAACTCGATGCTCTAGAACCCCCAACCAGCGTGCACAGCCCTTAATTGCCGTTGCTTATCTGACGGACCAGCCTCGAGGGAGACCAGCGATCATGCCAAATGACTCGGGCAACTTTTTTTCTTTTTTCTACTCGATCATTATTCCGGCTTCCGCAGCGGAATTATTTTCATACTCCGTTTCAGTGGATTTCACTTTTTTTTTTTTAACCCTCCGTAGACACACATGGGTCTGGGGGGCCCGTTCAGCGAATGGCGTGGATTTCTAGTTTCTCGTATCGATTGCCATTGCATAACGATAATAAAAAATAATTTTTATCCATCAATCGTTTTCTTTCGTGCTCGTTTTCGTTTTCTTCAAAAAATAAATTCTTGGCCTTGAAATATGGATAATTTACTACAGAAAACGTCTCTACAAAAAACAAAACAAAAAATGCATATTTACCGGAATACAACGATTTGAAAAACACCTTGGGTCAAATTGACCCAGTGTGTATAGGAGGTGTGCACTCCAAGGGTTAATAACCAATTATTTATCATTGTTCCCTAATAATAATAATAATAATAACCCTCCGTAGACACACATGGGTCTGGGGGGCCCGTTCAGCGAATGGCGTGAGTTTCTCGTTTTTCGTATCGATTACCATTAAATAACAATAATAAAAAAGAATTTTTATTCATCACCCAGTGCAGGCTCTCGTTCTACAGATCCAAAACGACTTTCCTGAATTTTTTCCGATTTTTTAAACGAGTCCAAGGACAGTAAAAAACGGTTGGGCATCCCAGACCCATGTGTGTCTACGAAGGGTTAAGTTTGCTTTTCCTGTTCAAGCCTCATTTCAATGTTTGAACTAGAATCGAAATTACGCGATGGAGTTTCCATCAGCGAAAAATATTCCTGGCCCTTCGGATCTCGGGCCATTAGCTCGTCCTATCGCTCACTGGTACATGCACCTTGCCCTCGACGAACGAGACTCGACGTGAATTACCACAGCTCCAGCCGAGCATTTTTTGACCCGAATGAAATTTTTTTTTTTTTTTTTTTTTTTCAATTTTTTTTCTTTTTTTTCAATTCAACTTTTTAATCCTCGCAGAGAAATCTCTGGGGTCACGGCTCATGGGTCAGAACCGAACACCATGAAAGATTCGGATTCGATATTCATTGGCCCGGACGACAGTTTCCTCGCGTCGCTCCTGCAAGCCAATACCAAAGAGGCACATCTCGATGCTGTCACCCAGAGCATGTTGGCTTCGTTGGCAGTTCTGGGTCCGGAGACTCTCGAAGATCCTCAATTTTTTGATTCTCTCTCTCTGGCCAGTAGACTCTTCCTGCAGGTATTAAAATTTGTTTTTTTTTTCCTGATTGAATGTTAAAAAATGAAGGAATTTAATTGGCTTGTCTGTCATCGAGATACTTGATGAAATTTGGGGGTTTTTTTTTTTTAAGTGTTTGGAAGGAACGGAAACGAACCTCGACGATTCTTCGAGCTTATCATCGCTGAAAGATCTTGAAACGAGGATTAACTTGTGGCAGAACTCTTTGGAGCCGTGGCACGAATACTTGAAAATGTTGAAGAATCTTGGAACGGTTCCATACAAATGCTTGGAAAAACTGTTGGATTCTTTGCCTTGCATCATTCAAGCTGTCTTCAGTCACTGCAAAAGAAGGTGTCTTGAATTTTTGCACGCCTCTCTTTCCTCACTAACACTCTTCTCAGCCCTTAGGACTCAAAAGTTGATTCACACTCGCTAAACGAATATTTATTATAAAATTATTCACCAAATTATTTATAATATTATTTACAAAATTGTTATTATTTGCTATTATTATAAATTTCTATTATTCAAGAAATTGTTTATAAAATTATTTGCAAAATTATTTATAATATTATTCAAGAAATTTTTTATAATATGATTTATAAAATTACTTACAAAATTATTTGCAAAATTGTTCATAAAATTGTTTATGAAATTGTTTGCAAAATTATTCATAAAATTGTTTATAAAATTATTTGCAAAATTATTCATAAAATTGTTTATAATATTGTTTATAAAATTGTTTATAAAATTGTTTATAAAATTGTTTATGATATGATTTACAATATTTATAAATTTCTATGTCATAGAATCTTGTTTATAAAAGATTCTATGATTTTTATTCTGAAATTGAATTTTCAGCTCCGATTTATACGGTCGCAAATTTGACGAGCTCAGAACGCAGCTGACGAGTCTATATCGACGTTCCGGCCTGGTGCTCGCAGATTTTTTCTCCCTGATCGATTCCAGCGTCGATTTCAACGGCCAAGTCGAGAGCGAAAGGAACATCCTCAAGACGGGCGAGTACTCCGAATATTAAAAAAAAAAGCGCCTTCGTTTTTCGATTTTCTGAATTTAACAATTTTTTCTGCAGTTCTAAAAAAAATTGGCGACATTGCCGTCGTCGCTGACGGTGTCGACCTCAAGACGCTCATGAACACCTGGAAAGTATTTGCCAAGCTGGCCGTCGTCCACGAAGCTCTAGTGAAAAAATCCTCGTCCACTGACGTCGTGACCAATCGCTACACCGACATCGCAAAAGACATTCAAAATCTTCTGCTCGTTTCCCTACAAGTAATCAAAACAAATTATTGTCTCACGTACAGCAAAAGTGCTGAAAATAATTTGATTTCTCCGGACGAATGAAAAAAGTTTCGGAGGCCTTTGTCGCTGATGAAAAGTTCGACTCGTTCGTAAAAATAATAACAAAAACGTTTTTCTCCTTTTTCTCACTTTTCACCAAATCCAACGAACGTAACTCTGATTCTTTGTTTCGTTTCTTTGGCCAGGAGCGGCACGACACGAACTACGAGAGAGCGATCAAGTTCGCTGGATTTCTGGTGAAAATTCTCGGTAGACTTTGCGCTCTGTATCGTGGATATTCCGGGAACAAAGTTTCCTACGGTCTCGTTCAACTGCTCGCCAAGTTGTACAGGTTAACAAAACTTTTGCATCGCTCTCTTCATTTATTTTCTTCCTTCTTTTGGTACTTCTCGTAGCCTCGCAATTTCGAATACGCTTATGAACGAAATTTAACTCTGCAAGGTACACGCCGCCTTTCCCATCGCAACTTTTCGTCGTTCCTGATCATTCGAACGTTTCACGATATTCGGAGACTCACATCGTTCCCGCTGCGACGGATTTATTGAGCATTTTACTCGGCGAGCCAGAATTCTCAAAAGCAAGTTTTTTTTCTTTTATTCAATTTAATTTTTTTTACAATTTATTTATTTTTTATTATTTAAACTCTTTTAATTTTTTAAATTATTATTTATTTAATTTAGTTCCTCATGGAGGAAGCTATGTGGAGGTGAAATTTTTTTTTTCCAGTTTTCAATGTCAATGTGCTTAATTAAAATGTCCCAAAACATCGAAAAATCATTTCTAAAGAAAATGTCCGGATGTGTGTGTGTCTGTATGTTCTGGCACTACAAAATTCAAACGTTCGTAACTCGAGAACGGTTTGAGCTACAGGGCTCCCGTTTTGCACAGATGTTAATCTAAACAAGCTCTTCGATCTGTGAGAATTTTGTTGCAATTGCTAGAAAAATACGAATTCTACGACATTTTGAAATTTTCAAAAAAAGGTGTCGACGCTCTAGCTTCCGCAAATTTTAAGATTTGTTACTAATTTTTTTTTTTTATAAATAGAGTATCATAATAGGAAGGTTGGTATTGAATTTGGGAAAAATCGGTTGAACGGTTTAAATTTTATGATTTTTCGAATTTTACGAAAATCGAGTTTTTTGAAAAATCGTCCAACCGCTCTAATTTCTGGAAATTTTCTAAGATATTGTGTACAAGTCTGTACTTCCTCTTTACTTTCTAGAAAAGTTGTCGAAATTGTATAATTTAAATGGAAATACAAAAAACCCTGCAAATTGAATTTTGCAAATTTGCAAGATGCTCAAGATGCACGATGTCTCTATGAGGACGCCAAAATGAAAAATATAGTTCCTCATAGAACAAGATTTGAGTATCTTGAAAAAAAGTAAATTGCAAATTTTAATTTGCAGCGTTTTTCTTTTTTACCATCAATACGAATGATTTTTCAATTTTTTATTGCAGGCTTTCTTTCTCTACGGCAAGTCCGAGCTGGAAGATCCGATATGTTACCATTTAGTGTCCCTCAGGATTCTCGAGGAATTGATCGAAGCAAAAGTGACAGATTTTTCACTCTGGCTCCAAAAAGACGAGAATATCGTCGACTTGATTCTCTCCAACACAAATCGATGTTGCGCCAATTTGCTGATCGATCAGATACGAATTCCCACTCGGAACACTTCGATCTTCGGCAACGCCGAAGAATTGAGCGTTTACGAAATGAGTTTGAAACTTTTGTGTCATTTCGTTTCTGGAGTTTCTTGCGATGATTTTTCCCTCGTAGAGACGAGCCTTTTGAAACATCTCGTCGGTGGTGAATTTTGGAGTTCGTTGCTCACCTGTGACCTCTGGACTCACTTAGCAACGTGAGAATCGTGTCATTTTATTTTTTAACATTTTTTCCAAACTCGTTTTTTCGTCCTTTTTATTTTTCTGCTTTTTTTTTTTCTTTCTTTTTTTTGCAGCGTCTCGTCCCTCGAATGGTGTTCCGAGTGCGTGTCCTATTTTCTAGAAGTTCGGAAGCTGCTCAGACCGAGAAACAATTGCCACGAGTTCGGGATGATGAGCCACTTGCTTGGGAGACTGTGGAAAATTTTACCGGAAGAGATGAGAGAGTCAATTTTCAGGAATGTCGAGGATTTTGACGACAAGCGTTTTCTGGATCCAGGACGAAAATTTTCGCGTCAAATTGCCACTGGAAATGAGGAGCTCGAACAGATTTTCCAAGATTTTTGTCGTTCGCCCTGCGCCACTAACTGGAGTCGATTGGTTCGTAGAAAATTCATAATTTTATCGATTTACTCGTGGGGAAACTCGGCATTAGTTTTTGAGGGAAAAACCGCTTTTGAATTTCGTAGATTTCGACGTTGCGATCGACCGGAAATGGGCCAGAGAATGGAACTCCCCGCGATATGGTCGCGATTCGTGATATTTGGAATTTTCTCGCTGCACGAATCTCCAGGAGCGAAGGCATCGCTCGGCAAATGTTGCTCGAACTTTTATCACTTTTGTTACAGTGCCCGGCACCTGATTCCACGGAAAATTCCCGAAACGACTCGCAAGCTGCTTCGGTAATTTGTTTTCCATAAAAATCGACAGGGCAGCTCGAACCAGAATTCAAATTTCTAATTTATTTTCGTTTTTCAATTTCTGAATTATTATCGCGTTTTAATTTCTAAATTATTTTCGCCTTTTAATTTATGAATTATTTTCCGCTTTTGAATTTATAAAAAATGTTCGCGTTCTAATTTCTAAGTTATTTTCTCATTTTTATGTGTCAATTATTTTCGCCTTTTAATTTTCAATTTATTTGCGTTTTTTTTAATTTCTTAATGATTTTTGCGTTTTTATTTCTAAATTATTTCCAAAACGTTTTCTTTTCACGACGCTCAACTTTTTTGCTCTTATATAGATTTACCGGAGTATGCTCGAGATCGTGGATCATTTGCCTCCCGAGTATCGTTTGAAAATGAACGTTTTTTTGCGCGAAAACCTGGTGCCCCGTATCAACGACTGCGGAAAGGAAAGTCTTGCGGCAATATCGAGTTTATTCTGTCGCCTGATCGACGACGATGATTTCTGGGTCCGTCAGGAATATTTCGAGACTTACAACGAGTACATAGTCCAAATGGCGAGCCCGAATTTGTTCGACGCCCTGTCGATCGGAATAAACAGATCACCGCGAGTTTGCAGACAAATGCAATTATATCTGTCGAACCAAAAAATCCACAATTTCTCAAAACACTCGTCGACCGAGAATTACCTCCAAAATTTGGCAATGTCGAGGAGCAACGATCCTGCCAAATGGCACAAATGTAATCAACCCGATTCCTCACAGCCTGAGGAAAAACGAGCCAGACTCGAGTGCAAAACTCTCGACGAACGCATCGATCACATTTGCAACGAAATTCAATTTATTATCGAGAGAAAAAATGAGCTGAGCGACTCCTCGATCGATAAACTGCGCCTCAATTTATTACAATTTTTCCAAAACGGTTTATGATCTCCAAACAAAACTCATTTTTTAATTAAATATTTCATCATTTTCTACAACAAACAAAGATTTTTTTTTTATTCGTCTCTTCCCCTGGAATCTCCTCGTTCTACGGAAATAAAAAGTGATTGATTCATCATTTATTTTTATGCCTTGGAAAACTATCCATCGAGCAAAGGAACTTCATAAATAATAATAATAATAATAATGATAATAATAAAGAAAAATAAATAAAAACGTCGTAATTTGAAAACTAATAAAAATTTATTTAAAAAATAACCGACAGCGATGGGTACGCGGTCGGTGCGTGGCTCCGGCGATCACACAAGTTAAGCACCATCGACTGAGGTCAGTACTTGGTTGGGTGACCGCTTAGCCATGCACCGGCCGGGATCGTAAAAACCTGAAAGGATAAAATTCATACAAAATTCTAAAAAATAAAATGAAGAAAAATTTATGAAAAAAAAAAAAAAAAAAAACATAATAATGAAGAAAAGAAAAATATTTGGTGTTGGATGACCGCTGCTTAGCCGTGCAACGGCTGGAATCGTAAAATCCCGAGAGGGTATACGCCGGAATAATAAGAAAAATTCTGAAAAATAAAAACAAAATGAAGAAAAATAAAAATATATGAAAAAAAAAAAAAACAATAATGAAGAAAAGAGAAACAATAGTAACTTGTTTAGTGACAGAGAGAGAGAGAAAAGTACAAATTCTTGCCACCAGGCAGAGCCACTTGGCAGTGAGTTTTTCGCCGGCTCTTCCATCCGCTTTGTCTTCTCATTCAGTATTGGCGATATTCGCCTTGCCCGACTGACCAATAATTGCGTGGACAATCCCCATTGGCCCATTGCCCCGCAGAATCGAGGCACTGCCTTCCAATTTTTACAAAATCTCATCCTCCACGTACGTTTTTATTTTCTCAATAAAAAGGAAATCTAATTTCCTTTCCATTCCATTGCAGATGATCATGAATCGAGCAGTTCTCTCTTGCCTCTCTGAACGGACTGGCCCGGTCGCTTGATGCTCGTGTGACGTGGAGCAAGAACAAAAAGAAAAAAAAAAACAAAACTACTCAATATCTTGAGTACCGCAATAGCGTCCGCTATTTTCATCGACCACGTACTCTCACCGCAGAAGCTTTTGCCATCGTTTGTTCCAACGAGAGAACAAAGCTCAGTTCCTCATCCAAAAACTTACATTTTAATCGCCGCGAGAACAAAAAAGAATATTTTTGAAAAAATGAGCGATCGGAAGAACGACAAAAAATTCCGCGACCAAACGGTCATTCAAATCATCAACAAGTGCGTCGGCTTGAAGGAAACGGAAAAGAAAAGGAACAACGAGATTTTATTTAAAGTTCGTGTCTCTGCTTGGCTGACGAAACGAATTAATCAATTTTTTCGTCTAAATTAATTTTTTTCTGTTTTTTTTTTTTTTGAATCAGGTACTCAAGCACGTGCTCGACTCGATGAAAGAAAAGGACGAATTTTTCAAGGACCTTTTCCAGAAGACCGAGTTTGTCGGGAGCTTTTACAAACGCACAAAAATCAAAGAACCCCAAGAATACGATCTCAATGTCATCATGAAGTTGCCGGTCAAATACGACGCGTTCACGGTAACAATCAGCGTTTTTAGAAAAAAAAAAAAATTTGCCATTAATCGACACGACGTTCGGGACTAATTTGATTTTTTTTTTTATGGCGATAGTTCGTCAAGGGAATCCCCGGCTGCACGAAACTGAAACTAAATGGTACATACTCTTCCGGACCCAAGTGGGAGAAACACGAGTAACGCCATTTTTTTCGTCACAGTTCAAAAAAATGTAAAAAAAAAAAAAAAGAATTCTAATAAAAATCGTTTTTTTTTGCAGGCGAAAACTTTCAAAAATGATCGACTCCGATGGCTACTTGAATCAGGAGCAGTTCCGACAAGCAATGGAAAGCTCTTTTTCCCACGGAATCGACCACAATCAAAAATTCGAGAAATTCAACGTAAGCAATTCATTTTTCTCAATTATTCGATCTCGCATGAAGAAAACATTGAAAACTTGAAAGAATTAAAAAATTACACAATTAAAAAATTTAAAAAGAGAAAAATTGAAAAATTAACAACAATATAAAAAAAAAACAGAATTAAGAATTAAAATTTGATGAAATTTAGTTAAAGAGTCGGAAGAGCGGGCCTGCATTCACGTTGGTCATCACCAGCGAATGTGGACTCAACATAGACGTCGACCTCGTTCCGGTTTTGGAATTCACTGCGAAACCTCCAAATTTCCGAGTGGATGGAAATTGCAACGGTTGCGTAAGTGCCGAACCAACAACGCGGTAAGCGAAAGGCAACGGCGGGCCACCAAATGTCTTTTGTACTTTTTACAGTCTTGGTACGCCGTACCGAAACCACAAAAAACAGGAAAAGATCCACAGCTCAACTGGCGCGTATCGTTCTATCCTTATGAAAAAAAAATCTGGAATAAACATTCTCAACTCAGGCCTTGCATTCGACATGTCAAGGTAAACGAGCGAAGAATTTTTCTTTCTTTTTTTTTTTTTCATTAAATTCTGAATAAATAAGAAAATTTTGTTCTCGCACAGAAATTGCGGGATACGCAAAACTGGAAAATCATACCGAGCTATCACATCGAAACCCTCTTCTTGCATCATTCCAGGGAAATCGAAAATAACGAAGATTTGGCACAATTAACGGGAACGAAACTCTTCCTTTACGTATGAAAATACTTTAAACTAAATTCAAATGAATTATTCGGTAAAAATCAATTTTAAAAAATAAAATAAAAGAAAAAAAAAACTTCTTTAATAATTAGAAAAAAAAAGTTAATGAAGTTGAAATGAAATTGATTAAATTGAAATTTGAATTAAATTGCACGAAATTGAATCGATTGATTGAAAATTAATTTACAGAAATAAATAAATAAAATAAAAACCAAAAAAAAATTACAATGAATTAAAAATGAAAAAAAAAAAAATCGAAACTAGATTTCGATAAATTTTTCACGAAATTACAAACCAAGTTCAATGACTTAGCTAAACGTCGCAGATGCTGCAGCGAATGAGAGACATGTGCCAGCAACGTCGTTTGCCAAACTTTTGGGATCCCTCGCACAACATGATCGAAGCTGAAGATAATCAATTGTCAGGAATCGTTGGAAGAATAACGAAACTCTTGAAAGAAATTGAGGACGATCCAAGCAGCATTGCTGATTGGCTCCGTGAGTGTATAATCGGTATTTTCCTTCGACTTCTCCTCGCTCGATGAATCTTTCATAATTTTACAGTGACGTCCACGGAACTGAGTTCGTATCAAGACGAACTAAACGCTGCTCGTGATTCGCGGGATTCCGACACGATGAGCCGTCAGAGCGACGACACTGGAAGGGAAGCGACGAATGGGTTTACGTCTTCGGTTCCTGTCGCCAGAGCAACGCAGGATTCGGGCTCCTCCGATGGCTCGACCACGAATAATAACCAAGCCAACGAGAATAATCATCTATTGAAAATGATTCTCAATAATCTGACGCTGATGAGAAAAGACATTTCTGTTCTCAAACAATCGGTCGATTTACTGTCGAACCGTCTTGCCAATGTCGAGAGAAACTTTTCCGATGAAATCGTTTTTCAACACGACACGATCGAGAGAGAAGTCCCGCAAAGATTTATGTACAGTAACAATCCGCCGGGTTTGCCCCTGTCTGAATATTTTCCAAGAAAGAAATAAAATTGTATGGGAAAAGTACAATTTGGACGTTAATATTTAAAAAAATTTTGCGATCAACTGCTACGACCTGGAAAATAAATAATTACGTGAATTTTGTTTGTTTTTATTTTTTCGTCGCTTTTTCCACGTTTTTTATTTCAATTTCTTCCCCTTGACCCTGCGTAGACACACACATGGGTCAGGGGTGCCCATTCAGGGAATGGCGTGAATTTTCTCGTTTTTCGTATCGATTACCATTAAATAACAATAATAAAAAACGGTAGGACGCCCCAGACCCATGTGTGTCTAGGGAGGGTTAATTATTAAATTTTTATTTATTAAAATTTTTATTGATTTTTTCGTTGTTTTCTGCGTTTTTAATTGGAATCACTTCCCCTTAAATATCGCGAAGATTAAATTATTCCCGCGACGAAGAACGCGAGCGTCGCGCGATCTCTCGCCGTGTCTCTCGAACATTCAGGGAACGATGTAATCCGCGCAAAATGAATCATTCCTCCTCCGACGATTCTTTGTTCTCGCGTGCATAGTTTCAGAGCAAAAAATCTCAACTCTTTCCCTCACCCCTTAATTCCCGCCCTCTCCGCTTTAGTTTATTACCGAAGATCGGTTTGGAATGCGACTTTCCTTCAAAAAATCCAACAACGTAAATTTCGAAGTTTGCGGCATAGAGATTTGCTCCTCACCGAAGTGGTTGAAAAAAAGGCTCGGCTGGTATTCGCCGGTTTACGACCAGTGAGTACTCACCTCCTTTTATTATTTATTTCCCATTTCATCGAGAGTTTTACTTCCCAAATTAAGGGCTCGCGAAAATATTGCACAAACATGAACTCGTCGTCTCTAACGACGCACTTTTCTCACGAATTCTCCATCCTCGTCGTCCCAATCATCGTTATCCAAATCTTCAAATTTTACGTCAAACAAAAACCATTTTTTTCCTGTTTCCTCTTCAGTTCTCAATATTTTCGTTTTCTTAGTCTATCCGTGTATTTGTTTTGACGTATTTGGATCGTGATGACAAAAACAACGATCGAATGTCCATCCGAGTCGCGTTCATCGCGATAACGATTACAACGATTCGTGTTTTTTGCTTTCGACAACGTAACAGCAAATCCGCTAAAAATTTTATCGAATTTTGAGGTTAAGCGTTTCTCCCGAGGAGTGTTTACCAACGATGTCTCGGTGGAGATATTTGCATCGAAAAGAAATAAGGTTTTCGAAAGAACATCGTCCATTTTTCACCTTTCGATTTCCTTTGTTTTTTTACCACTTTTCCTTCGTCTTTTTTCTCCCGAAGCTGGTCTGACATGTCAAACCCGGCGGACCGTCAAAATTACATGCAAGACAGCAGTAGCGACACCGAAACCGACGGTAAAGAGACCGATGGACACGAACGCCACAGAATTTACAAAAACAGTTTGAGGTGAGGATTTATTTCAACCTTCCAAACAAAATCTCGAGTTATCTTCCAGGGTACGTATTCGTTTCTCCAGATTTTTCATTAGCCGTAAATTTGCTCATCCTTCTCGCCGTCGTTGTCGTGGAACCAATTTCCAATTTCCGCAAGCAACATTTTTAGCGGCAATCAGTTCCGTCCAATTTTTCCGATATCAACAAAGTTCGCGTCGTTTGAATGCAAGGAAATTCTGTTTTTTTCAGTCAGGATGACAAAACGATTTTTTTTCGGAATCCAAACACAAAATCGGCACGAAAATTGTCACGACTCTTTAAATCGAACAAACAATTGATAGAAAAGTGTATTTTGCGTTGGCCCTCAACGTCGCGAACTTCGGCCTCAACATTATTTACCAAAAATCATTTTTTCGTCAAAAATCTTGCTTGTATTTTTTTTTTTTTACAATAACGCTGACTCTCTGCGTAACGTTTAGAAAAATATGCACAAGTTTTCCGCCTTGTAACGTAACGCAGTTTGCTAGTTTTTACAAAAAGCGATAATTCTCTCATCAGGCTCATTCACATTCGCAAATTTTATTGTCGCTCGGAATTTGGCGCATCTAACAGTAGGCCTTTGATAAAAAAAGAATAATACTGCATTTTACGGTTTAATAATAATTCTCGATCGTCCTGGGAATGGATGTGGCTGGACGGAGACACGCATGCCCAATTTTTGTTTATTTTCGGAAGGTTTGTTCGTCGTAATTTTTTACAATGACTCCCAGAAATTTTGTCAGTCGTCGGCCATTTTTTTTGTAAAAAAAACTGCATTATTCCTTACGATAAGTTTTTTTTTTTTTTTTTTATGGGATTTTATGGCGTTTGTCACCATAATATCACATGGGATATCATTTGTTGATGATATGAACGCTTACAAAAAAGTTTGGACCACTTTTGCGCTGCCGCCCTGGTTCGGAATATTCACCAAAGAATTGAAAAAAATTTCGAAGGATTTTTAGTAACGTAGCGCATTTGATTGTTTGGTTCGTCGATATTTTTGAATTTTTGTATTTCCGACAGTTTTAGGCACTTGGAAATGTAAGCATTGCCCGCTCGGTAGATAATTTGTTTCTAGTTTTTATCAATCGGGCACTAGGCCCGTTGCTTCGAAATTGGAGACTAGAATAAAAAAAACGAAAATGTTTGGATCTGAGACTAGCAGAGCTCTAGTAAGGACATGTGGTTGTTTTGCATGTAGTTGTGGTGGTTCGTCCAAACGAAAATCTTGTCTGGCACAGAAGGATGGGAGCACCGAGCAACACTGCCATAACTTGGGTACGAATGCACATAGTGCGAGTCTAGATCAACGAAACAGGTAATAAAAAAGCGTAAGAAAGGGTTCGTATTTGCGAAACGCGCGACAAGTGCCTGAAAAAATTTTTAGGAAGAGTAGAGCGATTGAACGATCGTGAAAATTCATTTTCCCGACTGTTTCCACGTTAGATTTTCACGAAATTCACATTTTCATCGGTTTTTTATTCGCGTAGCCTCTCAAACGCCCAAAAAAACCGAAGGTAGGTTTTTACCTCAAATTTTCATGAATATTTTCCGTTGCCAAAGTTTGCGGAATTAAAATTCATTAGACTCGCTTATTAAAACAAGCTTTTTAGCCACGCGTATCGCCGCTGCTAAGAAAATTCTATTTTCGCCTGTTTTCATCTCAATCTTTTTGTTTCGTCGTTCGGAGCGACCGGTTAGACAGAGAATTCTGACGCTAGGAATGGCCAAGCTTCATGCGAGTGTTTCTTCTGTTCAGGCTCCGCTCGGGGATCGCGATGGGAAAGAATCAACAGAATCCCGGACGAGAAGGCGTCTCGAACTCCGGGTCGACCGTAGGGACGAGTAATCCACAAGCCAGTGACGAGAGGATCACCCTCATCGTCGACAACTCGAGGTGACGAGTCTCAACATTTTTTCATGTTTTTTGAAAAATTGGAAACAAAATTTTGTTGGAAAATATCGATATTTTCTTCCATACGTTCTTGACTAAATGTTTTTTTGAATAATCCCAAAAATTGTGTCATTGCAGCAAGAAATATTCTAGAAAGTCTCTTCGGAAGTTAATTTTTGTCGTTCCAATCGTAAATTTTGCTGACAATTCCGTTAGAAACCAAATAAACTGCCAAAATAACGAAAATTTTGAAATGCTCCAAAAATATTTGGCTTACCGCTAATTTTTCGAATTTTATGGCCCTGAATTTATTTTTTGACGAAAACAAAAATTCGATGCCAAAACGTTGCCAAAGAATCGGTGACGGAATATTTTTCGGGTCAAAAAGACCCAGTATGCACTCGAAGCGTCAATAATGAGATTTGCCAAAGCATTAAAAAAATTTCGTTGCATTTTTCTGTTAATTGTTTGTTGAATAAAAAAAAATTATAACAAAAATATTTAGCGTTCAACAAAATATCGACCATTTTTAATTAAATTTCATTTTCAGTGTCAAACGTTTTTCAAACGTTTTATTTTTTCTCAAAGGTTTATCGTCGATCCCGCGCTCTTCACGGCTCATCCAAACACGATGCTCGGTCGAATGTTCAGTTCCGGAATAGAATTTGCTCAGCCGAACGAGCGCGGAGAGTACGAAGTTGCCGACGGCATTTCGACGATGGTTTTTCGTGCGATTCTCGAGTATTACAAAGGCGGAGTAATCCGTTGTCCTCCGACCGTTACGGTGCAAGAATTACGAGAAGCTTGCGATTATTTGCTCGTTCCTTTCGACGCGAGTACCGTAAAGTGCCAAAATCTCAGTGAGTACCAAACCCGATATTTTCCACGCGATTTTCTCCACATTTCTCGAAGAAGCTTTGCACTTAGGAAGGGACTTTTGTCTTTCGAACAGGAGGATTGTTACACGAGTTGTCGAACGAAGGTGCGCGCTGTCAATTCGAAGTTTTTCTCGAGGATTTGATCCTACCGTTGATGGTCAACAGTGCGAGGAGAGGCGACCGAGAATGTCACATAGTCGTGCTCCTCGAAGACGACGCCGTCGACTGGGACGAGGAATATCCACCGCAAATGGGCGAGGAATATTCACAGAGTAAGAAAAAATATCCCGATTCCGAAAAATTCGTAACGTTGAAGTTTGCAATGAAAATATTTCGTTTTTATCAACGATTTCTTCGATTTTCAAAATCATCATAATTTTTCGAGCCGATTTACGTTTCGCGTCGCGAAAATCGATCGTTTTATCATCGTCATTGCAATCTGCATTTTAATCCGTCGAGTGCACACCTCTTGTGAGTGCATACTGGGTCAATCTGACCCGAGGCCTTTTATAAATCGTTGTATTCCGATAAATATGCATTTATTGTTTTTTTTTTGTTGTAGAAACGTTTTTTGTAGTGAATTATCCGAATTTTATGGCCCTGAATTTATTTTTTGACTCGAACGGTCAATAATGAGCTCTGCCAAAGAAAAAAAAGAATTTCGTTGCATTCCAACGATGCAAACTTCAACGTAATCAAAAAATACATTTTTCTATTAATTGTTTTTTCGATAAAAAAAAAAAAAAATGGCAATTTTCGAACCGATTTTGTGTTTTGATTCCGGAAAAAAAATCGTTTTATCGTCCCGACTGAATATTGAATAAAAATCACGAGTTCTGTTCAAGAAAAAACAGAATTTCGTTGCATTCCAACGATGCAAACTGCAACGTCATAAATTTTCTTAAAATTTAATTTTATCGTGTTTTCTCCTTTTCTCCCCACAGCCGTAAACAGTACAGCGATGTACAGATTTTTCAAATACATAGAGAATCGCGACGTAGCGAAGCAAGTGATGAAAGAGCGAGGACTGAAGAAAATTCGACTGGGAATCGAGGGATATCCAACGTACAAGGAAAAAGTGAAGAAACGAGCGGGTGGACGGGCGGAGGTTATTTACAATTACGTGCAGCGACCATTTATCCACATGTCCTGGGAGAAGGAGGAAGCGAAGAGTCGACACGTGGATTTCCAGTGTGTCAAATCAAAGTCGGTGACGAATTTGGCCGAAGCAACGGCGGATCCTGCTCTCGACGCGGGAGGGAATCCCATCAACGCGATCGCTTTGCTCCAGGGTAACGAGCCCGTGCGAACACCGGAGCCGGCGCTCCATCACGGCGTCGAGCAGGATCCCGAGGGCGCGGTCCTCTTTCCGGATCCGGCTCTCCCGAGATTGTTACCCGACGAAATAATCTGAACGCTCGTTTCTTCTCATCACGAAATACCCTGCGAAGCGAACCGAGGAACGACGACGTGTTTTTTTCGTCGAAACCTCGCGAAAATCCGCTTCATGCCAATTTCATATCGAAAACGAAAGCGTTGCGTCCTGCTCCACGCCAAACCACACTAGCCCAATGTGATAGCCATGCGTAAATGGCAATTGCCTTAGAATACATAACACACAAACACACACACATTAATCCAAACGTCGTTTTAACGTATTCACAAAACGACTTTATTTACGATTCTTTCAAAATTTCGTATAAACGTTCTTGACGCCCAAAACCATCAGTTTTCTCCTATGAAGATAAATTTTCTGACGTTTAGAATTTTTAACGAATCACGTTTCGTTAAAAAGTTGCAAGAAAAAAATCAAAAGAAACGCGACTTGAATTTACACGCGTTTAGAAGGGAAAAATATAAAATGGGAAATGAAATATCTCGATTTCTAAACGTCAGAAAGTTTTTCTTCGTAGGAGAAAACTGTTAGTTTTGGTGCCAAAACGTTTTGTACTAGATTTTCAAAGAACCCTAAATAAAGTCGTTTTGTGATAGTAACACGTTTTTAATTGGAAAGAAGGAAAAAGCGACTGAGAGACGAAACACGAAGATGCATCGATGTGTATCAATTTTACATTTTTTTTCATCCATCTTCTCGTTGGACATACTTGGATGCTTGACGACATATCGCTGCTAAATCGCTCTTCGCTTCACGAACAAAAGGGAAAGAGTCATTTCTTCCCCATTCTCATTTTATACGTCATTAATAAATGTTAATATTTCGCTTTTCAATGGATTCTTGACTTTTCATTCAATCAACCTCCAGCCTATTTTATTTTTATCCAAAAAAAAACTAGATTTTAAAATATTCCATCAATTTTTTCATTTTTAATGAACAAAATCTTGGAAATTCCTTTTTTTTTTCTTCTTTTTTCTTCTCGTTCTCTTGGTCGTCGCGCGTGGGCGTTTGGGCTTATCGCGTACAATCCGCTGGCACATGCGTAATGCTTCCCGAACGTCAGAGTCTCTCGATTACCGCCTCCTCGCGTCGCCGAAAACGCAGGCGCAAAAGAGATCAATAAATACCCGCGGTCGAGGCCTTTACGCCAGTAGCAAACGGATCCCCGTGGAGTTACCGCCGCGACTATTTTCCGGGACAAAGTAGACCTACCGGGCTACCCAGTGGTGAGGCTGCACAGCAGCTTAGTCCAGCATGCAGCCGCCCCCGAGAAAAGTAAGATTCATATTGCTTTAGCAATTAATTTACAAAAAAAAACAAAACAAAAAGAAAAAAGAAATTCCATGAAAATTCATAGCGATTTTGAAAAATTTCATCTTTGGGGTCTTGGGATTGTAAATACGGATGTTGGAAGTTTGCGTGACCTACTGACGTCCTTTCCGGACTGTCAGATTCTTTATTGCCGCCCAAACAACTCCCTCAATATTTTGAATAATTAATAAATCGACTTTGAAGCGAGTTTTCGGCGTTGCTCGTTTTATTCTCTTCAATATTTTCTCATTTTTTTTGTTTTTTTTTTTTAATTTTTTTTCTTCATATTTTTCGAACGGGTGCACCGAGAATTCCCGAGTGGGTCGGGTGAAAATCGATTGATGGTTCGGCGTCCGCGGACGATCGAATCGGCGAACAAAACTTGACCTGAAAATGCATGTCAGGGGGCAAAGCCCCTGGGTCGCAATCTCTCAAATTTTTAACATTTTTTTCCTTCAATTAGAAACTTGCAAATGAGGCTCAAGATTTTTTTCAGTCGATTTATTAATTAATTTCCGATTCAGGACCCTCCGAAATTTTCCTTATTTTTTCTTCATTCTCGCTTTTTTTGTTTCAGGGAAATTACGCGAAATTCCTTAAAAATGTGCACGCGGAACAAGCGGCTAAGCTGCAAGCTAAGAACCAACACGAGTGCGAGCTCCTCGAAGACATTCGGTAAGGAGTTGCGTTTTATATATCGAGCTTAAAGTCTTTACGTCGTGTTACGTAGAGATCTGCTTATTTTTTTTTTTTTTTTTTTTTTTTTTTCTATGAACTATAGAGCGAAGGCAATTTTGCTGACATTTAAAAAAATGACCTCGAACAACTTTGTGCGTAACTTGGAAATTTCGAAGGATTGCTCGACCGCCGATGGTTATTTTTTCAACACCTCGAATCATTTTTAACGTTCGATATAAAGTTTCTTTTTTTTTCTCCTTTTTTTTTTGTTTAATTTATTTTTTATTTTACACGACTTTTCCGAGGGTCGTGAACTTCTCGAATCGAAACACACGATCCTCCCTCGAGTACAGTGCAGTGCGCAATACAGTCGGAGCGAATCAATGTCATCGACGCCATTTTCAAAGCGAGGCAATATAAGGCAGAGCTGTACTACCTCCTTTCACTTCCCTTACATCCCTTCATTACCCCTTCGCGAACAAAATTGTCCACTCGAGTAATTAGCCTTCAACCACTTTCTCTCCACTTTTTTCATTTATTCATTCAGACTCGCTATTTTGATTCAACGGTTTGATTCACCGGAAATCAATTCGTGTGCACGAATTACCACGTCAGAGTTTATTCATTTATTAACCCTCGGTAGACACACATGGGTCTGGGGTGCCCATTCAGCAAATGGCGTGAATTTCTCGTTTTTCTTATCGATTACCATTAAATAACGATAATAAAAAATAATTTTTATCCATCAATCGTTTTCTTTCGTTCTCGTTTTCGTTTTCTTCAAAAAATACATTCTGGGCCATAAAGTATGCACAAAATGCATATTTACCGGAATACAACGATTTGAAAAACACCTTGGGTCAAATTGACCCAGTGTGTATAGGAGCTGTGCACTCGAAGGGTTAATAACCAATTATTTATCATTTTTCCCTAATAATAATAATAATAACCCTCAGTAGACACACATGGGTCTGGGGTGCCCATTCAGCGAATGTCATGAATTTCTCGTTTTTCGTATTCGAATAAAAAAAATATTAAAGAAGATGAAATAAGAAATTTGAAAACTTTTTTTTGCAGTAACTTCACGATCAAAAAATCGGCCATCGAAAAATCCTACTCTGAGGTAAATGAAAGCTTTTTGCCTCGTATTTATGAGACTTTCCATTTTTTTTCGTAAAATTTTTATCACGAAACTCTGTTTTCCGCTCGATAGGCATTGCTCAAAATTTCGTCGGCGTATCTAAACAAAAAAATACCAAACATACCGGACCTAAAAGTGGACGGATCGGACGAAAGATGGTAATTCCCATCAATCAGTTTTTCATATTTTCCATCAATTATTTTTTCCCAAATGGATCACTTAATGAAGAAGAAAAAAAACTGTCGATTTCAAGGAACGTATGGAACGTTTGGCGCACCGTACTCGAGGAAAACGAAAAACTCGCAAAAGCTCGTTTAGCCGCGGTCGAAGTATTTCAGCAACAAATTGCCGACGATGCCAAAGTCTTGAAGATGCACAAAGTGCAAGTAGCAAAAAGGGTACGTCATCGCTCATCCACACAAAGAATTAAATTCAAACTTCCCTAACCATAATTTTTCCATTTTTTTATCATTTTCTGATCAAACTGATTCAACCTAAAAATCTTTCCAGGCAATCGATCAATTGATGATAGTACAAAAAGAGCTACAAACGTGCGTACAAGACGTCGACAAAACGAAGAAATTGTATTTCGACGAAGAGCACAGCGCGCACGACGTTCGCGACAAAGCGAAAGACATAGAAGAAAAGTAAAATTCGATAATATTTTAAAAAACATTTCATTGTCCACGAAACTCTTTTGTAACGTGAAATTTTATTGTATCGCAGACTCAAGAGGAAGAAAGGTTCATTTTTCCAATCGATAACATCCCTACAAAAGAACAGTGCTAAGGTAAATCTCCGAAAACCCACGAGCCAAAATAAACGAATAGCAAATCCCATAAAATTCAACAATTCCCCATAAAACCCTCAATCATTTTTTTTCTAATTTTCTTTTCAGGTCAGTTCAAAACGCGACGCTCTAGAAGAAAAATCAACCGGTGCTCGCAACGATTATTTGCTCAGCCTCGCCGCTGCCAATGCTCATCAAAACAGATATTACGCCGTAGATTTGCAAAATACAATGCAGGTAAATAAACAAAAAATGGAGAAAAAACGAAGTTTGCACTGAAAAAACTTTACGCAGTGAGAAATTTTTCAATCTTTGTTTTTTTTTTTTTTTTTTTTTTTTTTTCAGTATCTCGAGCAGGGTATGTACGAAAAAGTGACGGAATATTTGACCCTCATGGGACGCACAGAACTCCTCACTTGTTTAGCAACCCAAAACAGTTTTACCAAAATTCGCGATCAGGCACAACAGCTCACGAGGGAATACAATATACAATGCTGCTGTCTTTATTACCCGGTACTCAAGCTTCACATACAATACGATTACGAACCCTGCGACAACGATCCGGTCGATAGGTCAGTTGGAAAATTCATTTTTCAATCCCTTGTTGAAGTTTGCAACGTTGGAATGCAACGAAATTCTGTTTTTTCTTGAACAGAGCTCATGATTCTTGATTCATTTTTATTCAGGACAATAAAACGTTTTTTTTTGTAGAATCCAAACACAAAATCGATTGGAATATTGTTTTTGATTGAACAAACAATTAATAGAAAAACGTATTTTTCAACGTTGCAAGCTTCAGTGTCATTTACAGACGATTTCGAAGTTTGCATCGTTGGAACGCTACGAAATTATGATTTTTATTGAAATTCCGATTCAATATTTTGTCAGAACCATAAAACGTTTTTTTAAGGATCCAAACACAAAATCGGTACGAAAATTGTCATGATTTTTTTGATTGAATAAACAAGTAATGGAAAAACGTATTTTTCGGTGGACCCCAACGTTGCGAACTTGCTCAGTTATTGTGTGAAAAGAAATTTCTTGGAAACAGGACGAATGATATTTTTCCATGGGTTTTGTACAGAGTAACTGCCGATCATTCAGCAGCAACGACATTAGGTAAGGAAGCTAGACGATGGTCGACGAAAATTGCTCGTGAGGTCAATTGCGCTCGAGAGGCTGCCCGGAAGCTTCAAGCGTTGCAGCAAGTTCGAGAGGCTGGTCACAAAGTTAGTAGCTAATTGATAAAAATTTACGGTTCCAATTGGACGCCCGTTGCTTTTATCGCTGTTTTTTTTTAGACCGATCCGAACGATCCCAATGGGCCGGACGTCGACACAAAAATCGATGAACTCAAACAAACGATACGACGAGCAGAGACTGCCAAAATGGTCGCCGAGGCCCGAATCGAATGTCTCAGACTCGGTGGAGGTTCGTAGAAAACATTTCGCCCACGAGATTAAAATCCAAAACGATCAATTTCCAAAAAAAAATTGTTTTTCTCTTTTTCGCGTTTAGTCAACGTCGACGAATTTATGCAAGAGGCCGAGACACTGAGTGTCCACGATATGCCACGTTCGGCGAGTTCGCTCTCCGTCCGAACTGACGCGTCAGGCGCAGCGGTAATTTAATCGCAAATTTATTTTCCACTCAAAATTCTTCGCGTTTTCAAATTTCATTCTCACGATTTTCCTCCTCCAGGAACATCCATCCTCCGATTCGTTTTACGACAGTGACGGCGACGGTGGCAGCGATTTGACGACCGTCGAAAGACCCGGAAGCGGAAGGAACACGTCTCAAGGTCACGAGGACGATTCGGCCACGGAAGAGAGGGAGAGGCACGATAGCGCCGAAGTTGATGGTAAATTAATCGAGAAAAAAATCATTCAGACTTACAGAAACGTTGGGAATTGTTTTTAAACTTGTGAAATTCGTCCAGCGCTACTGGAGCAAGAGAAACAACGGATAGAACAAGTGACCGTTGGCTGGGACGATCCCACAGCCGTGGATTGGAGCAACGAGGATAAGGACGAGAGTACCGAGGGTCAGGATCCCTCCGACGTGGCTGCCGATCAACAACAAATATACAAGTGTACCGCGCTCTATTCCTACGCGGTAAGAATTTCCTTTTTCCTTCCTCATACAGGAAGCTATGTGACGGTGAACATTTTTTTTTTTCCAGTTTTCAATGTGCTTAGAATGTTCCAAATCATCGAAAAATCATATCTAGAAAAAATGTCCGGATGTGTGTGTGTGTGTATGTTCTGGCACTGCAAAATTCAAACGTTCATAACTCGAGAACGGTTTGAGCTACAGGGCTCCCGTTTTGCACAGATGTTAATCTATACAAGCTCTTCATTCTCTGAGAATTTTGTTGGAATTGCTAGGAAAATACGAATTCTACGGCATTTTGAAATTTTTAAAAAAGGGCGTCGACGCTGTAGTTTCTGCAAATTTTAAGATTTGTTACTAATTTTTTTTTTATAAATAGAGTATCATAATAGGAAGGTTGGTATTGAATTTGGGAAATATCGTTTGAACGGTTTGAAATTTATGATTTTTCGAATATTACGAAAATCAGAGTTTTTTGAAAAATCGTCCAACCGCTCTGATTTCTGTAAATTTTCTAAGATATTGTGTACAAGTCCGTACTTCCTCTTTACTTTCTGGAAATGTTGTCGAAATTATATAATTTAAATGCAAATACAAAAAACGCTGCAAATTCCAATTTGCAGCGTTTTTTTTTTTTTTTTCGAGATCGAAATTCCTCCATACGCCCGAGCTCCAGGAATTTATTTCCAAATATTTCGCAGGCACAAAATCCCGACGAGTTGTCGATAGTCGAGAGCGAGCAATTGGAAGTCGTGGGCGAGGGCGACGGCGACGGTTGGCTACGAGCCAGAAACTATCGAGGCGAAGAAGGCTTCGTGCCACAAAATTATCTCGACGTTGAACGAGAGGCCGTCGATGCCAACGGACTCACTTCCCACGGACACGGCCTGGTCCAGCAGATTTCATTCTCCTCCGTCGACTACACGATCGACGACCATGAAGCGGTCGATCCGGACGCTCATCTGTACGGAGATTCCACTGCCGACGAGATCATCACGGATTCGGCTCCTCCGAGCATCGCTCCGCCGCCTCCACCGCCGCCCGAACAAGAGGAGGAAATCGTCAAGCCAGTGCACAATCGTCACGAGGACACGGGCTTGTCGGACGTTGGAAATTTCTACTGCATCGCTCTCTACGATTACGACGCGACGTGCGACGAGGAACTCACTTTCCTCGAGGGTGACGTTCTGCGCGTTTTGCAACAGGAACCCCACGACGTCGACGACGGCTGGTGGGAAGGCGAGCTCCGCGGTCAACGAGGCCTATTCCCTTCGTTAGTCGTTGAACCCTGCGCCGCGGATGGCGCTCCGCTCACTCCCCAGGTTCGTACGCGATCACATCCATTATCTTCACCATTCTTTTTTTTTTTCAAACAAAATTTATTCCCCATAGGAAATGAACACTCCACCGAGCTCGGCGCCGCCGGTTTTCACTCCACCGGACGTCCCCGAGTACGCTCTCGAGGAAGAGCTCGCCCAGGCGATGATGAACGGTAAAAAAAAAAAAAACAAAAAACCAAAACAGTAAATTCTCAAAGTTTCTCACTCACTGATCGATTTTTCCGCAGTGTCGGGGCAGGAGGAGAACGTTCTGATGAATGGCGAACAACCCGAAGGTTTTGCTATCAAACTGACCAAGTTTCAGAAGGATCATTACGGTCAGCAATTCGGAGAGAACGAAAAACCGGAAGCTCCTGGAATAATAGGTAATTTGGTTAATATAAAAATTTCATTACGTTTCCTCGTTATGAGTCATTAATCCTTCGTCCCTGACTAACGCTGCTCAGTCTTCGAGGTGTCGGACGAGTCCGGCGAGCAGGTAATCGCGATTTTAATTTAAAAATTGACAACACAGATCGAGGAGGAAGAGTGAAGAGTAAAAAATTTAGTTTTCATTTGCACAAGATGGATGGACCCTCGTCACTGAAGTTCGCAACGTTGGGATCCCACGAAAAATACGTTTTCTCATTAATTGTTTGTTCAATTTAAAAAATCATGACAAAAAAAATCTTTTTATCGTCCCGACTAAATAGTGAATAAGAATCACGAGCTCTGCTCAAGAAAAATCAGAATTTCGTTGCATTCCAACGCTGTGAAAACTTGGACATATCGTGACGGAAACGATTTAACGGACGTTATTGCTCCAAAGGTAGGTGAAGAGGAAATAGCGGCACCAAAAAAGTCGATGGATAAAAAAGCAGCAGCCGAGGAGGTGGACGAGTTCGGGCTGGGAGTGGCGCAGATCGTAATAACAGCAGCGACGCCGATGGAGGAGATCGAGCATCCGTTTCCGGGCGAAGAGGCCGAGGGTGGTAAATCGGTCGATAAGAAATCGAGCGCCGAGGAGAAATCATCGAGCGTAGAAAACGGTTCTAAAGAAAAAGAGCCTGAAGTTTCAACGACCGAAGAAAAAGTAGCCGCGCAACCGGAACAAGTGAAAAGCGTCGTCGACGAGGTCGAGGAGAAATCGAGCGTCGACGATTTGCCAGCAGATTCGGCGCCCTTTCCCATAAGCAGCAGTTCCGGTAGCGAGGCAGACTCGACTTCCGGTCCAAGTACAGCCGACAATTCGCAGTCGCTGCCCTCGAGGAATACCGTCATCGAGACGCAGCAGCCTCTGGAGGAACAGCCGGACATAATCCCCGAGAAAATGTTGATCGGTGGCCGGGCCAGTATACCGGACGAGCTGCAACCGGACCAGTTAGAAAAGTTGCAAAATCTCAAAGAATCGAACGCCTAGGACTGACTGTACCTCGGAGAAGCTGATAATACGTGCTGCGAACTCGATCCTCCTGCCTTAAAAAAAAAACTGGCTCTTCCGAATAATCATCAGAACAAGTTTCACCATCTCTTGGAATTTTGGAAATCTCCTGAGCTTCTCGGGAGTAAAAACTAACGCGCGATTATTAACAACAAAAGCAAACAGCAACAACACCATTCCCTCATCCTTTCGCGTCGATATTTTTATGTTGATATTATCTACACAGACGAACAACAACAACAACAACAACAACAAACGACAAACACAAAAGCAAACAAATGAGATTAAGGAGGTTGGCTACACACAACGAGATTAAGAAAAATTTGAAATTATTAGAATTTGTTGAGTATATTCTTTAGTATTAAATATGAATATACAAATTTTTTAACATTTTTCTTCTACATAGTTTTCGAGTTATTCAACACTAGAGTTTACATGCATAAGCATAAAGATTCAGATATATATATATGGGTATATCTTTTGCATATTGTAAACTCGAATTATTCGACAACTATGTTGACGAAAAATTTGAAAAAAATTGTGTCATCGCATTCGATGCTAAAGAATGTTGTCACCAAATTTGATTTAATTCTTATTATATTGTCGTATGTAGCCAAT
Source organism: Hyposoter dolosus (assembly GCA_963921915.1). Taxonomy (NCBI): domain Eukaryota; kingdom Metazoa; phylum Arthropoda; class Insecta; order Hymenoptera; family Ichneumonidae; genus Hyposoter; species Hyposoter dolosus. The sequence continues at coordinate 11,906,359 of OY998138.1, forward strand.
CTCCTTAATGAGACAACTTTTTGCTAGGCGATAATCTAGTATACGTTATATATACATATATAAATACATACATACATATATATATATACATACACCAACACATGAATATATATCGAAAATAAGTTGCGATTTTTGCAACCTTATTTACAAAGTGCGGAATATCGACGATTATACCGTTCAACTGTACAGTCGTAAAGAGTAATAAACGAAACATTGTCGATAGCTGAACAGAGAGAACAAATCCCAGGCGCTAAACCGACACATTTAAACCTGATATACACATTTGGCGTTCATGTACATTATTAGGGCAATTACAGTCGTTTTCCGTGTGAAAAATCTTGTCTTTTATTCTTCAAAAATGAGGAAACGTCTCATATATCAATATATTGCTATTTATAAATGCATTCAACACTTTGGATTACGCTCAAGCTCGCTACGTTGGAATCCAACAAAGAATATTCCGTTTTTATCGATAATTTGTTGAATTTTTTCAATATACCGATCTTTTTGGATCGCCAAAGCGAGACAAAAGAATTTCGTTGCTTTCCAACCATGCAAACTTCAACGTCGTCCCTCTGGTCACCGGAAGTCAATGAGAAGTTTCAAGCCTGCATACGCAGCGCACCGTCCAATCTTATCGTCTCTCCGTTGAGCAGCGGATTCTCAACGATCGATTGGACCATCTGAGCGTACTCGTCCGGAGTACCCAGTCGCTGAGGAAACGGAATCGTTTTCGCGAGAAACGCTCGGACTTTGTCAGGCAACGAGCGCAACAACGGCGTGTCGAAAAGACCCGGCGCGATCGTCATCACTCGGATTCCCTGGCACGAGAGATCGCGCGCCAATGGCAAAGTCATTCCCACGATCGCTCCCTTCGACGCAGAATACGCAGCTTGGCCCATCTGCCCATCAAATGCCGCCACACTCGCCGTGTTCACCACTACGCCTCGCTGACCGTCCTCGTTCGGCCGGTTCTCTCCCATCAATCCAACGGACAGTCTTATCACGTTGAACGTTCCCACCGTATTGACCGTCAAGACTCTCGCAAAATCCTCCAGCAAGTGCGGCATCTTCTTGTTGAAATTGTAAGTTTTGTGCGCCACCGCGATTCCTGCTGCGTTTACCACTACGTCCAATTTATTGAACTTTTCCTTCGTCAGGGCCAGCGCCGCTGCCACATCCTTCTCCGAAGTCACCTGGAAAATTTTTAACAATGAAGCAGCTCGTTTTATCATTTTTCATCTTTATTCGGTATTCGTAGATGTTTTTTTTTTTTTTTATCTTTTTTTTTCACCATGACGCAATAGTTAGGAGATAAAATTCAAGACTCTGTTCGATTGATAATTTTTGACCCTGGAGTTTATCAGTAATTCCATTATTCAACAGTAATTGGCATTTTTCATTTTTTGCCGGTAATTTGATCGTTTGAATGCTGAAAAATAAAATGAAACAATGAGAAAAAATGTAATATTCATTTTTCACGGTGAAAAATGCAATTAAAAAAAATTGAGCACATAATCTTCGAATTTTTCACTATTTAGTGGGGATTTGGAGAACCCCTGGGTAGGGTCCTAGGGTTAAATTTTTGGCGATTAAACAGCTGATTGAATAAAATTTAATTATTCTTATCGAAAATGAATTTTTTCCTAAGAAAATCGAGATTTTTCCTTGATTCGTGATTAAAAACTGGAGTTAGACAAATATAATGACGATTTTAAATGGGAGGAAAAAATTTGTAGGATTTACGAGACTCACATCGACCGGAACGAATATCGCGTTATCACCGAGTTCTTCGGCGATGGCTTCGCCTTGGGAGGTAGGCAAATCAGCTATGACGACCTTGCCACCGTGTTTTACGAACCTCACTGCAGTCCCTCGGCCCAGGCCGGAAGCACCTCCAGTCACGAGAGTAACAATGCCCTAAAAAACAAGAGACGCAACAAAAACGTTCGATGAGCGTGGTGTCGATCGAATGTTCGATCAACGCATGGGTTCAAAGTCCGTGCGCTTTTCAAAATTTCGCCCGATTTTCTACACTCTTGTAAAATCACGATACCTTCAGCATTTTCGTCGATTATTTAGAAATTTAAAACAAGTGTAACGAAAAAATAAAGTCACTTGGGAATTATTGTTAAAAATTCGAGACCGCGTCGCTGGTTAAAAGTAACGGAAGTTGTCGTGCCGCTGGTCCCTTCCACACTGACTGCTCGCTCAGCGCTTTGTCCGCGTGTGCTCCTAACTCGGCTACGGCTACTCTCCAACTGCTCCAACTCGCTCGCTCACGCTTATTTATATCTATATCGTAACCGACGTTTTCAGAACATTTTGAGGCGTTCGGCACATGGCGGCTTCCTGCCCCATGACGCCATCTATTCAAACTCTCTGACGCGGCAATTATCTCGGATTTTAATTTTCTTTAACAGAGCGGAAATTCTTCCGGAGAATTAAAAACATTTTAAGCCGAATGAGAAAAATTCTACGATTTCTTAAGGCGGTTGGCTGTACACACAACAATGTTGCCATGTTGAAAGCATAGAAAAATTCGAAATGATTAGAATTTAATGAAATTTGGTGAGTATATTCTTCAGTATTAAATATGAATGTACAAATTTTTTAAGATTTTTCTTCTACATAGTTTCCGAGTAATTGAACACTAGAGTTTACAAGCATATAAGCATGGCATTCAGATATATATAGGAATATCTTTTGCATATTGCAAACTCCAATTATTCGACAACTATGTATACGAAAAATGTCGACCTCCTTAAAAAATAAAAATACTTTGTAACGCACACGCGTAAACGACGAAACGAGGTATGAGGCGTGTTTTGAATTTGGCGCATGCGTAAAAGTGTGTCCGCGCGTGCGCAGGCGTGAGCCGGTGGGTGGCGCCTCTCGTCGAGGCGTGTTGCAACTAAAATTTGAAAATTCAAGATCCCCCCGTGACGGAGAGGGCGGCGGCACCGCGGCGGCAGAACGCAGAAAGTCAACGGTTTGCGATGCTCGCCGACGTTGTTGCCCGCTCGATCTTGTTTATCCAGCGTTTTAGAGGCTTATTTCTTGATTCCGTATTCGTAAGCTCAAAGAGACTCGGTACTTGGAGCAAGAACCTTGATTCGTGATAATTCGGTGAGTCGGCGAGATTTAATAGAGAAAATAATCGACGAGCATTAAAAATTGAGTCGCCGCGAGAGAACGAAATCAACTGTCAGGCTCCGCGAGGCTGACACGGATTCCGGACCTCAAACATTGCGACCAGTCGCTCCAACGATAGTCCATCATGGTTTTCAACAAGCGCGACCTCGAGAAAGCGTTCTCGCCGAGCAAGGCGCGCAAAATAACCAAAAAAATTGGTCCAGCATCGACGGGGGGCTCGAGTTTAAAGCCAAGCACAAGCGGCAGCACGGACGGTCTCCGGAGCGACAATGGCTCAGCGGCAACGAGTATTCGCGTAATAGTCAGAGTAAGGCCTCCCAACGAGAAAGAATCTCAACGCGAGAATCATCGCTCCGTCATCAAAGTCATTGACGACAAGATGCTCATTTTCGATCCCAAAGAGGAGGAAAGTCCCTTTTTCTACAGAGGCGTCGCCCAAAAAGGTAGAGACTTGCTAAAGAAGCAAAACAAAGAATTAGAATTTATGTTCGACAGAGTTTTCGACGACAGCTGCACAAACTCCGAAGTATTCCTCGGCACGACCAAAGAAATCATCGCGAGTCTCTTGGACGGCTATAACTGTTCCGTCTTTGCGTACGGAGCCACGGGAGCCGGCAAGACGCACACCATGCTAGGAAACGACCAGGATCCTGGCATAACGTTCCGCACAATGACGGAGCTTTTTGCTCAGATCGAGGCTCAGAGCGAGGACAGAGATTTCAACCTGGGAGTGACGTACCTCGAAGTTTACAACGAGAACGTTTGCGACTTGCTCCACAAATCGGGCCCGCTCGCCGTCCGAGACGACGGCAGGCACGGAATCATCGTCGCCGGCTTGAAAATCATAACTATCCACAGTCCGGACGAGTTGTTGACTCTGCTCGCCAGAGGAAACAAAAACCGCACGCAGCATCCGACCGACGCCAACGAAGAGAGCAGTCGCAGTCACGCTGTTTTCCAGGCAAGTTTTTTTTTGCTTCTCCTCCAGTTTTTCAACTTTCGATGCTGCAATTTAACGGTTTTTGAGCTTGCAACATCGACGGGAGCTGAAACTTTTGCTCGTTTAGAAATTTCATAATATTTTCAATTTCTGACTAACCCTTAATAGTCACACCTCCGAATTGTGACGTGATAGTCATGGCGAGTGTTATGAAAAGCTCGCTCACTTTGAAAGGCGATAAATGATTGAAAAATCGTAAAAAAAAAAAATGAAATAAAAATACTGCAATGTATTTTCAACCCTTGAGTAACGACCGTGATGATTGTATTCAATTCGTGCAATTTTTAATATTAAAAAAATATCGAAACAAAAAAATTCTGCAAAAATGACTTTTTTTTTTTTTACAAAAAATGATGCAGAAATTGTAATTTTCAATGGAAAAAAAAAAAATAATCGTTTCATAAGTCTGAAATAGCATGCTTTCAGGTGGGACTGGTTAAATTAGCGACCGTTCCAATAATCTCAAAATTTCTATTACGTATCGTCGGTCGAAAGCGGCTGCGATAAAATTAACCCCCAGTGACCATTAAGGGTTAAAACTTTGATACAAAATTTTTCGAAAATCTGAGGAAAAACGTGTCGAGAACACGGGTTTTGTATCAAAAGTCATTTTCTCTTTTTTTTTTTGAGCGCCAAATCTGGTGGCCGGGTCAATTTGACCCAGGATCCACGCGCGACGATTAAATCGATTTCTAACAATGATTCGTCGACTCTAGGTATACGTCAATATAACGAACAAGCTGGACGGTCAAAAGCGAAACGTGAAATTGTCGATGATAGATTTGGCGGGATCGGAGAGAGCCTCGGCGACTGGATGCAAAGGGGCGCGTTTCAAGGAAGGAGCCAACATCAACAAATCGCTTCTAGCCCTTGGAAATTGTATAAATAATCTTGCCGACGGGATAAAGCACATACCGTACAGAGACTCGAAACTCACGCGTTTGCTGAAAGATTCCCTGGGCGGTAATTGTCAAACCGTGATGATAGCCAACGTCGGGCCTTCCAGTCTGAGCTTCGAGGACACGTACAATACTCTGAGGTACGCGAATCGAGCGAAAAAAATAAAATTGAACATCAAGAAGAACATTGTATCGTGTCAAATGCACGTCACCGGTTACATCAAGCTGGTGAAGGAGCAAAATAAGGAAATCGAGATGCTGAAGCAAAAGTTGTTGGCTCTGGAGAGCCGGTCGATCGGGGGAACCGTGGCTGGATCGCCGGAGACACGAGCTCCGAAAGATCCGAGAGCCGAGGAGCTCGAGAAAGAATTTGCGGAGATTCGGGACAACATGATCCAGCTCTATCGGTCGAGAGCTCAGCTAAACGAAAAGATTTTGTCTTTGCAGAGCGCCGACAAGATTCTCTGTTGCAGAATCCAGTACAAAATAGCGGCGGACAAGCGGCTGCGAAACTTGACAGCGACGGTCGACGCGATGAGCTACGACGAACAAAACGCCAGTGGAAAATCTCGCGTAAACAAATCGCTCTCTCATTTCAAACGCCAACGCGAAGTCGTTAAGCTGCAGATGCAATCGGCCTGGAACGATCTCCAGACTATCGAAACGCAAATCGAAGCCCTGAACGCGACTCTCGCGACGAAAAAATTCGCGGATACAATGCTCAAAATGCTCGAACCGAACGAACTGCAACGATGCGAAATGGAGAAAATTCGATACCAACAACAATTCGAACACGCGAAAAAAGTCAGCAGCCTCCAACAGTGCGAAATGCAGTCGATCGACACAACCAACCGTAGCATGAGTTCGACCTTGCAGAATTATTACAACATGATGCGAGGCTACGGAATTATGACGGATAAAATGAAGCAGGAATTCAAGCAATTGGTCAAGTCCCTCGAAGGAGTTCGTAACATCAAATGGGCAAAGTCAGAAACTGACGAATACTCACCGGAGGATTCTTACGTTTTGACGTGCCTCAGTACCGAGGAGCTCGACGATCCATTGAACAGCCAAATGCCTATTTATCGAGCTTCTTACCTCGAGGACGAGGAAACGAATCAGGAGCCTCTACAGCCGAAGCCCTTGGCGATCCTCCAGAACGGCGACGCCGCCACGCCGCCATCGCGAGACTCCGAAAAGCCTCAAACGACGCCACCGGCGACAGTTTCCTTGAACTCAACGATGACCCTCGACGAAGAGACTCAATCGAGCCAAGAAACAAACGAGGATCCAACCGCCAGCACCGCCGACGCCACCGCCGCCGCCATCAAGGCCAATCAGCTCAACAACACGTTCAATCTCATGGAAAACAAATCCGCAAAGAAACGAACGATCGCCGATAAAACGAGCAGCCAAACGCCGGTCAAACAAGCGAAGAAAATTTCCCCGAAGCAGCGACCCGCCCTGACCAACGGCTCGACGACGACGACGACGACGACGACGACCGGAAAAGAAAACAACGGTTGTCTGCCGAACGGAAACAGCAAGCCTGCCTCTGTCATGAGCGCCAAGAGCATAGCGATCCTGAACAAACTCAAAGCCGACAGACTGAAACTCTTGCCCCAGTTGTCGAGCACGCCCTCGGAAAGCGGAACCGGGGACGGTTCGCTGTGCAACAAAGCTGTCAGAGCAAAAGAGCGACGAGGACTGATCGGTGCGTCACATCCGTATCAGAAAGTAAATGCCAAGCCAAAGTGAGTTGCGCACGATTATTATCTCATTTTTCAAGAAATATTCATTCGTCACGAAAACAACAACGTCGCGTATTAGTCGAATGCGTTGCACGCACGTTGCTTACTTTTCAACCGAATGCAAAGAACCTCGATTCACAGAACAAACCATTTTTTTTCCAGAACTACCTCGAGCGCGCCATCCTCTAGAGTACCCTGGTAGGCAATTATTCCTGTTACCCTCCCACGCGCTCGAGCGCGGCCAAACATTTAAAACGCCATTTCCACAAAAATTAAATTCGAAGATAAAACTGTATATATATATATATTTTAAATGTACACCATAAAGACTTGACAGAACTGATAGAGTATAGAGGTCGGACAAAAAACAATGTATAACTATTTTATATTCCTGGCCTCGTCTGCACCAGGCATTTCCGATAATCCGCTAAGGTTACGAGGCTAACTTTCCAAACGATCGGTTGTTCTAAGCAGCCGAACGCTTTCGAGATTAAAAAACAAACAAAAAAGACTTGCATTGTGACTGCATGAAGATGCGACTATTTACGACCCTCCAATCGTTAGATTTTTTTTCTTTCTTATTCGATTTGCAATGCCAGTTTATTACAATGATCAAACTTTAAATTGACACTATTTTTATAAGCGAATTAATGTTATACATATATTTTTTGTTTTTTTAAACAGTGACCGCTTTAACGGTAACATACACTATAAGAGAAAGAGAGTGTTAGTATTAGCCGTTTTGTATTTTGATAAAAACAACCATTAAAATGTATGCTTTATGAAATTTTTTTTAAATACAACCATTCAAATATTTAATATTTATGAATTTCGGGTTCTACGAAACCGTGTCACAAACCAAAATATATCACACGCCATACGCTTAAATTTTGCAAACAAAAATTACACAAAAAAATAAACAAACCCAAACAAAATTTAACAAACAAACGAAAATAAAGAAAATAATATGAAAATTCTTCTGGTTTGTGATGTTTGTTTTTCACATTTTTGTGAAGTGGGGCCATTCGTATAAAAATTTCGTACATTTTATTGAATAAAATAAAATTCTTCTTGTTTGTGATATTATTTAAAGAGACGAATATTGTGATATTACGTCGCGGCACCATATCACAAAAAAAATATCGAAAAAACAATTGCCATACGTCTAAATATCATATGCTTGAATTTTGCAAATAAAAAAATAAAACAAAAACATGTGGGCTGATTATTTGATAAAATAAAAATTTTTGTTTGTGAAATTATGTCGCGTCTACGAATTTTGAGCTGGGTGGGGAGCATCAACGAAGAAAAGTTTTTGCACTGCCAGCCTTCAGACCTGGGAATTTTGCATTATTGCTCAGCGTGTCCTTGAAAATGAAAAAGAATAATTAACGAGATTTCGAACATAATAGAAATGTATGTTGGTCCTCGACAGCGTACTCACGTATTCGTCCAGAGCACGAAGAACGAGCTTCACTGAATCGAAGATTCCAGGCTCCGCAGCTGGCAATTGACGCGATTGCTTACGATCGATGGAATTATCGATCTCGATCGATCGAACAACGAGGCGAACGAGTGCAGCAGAAAAGCGAGACATTCCAGAGACGCCAAGACACTTACCGTATCGATCGCACTGTAACATTTTTTTTCTCACTTTTATCTCGCGATATTCGGTGCGTGGAAGTTGGACTTTGCATTGAAAAATTTCCGTGAAAATGAAGCAATTTTAATGCCACACGAAAAAAATACGATTCTCGATTATTTTTCATCATTTTTTAAGCAGCGAATTGTATGGATCTCACGGATACAACAAAGAAATTATTTCCAGCGCAAAATATTACAACGAATTCTTCGAAAAGCCACAAAATGTTTATTCTTCATTTTTATTCGAAAAAAAAAACTTTTCCCATTTTTTTTGGTACATTTCGCAAAGACCTCACTCCGGGGCAGCGAGCAAATATTTTTTCAGACACTGTCGATTCCAGAGAATATATTTGCCAGATAATCGATCAAGCTCCCGCAAATCCGAGCCTCGGAGCTCGGCAAGCTCTCATTTCGTTCAGATCGCGTCCAAACTTGAGACAATTTTCTAACAACGTTGCTTCATCATATTTCCACAAAAACAGGTGGCCCATTGTCTCGGAGTCGCTCCACTTGGTCGCTAGGCGGTCGTCGACTGCTCCAGAGAGCTTCAAGGCTCAAGGCTTTATCAATTGTGTACATTGGACCTCGATTTTTATCCAAATTCCCAGTAAACCAGGCGTAATATCGGGTACGAGATACTCCCACGGTACTGCTACGGTACTGAAATGAAATACTAGCGCCACGACGTATCGGTACGGTGGCAGTACGTGTTACCACAGTACGGCGTACCACTGCTGTACCGATACTATGTACTGTTCGCCAACTTGATACGTTTTCCACAGAAGTGACGCTACCGTACCGGTACGGCGTATTGAAAATGTACCGTTCGCCACTTTGGTATATTTTGTTTGCTGGGTACGAGAGGCTGCGGCCAGGGAGATCGGTCGTTGGCGGCATCTCTCGGGATTTCGATTGCACTTACTGATCACTCTTATCGTACATATCATAAAGGTAGAACGTACAATTGTGTATTACATATGTGCAATAAAGAGTATATCGAGAAAGGAAAAATAAGTAAAATTTGTCGTGTAGGTTGTTAAAATGGACAATTTATAAAATAGTAATGAGTCGCTCGATACTTTTCGTTTCGGTTTACCTGGAACGGTATCGCGGGCTTATCGCGTAGTTATAATTTGAACGAAACGTCATTGAAATTACGGGATTATTCGCGAACCAGTGACACAGGCAAAAAAAGAAACAAAAAAAATATAAACTGAAAAGTATCGAAGGTTAGGAACGTCCTCTGCTGCTGCTTTGTGTCGTCATTGTCAAAATACGTACATAATATATTGTTCCCGTGTGCGCGAGGATGAAAATACGCCCTGCTAGTTATAGTGTCAAAGCGAAAAGTCATCGCGAGCCAAGGGCAGAGTGAAAAACAAATCATAATAATAAAGGAAAACGGTGCGTGATCGTGACTGGAAGAAATGTGGAAAATGGAGTGCGAGGATACGTTACAATCGATGCCAGAATTGACGAGATCTTTGAGCCTCATAGTTTCGGGAATGAGCGAGGACGACGTCGCCAAAGGTTGGAGCAATCTCCGGGAACTGGAAGAGAGCAGCGCGCTTCAAAGTTCGGTAAATCTTTACGAGGCCAAATTCATTATGCGACGAATCTTGCGAGGTAGAGTTTTAAACATTCACCAAGTCCCTAAACTCATGGTTTACTTTGCCAAATACGTGAAAAAAAAACTCGATCAACCCGCGGACGACGACGATCCCATTGTCAACGATTTCGTCGCGTTCGTCCAAGCGGCCGGTGACAAGGACGTCACGTTGTTGCTATCCATGGTCGAGATACTACGCGATTATCCGATGTACGGAGGCAGCTTGGCCGGCACGGCAAAAGCCTGCCGAGCCATCGTCAACAGTCTCGGCACTTTTCAAATGCCCTCGAGCGCCGCGGAAGTGATTCAGTTTCGCGAGAGCGCGTACAAAATCAGAGAAGCCCTCAGAACAATTTGTAAGAGCGGCACGGGCTTCGGAGGCTCGGATCTCATGACCGTTTGCCTGGAGACCGTTTACGCGATGATTTCAGACACGGAGAGAGCGACGGAGCCCGGACCGGGCTTGATAGCCTTGCTGGAGCTCGTGGAGACAAAATACATAAGCCAAGCGGTAAAATGGATCATGACCGAGTCGAGAAGCGACGCACAATTGGAAAGAGCGCTGCGAGTGCTTTGCTACTGGATTCCCAACTGGCTGAAGATCGACCACCTGAGTCTGTGGATTATGGAATTTATGACCGGCTTTGAGAACGCCGAGAAGTTTGTCATTCTCGACGCCGTGGCTACGGCTCATCTCGGCAAAATTCTGGGCTGCGTTCCCTTGCCAATGTCCACATTACACGCCACGCTGTTGGCCACGATAATCCTGCGACGTCAGGCCCATCCGCGGCTTTTTCATCAACTGCTGAAACGCCTGAAACACGTTTTTATCTTATTGGCTCACCAATCTACCGAGACCGCACGCAGGTGTCTCCAGGATCTCGTCGACGTGACCAAAGCGCTGATGGAACGATTCTACGGACATCCCCTCGTCTACGAAGACCTAGAAAAATCCTTTCCCGTCCCCCCGTTCAGGGACAGCGTCGTTGCTTATCGAGACGAACACGTTTGGTCCTCCGATTACGACGCTTTCACATCTTCCTCGTCTTCCTCTTCCAGTCCCCCTCGCCCCGACTCGACGTGCAATCCTTCCCTCGCCCTCGCCTCACCCGAACATGGAAAAGTCGGCCTCAACAATCTCGGGAACACTTGCTACATGAACAGCGTTCTCCAAGCACTCGCCATGACGAAACAGTTCAGTCAAGAAGTGATGAGCTACCAACCGGTCACGTTTTCCCCGCCAGACGACTCCGCACTGAGCATTATTGCCACATCCGCCGAACAAGTAGCTCAAATAATGCCCAAACTTCAGGATCTCTTTGCTTTGCTCTTTTATTCACCCAGACGAAGCTTATCACCTTCTGAGATCCTCATTGCTTCGAGGCCCGAGTATTTCACGCCCAGACAGCAACAGGACAGCTCGGAATTTTTATGGTTCATTTTTTTAAAATTTTATCTTGGATTCTTATCCCATTCACAAATTTCCTCGTTTTTATCATTTTTACCGATGATTTTTCTTTCCTCAGTCATTTACTCGACGTGCTGTACGAGCAAGAAAAAAGTATTTTGAGAAAATCGGCCTTGGCAACCGAAGAATCCACCGCAGCGGCGACGAGAAGCAAAGGAAAACGAAGCAGAGAAGTCACAGCGGCCGATCGTGGCTGCATCAAAAGATGGACAACAGAGGAAGATCTGAGCGAGGGAGGGATCCCTTTGGAACGTAAAACGAGTCAGTCCTTGGGGGATTTCACGCAAGGTATAGCTATTTTGCTTCCTCATAGAGGGAGTTATGTGACGGTGAAGTTTTTTTTCCAGTTTTCAGTCTCAATGTGCTTAAAATTTTCTAAAACATCAAAAAATCATTTCTAGAAAAAATGTCCGGATGTGTGTGTGTGTGTGTATGTTCTGGCACTGCAAAATTCAAACGTTCGTAAATTGAGAACGGTTTGAGCTACAGGGCTCCCGTTTTGCACAGATGTTAATCTATACGAGCTCTTAATTGTCTGATAATTTTGTTGGAATTGCTACAAAAATACGAATTCTACGGTATTTTGAAATTTTCAAAAAAAAATTTCGACGCTGTAACTTGCGCAAATTTCAAGATTTATTACTAATTTTTTTTTTTTAAATAGAGTATCATAATAGGAAGGTTGGTATTGAATTTGGAAAATATCGGTTGAACGGTTGAAATTTTACGATTTTTCGAATTTTACGAAAATCTGAGTTTTTTGAAAAATCGTCCGACCACTCTAATTTCTGCAAATTTTCTAAGATATTGTGTACAAGTCTGTACTTTCTCTATACTTTCTCGAAAAGTTGTCGAAATTATATATTTTAAATGGAAATACAAAAAACGCTGCAAATTTAAATTTGCAAATTGCTTCCTCAAAATTCTCAAGATGCACGATGCGCGAAGCTTCCTCGATGAGGAAGCCAAAATAAAAAATATAGTTCCTCAAAGACAAAAATTTGAACATCGTGTTTTTAATTCTGCCAGGCCCGTAACTCCACAAGCAAGGGACTCATCGAAAAGTCGTTGTTTCTTTTTCAGCTAGCGACGACGTCGACGAAGAAATAGGAAGGGAGACGCGGACATGTGGAGAAGGTTTGAGCGATTGTCATTCGGACTCGACCGACAGTGGGATCCAGTCGGTGGACGGCCACGCGGGGCTCATTGGGAACAGCAACGCGACAGAAGTGTTGGCAAAATCGATTCTGGTTCATCGGGTTTTTGGGGGCGAGTCAAAAATTACTTATCAATGCGCTCAATGCGACACAAGTTCCCACAACAATGACACCTTCCGCGACATCCAGCTCTGCTTCCCAGAGGAAATAACCGACAACCAGGAAGTCTCGGTGCAGGATCTCATGAATTATTACTTAACACCGGAAAAGCTTACCGGAGAGAACAAATACCGTTGCGACAAATGTACCAAGCTCTGCGACGCTCAGCGAATGATTAAGATTCTCCGAGCACCGGTTCACCTGATCCTCACACTAAAGCATTTCCACTACGACCCAGAGACGCGATTGCGAACGAAATTGCGTCACAAAGTGACGTACAACGAGACGATCAAATTGCCAGTTTCCCAAAACTATACGAGCGACTTTTCCACGACGACGACGACGACGACGACGACGACGACGACCCCAGGCTCGAGTTCGATGAGCTCGAGTATCGCGGAGACTTACAAACTGTACGCAGCGGTGGTCCATTCCGGTTACAGCATGGACTACGGTCACTACGTCACGTACGCTCGAGACTCCAAAGAAAATTGGTTCAAGTTCAACGACAGTTTCGTCTCTCGAACGAGTCTCGACGACTTCAACGCTCTCGAGCCTCCCGTGACTCCCTACATATTGTTTTACGAGAAAATAAACTCCGAGGGCAATTCGGACGACAAAGGAGACGATGAAAAGCCAGATTTGTCAAGTTTGAGCAAGCACGTGAAAGATTTGGTGGAGAAAGATCGTCGGGCTTACGAGGAGGAGATCAGACAACAGTCGGAAAAGAAACGTTCGCAAAGAACAAGTCCCGGAGGTCATTCGATCGCCCCGTCGATAAGACGTCACGACAATTCCGACGACGAGAATCCCCCGCCGAGTAGCTGCAGAGGCCACATCGATATGCCGTCCAATCGTTTCCTCTTTTAAGCCTTTTCCCTCCTCACGCCCTTCCTTTTCAATACTCATCCAATCGTCGTCTCTCTTTTTTTATTCCTTCGCGACCCTCCTCCTCCTCTGTCACTTTCGTGCGACCCCAGATCCCGCTAAATTTTTTATCTGTATATATTCTACTCGTTTTAATCCTCCGTCTTCGAAACATCATTAAGTTAACAAACGCGAAATAAAGAGATTAAACAAACACGAAATAAATTTAAATATAGTTCAAAACTAATTGATTAAATGCGGTTGGAAATCTGTGATACATATGTAACATTTGTACTGTCGCATTGACAATATCGAGCATCTTATAAATACAGTATTCGATTACGAATGTTGCTAAATATTTACTTATCGTTCACCTTGTTTCGTCCAATTTATTCTTCCACCAAAAAATACGAGATTGACCCTTCGAGTACACACTGGGTCATTTTGACCCGAACACTATTCCGTCACTAAATAGTATTGATAATTCACTACAAAAAAAGCACATTTACCGGAATACAACGAGTCGAAAAACACCTTGGGTCAAATTGACCCAGTGTGTATAGGAGGTGTGCACTCGAAGGGTTAGTAACCAATTATTTATCATTTTTCCCTGATAATAATATTAATAATAACTCTCAGTAGACACACATGGGTCTGGGGTACCCATTCAGAGAATGTCGTGAATTTCTCGTTTTTCCTATCGATTACCATTAATTAACAATCATAAAAAAAAATTTTTATCCATCACCCAGTGCAGGCTCTCGTTCCAGAGATTCAAAACTACTTTCCTGAATTTTTTCCGATTTTTTAAACGATTCCAAGTACAGTAAAAAACGGTAGGACACCCCAGACCCATGTGTGTCTAGGGAGGTGCACTAGCAGTAATATTTACTATCATTACAATTATTGGATTGATTATTATAATTTTCACTGGTAAAATACGAGATTTTCATTAATTTGTTTATTTGAAATAATAATAACTCGAATTATTAGTGAACAGAAAGTAAAAAAAAAAAGCGAGGTATAAAAGGAAAGGGTAGGAAAAGTCTGACGATTTCGTTATATATTAGTCTTTAATCTTCGTTAACGATCGACATACGTGATTATCCTGTATTATACATTAAAAGTATGCATCTGTACAAAGTACATCGATGGGTTGGTGAAACCGATCAATGCGTGTGGGTTTCACCGGTTGGAAGATGAGGAAGGGGAGGGCGAGAGGGAGCAGATCGCCAAGGTTTTGCGCTTTATTTGTTCCATGTGTCAGTGAGATAGATAACCGAAGGCTTTTTTTTCGTTCAAGCGGAAACTGCAAAGTCCTCGTAGTATCGAAATTCCGCTTGGTTGCTTCCCCTCTTTCCAGCACTGTTACGTTTGGCCTGCTCCGTGTTTTATTTCGTCTATACATTTGGATTCGGCCGCAGAACCAGTGGAGAATCCGTCCCTTTGGTTTCCTTGTCGGTCGAAAATGTCACTTGGTTCGTGGCGCTAGTTTCGTCTGAAAATTAGAGGGAACACGAATTCGGAACGCAGTTCCAATTCCACTCCGCGATCTTTTTTTTCGATTCGCTATTTCGCACGTTTTTATTTACCTGTCGAGATTGTGCCCTGATTCGAAATACTGTCGCGCTTTTGGTCCGGAAATTGCACGTGTTTTTTCGCACTTTTTGAACCGCTCGGAGCCAAACTTTTGTCGAAAAGCGACATGATTATCGTTTGGTTGTTGTGCGGAACGGTCGGACTTTGGGACGGACTGGCGGTCGTCGTTCCTGTCGCGCTTGCGCCCTTAGCTTCTCCGCTTGTTGTCAAAGCTCGCCGAGAACCCCGGGAACTCAAGCACGAAGTTGCCGTCGTCGTCGTTGGTTGCGCTGCGTACCGTATCACCGGTATCTGAAAATGTTTGTTTTTCTTCTTCAATTCTCGCGTAAATTGATGTTTCAGTCAAAGGCACAGTTCGCCGAATCGATCTCGTGGACGCGCCTTGTTTATTTTCGTGTTTTTGCTTTTAATTTACGGAACGAAACGAAACTTTTCGTTCGACCGAGTCGAAAAGTAATTAACTATCGATAAATTCGTGTTTTCTTGTGTTTTGCCATACGCACCCGATGCTCGCAGTCGTCGATGGCACGACCACGGCCCGCGACGTATTCCTGGTACTGCGAAATAACGCAGAGCAACGAATACACCTGTAAACACATTCGCATCTCTTTGCAATAATTACTAGGAACTCGTTGCCTCATCTCAAAGAGATACGGCTTCGATATCGAGCATAAAAGCTGTAGAAAGGGACAAAGTGAATGAAACGAAAGAGTTTTATTAAGGAGGTTGGCTACATACGACAATATGATAACAATTTAATAAAATTTTGTCATGACATTCTTTAGCATCAAATACGATGACACTATTTTTGCCAAATTTTTCGTCTACATAGTTTTCGAATAATTGGAGTTTACAATATGCAAAAGATATACCTATATATATCTGAATCCTATGCTTATGCATGTAAACTCTAGTGTTTAATAACTCGAAAACTATGTAGAAGAAAAATCTTAAAAAATGTGTATATTCATATTTAATACTAAAGAATATACTCACCAAATTTCATTAAATTCATTGTTCTGTCTTTAAGATGGTGGATCAGCCACCTCGAATTTTCGAAACTAAAATTCTTCGATGTCGTTTGACTAATCAAAAAAAGGCTCTGTCAGCGTACGCAGGACGATGGCAAAAATCCGCTGCGAAGACGCTTACTCGGAAAACAATTCGCGAAAAAATAGAAGAGTGTCGATGTAAACAAAACAAAATGGTGGAAGTGTGCTTGTGTACAAACAAACAGAAGTTGAGAACGAGGGAAAAAGTGATCGTGTGTGGCAACGACGTTTCCTTAAATCACAACGAGCTCTGGTTTCGAGTTTTTCCAGGAAATTTTCGAGCATGACTCCTTGAAATTGCCAACACTTTAATTATCGGACGGTGAAAAGTACAAAATTTACGATGGAAACTCACGTTCAAGCAGAGTAGAAAAAAGTCGAGAGTGTAGACGAGTGCGGTGATTGGTTCGAAGCCTTGCTGAAACAGATGAAAGTTGGTGGCCTGAGGTGAAAAAATAGAAAACAACGAAAAAGGCGAATGCATTTGATCGATTGAAGGTAAACCGTTTGAGATTATTGCCAACTCGTCCGTGAACGAATTCGCGTTCGTTATAAAGAGAGTGCAGCTCTCCTCCATCGCAGTTTGTTCACCAACGAGAAAATTCATTAATCACTCAACCGCGAACTCGTCCGAGACGAATTATTTCTTCATTCGCAGATTCCCACGTCGCTGCGATACAAAAAACAATCGAAAAACTTTGTGTGCGCCCGCGGACGATGACGCGACATAATATCACATGCATGTGACATTACTTGCTGAAAATATCACAAAAAAATACATCACAACAAAAAATATCACATACAAGAAGAATTTTGTTTTATTTTGTAATAATGCACATCATTTTTATGGAAATGGCCCCACCCCACATAAATGTGAAAAAAATATCACAAACCAGAAGAATTTTATATCATTTTATTTACTTTTGTTTGTGATTTTTTTTGTTTG
This sequence comes from Hyposoter dolosus, assembly GCA_963921915.1. Classification (NCBI taxonomy): domain Eukaryota; kingdom Metazoa; phylum Arthropoda; class Insecta; order Hymenoptera; family Ichneumonidae; genus Hyposoter; species Hyposoter dolosus. The sequence goes on from OY998138.1 coordinate 11,923,666, forward strand.
TAAAAATTAAGCGCATAATATGTAGATGTGATATATTTTTTGTGATGTTTGTGATATCTGTGTGATATTTTTTGTGATATTTTTGTGATGTTTTTTTGTGATGTTTTTGTGATTTTTTTTTGTGATACTTTTGTCTGTGATATGGTGTGTCGTAGAACCCGCCCGCGAGCGATTTGAACGATTCGCTGGCATGCATCGTGGTCGTTTTTCAGCACAAATCACTTGTTGCTCTTAATTAGCCATTCATATTTTTCCCGTCTCTCCCGTAAAAAGAAACAATGCTGCTGCTGCCTTTTTGCTCTTTCCACAAAGGCATTCTGGCGCGGATAAAATGAAAAAAACGTCCGACTCACCGAACCGAAGAGGTAAAAGGTGTGAACAACGTCGATCAAACTGCATGCCGCGACGTTGACGAGCCACGGCAACAAATAGCTACGACGATCCTGAAAATACCCCGGGTTCATATTTAATTAATCTCTCTCGCTTTCTCCTCCTCCTTTTTCTTCTTACAAATTCTCGTGATTTCTTATTACCGAGAAATTCTTGAAAATATGAAAAATAACAATTACGCTTTTGTATGTAATTAATTAATTAATTAATTAATTAAAATGAATAAAACAAAATCCATCATTTTTTTTTCTTCTCTCGTTCTTTTCGCTTTTTTAAACAAAAGTCAAAGTCACAACAAGACGAAACTTTGCTTAATTAATTAAAGTTGTTCATTAAGAAAATGCAAAAAAAAAATGCGAAACGTCAAATTGGCGAAAATTTCAAAGCGACCGAGGATTTTATGAGGCAAAGGGAAAAAAATAAATTTTTATCTTCAACTCACACGTGCCGTTTACTCGAAATTCGGAAATGCAAATTTCGAAATTCGGGATTTAATTACTTTTACAAATAAAATCGACGGAGTGAAAAATTTTGAGAAAATTTTGTGTTTTTTCGTCGATTTGGCAACTTTTACGATTTCGAAAATCGTGTATATCAGAATTTTTCGAAAATGTTGTCGGATATCGTAGAAGAGCCGCGAATAGATTTTCAGGGATTGATTTTTTTTTTCTATCGAGAAACTTAACGTTGTTTCGCGTTTGTCAGTTCGCTTTTTGCGTGACACGTTCTAAATCCCGTGTCACTTGGTATACGAGGCGAGAATTTCCCGATAACTCATTTATCAATATCGGTCAAACCGTTTAAGCTCAACGCGGGAATGAAAAATCCAACATTCGATGTTACGCGCGCCAACTTTCGCTGTTGTCTGACGCGCTCGAGTGAAACTTTGGGCATTATTATTTCGGAGGCAAATTCGACCGCGCTAGTTTAATTTTCCATTAATTTCGATTAAAATTCTGTCGGATCGCCTTAAAGGTTTCGATCGTTGAAATGCAACGAAATTTTGTTTTTTCTTGAGCAGAGCTCGTCATTTTTATTTAATATTTAGTCAGGACGATAAAACAATTTTTTTTCAGGATCAAAATACAAAATCGGTAGGAAAATTGTCATGATTTTTTTGATTCAACAAACAATTGATAGAAAAACGTATTTATCGATTACGTTGAATTTCGCATCGTTGGAAAGTAACGAAATTTAGTTTTTTCTTTGGCAAAGTTAATTATTAACCCTTCGAGTGTACACTGGGTCATTTTGACCCGAAAAATTTTCCGTCACCGATTCTTTGGCATTTAACGACAACGTCTTGGCATTTAATTTTCGTTTTCGTCAAAAAATAAATTCAGTGCCAAAAAATTTGGATAATTCCCTACAAAAAACGTCTCTAAACAAAAAAAAAACAAAAAGTGCATATTTACCGGAATATAATGATTTGTAAAACGCCTCGGGTCAGATTAACCCGATATGCACTCCCAGGTGATAAAACGATCGATTTTCGCGACCCGAAAAGTAAATCGGTTCGAAAAATTTGAATGATTTTGAAAATTGAACAAATCGTCGATAAAAACGAAATATTTTCGTTGCATTCCAACGTTCCGAACTCCAACGTGCTTTAAGGACGTTAAGGGGTTTCTCTGAAGGATTCTATGGTTTCCCCATGGAAAATGATCGACCCAGCCCCAAGTTGGTCTATATATAGGACAAAGGCGTGTTTGTGTACAACGGGGTAGTGACAAGTCCTCGCCGATTGCGGATTCATTCTGTAACAGCGTTCACGAGTCAACAAGCGTGCTCTAATTAAGTGGCGCGTCGGGGAAGGGATATGCGGAGGAGGGAGGGTCGGGCGCAGCGCTCGCGGAGTTAGGATTGATTGCATTTCATTCAAAGAAGAATTTTCGTGCAAAGAGAGCTCTGTCCCGAGTTTGACGAAGCCATAGAGTTCGGAATTGGATCCGCGAATGTCGGCGGTCCATACTAAACACAAAACGACGCCGTACATTTTCAGCGCGGGAATAAAAAGCAGAGAATATCGAGTGTTGCACTTTTCCTGCATCATTTCAATAAAAACGCCAGTCATTTTAATGGGAACCCCATTATGGGGTCGGGTGATGTTCCCGGGGAATCGGGTTACGAGCTATTTTTCAATTTTCTTCTTTTCCCCATAATTGCATTAAAAAACGTCCTCACCGTTTATTTTTCTCATTATTTTTAATTTTTTTTTTTTTTTTTTCAATATTTGCTCTCCGCTCGAGTCGTTGGCGTTGTCGGCGAATTATTTCTGCCTCGAAGAATTAGTAAATTGTAGGATTCGCCCCGATTCCGCGAAATAAAATAAAAAAAATAATATCTCGCGAAGACGGAGAGAAAAATTGATAAGAAAATTTTATCCCATTGTGGAGAAAATGAGAATGAAGGAATCATACGCTTTCGCGCTACGTTGTCATGCTCCGTCGAACGCGCGTTAAGTATAAATTCCATTTTTACGTTTTCGCATTTCTTTCCGCGTTCGTCCTGCTTCTATTTCGCTTGGCAATAAAAAAAAAAGTTTTTTTTTTCAATTCATAACTCCATTTGCTAAGGCAACGATCGATTTGCCTCTCGCAGCATCGATCAAACACAAAAACTCTGGGCTTTTTATGACGTTGCAGTTTGCATCGTTGGAATGCAACGAAACTCTTTTTTTTATTCAATATTTAGTCAGGAACATAAAAAGATTTTTTTTGATAATCCAAACACAAAATCGGTTCGAAAATATTCATGATTTTTTAAATTCGAACGAACAATTAATAGAAAAACGTTTTTTTCGATGACCTTGAAGTTTTCATCGTTGGAATGCAACGAAATTCTTTTTTTTACTCAATATTCAGTCAGGACAATAAAAATATTTTTTTTGAGCATCAAACCACAAAATCCGTTCGAAAATTTTCATGATTTTTTTAAATCGAACAAAGAATTAATAGAAAAACGTTTTTTTCGATGACCTTGGAGTTTGCATCGTTGGAATGCAACGAAATTCTTTTTTTTTCTCTGGCAAAGCTCATTATCAAAATGCAGAATGCAATTCCGATGATAAAACGATCGATTTTTGCGACCCAAAAAATAAATCGACCACAAAAATTTGGAACATTTTGAAAATAGCACAAATCGTCTATAAAAATGAAATATTTTTCGTTACATTTCCAAACGTTTCCAACTTCAACGTCATCGACTGTTTTTTTTTTTTTTTTTTTTTTTTTTTTTTATCCTCCCATTGAACACGACCCCCCAAGACAATACCTTGAATAATCCGATGAGCAATAGGAGGCTCGAGATTACTCCGGAACACGAGCACGCAAACAGACTGACGTAAAATCCGACTGTCACTGAAAACACCAGATTGAAAGTCTCAACGTCACACGCGTTTTCCCATTCAGACACATGCACTCCTTTATTATTTGCTTAATCGAACGTTTACCGTGCGACATATTCTCCGGCTCTAAAAAACTCATCGATTCTGGTAGCGAACGATTGCCCGACATGTATTGATGCTCATCCCTCAGCACTGTTCCCGTCGTTATCGCCAACAGCAGAAAATATATCTGAAATTTATAATTCACACGATAAATATTTCGCGGCATTGGAAAACAGTCCCGAGTGTAGTCATCGACGTTTCCGCATAAATTTTGATCCACGATTTTTGAAAAAAAAAAAAGAAAAATAAATTTTTGTTTTTTTTTTTTTCCATTCGCGGTCGTTTCTTTCGGAAATTCGTTTTTCTTGATTTTTTTTTATAACAAAAAAATGGAGACGGAAGCCTCATCGGTTGGCTCGTTGCGTCAGCGAGCGTGGGCGAATCTCTTGCTCTCTCGTTAAGGACGTATGTCAGACATCTCCATAAATACTCGACGTCTTTTCCAACTCCTCGTACATCGAGCAATGCTTCAATATAGACGATTTCAATGCTTGACATAATCGCATGCGTGCCAGGTTCGCACGCGTGACTATTGAATTTCCACGAGGAACTTGTCGGGAGAGAATTTTTCTTTATCCATAGAGACACGGAGTCTAATTGCTTAATTCGTGTCCCGAGCTCTCGCGCGTGCGATTCTCAATCGGTCATCGCGCTACGACGTTCAATTTTGCATCGTTGGAAAGCAACGAAATTCTTGTTTTTATTCAATATTTAGTCAGGACAGTGAAACGATTTTTTTATTCAGAATCTAAAAACAAAATCGGTTGGAAAATTTTCATGATTTTTTTTAAATCGAAGAAACAATAGAAAAACGTATTTTTCGATGACGCTGAAGTTTGCATCGTTCGAATGCAACGAAATTCTTTTTTTTCTTTGGCAAAGCTCATTATAAAAATGCAGAATGCAATTACGATGACAAATCGATTTTCAAAAAATTCAAAAAATTTGAATGATTTTAAAAATCATACAAATCGTCAATAAAAACGAAATATTTTTCCCCTCCAACGTCGCCAACGTCATAACGATTCTCTCGACTATGCGCTTACCGCATACATACATCGAATATTATTATTTTTCTATTTGTCGCTCGTGTGCTCGATTTCCGCTCAGGATAATAATGTTATCTTCGATCCTTACACGACATTTCCCTCGCGGTACTGACTCTCCCTCGACCACATGCCAATACTCCAGCAGAGATGCTGACATGCAACATCGCCAAACTCCCACAGGAACTTTATCTCCCATCCGGTGCTTCTTGCACGTTACAACTCGCGCTTTAAATTCACTTGAAATGTAGAAATTGGATAAAAATCGATTGAAAATACGACGTTGAAGTTTGGCTCGTTGGAATGCAACGAAATTCCGTTTTTTCTTGAGCAGAGCTCATGATTCTCATTCAAAATTTAATCAGGACCTCAAAAACGATTTTTTTTCCGAATCCAAACACAAAATCGTCACGAAATTTGTCACGATTTAAAAAATAGAACAAACAATTAATAGGAAAACGTATTTTTCGTCAGACCTCAACGTCGCGAACTTTTTCTGCACGAATCGGAATAAATTTCAAATAAAAAAAAAAAACACTTCTCCCAATGCCTTTTGGTTATTCGCAATATTTTTTTTTCCCGGAAATACAGATGAAGATATATCGAATATTAGAGACATTAGGGAAAATGTATCAAACTATCTCGACGTCGATGGAGGGAGAGCCTGATACATAAATAAGAGAAAGACTGACGCGCAGGAGATAAATTTCCCATGAAAAGACAAGTTCTCCATCCTCGTTCGTCCCTCGCGTCCCTCGGCTGTTCGATATCTCACGGATTTTTCTTTCCCCAACTTGATCTTGCCGCCTCTCTCGATCTTACGCGCCTAGACCACCGACCGACTGTCTATCGTAGACGTCACTTTCACCAACAAAGTGGACACGAAATTCAATTGAAACACGAACCTCCCTGTCGCAACAAGTTACGCCAATTTTTCTTTATTAAAGATTTATCGACGTCGAGAAAAAAACACACACACACACACACACATAATAAATCGCTGGATATACTTGAGGCTCGCGACACAGTCACCTCCAAAACTTTCCTTTTGCTTCAATTTTTCAAAATCTTCGTATCTCGTTAAATAAATAGACAAAATTCTACATTTTTTTTTTCACAAACTTGACAAAAAGAATTTCCTGACAAAATAGAGCGGCCGAGAAATCGTCGTCGATGCTCTGCTGCATCAATTAAATTTTGTAATTAATTGCGTGCAAAAAAAAAATCAGGAAATTTTTTAACAGTGAACAAGTTGAGGAGCGTTGGATTTTTTTTTCTTTTCATCAGTTCCACGATTTTTTTAACGCTTCTGAAAACTCGTTTCCCATTGCCGGGGACTTGGCTCGTCGCAGAGGATTAAATAAATATTTACACCGATAAAAACGAAATATACGAATAAGGAAAGTAAAAAGAAAGATTTTTTATCGGTGGCTCGTGGAAGCAGGAAATGGAGTATTTTTCTTTGGATCTCTATTTTTTTTCTTCCTTCTCGAAGAAACTCCATTTAGGAAAAATAGCGGAAAGTAGTGGTCCACGGAGAGGAGCTGACACACAATAGAGCAACCTGATATTCCTTTTGCCAAGACTGTGAGGAGAAACGTCACAGAAATTCAATGCAATCTGATCAGAAAATAGGAATTCTTGGTACATAGTATATTTGGAATTTCGCTGTGTCCGGAATTCTTATTGACGTGCGAATAAGACGTTTGGGAGGCTAGCATCAGCTACAAAAGCTCCGCGAGAATAAAATCATTTTTTTAATGAATTTGCATCGGTATCTCTCGCGAGATTCGACCAAGAGCAAGAAAAATGAGTTTGTAACTTTTATTCTCGTTACGAAATTCCTCCGAGGGAACAAACTCTCGTGTATTATTTTTTCATCGATCCAAAAGGGAGCCAAGTTCATTCTCTCGTCTTCTCCGTGAATCCTTCCAACAAGCTCCTTAATAAGCCGACGATGAAAATTCAACGAACGAGCAATTTCGGCCCTCCAATTAATTCGCGCGATCAAACTGATTAACTGATCGATTTTACTTTTCGTATATCGTGAAAAATAATTTCATTATAAACAAAGCGCTGCGAGGAGCTAAGAATTTTGTTGGCTCAACCGGAAGTAAAGCTTTCCTGGAAATAGCTCGTTCGCTTAATAAACACACTCGGTCCAATAATTTATTTCATTAGACAACTTTGAGTTATTGCGTATCCATGCGATTGGAACAGAAATTTGTTGAGTCTTCTCCTTGAAAAATAATAGAGGGACAAAAAAATTACAGGTTTCGTTGGTTGGTCGTTGCGTAGCCTGGAATACTCGAGCCTTAATTAAGTTTTGAATAATTCAACAAAAATCCACCTGCTGTGTCATATGACACTGAAGTTTGTAACGTTGAGGTCCAACGAAAAATACGTTTATTTATACGAAATACTGGAGTTCACGCCATTCGCTGAATGGGCACCCCAGACCCATGAGTGTCTACGCAGGGTTGAATCAAATTTGCCATTAAAATTTTCGTCCACGCACAATAAACTACGCTGAACAAATTTTCATCTCAAAATTATCCTCGTTTTTGTAAGTTTTTTCATACGACACAAAAAAAAAGTGATAAGGAAAAAAAATACCAAACGGCCCGAAGAAGAATGAATGAAAAAAAAAAACACGTCGGTCGCGTTGCTCATCCTCCTTCCTCTCACCAGGCAACGATATGAATTGGCGTAACGAGGCACAGAAATAATGCGAGCAATGTTTATTTATAGCAGGCTCCATTTTCCTAGTTTCCCATTCATTACTTTTTTTTAAATTTTTTTTATTTTTTTTTTTACTCACACCGGTGTAAAGAGCACAAGCGAAGCTGCCCCTGCGCACGGATCTCCAGCAGCAACAGGACTGCATGAGTGCCATGCCGAGAGCACATGGATGCGCTCGCGTCTATAAATGTTTCTCAACGCGAAACACAACAATTAATTCAAAAAGTCACTGAAACCTCCTCGTCTCAAAAATAAATTCAAACTTCATAACCAAATATTTGGCGAACGTAAAATTTTTATCAAGTTCGATAAAATCACTTCCCGCCAAATTTCTCATCGAAACGTCACGCAATTTCCGTTCCATCGCTCATGCAATAAGATCGAAAGTAAATATTTTTCCAAAATGCATAAAAGGAAATTCGATCTCTCGAATTTTTTCTATTTTTCTTAATTTTCCCAAGGATTTTTCCGAAAAATCATTTTTTTCGACCCGACGAAATTTTTTTTTAAATCCTCCCGTTTTTGTCAGAGCTTCCAGTCTCTCTTGCTCGGTTTTTCGGATTTTCACGACAATGCCCGTAGCCGAGGATCGCTCTTTACCAAATGGAGCCTAGAGTCCACGAGGACTTGCACTTTTTGAGCCGATGAACGGAGGAAAAGCTGCAGCCCGTGGCTGTCGCTCGTCGCACACTTTGCGAACACTCTCCGGCGACATATCGCTCGAGGCTTTCTCGCTCTCACCCCTCTCAAGCCTCCGGGGAAGCAGAAGAGCATGCGCCATCGGACCCTCATCTTATTCGTAGCTTTGGGGCGCGATATGCGGACTTTTCTTTTTTCTTTTTTTCTTCCTCATACATTGGCATATTTATTCATGATTTTTATGTGTTGCGGAATATTCGCGGAGAGACACGTTTTGTCCTACTTTGGGGTTAAGTTTGTTTGTTCGTCGTTCATTTGCTTCTCTTTGTCCTGAAAATTAAATATTGTCAAAAAGCGTCGATATTTTTTTATCAACACGAGAAACTAAATATTTTTCGATAATTTCAAACATTTTCGTTATTTTGACAATGTTTTTTTTTTTTAATTCTAAAAAAACTCGCGGGAAGGCAAAAATTTGCTTCCCGGAGGGACTTTCTAGAATATTTCTTCCTGCAATGACAAGATTTTTGTCATTTTTCAAAAAACGGTTTAGTCGAACGTGTCTAACAAAAAATTTTGCAAATTTCAATTTGCAGCGTTTTTCGTATTTTTAAATTATACAATTTCGACAAATTTTTTAGAAAGTTAAGAGGAAGTACGAACTTTTCCACGAATATCTTACAAAATTTGCAGAAATTAGAGCGGTTGGACGATTTTTCAAAAAAATTCAGATTTTCGTAAAATACGAAAAATCATAAAATTTAAACCGTTCAACCGAGATTTTCCAAATTCAATACCAACCTTCCTATTATGATACTCTATCTATAAAAAACAAAATTAGTAACAAATCTTAAAATTTGCGGAAGCTAGAGCGTCGAAATCCTTTTTTCGAAAATTTCAAAATGCCGTAGATTTCGTATTTTTCTAGCAATTGCAACAAAATTCTCAGAGAACGAAGAGCTTGTATAGATCAACATCTGTGCAAAACGGGAGCCCTGTAGCTCAAACCGTTCTCGAGTTACGAACGTTTGAATTTTGCAGTGCCAGAACATTCACACACACACACACACACATCCGGATATTTTTTCTAGAAATGATTTTTCGATGTTTTGGCAAATTTTAAGCACATTGACATTAAAAACTGAAAAAAAAAAAAATTTCATCGTCACATAGTTTCCTCTATGAGAAAGCAATATCGATCTCTTCCAACAAAATTTTCTATTCAGTGTGAAAAAATCCATGCTCTCCCTTATAAAACCTCATTTTCTCATTATCTTTATTGCTAAATCATTCGTATAACGATATTTATTATTCGAAAAGTCTGCTTCATCATTGACTCCCATCCGCATTCCGGTTCGTGTCCAGAGACTCAAAGGAAAGACGTATAAGAAGAGAGAACGTGACAGAAGCATGGGGGCGAGTGTGTACGGCAAGTATAAAAGTTGACGATTTACGAGAGATCGTAGAGATCGGCACCGCGATTTGGTTCCGTAGGGAATACAAGATTATTGAGCTCATCTTCCGTCGATACATCGCGTGCCAGTTTGAGTTTTTCCCTCAGAGCTCTTACGAATCGTGATGCCTCGGTCTTGGTCGTTATGGCGACGACGCACCCGCCCCACCTGCGAGAGAAAACAAATAATATAAAAAAAAGGAAGAACAACGAAAGAAGAAAAATACGTGGAACAAAAGAGAGCAGCGTCAAACGGAGCATTTTTCCCTTTTTTCCTTTTTTTTTTCCTTTTTTTTTTTTTTGCGTACAATATTTCTCTCGGTCGCTGGAGCGAGCGAGGAAGAGAGAATGAATAAATGTTCTCGGGGCTAAGACCATAAATTTCATTCCCTTTCCATTTTCCCCCGCGTTTTTATTCCCACGCTCCAGCGAAAAGCTCCGATTTATCTTGACCGATCGATCATCCATCGAAAAGCTTTGAAAGAATTAATTAATCCACGACTGTTTGTACCGGAGAGCCCGAGAAAAGCGAATAAAGTTGAAAAACTGACCCAGCACCCGTCAATCGAGCACCCAACGCTCCGCAATCCATCGCCATCTCTACAAGCTCGTCTACGTACGGATGACTGCACTCGTAAAGTTTTTTCAAACTCGCGTGACTTTTGCTCATCAGACTTCCCAGATTACGTATTCGATCGAGATCGCTCAAATCGCTGTCCTCGCTCATTTCTCGAAACGCTCTCACTCTTGCAGCTTCTGTAAACACAAACGTCAACGCTCTACATCACTAAGACTCGAATTTATCTGACAAAACTTTTTCCAACACGATTCACAGCGAGAAACGTTCGAAAATAAAAAAAAAAATAAAAAAATTTCCTGCAAACTTCAACGTTCGAATTTAGTTACACAAAGAGAATCTTTATCAAGAGCCTTGCCAACCAAACTCTCTGTACAACGGACACGAGCTCCCCCGCGAGCAGCATCGATATCCTCCTCGTCGTCGCGTAATGTCATGCCGGAGGAAAAAAAAATCTGCTCCGGTTTATTCGTACGTCCGAAAGGATAATAAGAGAAGACAAACCGAGAACTCGATACCAATGGGGATCGAGCTCCCTCGATATCGATGCACGTGTTTATTTGTTCTGTTTATTTACACAGGATATTCTGCCCAGATTCGTCGAACGTCGTCCATTTATTTCAAAATAAATTCAACCTAGGAATATGTACTACAAAAGTGTGGAGGAAAGAAAAAAGTTCAGGGGCGGTGAATTCTTGACCCGAGTCCTTGATGAAGGATTATATAATTGCGATTCTGCACTCTCGTCTCTGAGGCAATGACACTTTTTTTTACGGTCTTGAAATGCAACGATATTCTGTTTTTTCTTTAGCAGAGGACGACGAAACGATTTTTTTTTGAATCTTGACACAAAATCTGCGAAAATTGTCAGAATTTTAAAAATTCAACAAACAATTAATAGAAAAACGTATTTTTCGATGACGTCGAAGTTTGCATCGTTGGAATGCAACGAAATTTTTTTTTTTTACTCAATATTCAGTCAGGACAATAAACCAATTTTTTTTTCAGAATCAAAACACAAAATCTGCGAAAATTATCATGATTTTTAAAATCGAACAAACAATTAATAGAAAAACGTATTTTTCCAATGCAGCGAAATTCTTTTTTTCCCCATTCAATGGCAACGTTTTCTCATTTAATTTTCGTTTCCATCAAAAAATAAATCAAGAGCCACAAAATATCGATAATTTACAAAAAAATTATCCATTTTTTCGTTCGACCTCGTTGCAAACTTTCCTACAATTTTTTTTTCACCGATCGAACCCCGATCCACCCGATAATTCTCACGATCGATTTCCCATCGCCTAAATAAACTTTTTCGCATTTTTGCGCGCGTCTTTTTATTCGCAGTGCGTTAACGTTATCCACGAGAAACTCTGAGTCCTTTAGCCAAGGCACACGAGGGGCGGAAGAGCTCATATAAAATAAACCGACGCGGGGGAGCCTTGTGGTTTGATTCTGTACGCCCTTCGTCTCTGCCATATCGTCCCATTGTTGGGGAGAATATGATGAAGTGCTCCGAGCGAAATTACAATTCAGTGTCTAAAGTACACAACGTATCACACGCTCGATCCAATCGCCGGGTGAGATAGCAAACTTGCTGGAAATAATCATTTTATCAACATTTGAGCAAACTTTGTGCAAAAAAAAAAAAAAATACAGAAAATTGGTACGTGATATGGGTTTCCCCATAAAATGAAGTTCTATGGTGTTATTTTTCGAATCTGGGGAAAACTAATGCGGGAGAAAACCAAAGAAACGTGGCTGGAAAATAATTCACAGGGAACGTATGAAGCGCTGGACGTTGATTGGCAATTTTTATCGGGCAGTCTTCTCAGTTTTCCCAATTAAGCTACACGCCCGCGTTTCTTTGCAGATATATATACGAGTTCGGAATAACTCGCTGGATTGCGCGGAGCGCGTTGGATTTCTATCGATTCTTTTTTTATGCAAATTATCCCGAGGGAAAATCTATTCGGATGTTGGAAAAAGTCACACGCGGCGTTGCAATTAGTTTTGCATTTACGAAAAATATTTTTGTTTTATTTTTTAAATCAGCCATATTTTTCGAGACGCAAAACTATGATTTCCAACGATCAACGTCATCGAAAAATACGTTTTTCTATTAATTCTTTGTTCGATTTTAAAAAATCATGAACATTTTCGCAGATTTTGTGTTTCGATTTTGAAAAAAAATTGTTTTATACTCCTGACTAAATATTGAGTAAAAAAAAAAATTTCGTTGCATTCCAACGATGCAAACTTCAACGTCATCGAAAAATACGTTTTTCTATTAATTCTTTGTTTGATTTTAAAAAATCATGAAAATTTTTGCAGATTTTGTGTTTTGATTCTGAAAAAAAATTGTTTTATAGTCCTGACTAAATATTGAGTAAAAAAAAAAGGATTTCTTTGCATTGGAACGATGCAAACGTCGTGGAGAAGATGGATCTCGAAAATGGTTAAAACTGTAATCGAATCTTTTAGGCTGTGACGAATGGTCTCGGGTTTGGAGCTTGATGAAGGTGAATTTTTTAGGAAAAGCTGAAATCCCAGTGAATCAAGAAACGAAAGAATTTCGTTTCTTCCTTTTTTCTCTCCTTTTCATCCCCCAATAAGTATTTGAGATATATTCTCAGCTGTATCTATACATTACCTTGAAAGACGTGGAGGGCTCGCTGTCTAAGCTTGAAAACTCGTTGGGAACCCTCGAAATCCCTCACCGCGAGTGACTTACTCTCAAGATTTAGCTGCGTCGTCTCGAGTATTTTGCAGAGCTGCGAAAAAACGTCGCTCGAAAGCGCGTGTGTGTGTGTGCGTCAACATACTTTTTTTTTTTTTTCATCTTTTTTACAGTTGAATCGCGATTAGGAAAAAAAAAATGATGAAAAACCATGAATTACGAGGCGCTAATCAAAGGGAGAAAATTGCAAAGAGAAAATTATAGATTTAGCAAAAATTATTACGTCCAACGTGCAGGCTCAATGACCGGTCGAATAAACTCGATAACGAAGAAGAAAGAGAGACTCTACTGTATAGTTTAATGAATAGCTCGTCGCCTCCGGAGCCGGGTCGTTAGATGCGTTCTCTATATATTCGACAACGTGTGCAAGTGTGTGGAGCAAGATTTACCTCGTCGAGAGAGTACGGCTCCTCGTGTAAATCGCTCAATACCAAACGAACCATCTCGTCGTGGCTCTTGACGAGTTTATCTTGCAAGTCGCTCAGTTTCTCGATGTCTTGCCATTTCTCATCTCGTCGCTTGGCAATTACCTACAATTGGCAGGCGTAAAAAACCTTGATGGGATTTCATGCTTATATATCGATCGATCAGCCGAATTAGCAGCAGCTCCGCGCGTATGTATTCGCGCCAAAAAAATTGTTAAAAAAAAAAAAAATCAAAATAAAATAAACAATTGAAACGTTTTTTTGTATTTGCATTCAAATTGTATAATTTCGACAACTTTTCTAGAAAGTAAAGAGCAAGTACAGACTTGTACACAATATCTTAGAAAATTTGCAGAATTTATAGATTTTCGTAAAATTCGAAAAATCATAAAATTCAAACCGTTCAACCGATTTTTTCCAAATTCAATGCCAACCTTCCTATTATGATACTCTATTTATAAAAAAAAAAAATTAGTAACAAATCTTAAAATTTGCGGAAGTTAGAGCGTCGACAGTCTTTTTTTGAAAATTTCAAAATGTCGTAGATTTCGTATTTTTCTAGCAATTGCAATAAAATTCTCAGAGAATTAAGAGCTCGTATAGATTAACATCTGTGGAAAACGGGAGCCCTGTAGCTCAAACCGTTCTCGAGTTACGAACGTTTGAATTTTACAGTGCCAGAACATACACATCCGGACATTTTTTCTAGATATGATTTTTCGATGTTTTTGAAAATTTTAAACACATTGACATTGAAAACTGGAAAGAAGAAAAAATTTTACCGTCACATAGGAAAAAATAGATCTGAATTGGAAGATCGATCGGTTTAAAAAGAACGAGACTCAAAAGGATTGTATTGATTTTCGATGGCGCTAGGATCAATTGAAATAAAACAGTGACGAAAGGCAGGAAGAAAGAGAAAATAAGGAAAATACCTGGGCGGCGAGTCGGCACTCGGTAACTCTGAGGTTATAGTCGCCGCTCGAGGCTTTATTGTGGCAGGCCAAGCTGTGAGCAATCACGAATACCGTTGAGGGTGGTAAATTGACGTCAGTCGCTCGTAAAGGGTTGAACTCGATGAGTTTGGCGGTACCTTCGAGAAATATTATGACACCCTCGTTTCACGTTATTCTCTGAGAAAATTTTCGTATAACCAGAGACTTTGGAGTCTGCGTAAAAAAAGTCTCGAGCCTGAGCAGCTCGCGGCGATTCTGATAATATCATCAATATATTGAGACGTAACGATTACTTTTTATTCTCGTTCAATTCTTTTCGTACGTTTAATCGTGAGCAAGTAGAAAGAAGCGGAGAGTGGAAAGACCGGGAGATCCATAAACTCACCTGGTTTAGCGAGGAAAGCGATTGCCTGATCCATCCCGCCCCCTTGGGTCCCGATATAACGTTCAGCTTTAGCGCTCACAGTTGCGAGCTTTTCCTTCGATACGCGACACTGAGACATAAAATTTCCCACCGTTTCCAATATCCAAATATTAAGATATATCGCCCAATAATAATAACAACAAAAATAATTATAAACATATAAAATACTATTTATTATATAAATCATAAAATTTAATAAAAATATCCCATAAATAAAATATATTAAATAAAAATTAAAATTAAATTTAAAAAATATATACAAAAATAAAATAAAATATATAAAAATAAAATAATATATAATATATATTATTTATTACAATATATTATATATTATTATATATAATTATTATTATATATATTATTATTAATTATATAATAATAATTATTATATATAATATTTAGCGCTTTTCAAGCGAAAGCCTCTGAGCCAATTTCGATGAATTTTCCACAGGAATGAAGCTCATGAGTTAGAATAGGTTTTAGTCTGTATTGCATTTCGATAATTTTTTTTTTTTTTGCCAATCCGAAGCAAAGAATCACATTTTTCGTCAAATTTTCCTCTTTCAAAATTCTCACGCAACTAAAAAAGTGCTAGCTTGTTAAAAAAAAAAAAAATTGTAGCGATTTTCGTAAAATCAAAGTTTGAAGATTTTGACATTTTTTTTTTTTTAACTTTTCATATTAAGCCCTTCAGTAACAACGGCTAGGCACGGTTATTAGGAAAATAAAGTTTATAAGTGATATTGGCGAAAGCTAGAAATGGTACGCGATTCATAAAATTTAAACGAGAAGATCAACTTTTTTTTTTTTTGTTCGCCTCTTCTTTCCCAGCGACTCTTAAGAATCATAAACTCGAGTTTTTATTCAACAAGAAATATTATTCATCGAGAAGGATCATTTGGCGATGACGGGCATATATAAAGCCAACATGCTTGCTCGAGCCTTATTTTATTGCCTGCTCCTCGTCTCTCCATTTTCTCGCTCTCTCAAGATTCATCGCCCAACGCAACGTTTTTTTACAAATTTGAATATCGTCCCCTGTAGCTTCAGCCTCTGGTCTCGAGGGGCCCGAAAAAATATGCGCGTGCCTTTGGGTGGCGAGAAAAAAAAAAAAAATGGCCCAAGGGCAGAGGAGGGCGAGAAATAAGCGAGCGGCTAAGCTCCAGGACGACGCCATTTTTCATCCAAATTTTTTTATCGTCGCATTAATTTTCCTCATCCGATCCGGAAGTTGAATTTTTTATTTTATTTTTTGACAAATTATGCAATAGCCAGTGACAAATTGTCGAAAAAAAAAAAAATTATAATAAAAAAAAAAATACTCATTGTCGCCCGAGGAATTTCAAAGAACAGGAAAATCTTCAATACCTTACTAGCGTGAGTCCCAGCGAGCACAGCAGCCGACACCAGTGCGCTCGAACTCGAGAGTCCTGAATTGGCCGGAATGTTGCCCCATACAGTCGCTAACATTCCCATAGGAAGCCTTCCTTCTTTATCTCCGTATCCTTCCTCCTCATTGTGCATCAACTCCATCGCACCCTTGATACCACAAAGGAAATATTTGTGCCACGAGGGAGCTTTCTTCTCCGTTTGTTCCTCCGACAGTAGCAGACGTCTGTGCAAAACTCACTCGATACAATAAACTTTTCGCGCTTTACAGAAATAAGTTCTGTATCTCTGTCAATATATTACGATTCTCGCTGCTACAAAAACTTTTATTCATCACAAAAAATATCGTTTCAAAATTCGCGTTTTATCGCAAACTGCGAAAATATTTATTTTTACAATTATTTCTCCGTTAAGATTTTTAACCCTTAATAGTCACGACTCCAGATCGTTGCCTAATAGTCATTGGGGTCGTTATCAACCCCACTCACTTTGGAAGGCGATAAATAGTTGAAAAATCGTTAAAAAAAAATAAAATAAAAATACAGCAATGTATTTTCAACCCTCGAGTAACGACCCTGATGATTGTATTCAATTCGTCCAATTTTTAATACAAAAAAAATGTCGAAAAAAAAAAAATTTTGCAAAAATGACTTTTTTTTACAAAAAATGATGCAGAAATCGTAATTTTCAATTTAAAAAAATAAAAAATCGTTTCATAAGTTTGAAATAGCACGCTTTCAGGTCGGACTGGTCAAATTTGCCACCGTTTCAAAAAGCCCAGATTTTACACCCTCCGTTTCCCACGGCTTCCAAAACTTAACTAACGTGCCCTTTCAAATAATAACGACGAGGCTCCTCATTTTATCAAAATTTCTATTACGTATCGTCGCTCGAAAGTGCCTGGGGTAAAATTGACCCCATGTCACCATTGAGGGTTAAGAATTTCATAAAAATTGAATTTACACTTTGTTTTTTTTTTTTTGATTTCGTAAATAATTAACTGCTTTGAGACTTTTTTCAATGAGTCGTTTAAGAAAATGGAAAAAAATGAATGAAACTCGTACCCGAGGTCGGAGAAATCGTCGTAGGCAAATTCTGGATATAGCTCGTCCATTACATTAGCCAAACGAAATTCCTTCGAGTCAGGAATCGCTATCGCGACTAACACGTGCTGCTCGATCGCCATTGGACAAACCGCGTAACCGCAATAATCAATGTGCTCGCCTATCAAGTTTACTCTGCAAGGGTCGTTGTGCAAGCGTTCAGTACTTAGTCCGCACAAAGCGATAATTGGCATGTTATTGGACCGGATATCGCGTCGTATCAATAACGCTCTCGATCCTCCATTCATCATCGATATATAATGGAACTCACCGTCCGGGTACTCGAACGATGAAATCGGGCGCGACGCTGTACCTTTTCTTGAACTCGCGCGCCAATTCTTTCAATCGCTTTTTCATCGTTTCCTCGCAATCCTTCAGCTTCGTTATTGGCACCATCTCTTCAGAAATTTCCACTCCATCCTTCTTTCCAGCTTCCGCCATGATTCTTTTTTTTTTTTTTTCAACTGATTCTTCGAGCACTTTGAGATTAAATTACAAGCAATTCGTTCGAACGAATATTCTCTCGAGACACCAAAGTTTCCAACTTTGAGATCCAACGAAAAATACGTTTTTCTATTTAATTGTTTGTTCGACTTCAAAAATCATTAACATTTTCGTCTCGATTTTACGTTTGGATTTTGAAAAACAATCGTTTTATTGTTCTGACTAAATATTTAATAAAAAAAAGAATTTCGTTGCATTCCAAGGATGAAAACTTCAAGGTCATCGAAAAATACGTTTTTCTATTAATTGTTTGTTCGATTTAAAAAATCATGAAAATTTTCAAACCGATTTTGTGTTTTGATTCTGAAAAAAAATTGTTTTATTGTCCTGATTAAATATTGAGTAAAAAAAAGAATTTCGTTGCATTCCAACGATGCAAACTTCAACGTCATCGAAAAATACGTTTTTCTATTAATTGTTCGTTCGATTTAAAAAATCATGAAAATTTTCAAACCGATTTTGTGTTTTCATCCTGTAAAAAAATCGTTTTATAGTCCTGAATAAATATTCAATAAGAATCACGAGCTCTGTTCAAGAAAAAACAAAATTTCGTTGCAAACTTCGATATTGTACAAAATGAAGAAATGATGCGTGGAACGAGAGACTTTGGGAAATGCACTTTGCATCCCACATCGGATCAAGACTTGATCCGATAATGCTACCATCGAGTAAGTTGCTCTGAAGGCGAGCTTACGTCGGCCATTCAGGTGTGGCATTAGCAGCTCGAGAACATCAGACAACGCGGAATATCGATTGGATTTTCGTAATCTCTCATTTGCGAGCTAAATTTGGAGCTTTAATTCCATCGGGTCAACAAAACGTAACGAAAACAACGAAACTCGTTAATTCACCGATAATTTCAATGTCGTCAGCGGTTTTCATTCGAGCTGGCAATCCAGGGGATTCGTCTGCATGAATTTTTGTCGTACGAAAGAAATTTCGATCCAACGAAACTTTTATTTAAAACGATGCGGTGCATCGAGCGCAAAAAATATCGTCAATCCGCGGTTGAGCTTAAAATATAAACCTCGCGTTTTTTTTATCATTTCCATTCGAACCAATTGACCCTAGAACGGTATCCTTTTTTTTTACCTATTCCGGTAACCCGGGGTCATACAGACCCCAATTTTGAAAAATTCATATCTCCGTCAAAATTTACCGAAAAGGCTTCAACCTGGGCTCATTCTTTTCGTTTTTTAATGCAGAATCACGTGAGCCTGGAGCAATTTTGCTCAAAGTCAAAAAATTACTCAAAAATTTTTTTTTCCTTAAAAAAAAAAAACAGACCATGTTTCACGAACCTCACAATGATCTGGACTTTTGAATCGAACACGCTGAACCATTGTGTTTGATAAATCATTAAAAAATAATGATAATCTCGAGCCCGAACGTGCTCGCTCGCGGTTTATTGAATTTTTAACGACAGTGATAAATCGTCTCGCTGCGCTATCGCACACTTCTTGCCGTCAATAATAATGACAAGACTGAGAAAAATAATGAAGCTCGCAAAAATAAATTCCGCGAAATTTTTTTTCAACGCCTTTTGTTAATCGTTTTTTTTTTTTTCTCGAGATAAAAGATCGAGAGCACAAAAGTTGAAGAATTATTTCGTGTTTTCTCGAATCGAGAAAAATATGTTTTTAAGTTTTGAAGATCCAGAGATTATGGTCATGCGCATTAGCGCCCGTTAAAAAGCACCGGAGGTGCGCCACCAGCCGACGGAGACGAGGGTCTGCTCCGGCTTGGTCGGTCGCGCGGATGCGCACAGCCACGACAATTAGAACTCGAGGCAAACTCGATATATATGATGCGGGCGAAGACTGCCGCGGATAATTAGATGAAAAGCCTGGTTAATTGAGCGGAAATACAATTTGGAACTTACCCCAAGATCGAGACACGAGGAAGTCACCAGCTCGACTGAGGAATCGCGCTTCGCCGCGTTCTTATCGTTGTAGGATGTTGATTTTATTTATCGGACAACTATCGCGTCGATTTTTTTCCTCTGCTCCACCAAAACGGCTACGTAGACACTGGCCTGTAGCTCCGCGATGTCGGCCACGAAGGGAGCTTCGTACCGACGGGATTCCCGATAGAGAAATTCCCTTCGGGAGCAGCCGTCGCGGCGCGGAAGCTCCGGCCACTCCAACTAAGCGAATTCCAACTGCTGCTCGCTTATCGCTTGCTCTTGGAATACGGAGCTCAGCATCGGTAAGCGAAGCTTCTGCAGTATCGGCGACCGATAAATCGATGGAATCGTTTTGTTGGTTTGTTCGTAACGCAGACATCGAGCGCTGGCGTAGAATCGCGCTGGAATCTTCCGGACTTTGAATCTTTTATCAAAATCTACCGATTTCGGCTCCAAGGTCGATCCGCAGGAAAAAAATCGAAGGGTTTGCTGTTCAGTTAGGAAATTACGGAAAAATGGGGGACAAGGATCTTCCTGGAGGCTTCAGCGGCATTGAAAAATCAATGGGAACCGAAAACAGCTCCCGGAGCAGGCGGTAATCACAGAAATAGAAATGTAAGACGCTCGCGAACTAACGACGCCCACCGCGTCGTTAGGTCCGGCCTATCTCCGCGCGGCCTCCATCGGAGGGAGAAAAAAGAAACAGCGAAATAAGAGATCTCGCCTATCAACAAGATGGACCTGAGTCCTCGAGTCGACGTTGCGGTCTCTCAAGGTGGAAACTCGCGGCGGTGATGACAGAGCCCCAGCGGGGAACTTGCCCGGTGGGAACGAACAGGCGACGAGTCACGAATCGCGTCGACCGCGCGACTCGGCACGGTCTTTGCAATATCGTGACGCGACCACGCGGCGCCTCCTTTCGTCCCGGACTCTCCCGCAAGTACGGCGTGTCCGCGATTCAATTCATCTCTCTTCAAACATGGCCGCCATGACACAGTCCCCGCCGCGCGTTGTCCCTTTTGCTTCCTCGGCACTGCCCAAGCCGCATCGCGGGTCCATGCGAACTTTTCCATTTTACCGCGTGACCGCTGCCACCAGGAGAACCAGGACGAACCGCAATAATCCTCCCTTCAGGGAAAACCCTCTAGTTCCTCGATGAGGCCAACTCCTTCCCCGCTGTATCTTTCCGCTTCTCGCTGAAGATTCCAGTCCGAGATCGAGGCTTTTAAGGACGTTGTATGCTAAATTTTCTATCGATAGAATTCCTTCAAATTTCCACCACACAAAGAGAATAGTGATGTCTAATAGCTCGCGCGATTTAAAGAGGTTTCACCGTTTAGAAATCGAGATATTTATTTATAAAAATCTCTATTTTCAGTAGTTTCTCATAAGAGCGTGTGTTAAAAGTTGCAATTTTCAACATTAAATATTTCCATTTCTAAATGGTGAAGCCTCTTAAAACTTTGCATACACTTTTCTGTAACATCGAAGAAGCTTTATTTATTTTTTCAAAAAAATCGCTCGTAAATTTTTTTCGAAATTTTGTTTATTTTATAACAAATACAGATTACCTCGGAGAATCTTGGATTTAGAGTACGTTGTTCTTTAGTCAATTTGAAAAGAAAAATTTAGATTTCGAAGTCGCCATACAACGTCCTTAATTCTGTACGCGATCAGATTTTATCCGCAGAGAGAGACAGAGAGAGAGAAATCGATCGACCAAGATGCTGTGGCGGTCCGATCAAAGATTTTTTCACACACGTCAACGTGGATGCTTCTATCTGCTCGGACGAGCTGCTCTTCGTATTACCGAGGAGATGATGACGAGAGAAAGAGCGAGCGAGGAGCTCTCGCTCCTTGTTCTCTCTCGTCATCTCGGGGCTGACAATTCCCGATGTAAACGTATCTCTCTAAAAATGTTTTCTACTCCCCCCCCCCCCTCCCCTCCCGTATACCGTTCAGTGGTCGTCGTCGCTCCCATTAGATTAGAAGCAATGGAGGCAAATAGGAACGAGAGTGTCCCTGCGAAGAGAGAGAGAGAGAGAGAGCAGCAGGTACGGTTGAGAAGATAGCAATGGCCACGGTTCGACAGCCAAGGAGCGTGAGAGAGCTCTCTGCTCCGGCAACGAGATCCACACGACGAAGGAGCGTTATCCACAAACTCGAGATGTTGAAACTTCTCCCAGTGATCTCAGGCCAACGACAGAGTCCGATAGAAAAAAAGCCCCCCCAAAAAAAAACAAAATACATGGAAGAACGCGAGCTGAAAGTCCGAGCCACGACACGAACGTCCGGCCTAATGATGTGCGCGACAGAGAGAAGTTTCCAGAGGAAAAGCGACCGAGCAGTCAGATTCTGCTCCGCACCCATCCGTTCAACTTTGTTTCCTTCGCCATATTCGTTTTAAAAACGCTGTTAATTGTTTTTCCCGCATTTTTCGGAGATCGATCTCGTCGATGCTTCGTCCTTTTCGACGCGTCGCATCACGCCGACTGGACATCTAGGAATAAGCCAAAGATCGTAAATAACTCCCTGCCATTAGCACAGCATTCTGTGACGTGATTACCCCGGCGTAGCGCATAAAAGGTATACACGCCAATCAGACTTTCGAACCCTGCATGCATGCATGCTCCTTCCCCCCTCTCTCTCTCTCTCTCTCTCTTTCTCTCTCTCTCGCGTCCGCCTACATCTGTTGGCACCATAATCGTTTATACGGGCATGCCAGCTGATGCCGCCATATAACCAACTTGTATGCAAATTATATTCATGCAATGGGATCTCGTACGATTACGTTAGCGCGCGCCGCCCGCGCCCGCGCTCGGGGAGCGAGAGCTCTTGCTTCTTCCCCCGCGCGCCGCCGCCGCCACTTTACAGCGGCAGCAACACGCGTATGAACCGCGGCCGGATAGATGGCCATGTTAACGTGTTCGTTTCTCTCTCAATTCGCACATACAGGGTCCTCGTTGCAAATGTCAAATCCAAAAAAAAAAAAAAACGATCCTCCAGAATGATTAAAAACTCGAAATTTCAAAAAAACGTTAAAATGTTCATTTTTCGCTTCGCTCAGCCAGATCTTTTCTGGGACAATTAAAAGTGCAGCATTTTTTCATTTTTATAGCTCAGTCGCGACTCGCAGAAATAATCGAGACACCCTGTACGTTTTTTTCTAAGCGTTTCTATATATTTCGTACGTACCCGCGTTCACCCTCTCGCTCCTTACTCTTCCATCTGTTACAATCGCGCAAATACATATACGCGTTGGTGTGACGACGTGCAATGCATGTAAGTTCGTACGAGCTGATATACTAACTTTATAGGCTACGGTTTGCTGCAGTTTAACAGTTTTGTGAGATTTTACAATGGCGATATGCCCGACACCAATATACGTCCTTGAAATATATATTCTCGTCCAATTAACAACGTTGTATCGAGACCTCCAAATATAAATTTTTCTTTTCAGTTTTTTTTACATACGAAATGGGTCGCGAGCCCAAGTTCGTTAAAAAAAGTTGTTACAAATTGACTAAAGAGCAACGTACTCTAAATCCAAGATTCTCCGAGGTAATCTGTATTTTTTATATAATAAACAAAATTTCGAAAAAATTTTACGAGCGATTTTTTTTGAAAAACTAAATAAAGCTTCTTCGATGTTACAGAAAAGTGTATGCAAAGTTTTAAGAGGCTTCACCATTTAGAAATGGAAATATTTAATGTTGAAAATTGCAACTTTTAACACACGCTCTTGTGAGAAATTACTGAAAATTGTGATTTTTATAAATAAATATCTCGATCCCCATTTTCTTGGTGCAAATTTGAAGAAACTCTATCGATAGAAAATTTTGCATACAACTTCCTCAACGCACTGACCGTTAAAAAAAGTCTTCAACTTTTCATTCTCTAGTCGTGGCTGGACGTTTTTTTTCATTGAACGAGGAAATTAAAAAATATAAAAAAATGATGGATTTGTATATAAAAAAAAAAAAAACGAACGTTTCGCTGCGAAAAATAATTCTCGGCGTCGGAGGCAGGAAATGCCAGACTGGAAATAATAATGCGTCTTCGTTTGCGCGACGGTGGACGCCAAAAGTCCTTGGCGTCCTCCCACGGGTAATTGGACTTGTGCAGGGACTCGAAAGCTAAGAAAAGGCAAAGAGATAGGGTGACGAAAGGGAGTGAGACTCATAATGGATATTAATTACCCATTTTCTCAAGACCCACCAATCTTTCGTCAGCATTAAGCGAAACTTATTTAGCCAAGAATCCTCTTTGTTAGCAAACATCGTGTCATCACCGTTGATATTTAGCAAATTTTCGTTATTTTCATTTTTCCCCATAAATCGAGATCCATGAACTTTCGCATTTTTTTTTTACTCAGCCAAAAATTTCCAACAATCTTGACAATGATTCTTTTTGCCTCCAAAATTAATCGATCCATCGCTCCAAATAAATTCAACGTCAAAGAATAAAGTTGAAAAAAAAAAAAAACATGGAAAAGGAAATGTAAATTCGAGTCTATCACGCCTTTTTGATTTTTTTTTTCCATTCCGATCTTGCTCTCGCGTCTCGTTCGGCCGAAGGTGTTTCGCCGCCCGCTTACCGGGCTGGCGTCTCTCGTTGCGGCACCGACGAGCCGCTTACACGCCAAAATTGTTGCCATTCGAAGATGAACCGCGCGCACGGTTTCTGCTGCTCCCCGAAACGTGAGACTCTTTCTCGCTTATAAATCTCCCTCTTCCCTCCCCTCCGTCTCTTTTCCTTGCAAAGAGCCGAGTGTGCGTGTGTCGCGAAGAATGAAACGCCTTAAGATTGTGTGCTGCATCGCGCATGGACCAAGAGGGATGCTGTCGAATGGGGCGCCCGAAAAAGAGCCAGCGAGAGGGCTTTTTACACTGTCTGCACGGTGTGTTTGTACCAGCGCGGAAAAAGATCGTCACAAAGCGCCATCCCCTCCTCCTTTCGTACCTTGCACACCTTGGGACTCCCCAGCAGTCGTCCCCCTTCTTTATTGGAGTTTGGAGATCGCGAGAGAGAGAGAGAGAGAGAGAGAGATCGGCAGAAAGGAGAGAAAAGGTTTTGTCGCGGCCTCGGAATTCCTAATTCTTCGAAACCGTCGGAGAATTCCCGAAAGGTTCCATTGAGAGCGAAGCCGAGAGGATCGGGCATATCATTAGCGCCCCTGACTCCTCCGAGATCAGGTATATACGGGACCAACACAAACACCTTGACACACAGACATACGAGAGACTTAATTCTCTCGCGGAGTGGATGTGTGAATGGCGCACACTTTAGTCACTCTTTCATCTTTTTATTTTTTTCTCATTCTTTTCCTCCTAGTAGTTTTTACCTCGCGCGCCTTTGTGACCTTTTATTTTTCGCATTTGTCTCGCGCCATCATCTCTCTCTCTCTCTCTCTCTTGGTCGTTTTGTTCGGCTAAATCGTGAATCGAAAATAAGAGCAGCCGAAAAACGGGCAGCGCGGCTAAAATACTTTGCTGCTAATTTTCATCAATTATTCGCGAATTAATTAACCGCACTCTCCGACTCCCGCCCAGAGCAATCGTTTCATTCACTCAACCAGACCGAACGACCACCTTGCTACAGGGATTCCTACAGTTATTTACCCAACTCGAATATACATTTTCATTAATTGACAAATATTATTTAAATCGTTCGGTTCTCGAGCTAAATTCCGATCCATCACTTTCGACAAGATTCAATGTTATCGAAATGAGCCACACGTTTCACGACGTGACACTCAAAATTAGCGACTTTGAAGTCAAATTTAAAATACGACGATTTTCTATTAATTGTTTGGTCAATTTTTTAAATCGTCACGATTTTCTTTTTGGATTCTGAAAAAAAATCTTTTTACTGGCCTGACTGAATGTTGAAGAAAAATCATGAGCTCTGATCAAGAAAAAACTTAATTTCGTTGCATTGTAACGATGCAAACTTCATCATCGTACTTTTAATGGATTTTTGTACGATTTCTATTTCAAGTTGATTTTCGAATCAATTTTGTTTTGGAATTCTGAAAAAAAATCGTTTTAGTGTCCTCACAATATATTGAATAGAAATCGTGAGCTCTGATCAAGAAAAAACAGAGTTTCGTTGCATTCCAACGATGCAAACTGCAATATCGTACTTTTAATCGATTTTTGTACAATTTCTATTTCAAATTGATTTTTATACCAATTTTGAGTCTGGATTCTAAAAAAAGATCGCTTTATTGTCCTGACAAAATATTGAATAAAAATCGTGAGCTCTGCTCAAGAAAAAACTATTATCCTTCCTCGGATCATATGATTTCCAATGGCACACTGGGTCATTCGTGTCCTTTTCGTCCTGCCACCTGTATCTCACGTATTTGGAGAGAAAAAAATCCTTAAAAATTCTGGAATACTCTCCATAGATCCAACACTAAGATTTCACAGTTTTTACAGTCTTTGCCATCGTGTCTTTTAAACCAAACCTTTAAAAAACAAGATTATCGAAAAAAACATGTCGCCCGGGTCTCAAAGACCCATTAAATCCGCAGAGCGCCAAATTTCTCCAGTTCCCCGTGCTGTCTCTATCGTTCAGCTAACTCAATATTCATCCTCAACCTGTTTTCTTCATTTTTTTCCTCCCAGCAACCATGCATCACCAAACCCCCACATATAATTATTAATCGTTCATGTACGCTGATCAGACGATACTGTACGTAAAGATATGACAGCAAAAGTTACACGAACGCAAAGAGCATACGCGATACATATATGTCCATCGTATTACATCGAAGCAAGAGAGAACGAGGAAGGGAGGGGGGGGGGGGGATAGTTCATTGTAAATACGTATTATTCGCGGTTGGTCGGTCTCGTTGGTCGCGAGAGAAGCGCGTTGTACGGGTAAGATAACAGGAAAGGCTGCGGGTAATAGGTGGTAGATTTGGGGCCCTAGCGCGGAGAACATACGCTTCATTAACGGATCATCTCGTGTTAATATCTACTTTATCCCGGGCTGACCGTATCAGCATTGGGCAGGCGAATATCCCGCGAGTCTCGCCGA
The DNA here is from genome assembly GCA_963921915.1 of Hyposoter dolosus. Classification (NCBI taxonomy): domain Eukaryota; kingdom Metazoa; phylum Arthropoda; class Insecta; order Hymenoptera; family Ichneumonidae; genus Hyposoter; species Hyposoter dolosus. The sequence continues at coordinate 11,950,458 of OY998138.1, forward strand.
TCCACCAATTCCAACCCCGAACCCTCCGAAACACCCCGTTCGACTCTATACCTTCTCGCGCGCTCCATGCCCTCGATGACGACAATCTCTACTATGCCTTCTCTACGATACGCGTGTATCTCCCATACCGCATCGCCCCAACCACATCCATACGCTACGTGTTTTACCTACACGGATTCTTGCCAACCGAACACGCCGAGACTTCCAATCGCCCTGCATTTTTATTCACAAACCTCTGCATAATATTCCCCGCCATCATTTTTATACACGGAGAGAAAATCATATCCAAAATTACTGGGGAATCATAGTGACGGTGAAAACTTGGCAAAAAATGTCAAGAATTAGCGAAAAATGTCAAAATTTTGAGAAATTTTTTTTAATTTTACGAAAAATTGCAAGAATTGGCGAAAAATGTCACAGTGATCCATGAATATGAAAACTTATCAAAAAATGTAAAAATTTGGCCATAAATATCCAAATTTGTCGCTAAATGTTTGAATTTAGAAAAAAAAAAATTAAAATTCGGCGAAAAATGTCAAAGTTTTCGCTATTTTTGATGGAATAAAAATAAAAAACTGAAATTCTTTAACAACACGGGACCAGGCAATTTTATAATGCTATAGTAATTCTTAATATTATTTTTTCGAATTTTTAAAATTTATTTCCTCTCATTCTCGTCTTCTTCAACATTATTCCATCGTTTGCTATTTTTTCTAGTCTCTATTCTTGTTTTTTTTCGCCAAAAAATATTTCACTTCTCCAACCCTTCGGCTTATTCTGCTATGAACAAGTTTGCCCAATTCGACAAGGAACCACTCGTACATAACTGCGTAAAGTATATTCACTCGTGTACGCAATCGATAGACCGTTCGCCAGCAGTGATTTTCGATGTACGTTGATTATTCAGCTGCTGTGATTGTACACGCAGACGCGTCTGTGTACAAAACTATTTCGCGACAATGATCCCCCGACATAATTGTTGCCTAATGTGTTCCGCGAGGATTAAGCGAAAATGCGTCGAGTCTCTTGGGACGATTCGAGTCTTTCCTACCGAAGAAAAACGACAAAATTGTTAATTAATAAAAAAATTTGTAGCATTTGGTAAAAATTAGATTTGAAATTTTTTTTGAAAAATTCGAAAAATTTGAACAACGTATCAATGACGCGAAAAAAAGGAATCGACCGATTCGCCAGATATCGTGACACGAAACTTTGATGTAAAGGAACGAGGATACGGGGTTAGTTCTCGGGAAGCACGTTCGAGGACACACAGTGCGCTATGTGTGTTAAGCATGCTCTAAAAGCAAGAGGAATACGAAGCGAGAGAACGAAGGAGAGTCTCCAAGGTTTGGTGCACACGAAGCATATGCAGAGAGAGAGAGAGAGAGAGAGAGAGAGAGTGTTACGAGGATCGTCGTGAAGATCGTACATACAGAGCTAAACTGCTGCTGCTGCTGCATCGAGTTCTCGTCTCTCGCATGGGCTTGTATAACAACGTAATCGCAACGACGGCTTCGTTGGAGTCTCGCGTTGAGTCTTTTTGTACGGAAAGACGAGAGGCAGACGAGAGAGACAAATCTGTATTTACAATTATTTACTTGACTTTTCTGTGACACTGAAGTTCCCAGGGTTTTCGATTTTCTATTAATTGTTTGATCGATCAAAAAAATGTTGACAATTTTCGTGTCGATTTTCTGTTTGGATTCTGAAATAAAAATCGTTTCATTGTTCTGACTAAATATTGAATAATAATCATGAGCTCTCGTCAAGAAACTTTGGAAAGAATTTGATTGGATTCGATGATTATATTTCGGTCAATTGAATTGGCAACAATGGGAAATAAAAGAATCAAAGCAGTTGCATTGATAAAACTTGATTTCTCAGGCGTGTATAGCCACTTGAAGTAGTTGGAGGTGTTAAAACGAAAGGATCGTAGTATCAGAAGGCTTTTCCCTCGCCGGTAGCACTAACCAATGTCCTATTATGTAGCAAAGCGTATATATCTAATAGCCAATGTTACGGTCGATCGATACACCCATAGCGGTCGTGGAAAGCGTTGTTGTATCAGAGGGCTAAGAGGTCTGGTAGTCCATTCTCCCAAGAGCAATAGAGAGCACGAGAGAGTGGCTCTCTCGCAAGGAGCAGGAGGCGAAGGGATGCGGTATTAAGAGTGATGATCGAGAAAAAGGTCGATGGGGGTTGATGGAGGGATTCTGTCCGAGGAGTGAACATGTGAGCAAAGGCGTGAAGGAAGGGTAGTAGTCCGATAAGGTTTGGAGAAGAGCATATCGGACAGGTTCGCGGTGCGGAGGTTCCGTCGGAAATGGTCGTTGGACGACGAGAGAGAGAGAGAGAGAGAGTCGTGCAGATGGTTTTATTGATGAGTGAACGAGAGACGAGAATTCGTCAAGAAGAGAAAAAGGGCGTTTAGGTTCGTTCAGGAGTTTGTCAAATCGTGCCCTTTTCTCCGCAGTTGCCAAAGCAGCAGACTGATGGCTGTTTCGGTAGTTGTATACGTGGCAAGCAGGGCGTAAGTCTGGCAAAGGGTGAGAGGGTGGGAGCTCCTTTCGTCCGATGGACATCCGCCGAGGGGTGGTTCCAACGGAGAAGGGATGACGCGGAGGAAAGGAAAGGGAGAGCCAAAGGCAAAGAGAAACACAGAGACAGAGACAGAGAGAGAGAGAGAGAGAGAGGGTTGGCTAGCTGACTGGCTGGCTCGTGCTACACGCTTTTCTACTTAGAGTCCTTGCATCCCTCCCTCTCTCGGTTTCGCCACCCTCGAGGGGTTTCTGGCCCTGAGACCCACCCTAATTGCGTCCGAGAGACTGGACAAAGCGCGATCCGTGTATATGTGTGAACCTCGGCGCTCCTGTGGACTGATGTGGAGCTCCTACGACGCGAGATGGTTACGTAGAGGTATGTCCGGCCCCGGCGGCCTTCGGTTCCGGTCTCTCGCTCATCCTCTGCTCCTTCCTTTCTCCGGCAGTCCACTCTCAACATACATATACATATGTATATATATACCTATGTAGGTACTTCTGTTCTCGGCCTGTTCCTCAGTCGCTCTTACAGGAAACACCTCCTACCTTACTACCTTCGTCGGACTGTGCCCGAAACTCTCTCAATCCCAAACCCTCGCCCCTGCTTTTCTCTCCGACTGGCCAAGCAGGCAGTTTGCACCCCCGTCAAGGCCTCTTGCCCTCCGGCTCCGTCGACACGCTGTACTACAAACTTTCCTACAGGACTGAATAAACTTGGTCGCCACAGACCTTACAACTTTTACTTCTCCTCCTCCCTTTTATATACATCTACGCCTGGAATAAAATAAAAGTAGTCAACACAAAAACACACACACACGCGCTATAGATACGTAGATGGACTCGATGTTAAAAAGAAAATCTGCATGGCATTAAGCATAGCAATCATTTTGAAACGGTAGAGACACGCTTCAGCGATAATAATTGGAGTCTGTAGAAATGAATAGTTTGACGGAATTGAGTTTCGTTGGAAAAGTAACAAGTTTCGTAAGCCCAACGCTGCTTGCTCCTCCTGCTCAAACTTAATCCGTTATGATCTCTGTAACGTTTTCTCGGGGCAGTTTGCCAGGAGGTTGGAAAATTAAACTGGTTAGCACGCGTAGCACAATGTTTTTTCGTGTTACGCGGAGCTTGGGAGAGCAAGAGAGAGAGAGAGAGAGAGAGGAGAGGCAAAGTGGTGGTTCGTTGATGGCGGTTGGTTCGGTCGGGTGGATGATAGTCTACTCTCGCGCTTATGGCTCGGCTCTCGTAGCAATCGTGTACGCGAGATCGCAATGGGGGAGAGACCGCGGATGGGGCAACGCGGAGGGGGGCGGAGGGAAACGCGAGAAGTGGAACAGAGTGAAAGATTTGGCGTGTAGCGGTTACTAAAACGCGCGCGGCGTTGCTGCTCCGCTGCTGCTGCTGCTTGCCGATGATGCTTGGAACGCGCCAGCGCGGTTCGCGGCCGCAAACTCCCTCATATTCGCCTCCTCGTCGCGCTTCGCTCGGGAGATGGCGGAGGGGAAACAAACCGGAGGCGGAGTCCGAGGTGCGGCTAGCGTGAATTTGCTCCTCCTTCCGTTACGACGAGCTTTCAAAAGCTGTGCTCTCGACCGCAAGGCTCCTGTTTGCTCTCTTCTTCTTCTTCTTCTTCTTCTTCTTCTTCTTCTTCTGCTTCTCTATTCCTTCGCTGCGTCTCCCGCTCCTGCTCGCCATCCCGAGCAGGAGGATATCTCTTGCACTCGCTCTTACCAACAACCGCGCGACGTCGCTCTCTATCATTCTCCGCGATCAGCAAAACCGTGCCGCGCGCACTTTCGCGGCACGTTCCTTCCATCATTTTCACTATTTTAATGGCCACACCGCGCGGACTCGCTAAAAACCGTGTTATAACAAAATCAGCAAAAATTCAACTTTGCCGCTCAAATCGTTAATATTCTTTTCCTTTGGCCAACGGAGTCAACAACCGGCGTGGGGTAAACATTATTCCAGCCCGCAAGACGTTTCGTATTAATACGATTACGAAAGAGAGAGCATGTCCAAGTGTTGGATGTACACACGCGATGTGGAAAAGCAAAGCAAAGGTTCTTTTACGGTCTCGGGGTGTAGCCGAGCGTATCGCAAGATCGATAAAAGGGCAGGGGCGGCATTGGTGGCGTTGCGGCGGTGGCAGCGCGGTTGCCTGTTCGAGGGGTGAGAATATATAAGAAAAGAAACGCGATGAGAGAGACTCCAGAAAAGAAAGAGCAGGACGCGAGGAGACTCGCGCGTTATCCGCGGAGGGCAGCGCGCGGCGCGCGCGATTCGTCCAGCAGGAGCGGGGGATTCCGCCGCAATTCCTTGTCGCCATGTATATCGGCGACGTATATATACATTTTCATGGGCGAGGTGGTTTACAGGAAACGAGGGAACAAAGTAAGCGAAAGGAGAGGAGGCTGTAGCACGTACGTGAATGTTGGGCAAAACGATGGGCGACGGCTCCTTTGTACATCGACAACCTCACACACACACAAATACACACAAAACACACACAGACTAGCAAAGACTCGTACGTGTATCTCGTGCGAACGAAATAGAGAAAGCACTCGATTAAATTTACATTAAACTCGTATTAACTCGACGAAATGAGGGAATTCAATTAGCTGCCGCTGCTGCTTTTATTAATACCAAATGATTAATTGAACGAAACTCCAGAATCAAGCGTGAGGCTTGCCAACCGTGCGAATAAAAAAGGGTTGAAAAAAAAAAAAAAACAGCAGGAAAATGTCACCGAAGGGAATCGTTGCTGCTATACCATCGCAAAGTTGTTCGACGATACTTCGAGCTCTTTCGTTCCTGTCTCACGATACGCTCAGAGCAAACAGATTTCCAAGCAGGACCAAGAATTGCGAAAAAGCTCTCGAGCAAAGGGTTGCTCCAAGCTTTCTTCGCAACAGACTTAAGGGCGGAAGAATTCACGCGACAGATGTTAGTGGCGTATTATATTAAATATCTCGCGGGCCAAGTTCCTGCTCCTGCTCCTGCTGCTGAGCCACTAGAACCTCTGGCGCGCCTATCTGATGTCCCGTTTCCTTCAATTTATTTTCTTTTCTCTCTCTCTCTCGCTCTCTTCTTGCTTTCCAGGATCTTGAGAGGGCGAGAGCAGGTTGCAGATATCGCTTTGCGCCTCTACCAAGCCTGCTATTCACTCCTGAAGGATATCGCGCTTGTATTTTTATTATCTCTATATATACGCGCATAAAGGACCTCAAGCGCGATCGGAAACACCTGCTTATACTTCTCGTCGACAGGTATTAACCTCCCCATCCGATATGCAAATCGACATTGTCTCTCCGCGCGATACTTTTCGCAATCGTTAAATAAGTCTCGATATTGACGATTTGCTTTACGGGAAGAAAAATAAAAAGGACGATATGCTGGAATCTTTTTCTATGAGGAACTATATTTTTTATTTTGGCTTCCTCATAGAGGAAGCTTTGAGCATCGTGCCTCTTGAGCATCTCGAGGAAGCAATTTGCAAATTTCAATTTGCAGCGTTTTTTTTATTTCCATTTAAATTATACAATTTCGACAAGTTTTCTAGAAAGTAAAGAGGAAGTACAGACTTGTACACAATATCTTGGAAAATTTGCAGAAATTAGAGCGGTTGGACGATTTTTCAAGAAACTCAGATTTTTGTAAAATTCGAAAAATCATTAAATTTAAAACGTTCAACCGATATTTCCCAAATTCAATACCAACCTTCCTATTATGATACTTTATTTATAAAAAAAAAATTAGTAACAAATCTTGAAATTTGCGGAAGCTAGAGCGTCGACTCTCTTTTTTTGAAAATTTCAACATGCCGTAGATTTCGTATTTTTCTAGCAATTCCAACAAAATTCTCAGAGAATTAAGAGCTCGCACAGATTAACATCTGTGCAAAACGGGAGCCCTGTAGCTCAAACCGTTGTCGAGTTACGAACGTTTGAATTTTGCAGTGCCAGAACATAAACACACACACACACATCCGGACATTTTTTCTAGAAATGATTTTTCGATGTTTTGGGACATTTTAAGCACATTGACATTAAAAACTGGAAAAAATTTCATCGTCACATAGCTTCCTCTATGAACGAAAGCAAAAGGGTCAAGGAAAAATATGCTTTTTCCTGCTGCAAAGCATATAGATCCACACACACACACACACTCACACTCCATCGCGAAGCTGCGTTAAAGTTTCGTCAAACTTTTCCAATGAAGATTATATGCAAAGTCCTTTCTCAGAGGGAGCAGGACTAACTACTCGGTGAGAGCTTTTGTACCTCGTCTCCTAGCAGAGCAGCTCGAGAGTCGCCAACTTTTTTCATTCCTCCAGCTGCTGACGGTGTGTCTTTGCAAAAGACGCCATCTCAAAGTTGCCCAGCTCCCACAGAAACAAACAAAAAGTCATTGTTTGCCATCTTTGTTGATTAGACTTTAACTGCTCCTCCTGTTTATATTTATTCGATATTCTATTTGGGGCTTTCATCATCCTCCTGAATTCATTGACATCAGTCAATACAATAAACATCAGGATCCCATTTAATTTGGCCCTAGTCCTCACCCTCCTCTCCTCCCTCCCTCGCACGATACTCTCTCTCTCTCTCTCTCTCTCTCTCCCTGTGCAACGACCAAGATCAAGATCAAACATTTGACAAACACTCGTCCTCGAGTCGGTTCCCTGCTCCTCGTCAATAGATCCCGCCAGTTTGCCAGCCCGAACCGGAGCGAAAGAGAGCGCCTGATTCAACCGGCCCGGCTCTGTTCTCTGTCTGCTCTCCTCGCTACGTATTCAGTATACGTGTGTTCTGTGCTCCTCGCTAAAGTTTTACTCGCTAGGGTCCTCGAGCTCCTGCTCCTGCTGTTCGTGGCAAGCGGGTCAAAAGGGATCAAGAACATCGCTGTGTACATTACACATATACGCATGGGAAAGGGCTGTCTGCTGAGCTTTCGCGGAGAAACTAACTCTGCGACCAACGAAAATACCATTTCTTCTTAATTGTTTGTTCGATTTCAAAAATCATGACAATTTTCGTAACGATTTTGTGTTTTGATACTGGAAATAATCGCTTTTCAAGTTCTCACTAAATATTCAATGAGAATCTTGAGCTCTGCTCAAGAAAAAACAGAATTTAGTCTTTACACAGAGACTCGAGACAACGACGCGAGTAATTTTGAAAAATTCATCAACGACCAGAGCTCCGCGAAGGTGAATCAACTTTATTCCCTGTTCCGCATGTGGCCATGGTACGACGTGTGCGTTGCTCGATCAGAACGGAAGTCCGGCGCACGAAATATCGTGCAAAAGTTATTGCAGCGAGTTTTGTTCACTCGTGTGTATATATTCGCAGGCGTTTTCTGGGGTGTGTGTTGCTCGATGGTGGATAGTTAGTGGCAAGAGGCGGGCGATGAGGAACAGCCGAGAAACGAGGAAGCGGTACCCAGCAAAATAGCTTGGCGGGCCTCGGGCCAAGACAGATTCGTGTCGGGGGAGCGAGAGTCGGACGGCCGGGTCTCACGGGCACACGCTCGGGGATCCACGGGCCTAAATGGAAACGTCACAGCCCCTTGTAAGTGGCTTGTCCAACATTTTGATTAACACGTCTGCGCTGCTCGCGGTGCTGCATAGCCAAACTGACTATATACCAAAAGCTGCAACACATCGCGAACAAATTACGCCGTTCTACGTACGAGATCCCGCGCGATGTGTATAACACGTTGTTGTAACGCTGCACGGATCATCGGTGGGTTTGTCGGCGAGTGTCGAGGGTGGAAGAGGCGCGAGGCCTGGCAAACGCGCGGTCTGTCGGAGTTGCTACCAGCGGGAAAGGTGGTTAGCCGGGTAAGCAGGTGGATATTAGCTTGTCCAGTGAGAGAGAGAGAGAGAGAGAGAGAGAGAGAGAGGGAGAGGCGGGGGCCAACTGACAGTCCGTCACTCAACCAGGGCAGCAAAACTCTGAGCCTTAGCACGAAAATCCCAAGAGAGCGCCTCCCAGATCCTCGTTTCTATAAAGCAAAACGTAAATACTTACAAAACGGAGTTTGGCAGTTTGTATATACGACTGGGAAGAGAGATTTTCTACGAGAGTTGAGACAGCACTCGTTGTATATGATTTTAATAACGATTATCGCACTTGCTACGACCAAACGATCGAATTTTTCGTATAAAGGCGCGGGTGCGTGCAGCCCCTCGAGCTTCATCGTTTGCGACGATGAGCCTTCGATGCTCAGGGTTGACCCCCGACTATTGGATCACGAGAACGAGCGAGAGGAAAAATCCCCGGCGCCCTGCCAGTCAGCTTAAATTACCCATCGTTTAAAACTCGTTTTCACCCCCTAGAGTTCTGTAAATACGAACGTACACATAGTCGCGTATATGTACGTAGAAGCATTCGCTTTACCAAAATGCTATGTTGCCGTCGCGCTGCATACAAATATATATGCTGATGAATAACGGGGGATCCGGCGACTCATTTCATTAGAGTCGCACCAACGAATGCTCATCCGATTATTCGCGAAATGCTTGCTCCACTCGCTCTCCCTCTCTCTCTCTCTCTCTCTCGCCGGAGTAATCTCTCTGCTGTCTTCTCAATAACTCACTTTTCTACCAGTAACACTACTCCGCATCGCCGTCAAGAGCGTATACACACATTTCTCTTTTATGTCGAAAGGGACAACAACGATAAAACGGCCCGGAGGTAAACACTCGTCAACTTTTATCAGATTAAACGAATTTTATGACGTCGCGTTTATTTTCTTTGATAAATGAATTCCTTGGATACTTAACCCTAGAACGGTAACCTGGGGTCAAAAACGACCCCGGGCGACATTAAATCCGGCGCTTCCCTTCGTTCTCCCGTTTTTTTTATCGTTTTACCGCATTTTGGAGTAATTTTTTGACTTTGAGCAAAATTGTCCCAGACTCGCGTGATTCCGCATTAAAAAACGTAAAGAATGAGCCCCGGTTGAAGCCTTTTCGGTAAATTTTACCGGAGGTATGAATTTTAAAAATTCAGGGTCATTTTGACCCCAGGTTACCGTTCCAGGCCTAAAATTTCTTTTCCACCAATCGGAAATTCGATCCGCAGCGATTTTTACTTTCTATTACCAAAAAGCCAGCCATTGAGTTATTTACGCGAAATTCAAACTGAATTACACGAAATTTTATGTGGGCAATCGATTGGCCAAATCGGCGAATCGTATTTCGCGTACCGTAGCACATGTTTGTGAACAAGTGGACCGATGATAGAGAGGATGGAGAGAAACCCGGACAAACATCCATGTGAACTGCTGCTCTGGCTCTTTTCGCCCATTTCTCCCTCGCGCATGCATGTATCATATATACGTGCACCAGAGTGTTTGCGTATATTTCGGTAGGACGTGTACGAGAGTAGAGGTGGAAAATACGAAATGGTCGCGGTTTATAATACTCGTTGTGCAGTTTATCAGCGAGATCCGGGCGAGCGAGCGAGCGAGCGAGCGAGCGAGCAACGCGAGAGACCGCGAGAGAGAACGAAAAAACGAGAGGAGGAGAGCGTTTCGGGCCTCCGCCAATTTCCTCGTTCAAATTCATTGTACGCGCGGCCTGCAAACAATAATCATGACACGCCAGAATCGCCAGCAATGACAATGGAATCGCCGCGTGATATATAGAGCCCGCTGAGCTCTTCGTATACCGACGCCACCAGCCGTATAATTGTTTAACACCATCGCCCCCTCCCTTTCTCTCTTTTTTTTTTCTTCATATTACGAATATGCATGAAAAAATTGAAATAAAAAAACAAAAAATACAAAAAAGATAACTTGTCATGGGAGCTCGTCGGATAATTCATCGTCCCAACAGCCACGCTACGCGTCTACATATTTTTCATTATGACAGAGATTTCCACAAAAGAGATCGAACGACCTCGACGACCTCGTCAATTTTCATCCATAAATTCAGCATTAACGGTTTTTTTTAATTATCCTCCTGGATGTTTACACGATTTGGATATGAGCTCGAAATCCTTATGGTAACGAGCCAAAGTGCTACTAACTAAGAACAGGTGGTGCCCAAAGGCAACGAGATTTGTAGTTTCATTAGGCACAGCGAGAGAGTTGCTGTTCCTGCTGCTGCTGCTGCTGCTGCTTATGGGATCTCCTCTCGCCCTCGCTGTTCCTTTCTCGCTTTCTCTTTCCCTCACTCCCAACTCCCTGCTTCTAACCCGGTGTTGTCTACAACCACTTACATCGCTACTTACCTGTCTGGCTCATAAGTAACCGGTAAGAACCATGCCCACGTTCAACCTTTACCTAATCCACCTCTACGCCACACTCCCAACATGCAAATTTATAACACACAACTATGGAATCAACTCGACGAAAAAAATACAACGAAAAAAAAAAAACAAAATACTGTTGCGTGTTGCCAAAATTTGTCAAGTTGATTGCAAACCTTCACATTTTTTATTATTCGTCAAAGTCCAAGAATCTTCATTCTCGATCCCTACGAATGAACGAGAACGTTATTTCGTTAATTAAAGTTCGATTGTTTGTTGTCAATTAATTTGAAAATTAGTGCACAAAACTAGGCTCAAAAAATTTGAGTCTTGAATCGTTATTACGAGTTAGTTTAATGTCAGAAATTTACGGAGCCCATTAAATGTACAATTGAAGCAAAAAAAACTCCACTCAAAAAAAATTGCATTCGATTTCAACTTCAAAGACTGTTTTTTATTGAAAAAAAAAACAAGATTTTTGTTGGTACAAATAATCACCGAGAACGAGCAAGTCAGAAAATCATTATCACGAGTTAGTTCGATGTCAGAAATGTACAAAGACGATTAATGCAAAAAAAGAAACTCCACTCAAAAAAATTGGATTCGATTTTAACTTCAGACTGTTTTTTATTGAAAAAAGAAAAAAGAAAGAAAAAAAGAAGAAAAAAGAAAAGAGTGTTTTTTATTGAAAAAACAAGATTTTTGTTGGTACAAATAATTACCGAGAACGAGCAAGTCAGAAAATCATTATTACGAGTTAGTTGGATGTCAGAAATGTACAGAGGCGATATATACCTTCACGATATATGTTAAGTCGGCTATAATAGAGAGCAGGGTAACTCGTGTAGCTACTAGCTCGTACAACCCTTCGTAGTACACCTCCGAGTTGCATAGATACGTGTATATAAGCCTGGCATACACAGAGGAGAGTAGTATTATAATAGACGAGAGAGGGTGTAGTGGCGATCGTTGGCACACACCAGCTGTTTCACGAGAGTATCAGAACGTGTGGGAGGAAGGACGAGGCAGTGGCAAAGGACGAGGAGGAGGAGGAGGAGGAAGGGAAGGGCTACGAGGCAGCAGAGAAACGGCGAAGAAACGTGCCAGCAGAAAATTCATCCTCTCTGGATACACATATTCACGCGGTGTATTTTACTTATACGTGAGAATTGCGAAGGAGGGAGGATTTGTCAGGTGACGTAACACATCTGTAATATCCTTCGGACCCCATTTTTTCTCGTCACTGTTCAGCAAAAAATATATAACGAAAGTTATTGATAAAAAGTTGTTCAGACAAACGACAAAATATTTTTTATTTTTCTTCGACACGCGTTCACGTCGACTCTGGCCTACGTGCGTTTTGTTCGCGAGGAGTTTCGTAATTACAAAATTTATTCTCGTATCTTTTGTATAGTCAGGTAAAGAATATTTATACAGCCGCTGCTCAGACGGATGATCGAAGAGCCTCGCGTCCTTCTCCGGTCCCCAGAACTCCATGACAAGACGTTTTTTCTCCCATACGTCGAAATGTACAAAAAAAAACAAATAATTTCTTATGGGGTGTCCCTTTTCGGGTGTTCTCTGGTGATGCAACAAATTTTTTTTTCAGGAAGTGGATAATTATCGGGGTTGGAGTTAATTTTTCTATTAATTAATTATCCAATTTCTTTATTTCAAGTGAATTTTCGTTGCGATTTTGTGTTTGAATTCGAAAAAATATCGTTTTATCGTCCTGACTGCATTTTAAATAAGAATCATGAGCTCTGCTCAAGAAAAAACTGAATTGGGTTGCATTCCAACGACGCAAACTTCAAAATTGTTTTTTCAATCGATTTTTATCCAATTTCTCTATTTCAAGTGACGAAAACAAGAAAAAACTGAATTTCGTCGCCTTCCAATGACGCAAACTTCAATATCGTCCAAAAATGAAGTTCGTCCTTAAGGAGGTTCGATACACACAAAAATCTTGCCATGTTAAAAGCATAAGAAAATTCGAAATTATTAGAATTTAATGAAATTTGGTGACTATATTCTTTAGTGTTAAATATTAATATACAAATTTTTTTAAATTTTTCTTCTGCATAGTTTTCGAGTTATTGAACACTAGAGTTTACATGCATAAGCATAGTATTCAGATATATATAGGAATGTCTTTTGCATATTATAAACTCCAATTATTCGAAAACTGTGTAGACGAAAAATTTGAAAAAAATTGTGTCATCGTATTTGATGCTAAAGATCGTTATCACCAAATTTTATTAAATTCTTATCATATTGTCGCATGTAGCCAACCTCCTTAAATATGAATATACAAATTTTTTAAGATTTTTTTCCTACATAGTTTTCGAGTTATTCGAACACTAGAGTTTACATGCATAAGCATAGTATTCAGATATATATAGGAATATCTTTTGCATATTATAAACTCCAATTATTCGAAAACTGTGTAGACGAAAAATTTGAAAAAAATTGTGTCATCGTATTTGATGCTAAAGATCGTTATCACCAAATTTTATTAAATTCTTATCATATTGTCATATGTAGCCAGAACCTACAGCTACGCAGGGACAGTCGATGCTTTTGGGACACCCTATACATCGAATTATCCTTATAACGAGTAATACGACGATTGTATACTCGACATTTGATTCCGTCACGTATGTATACACACGAAAATTGCCATTTCTTAGCATGAAAGGTATATATGCATTGGGCAATATAAATATATATCAACTTATTGGTTATCGTCGATGGGCATCTCTGAAATTCCTCATGCATCGTTCCCGACTGGCACGTTCGTCGCTTATCTCAACCGAGAAATCCACCGGAATCGAGAATTTCGCTACGCTCGTAAAGAGAAAGAGCAGCCAAGATTTCATGTTCAGGCAGTCGGAAATAAAGCTCCGCTGCTGATTAAACAAAAAAAAAAAAAAAGGTTAAAAAGATCTCAGAGCCTAATTTTTAGCACCGAACATTTTTATTCGAACCCGTAAAAAAATAAAATGAGAAAAAAACAAAAATTTATCGCATTTTTTCGACGAAAAAAAAAAAATCGATCAAGCTGATCGAATTTCTCGTTGATTGTGATTGGAAACCGAAATAATGAGTTTTCCCTCGAAGTATCTATAATTTTTTCGGTTTAGAAAGTTAAGGCGAAATTTTACGAAAATCATGTTCAGTGTGCCAGAGAGGAGTCCAGGGAAAGAGAGCCGAGCGAAAAAGACAGAGAGAGAGAGAGAGAGAGAGAGAGAGAGAGAGAGAGTGGGTGGATGATCGCGAAAGACCGCGTCGAGCGAGAGTTAATTTCATAGCTGATCACCCCGGGTAATCCCCGGCTCGGTCGGGGGACGAGACCACTCATGCGGAAAACAAAGCTGCACAGAGACTTCCCTTCACTCTTTATCTTTCTCGTCCTCTCGGTCTTTCTCCGTCTCTTCTGTTGGCACTCGATGGCTCGGGAGGGTTGAAAGGGGAAGGGGCGAGGGAAAAGGGTGTAGAGAGTGGATGGGAGGTGAATCGAGGGGATAGAGTTTACCACGATGCTCTCATGGATGCTGTGCTGGGTTTGGAGGGCCCAACGAATGCTCCTGCGAAAATCCACCGAGCCAAAGCAAAATTCTACTCGCTCCTTGTATTATTCTCATACCGAGCTAAATCTTTACCCCATTTTCTCTTTTTATTCTCCTCTCCCTTCATCGTCTCAATGTCATAAGTGCTTCCGCGCTAGATTCATCATCCAACTCGATCTACGGATCATTCGAGAGCCAATGCAAAAGGCCAAGGATGAGGTAGTTTGGCAAGTTTATGGGAGCAGGGCTTCGCGGGCTTTATATTCGGCTTCTTCTTCCGGCGAACGAGCCTCCTATCGACACGTTCACGTACGAGCAACGCCATCTCGTTCCACTCCCACCGAAGGAATCAACTTCCACCCCACCTGACACTCGTCACACCAGCTCCTTTCGCTTCCGGTATCCACCCAGTCTCTCTCGCTGACGTTTTACAATCGGAGCAACCAAAAAGGATCATTAATTGACATTATATCCGAGATTTATCATTTTCAATGACGCACGGACGTTCGCAACGTTGGGCTTTGAGGAAAAATACTTTTTTCATTCATCGTTTGTTCAATCGAATAAAATCGTGACAATTTTCGGATCGATTTTCTGTTTGGATTCTGAAAAAAATCGTTTTATCGTACTGACTAAATATTAAAAAAGAATCATGAGCTCTCTGCTCAAGAAAAAAAATCTTAAAAAATCTCGAATGAAAAATAATTTCAATTTCAAAAGTTAATATAATTTCTCTTAATCCCTACTAATCGCGTTTGTCTCGACTAATAAGTTTGGGTTAACTGAACGAGGTTCGGGTTTCTACCCCATCGATAAACAAGCCTAAACACAGGGTCACACCATTTATTACAGGACTAACGGGCATGCGTCCTTGCCCATATAAATCCACAACATAATGTACACGTTGTGTGTTTAATGTGTCACGCTACGTATTTCCAAGTGCACACGCGTGGGTGATCTTTCTTCCAAACTTTCCCAGCAGCATCCTCGTTTGTCCGGGAGCAAAAAAAATCCACAGCCGATACATTCGATACGGACGGGGTAGAAATGTGCACGGGGATTTGAGTGCATGTGATTTTTGCCTCGTCCCGATTCGTCCTGGACCAGACCATTATTACCATCATTATTATTATTATTATTATTATTATATGTATTGATGGCTAGTTCGGGAGAAAGATACACGCATCAGGATCGGTGGTTGCATTTGCGTCAAGGAATAGGGTGCACTGAGTAATCCGCAGGGATTTCTACGTTTTGTTCGTTGTGTGCCCTTCTTCTTGTTATACATGCCATCGTTTTTCTTTATCCACATATATTTGTGTGTACTATATATCGAAGGCAAAGCCTCGATTCGTCGTGGAAACAGCAACCGACGAAAAATCGATAGACATGAAATAAATCAACTGGCCAAGCAGCCATGGCCAATCGGACTCAATGATTCTTGAAATTACATTTTTTTATTTATTTAACGCACCTCCGTAGACACACATGGGTCTGGGGTGTCCTAGCGTTTTTTACTGTACTTGGACTCGTTTAAAAAATCGGAAAAAATTCAGGAAAGTAGTTTTGGATCTACAGAACGAGAAGCTGCACTGGGTGATGGATAAAAATTCTTTTTTATTATTTTTATTTAATCGTAATCGATAGGAAAAACGAGAAATTCACGCCATTCGCTGAATGGGCACCCCAGACCCATGTCTGTCCACTGAGGGTTGATTCGCTAAATTCGCAATTAATTTCCTACTTCTTAACGTTTACGTATTCATTGGAATCGCCGCGTGAACAAAATTCGAAAAAAAAATTATGAATATTCGAAAACGCTTGAGAAAAATTATTTTACGTATTTTTACGAGGAACCATGACGGATTGGCATTGGCTGATGTAGACCAATGCGTCCAAGTGCCTTCTGTAGCTCGCTGTTGTAAAATCGTCCACTGTTTTTTTGACTCCAACGCGACGTTTGAAGCTTCAAAACTGTATGTAGCTTTTTGTCCAATCTCTCGCTCGTCGGACCAGGATTTTACGTTGGACATTCTGACCAACGACGTCGCGGAACCCGAAAAATATGCTTCGCCCTCGTTGACACGCCGCACTATCCGCACAGCAGTGTTATATGCACCAGGAGCGGTAACCACTCTGTCGATGCATTCTGTAGCCGACGCTTGGACAGCTTTGAATAAAAGCCTCGTTGTTGTATTCCGCTGCCGCGCCAACTCCCTGCTCCCGCTTATTCCATCGCCTCTCTCGCTCTCTCGGGCCTCCACCGCGCAAATTTCTTCTTTTTCATTTCCCTCTCTCGTCCAGACTGTTTCATTGTACTACACAGTATTTTTCATGCGAAATGTCAGAAGCACCCTAGCATGGGCGTGAACCATAGACTCTCGTTTAAGCGGCCGCGACCCGGGGCTCGACTACTTTGCGCCAAAAGCGTGCATCGACTATGATTTTTAAACGGGGAACTCGTACAACTAAAAAAAAAAAGTTGAAAACTTTTTTACATCCGTTTGAAACGCCGGACAACGGCGCAATTTTTTTTAAAATCCCAAAAAACGTTGCGACTAAAATTTCCAAGCTCCGGAGAGCAGCCGACGATTTTACCAAAAAAAAAAAAGAACGACGAGGCAGCGAAACCGAGTCGAAAAACAAGTGAAAGCAAAACGAGAGCGCAGGGGGGAGGGCGATTCTTGGAGCAATGAATACGAATAGGTTTGAAGATACGATCGCTGGATCCTTTGCCAGGCTCGCGGCAAGCAGGAGGGGGTTAAATTAAATGATTTGCATAAGTAGGTGGGTGTCGACACTGGCAAACATTGACAAACGCGTGCTCCAAAGCGGCCCTCCAGCTTATAAGAAGAATATATTATTACGGATAATAGAAACATTGAGAACCAACTAAAACACGATATCCTTGTATACATGCATACACAGATATGTGTATGTGTGTGTGTGTGACTTTGTGTGTGTGTGTGATATAATCAGAGAGATGGAAGGGTGGGAGGTGATAAGCGGGGTGCGATCAACCCCTCGCACGCGTCCTTGTATTCCCCGTGACACGTGCCCTCCTGCCCCTTCCTCATTTCTCGTCTGCGTACCACTGATACAGCAATTCTCAATTATCCTTTTTTTCAGCAGGCTTCTTTTTCATTTTTTTTTTTTCGCTCCAAAATTATTTGGGAATTAACGAGAGCGACGTGCGGACGAAAATCACGTCGTCCGGTTGATTTTTCTTCCACGGATCGTCGTCGTTAACTCTGTGTAGATACACATGGGTGCCCATTCAGGGAATGGCGTTAATTTCTCGTTTTTCGTATCGATTAAATAACAATAATAAAAAAATGAATTTTTATCCTTCAGACGTTTTCTTTCGTTCTCGTTTTCGTTTTCTTTAAAAAATAAATTCTGGGCCATAAATTATGGATAATTTACTACGAAAAAGGTCTCGGAAAAAAACAAAACAATAAATGCATATTTACAGGAATACGACGATTTGAAAAACACCTCGGGTCAAATTGACCCAGTGTGTATAGGAGCTGTGCACTCCAAGGCTTAATAACCAATTATTTATCATTTTTCCCTAATAATAATAATAATAATAACCCTCAGTAGACACACATGGGTCTGGGGTGCCCATTCAGCGAATTGCGTGAATTTCTCGTTTTTCGTATCGATTACCATTGAATAACGATAATAAAAATGAATTTTTATCCATCACCCAGTGCAGCCTCTCGTTCTATAGATCCAAAACTACTTTCCTGAATTTTTTCCGATTTTTTAAACGAGTCAAAGTACAGTAAAAAACGGTAGGACCCCCCGAGACCCATGTGTGTCTAGGAAGGTGCGAAATTCTGTTTTTTTTTCTTGAGAATATTTAGTCAGAATGATAAAACGATTTTTTTCGGAATCCAAACTCAAAATCGGGGCGAAAAATGAATCGAAAAAAAAAAATTTCGTAAAAATTGTACCGAGAAAATGGCTTCGTAAATATTTTTGTTTCCCCGGGAACTTGTGCATTTGCGGAAATTTGGTATTCATGGGGATGAGGTCGAGGTTGACGAAAGTTCATGAAAAAATCAGCCGCGTGTGACAGTTGTAATATTTGCCGTTGGCTGCTACGACAACGAGGGACTCACGTGCTTCGCATTATTAATATTTGCCAAGAGAGCAAAAAGCAAGACGGAGATATAGGGTCCAGGAAAAAGTGACAAAGATTGACTAGCCTCGGTACAAAAGTTCGTGGGAAAAGCCAATAGTACAAACAAAATAAACTCAAGATAGATAAAGTGGCGCGTATCGCGCGTCCAACCCCCGTGGTTTTCCTAGCACTGCTCGCCATCACTCCACCCCTTCTTTTTCCCATTCTTACCGCACATAATCTCCCCTTCGTTCGAACGCCTTAATCCCGGATTGACTCGTGTCACTTATTAATATTTTATGTGCAAACAGCGTGATTTACGAACGCGCACGAGAAAAGAAAAAAAAAACACACACACCCTCTGACACAACCCCCAAAGATAATGATTCGATCTGCGATCAACGATAAGAAAAGTACGTCATATTTTCATTCCCCTCCCTTGGCGCTCCTCGATCAAGCTTGTATCTTAATAAATTTCCGACTCAAATCTGCGGCACCCGATACCGATTTTTCCCCAAACCCTCCTCTCATTGTTTCAACGAATTAACCCTTAATAGTCACACCTCCAGATTGTGACGTAATGGTCATCGGGGGTGTTATCAACCCCACTCACTTTGGAAGGCGATAAATAGTTGAAAAATCGTAAAAAAAAAATAAAATTAAAATACTACAATGTATTTTTCACCCTTGAGTAACGACCACGATGATTGTATTTAATTCGTGCAATTTTTAATACAAAAAAAATGTCGAAACAAAAAAATTCTGCAAAAATGACTCTTTTTACAAAAAATGATGCAGAAATTGTAATTTTCAATTCAAAAAAAGAAAAAATTGTTTTATAAGTCTGAAATGGCATGCTTTCAGGTGGGACTGGTTAAATTAGCGACCGTTCCAAAAAGTATACACCAGGTTTTACACCCTCTGCTTCCTACGGCTTCCAAAACTGAACTAACGGGCCCTTTCAAATAATAACGACGAGGCTCCTTACTAGAAGGTTCAAACTATCGATAGAGCCTGTCACAAGTGCCATTTTCTCAAAATTTTTATTACCTATCGTCCGTCGAAAGCGGCTAGGGTAAAATTAACCCCATGCGACCATTAAGGGTTAAAAAAAAAAAAAAATGAAAAATCCCACAAAATAAAAAAGTATGTAGAAACATCGAGTCGGAGAAAATGGAAGTTCTCGAAACGTCTAATTGGTGGATTTAGTCTCGGGATGGTGGTGCAAGGACGAAACGTTCGAAAATCGTGTTTATGTAATACAAGTAGGGTGTATAGAGAAAAGGTGAAGTGTCGAGAGGTTGGAAAAGAAGGGTTGCCGCGCGGAGGAATGGAAAAGTGTGAGGGTTTGATAGAGGGTGATGGGAGGAGGGAGGGGTGGGAGGTCGAGGAGTAGCGTATTATACGAGTCGAGTGGGAAGCTGTGCAGCGGGGGAGGGTGACGGGTGGACAAGGGGTGGTCTGGAAAAGGGAAATCTGCAAGCCAAAGCGAATCAGAGTAATCCTACTCCGCGCCGCGTTTGGAAAAGCCCCAGGAACGAGGGGGGCATGGAGGAAGAGCCCTGGCGACGATCCCCGGGTGTCTGCTTTTCCTCCGCGTCCTTTCACTGTGCTCCTGCTATTCCGTCTCCCTCTCCCCCATCGTTTCTCTTTCTATTTTCATCCCCTATAGCCAACGCGACGCGCGGACGCGCCGGTCGATGAGCATTTCGTAAATGGAGAGCCAACGTACACCCACCACGACCATCACCACTACTACCCTATTCCCTTCCCTTTCCCTTTACCTTCCTTCCTGCATGACAACCAACCTCCTCCACCTCCTCCCGCTCGATCTTCTCTCTTTCCTGTAGCCTCTTTCCCAGTGACACTTTGTGTACGCGGGAGAGCAAAAGAGCCAGAGACTCTGCTGCTCTTCTTTTCTCTCCTCCCTTCATCTTCTTTTTACCGCGCGTCTTCTTTTCTTCCTTCTCGCTCCCGCTGCAACAAAAATCTTCTTTATTCCTTCTCGTTCGTGCTCAAGCTGCACACGACTCTCCTCCTCGTTGTGGCTCCGTTAACCCCTCTTTTTCTATCCTCCTCCCCTCACCTCCACTCCCCTCGGTTAACCGCCACGTTCTTACTTACACATATACACAACACAGACACATTTTCTTTCTTTTTAATACTTTTCCTTTTCGCTTTCCTTTTTTCTCTCGTCGCTTTAAATTGCTGATGAGCATTTTTAGATTGGTTACGTTAAGTGAATTGGTACATAGACAGGCAGCTGTGTTTTCCCGATAAAAGTCTTAATGAATCCGCGCCTCCTCCCAGCCTCTCCTCCCACTACGAAGAAAAAGGCACGCCGGACGAGAAAAAATCTAACGATTCCCCGCGAGAACACTCGAGCCGGCTATTCAAGATCCTTTCGACCAAAAAAAAAAAAAACATCATGCATCCGCATCATTCTCATTCCGCATTTATCCAACGGATTCCCAACGACAATTTTAATCGCCAACGCTCCGTGACGTACTATTTCCTTTTTATCGATCATTTGTTTAATTTTCAAAATTATTACAATTTCTCGATCGATTTGTCATCGGAATTGCATTCTGCATTTTGATGATGAGCTTTGCCGAAAAAAAAAAAAAAACAGAATCTCGTTGCAATTCGTTGCACATCATTCCCACGTGGAAACTTTGCCATTTTTTTTTTTTTCATTATTTAGTCAACTAAGAAAAACTGCTAATGGTAAAAAGTTGTTACGTTCCTGATGGCAAATGTCTCGAGTCAACATTTTTCTCATTATCCTGATGCTGCTTCGCGGAGGAAAGTAAAACGTCGAGAACAAGCGAAATGGGCGTACATCCACTCAACAAAACTCGCTGACACACGTAAATACCAGCAGAAATCGGAGCAGCCAACAAGCAAGAGGGAAAGGCGATTTCGCGTTGGCTTAATTAAAGGCTCTCGCTCCCTGCTCGGTATTAGACTCGAAATCGAGGGCCCACGGGGCCACGGTCTCTCGCCACTAGACTCTCAAAACCACCAACACCGCGACTCCTTCTTCTTCGCTCACACTCGAGAGCCCTTGCACCTTCGTGCGAACGAGAACCGACTGATTTTTTTCTCGCTTTGCGCGATCATCTGGACGCGAGCATACAAGGCGCCGCTACAAACATCTATAATTTTTATTATTTCCATTCCAACCTTTCTCCATTGACCCTTCGAGTACACACTGGGTCATTTTGACCCTGAAAAATTTTCTTTTGCTGATTGATTGGCATTTGTTAAAAAAAAATAAAAAAATCGCATTTTCTGGAATACGACGGTGTAAAAAAAGGTCGCGGGTCAAATTGACCCAATACGAACTTGTAGGATGTGTGCAGGGTTAACAATATAACCCTTCCTCCCAAAATTCATTATTTCCATTGGAACCTTTCTGAATTGACCCTTCGAGTACACACTGGGTCATTTTGACCCCAAAAATTTTCCATTTATTATTAAAAAAAAAAAAGAAAATCGCATTTTCTGAAATACAACGCTTTGAAAAACACCTCGGGTCAAATTGACCCAATATGAACTTGTGTACAGCGTTTGGAATGTAACGCTTTCTCAAACGTCAAAATATAACAAAACAAAGAAATTAATTGCGAAATGGCAGTCACCAGGAAAACGAGACAAAAAAAAGTTCGTTCGCTCTCTCTGCTGCTGCAGTTCTCAAGTGCGATAAAAGGAAAGAACGAATAATACAAAGTTCCTACCTCCAATAATCCAGCCGTTGGCAGAGACCACGTTGTGTTGTTTTTTCCCCTCAGTCCCCCGCGCTTTCTTCCCCCTTCACCAACAACAATAAAAAGCGCTGCGTGTGCAGCGACTTTCTTGGGTTATTCCTCTCGCTCGCCTCCACAGCAATCTCCCTGGACCTCATCGCGGATCCGCGAACCTAAAAACACACACACACGCGTGTAAATTGCTCCGAACCACGAAAATTTCATCGACTTTGGAAAAAAGAGCGTTTTCCCAAGTTTGACCTGAAAAAATCAAACTCCAAGTTCTCGGGGCTCGAATCATCTCGCAGTCAACACATTTTTGAATATTCCATCGAGACACTCTCGACACCAAAGGAAATCATTCGTATATACTCTGTGAATGAAATTTAGCAAAACGAGGAGAGTGCCGACTGACGTGACCATCGGGAGAGAAAGTAAAAGGATGTCAGCCCTTCGAGCTGTCATTCGTACACATGATTGACATATTTTTCGGGCAACCACCATCGGCCAACCAAGCCACAGCATTGAAATCCCCACGTATTGGAAATTGCTCTTTGGCTCTTGCTCCTCTTTCTCCTTTTTTTTTTCTTCCCGCACTCTGCTCCTCGTCCAGGATCTCTACACGATGAGAAACAAACATATACATCGATAAGTGCACGAATTCGCTCGAGCCAATCACTCGTGCTTCGCCCTCGCGATGACGCGCGAAGCGTGCACGCAGCACAAAAACTCGTCGAGATAGAGAGCACAATTTTTCGCCATTAATCTACATGATTTATCAAATAAGCACAGTGCGCCAAGAAACGAAAGAAAAAACATTGAATAAGCAGGTGCAGCAAGGATCTTGTGTACACACAGCCTCCTCCTTACAGTCTCTCCCACAAAAGCCTCGCGTCAACGCGTCCCAACAGTTTCTGCAACAAGACTCTCCTCTCTCTCCCTCAACGGCCACGAGACATGTTTAATTGGTAATCCGTTTAAAGGATTAGTCGGAGAAGCATCTCGCGACAGGACGTGTCCTTGTTCCCGAGGAGAAAGAGAGAGAGAGAGAGAAAAGGACTTGATCAGTTCACCCCTCGTCACTTTTGTAAAGCTTGTCCGTTTCGCGAATGGACATGCATCCAAAAGGAAGCCTACGATGTATAAAAACACTCGACACATACAAGCTGTCCGAAAAATCAACGGAGCGAGCGAGCGAGATGATAAAATTTCAAAATTAAAAAAAAAAAAATCATTTTTTTGTCGTCAATTCGTAAGATTTTCGGTGAATTTCGAATTTGCTCAAAATATTCTTTATTTCTCAAAAAAAAGAGATTTTTTTTTTGTCAATTCGTAAGATTTTCGGTGAATTTCGAATTCGCTCGAAATTTTTTTCTCATTTTTTTTTTTCACTCGCGCTTTCCGGTGCAGAGAAAAAGATCGAAAAACGTTTTTGCATGAATATTGAAAATCTAAGGAATTCACGAAATTTTGAATCGCATTTTTTGGACACTCGGTATCGATACCAAGAGATTTATAAATGAAGTACGAGAGGCAAAGAGCGTAAGCATGCACAAAACTCGAAGGAGCATACTTCGATCCCTACTCTGGTTCGTCAAGTCCCTTATTCTCGAGCAGAGAGAGCTCGCACAAACTCATATATACAGAGCGACACGCGTGCACAAAGACACGACGTCACTTCGCTATTCTCCGTTGCTCACTTTTCAAACGAGCTTACTCTTTGGTGTTCATGGACCAGGACAGCATTCCCCAGCGGAGAAGCGAGGCATGGCGAAGAACGCTCTCTCTCTCTCTCTCTCTCTCTCTCGCTGCCTCTCCCGAATGAAAGAGCTTGGGGAGACTGGAAATACGGCCTGATCTAATAGGGATTAAGGGAGTGACAAATGTAAGAGTTAGTGCGACGGACGCGAGCGCGCAAAAAGGTTAAAAAAAAAAAAACTAAAAATAAACTTTCCGCAAGCAACGTGAGCCAATTTTCCATTTTTTTTTCCTCCATCAATTGCGTTTGCTTCTGTACGCGCGTTTTCATTAAAGAGGTTGGCTACGTACGACAATGTGATAAGAATTTAATAAAATTTGGTGATAACATTCTTTAGCATCAAATACGATGACACTATTTTTTTCAAATTTTTCGTCTACATAGTTGTCGAATAATTCGAGTTTACAATATGCAAAAAATATTCCTATATATATCGGAATCCTATGCTTATGCATGTTAACTCTAGCGTTCAATAACTCGAAAACTACGTAGAAAAAAAATCTTAAAAAATTTGTATATTCATATTTAATACTAAAGAATATACTCACTAAATTTCATTAAGGACGTTGTATCGCGATGGCGAATCAAAATTTTTCTTTCCAGTTTTTTTTATATACAAAAATGGTTCGCGAGCCAAAGTTGATTAAAAAAATTTGTTAAAAATTTACTAAAGAACAACATACTCTAAATCCAAGATTTTCCGAGGTAATCTGTATTTTTTATATAATAAACAAAATTTCGAAAAAATTTTACGACCGATTTTTTTGAAAAAATAAATAAAGCTTCTTCGATGTTACATAAAAGTGTATGCAAAGTTTTAAGAGGCTTCGCCATTTAGAAATCGAAATATTTAATGTTGAAAATTGCAACTTTTAACACACGATCTTATGAGAAACTACTGAAAATTGTGATTTTTATAAATAAATATCTCGACTTTTGAAACCTCTTGAAATTGCGCGAGCTATTAGATGTCACTGTTCTCTTAGTGTGATGCAAATACAAAGGAATTCTATCGATAGAAAATTTAGCATACAACGTCCTTAAATTTTAATCATTTCCCATTTTCCTGTGCTTTTAACATGGCAACTTTTTTTTGTGTAGCCACCCTCCTTAAATACTCTTTTGTTTTATCGGCCAAACGGTTGTTTTTCATTATGCTACTTTCTCCGCACGTCGTTGCTGCTCGCTCGGTCTATATCCGACGTAATGACTCTTAAGTATACACTGGAAGGTGGTGGAGCACGCGTTTGACCTCTGGGCTCGATATTTCTGAATGATCGATAGCGAGACTAATATAATAATACACCTAATGCCCGTGTATCTCTTTCTTTCTTATTCCTTCCTTGTCGTGAGCTCGCCTGCTCTCTCGACGTCGAAAAGATCTTGAGATAGGACGAAGCTAAGTGGAGGAGAGAGCGAGCAGCAGCCGGCGCAGCTTGCGCCTCTTCCGTGCGATCCTGCAACCGGCGCGAGGCATCGCTGCATTATTATTCCGTTCATCTTATTACTTTGTACATTTTATTATCGAATAGCGTTAAATTCACTCGATAAATTCATCATCCGAGCACCGGGAATCATACCGTTACGTATAAATATATATATATATACGTGTATTCCCTTAACGGCCACGTACCGTTGATTTCGCGGCAGGACCGTCGCCGCACCTGGCGCGATTTATCGAAATCGCTTTTAGGGATCGTACCAATTTTCGGTGTATATAAAATCCATCCGTCTACATATACGTGATTAAACGTTATCGAAATCCTTTACGAAACAAAAAGAAAAATAATAATTGGCAGATAATTAGCTGAATTAAGGACGTTGCGTGCTAAATTTTCTGTCGATAGAATTCCTTTAAATTTGCACCACACTAAGAGAATAGTGACATCTAATGGCTCGCGCAATTTCAAGAGGTTTCGCCATTTAGAGGTCGAGATATTTATTTATTAAAATCACAATTTTCAGTAGTTTCTCATAAGAGCGTGTGTGTTGAAAGTTGCAATTTTCAACATTAAATATTTCCATTTCTAAATGGTGAAGCCTCTTAAAACTTTGCATACACTTTTGTGCAACATCGAAGAAGCTTTATTTAGTTTTTCAAAAAAATCGGTCGTTAAATTTTTTCGAAATTTTGTTTATTATATAAAAAATACAGATTACCTCGGAGAATCTTGGATTTAGAGTACGTTGTTCTTTAGTCAATTTGTAACAACTTTTTTTAATGAACTTGGGTTCGCAAACCATTTTGAATGTAAGAAAAACTGAAAACAAAAATTTAGATCTGGACGTCGCCATACAACGTCCTCAAGGTTTCTTTCGAGCCTTGAGCAATTTGTTTTTTATTCAATAATTCACCAAACGTTTTTTTTTTTTTTTTTTCAAAACTCGTTGGAAATGGTAATTAGGATTTTCTGCACCGAGAGAAAACAGTGAAATTAAGCAACGTTTTCGCGTTTCCAGTCACTGGCCCGTCGACGTTTCGGGCTGAGATTCGTGGCAATAAATCAAATTGCTTTTCGGGAGGAAGAGAGCGAAAAGGCAGAAGAATAGGAAAAGATGGAGATATATACATAGAAAGGCGTGCATATAAATAAATGCCTGAATTTCATCGGGACAGATGAAATGGTAATGAAAACACAGGCGATCCGATGTCGCGATAAAATTCTCGGGTCTCGACAAGCGAGGACACGCGTCCTCGCTCTCGAAATCCTGTACGAGATGATGCCAGATCGAATGGGCAGCAGCAGCCCATTCGATCTGGCAGCCCGTACGAGAGAGAGAGAGAGAGAGAGAGAGAGAGCGAGAGAGATGAGAGCAGAGCGCAGCATCACGATGCGAGGGGTGCGCGAGGAGAAACGTCACAAAACCACCGGAGAGTTGGCTTTGCCAATCGTGTTTACTGTTTATGTACCGCACACTCATGCGTACATGTGTACAATATTGTCGATGCATTCGCAGGATCCATATTGCAAAGTGAATCGCGGAGAAGCCCATAGAAAAGAGCGCGTAATTAATTCGAGTATTTATTAAAATAAACACACACACACGCACGTGTGTGTGTGTTGGAGCGTAGCCGAGAGAATATTCGCGACGAGGCAGTCTCTGCTGCTCATCATGATGAGAAGACAAGAGCCAAGTAATCTGCTTCTATCTTTATATACATACGTGCGTAATATTTTATCTGGCTCCATATATATGAAGCATGTGTAAATTCTACTCGTGTATTACTCACGTGGATCCACGCTTTGACAGCTCGGCGTCTCGAAAACGCGACAATCTTCTCAACGCTTTTTCAGCCAGCTCTCTTATTCTTATTTCTTCCTTTTCTTCAGCTTCTTATTCTCTTATTCGCGCGCCTTGATTTTTGTTCCTGAAGATAGCTGCACCGCGCTTATTATACGCATCAGGCTTCTCAATGCCTCTCGCGATAGATCTTCCCAGAGGGGAAACCTCTGATCAATTCTTTTTTTGCTTTCTCATGAAGGAAGCTATGTTAAGGTGAACATTTTTTTTTTCTCCAGTTTTTAATGTCATTGTGCTTAAAATGTCCTAGAACATCGAAAAATCATATGTAGAAAAAATTGCCGGATGTGTGTGTGTGTGTATGTTCTGGCACTGTAAAATTCAAACGTTCGTAACTCGAGAACGGTTTGAGCTACAGGGCTCCCGTTTTACACAGATGTTGATCTGTACAAGCTCTTGATTCTCTGAAAATTTTGTTCGAATTACTAGAAAAATACGAATTCCACGGCATTTTGAAATTTTCAAAAAAGGGTTTCGACGCTATAACTTCCGCAAATTTTAAGATTTGTTACTAATTTTTTTTTTTTATAAATAGAGTATCATAATAGGAAGGTTGGCATTGAATTTGGAAAATATCGGTTGAACGGTTTAAATTTTATGATTTTTCAAATTTTACGAAAATCTGAATTTTTTTGAAAAATCTTCCAACCGCTCTAGTTTCTGCAAATTTTGTCGAAAAAAGTTGTCGAAATTGTATAAATCAAATGCAATTACAAAAAACGCTGCAAATGAAAATTTGCAAATTGCTTCCTCAAGATGCTCAAAAGCTTTTCCTACGAGGAAGCCAAAATAAAATATTTTTAGGAGATTATTCGTCGTCGCGGGCTCAACATTTTCGTTAAAAGCTCCAACGACCACGAGATTAGCAGCTTCTCGATCTTTATATTTTTAATCCATTCACATCCACGTTTATAGATCGCGATTTTTCCATCTCCGAAGCAGCAGGTATTCCGAGCAGAAAGAAGGACCAAAGAGAAGGATTTTATAGTACGTGCGTGGGCTCGATCGTTGTTCTCGCACGAAGTATGGAAAATTGATTTCCTCGCGGTTTTAGTACGCAGCCATTGTCTGGCCCCATAGGCGTGACGTACAGAGTAATACGTATTATTTGTCCACACATTTGTATTAATATATATATAAATACATATTTGCCTGTGTGTATGCATACAGATTACACGCGCAAGATCGCAGACGAGATTCGTTCTCGAGCCTCCCTCCCCCCTCCCTTTTGCTCTGTTGATCGTGGGGGACAATAAAATCTGGGAGCATTATTCGAAGATCGGATGCTGCTCATTGGAATGCGCGGATCAAACTTAATAATGCAATGCTTGGCTTCCAAGGATGAAACGATCGAGTCTCTCCCTCTCTCTCCCTCTCTCTCTCTCTCTCTTGCGCAATCTTCATCTTTCTCAATCCCCAGCGTTTTCGCGATGCTAAAGATCTTCTCGAGAGCCTCGGGGATGAGCAACGGAGAGAAGCAAGAAATGGGGAATGCGGTGGAGCGCGTGGGACGCATGCGGAATCGAACTCGTGAACTATCACAATCCTCTGTGTATATCTATCGATATATTTACGTGTGTGCGTGTGTGTGTGATCAACTGCGTGTGTGTATTGATATGGGAAAGGGTGAGAGACGCCATGACAATTAATACGCCGAAACGACTAATAAGAACGTTCCTCCTGTGCATTCGCAAAATCGAAGCCAATTCCACTTCGGAAATCTTCCATACCCCGAGCTCTCACGTCTCGATTACTCACTCTGATTATTCCATGCATTCCGAAAAATCTTTCAATATATTTTACTCCATACTCGATGCGTTTGCAATCCTTTATTAACGAAACTTTCGTTTTGCGTCGCTGTGGTAATTCACCGAGCCGTTTAGTGTCCACGTGATTTTTAGCATTTTCGAAAATATGAATTTTTCGAAAAAATATCGACGTCATTTTTTTTTTGAGATTCTCCATCGTTGGAATGCAACGAAATTCGGTTATTTCTTGAGCAGAACTCATCATTCTTATTTAATATTCAGTCAGGACGATAATAGTATATTACGCCACTAGGGAGGGAAGTAGGCCTTTTCAAACCGCGTGCAAAATGCCACCCGAGCCGAAGGCGAGGGTGGCATGCACGCGGTTTGAGATGGCCTTTTTCCCTCCCGTGTTGCGTATACGATTTTTCACCACACCTGTAACGGAAAGTTCGAAACATTGCTAGAAAATGATTTAAAAAATTACCTCGATTGCGAGGTTAAAAGTCATTTTCTGCCGTTTGCATTTGTTTTCATTCTATAGACATTTGCCAGCTACATATATATGTATGATTCTGATGATAATGTTATAGAACACGTGAGATAAACCCGCCCCGACTGCGTGGAGGACGACGGGCCAGCGAAGGGGGGGGGGGGGGAATGCCCGCCCGACATTTGCAAAACCGAGGCGAAGCCGAGGTTTTGCTGGTCGGGGCGGGCATTCAGAAAATTACGAAAAAATAAAAAATCGCACATCAGTAATACAATATTATTGATATTAATATCAAGTCTATTTATATTAATACTCAGATTTATGTTCAACGATTCTTTGAGCATACTGAATTATGAAAATCATGGCTATTTTCCGTATCGTGGGACTCAAGAGACGAACGTTTTATTGTCCGGTCCAAATATTGAATAATAATTATGAGCTCTGGTGAAGAAAAAACAGAATTTCGTTGCTTTCCAACGATACAAACTTCAACATCATTAATTTATGACACTGAAGTTCGCAACTTTGGGATCCAACGAAAAATTCTTTTTCTGGCCTCCGGGCCGAAAGCGGCTACTTTCGGCCCGCTGCGCGGGCCGAAGTTGCCGTTTTCCGCCTGCGTCGGACAGAAAAATCGTATACACACCTCGGGCAGGAAAAAGTAAAGCCTCAGACCACATGTTTGTCAGCCTCGGCTTCGCCTCGGCCGACAATTACATGTGATCTGAGACTTTCCTTATTTTCCTGCCCTAGGTGTGTAATATACTATTTCAATTCATTATTCGTTCAATTTCAAGAACCATGACAATTTTTGTTCCGATTTTGTGTTTGCATAAAAAAAAATCGTTTTCTCGTCCTGACCAAATATTGAATGAGAATCTTGAGCTCTGCTTAAAAAAAAATAGAACTTCGTTGCATTCTAACCATGCAAACTTCAATATCGCGATTTTATGACATTGAAGTTCGCAACTTTGAGGCCCATGACAAAAAGTACGGTTTTCTATTAATTGTTTGTTCAATTTCCAAAACCATGACAGTTTTCGTACCGATTTAGTCTTTGGATCCTCAAAAATAAAGATCGTTTCATTGTCGGGAGGAAATATTGCATGAGAATCTTGAGACCTGCTGAAAAAAAACAAAAATCTGGAATTTCGTTGCATTCCAACGATGCAAACTTCAACATCGTTAACCGCGTTTCTCTCAATTTCGGTGACAGCAGCTGTCATGAGACAATCAAATGTCATCAAACAGTCGTTGCTAAGGCATTGCAGAAAGTGAGATTGCAGTTGTAGTGCGCATGCGTCAACAAATTCAGAGGGCCGAAAAGTGCCACTTCCCTCCCGGAAAACAGGGCAAAAAAGCGAACTTTCCGTGGAGGTGTGGTGAAAAATGATTTTTTTTTTAAATCCAAACACAAAATCGGTACGAAAATTGTCCGGATTTTTGAAATTGAAGAAACAGTCAATAGAAAAAGTATTTTTCGTATTTTTGGAACTGCTTCCATGGAAAAATAACTGAAGAAGAAAAAAAGGAGCGACTGGAATTTTTATCGATCGTTTCATGCAAAAAAGAAACTTTTATTCTTATTTAATAATTAGTCAGGACATTGAAACAATTTTTTTTAGAATCCAAACACAAAATCTCAAATTGTCATGATTTTTGAAATTTAAAAAAACAATTATTAGAAAAAAGTATTTTTCGTTGGACTTCAACGTTTCAAACTTTGCAGTGGCATAAATACTTGGAGGAATTGGGTTTTTAGTGCAGCAACGAATATTCATCTTTAGAAAGTCTCTTCAGAAGCAAATTTTTGGCGTTCCACTCGTAAATATACTGTCAAAATAACGAAAATTTTGAAATTATCAAAAAATATTTAGTTTATCGTATTCAACAAAATATCGACCATTCAAAAAAAAAATTTCATTCCGAGTGGAGGCTTGAGAGGAAAGGCGATTGAGAGGGTCAACATTCAGAGTACTTAAAAGTCTGAGTCGAAGGGCATGCAGGGGAGGAGGCAAAAGGGTTTGTCTCGCGAAAGCGAGCAGTACACTCCGAGTACACGTAAGCCCCAGAGAGATTTCACTATCCTGTTTCGGGACTCTCGGTCTCTTTCCCTTGTTCGAGAGCTCGACGGTCGCGGTCGTCGTCGCACCGCCGACGTCGCCGTCGTCGTCTCGAGAGCATCCGCGAGCCTCCTCGCAGCGGCAGCAGTACCCGCGCGGAGCACATATTTGTATTCTACTCTCGCATGTTTGCCGAAACATAATATTTCGGTTGGCGCTTTCTCGTCGTCGTACCTGGCCTTAAGGACCACTGTGTACCAAAATATATCAAACTTACTCTGCTCTGCACACTTAACGATAATTATATTTTTTCTCATTAATTAATGAACCTGGAGCCAATTAATTAATCGTACGAGGAAACTGTTTGTTAAAATTAATTAAGGCATTTTTCTCGACTATTTACACGAACATTTTCAGAAATTTGCTGCTTCAATAATTTTGTGTTTGAATATTTTTTTCAATCGAAAGATTTTAGAGGCGATCGAAAACTTTGATTGTTTTGCCGGAGTCGTTACTTTTTTTTGGGAGCATTTTGACGGACGCAGGAACCACGAAACAGAGACCGGAGTTAGCGAGAGAAAGAGGGAGGGCATGCTGGAGCATTTCCACAATTCCCGAGAGGCTTTTGTCGCGCGATCTTGCTGGGGTGTCCGAGAGGGTGTAACGATGTGTGGCTATCTATTCAATATACACAAGATACATCTATATCGTTGAACAGAAGGAGAATGCCTGCTGCTACGATTATTTGGTTGGTGATAAGAGAAAACGAGCGGGCGCGCGTATCGTCTCATCTCCCCCGAGACTCTCTCTCTCTCTCTCTCTCTCTCTCTCTCCGCCCTTCCGATTGCCCTTCCACTCGCAGGCAAAACGATTCCTCCTCATCCTTCTTTTTTCCAGCTTTTTACTCTCTCACAATGTTTCCCTCCCAAATTGAAAAAAAAAATCGACCATTTCACACTCGGTGAGAAAAAATATTCTACGTCCGTTTAAGGACGTTGCATGCAAAATTTACTATCGAGAAAATTCCTTTAAATTTTCACTACACGAAGAGTATAGTGATGTCTAATTGCTCGCATAATTTTAAGAGGCTTCCCCATGTAGAAGTCGAGATATTTATTTATAAAAATCACAATTTTCAGTACTTTCTCATAAGAGCTAAAAGTTGCAATTTTCAACATTAAATATTTCGATCTCTAAATGGTGAAGCCTCTCAAAACTTTGCATACACTTTTATGTAACATCGAAGAAGCTTTATTTAGTTTTTCAAAAAAATCGGTCGTTAAATTTTTTCGAAATTTTGTTTATTATATAAAAAATATAAATTACTTCGGAAAATCTTGAATTTAGAGTATGTCGTTCTTTAGTAAATTTGTAACAACTTTTTTTAAGAAACTTGGGCTCGCAAACCATTTTGTATCGAAGAAAAACTGAAAACAAAAATTTAGATCGACCGTCGCCATACAACGCGTCCTTAAAAAAGTAACTCCGTGGAATTTTTGAGATTTTTCCAGAAATTAATCGAACGAATTTTTTACTCGGAATAATTAATGTTTTCAACATTAACGAGTAAAGAAAAAACTATATTTAAGCCTCAAGAGCCTCGTTCAACTTTCGTAACCGATAATCGTTTGTGCAAAATGAGTTGCACGCGCGAGTGAATTCGAGGTATGAGCTCCGCAGAGAGAGCGATCTCTCTTTGCACTCTCCGTACTCGGGACATCGAGTCTGAGCCTGAGCAAGAGAGAGCGAGAGGATGATGGAGTTTGCGATCGGCACTTGGACCCATTACCAAGTCCATTAAACCGTAATGCGTTTTGCGGACTTAAGTTTCGGTACGTGAGAGCGAGAGGAAAGATATTCTCTGTGGATCGTTCGCCTCCCGTGTGTTTGTCGTGTATCCATTATCCGCGTTAAACAAAGTGAAGGCCGAAAGCGATGAAAAATCGACGAGTACGAGAACAAAATGACACGAAAAGTGCCGCGCGACCAGAAAAGCCAACTCCTCGGCTTTATTTGGACCCCGAAATGCCCCCCCCCTCCGAAAACACGACTTCTTCGCTTCGCGAGCCGGCGGAGCAGGGACGGGGGAAGGTGTCCGCGAAAATTGGCGGATCGTGCCCTTCGCTCAGGAGCCAATATCCTGCTCGCGGAACTTGGGCTCATCAGCCCAAATAAGCGACGCGCTTCAAAACCTCTTGGGCCCTTTATTCTTTGCTTCCTCGTGAGTCTATTTTTTTTTTTTCAATTCTTCCATTTTTTGCTTGGTCCTCAGTTCGTTACGAACTGACGGCTGTAAATTATTTGCGGA
This sequence comes from Hyposoter dolosus, assembly GCA_963921915.1. Taxonomy (NCBI): domain Eukaryota; kingdom Metazoa; phylum Arthropoda; class Insecta; order Hymenoptera; family Ichneumonidae; genus Hyposoter; species Hyposoter dolosus. The sequence goes on from OY998138.1 coordinate 11,984,380, forward strand.
TTCGTTAATCTTGATCGGATTTAGCGTAACGGTGCCCCAGCAGCGTCGTTCCTTGAGAAATTTTCTTCAAAACGTTTGAAATTGAGAAAGCTAAATTATGAGGAAGCAAAAATGAATAAAACGATTAATAAATTATTTTATGTCGGATCAAATGCATCAAAATGCATTAACCGGAACATTCGGAATATAAATGCCCATACAATGTGTATGGGAGAGAACAGATGAGCGAGGCTGCACGCACAATCTTCAAAATGCGATTAAATATCTTGGCTGCTAGCACGTACGACAAACCACCGCACCCAGCGAATACACGGGCATAACATGTGCAGACGGAAACACACACGTGCGGTCTATCGATCTTGGCAATTCGCTCGAAACATCGACACCTCTTGCCTACCGTGCCACTTGTGTTCCAATGGCTCTCATTAAGACTAAACGACTCGGGCGTTTCGTTGGAACGAAAATAGTCGATCAGACATTAATTTGACATTTTTTTCGCACCATCAAGTTTCTCGTTTCTTTAAACACATTAATGCGAATCAAACGACCAACGAAACAATTTAAAAAATCGCTCATTAATAAAATGGCTTGTGGATCAAAAAAAAAAATAAAAATTGATCGCTCGATAAAAAAGATCGATTCGAAAAAAAATTAAATCGAGAAAATTCGACTCGCATGCTCGTGGTAATTGGGCCTGAAAAGTAAATACGTGCTCGGGGCGTATATTTTAAAATACAAATATTGAGGAAGGGTGAACATATTAGAGGCCGGGAGGCTCCTCGGAAAGGATACGCATAATGTATCATACATCCGATCGTATCTCACGAGGTAGTTCGCTTATGCCATTCGTTGGACTCCTGAATTAATTAGGCCCAATCGACGTCACTCTAATTGGGCTAATTAAGCAAGAGTAGCTGAGGGCGAAGAAGAAACTTTGCTCTGCTGAGGCAATTCGGTATGTCTCTCAGGTGCGATTCCCGCTCGACGTCTGCATGCTATACGCGACGTTCATTCGCCTCGTTACGTAGCGATCAGTATTTTTAATTACATTCAACATGACGAGAGCAATCACGACGATTCCGGGGCTCAAATTTATTATAAATAAACAAATTACCTAGAGCGGTAACCTGGGGTCAAAACGACCCCAGACGATTTTAAATCCCGCGCCCTTCTCCCGATTTTTATCGTTTTACCGCATTTTTGACTAATTTTTTTACTCGAACCAGAATCGCCCAGGCTCACGTGATCCTGCATAAAAAAACGAAAAGAATGAGCCCAGGTTGAACCCTTTTCGTTAAATTTTACCGGAGATATGAATTTTTCAAAATTGGGGTCATTTTGACCCCAAGTCATTCTACCGGACAAAGTTTAAAAAAAATTACGTTACCGTTCTAGGGTTAACAATCTCTCAATTGTTTTCTACATTCTTGCCTCAAATCGCATCAATTCCATCCATCAATTTATGCAGCCGAACGCTTGGTCCCTTAAGCCAAAGAGATAAAAACCGACAGCCGCACAAGTTGGCATTTATAAAAGTAGTATAAAAATTGGATTGGTCGTTGCAGCTGCACACGCGAGCAGCCTCCCGGGGCATTAACTATGTATCAAGTACTTACACGCATGTGTACCTACGATATGTATTAACAATGTGTACATAGTGTCAATACAGGTATATAAATGTCTGGTTATTTATGTCAGACTTTCAAGATTGAACTGGCACATCCAAAGGTTGCGATCCGGTCCACGCTCCAAAAAACTGGTTCTCGTGATGAGAAAGAGGCTGGAAGAGAAGTGAATTATATGGAAGTTGTGTCCCAAGCGACGAGAGAGGAGCGTTCGACAGAGCGTGACCGTGTATCGCGACATAATTCGATTCTCATTCACCATGATATTTTTATCCTCTTCGAGTCTCATTAAGGACCTTGTATGCAAAATTTTCTATCGATTAAATTCATTCAAATTTTCACCACACAAAGAGAATAGTGATTTCTAATTGCTCGCGTTATTTTAAGAGCTTTCCCCATGTAGAAGTCGAGATATTTATTTATTAAAATCACAATTTTCAGTACTTTCTCATAAGAGCTAAAAGTTGCAATTTTCAACATTAAATATTTCGATTTCTAAACGGTGAAGCCTCTTAAAACTTTGCACAAACTTTTACGTAACATCGAAGAAGCTTTATTTAGTTTTTCAAAAAAATCGGTCGTAAAATTTTTTCCAAATTTTGTTTTTTATATAAAAAATACAAATTACCTCGGAAAATTTTGAATTTAGAGTATGTTGTTCTTTAGTAAATGTGTAACAACTTTTTAAAATAAACTTGGGCTCGCAAACCATTTGGTATGTAAGAAAAATTGAAAACAAAAATTTAGAATTGAACGTCGCACCATACAACGTCCTTAAGAAAAGTTTTTTGTGCTTAGAATTAAAAGCTTTTTTTCCCCCGCGAGTTTGATAGCGAATTCGTAAAATTTTCGCCTCCCATACAAAAAATGAAGATAAACCGACAATCGCGGGCAGCTGTTTGCGTATTAATCCTGCTCCTTGGGTTAATACACGTGTATAAGTGGCTCGCGATCGAACCACTTAAACTTTAGCTGCTTACTTGCTTCTCGCTCGTGCGATAAGTCTCTCGCTTTTCCACATTTTTTTTTCTCTCTCCCGCGGGTTCGCTCTTTATTCTCTCGATAAATATGCTAATGACCAACACAATAACACAGGTATGGCTTGTACCTGTTCACGACTGTATCGCATTTAACTCGAGCCTCTTACGACGCAGAGCACTGAGCTCGAAAAAAAAAAAAAAAAACAATCGTCGGGCTAAAGAAACGATAAGAGCCAAAAAAATGCAACTCTCGTGGTGGTGGCACGTTTTTTTAATCGTTCTCGCGTCCTCATGATAAAAAGCGTAGTTTTCTCGATACGAGCAGCACAAGCGTCCAATTGTTTTCGCTGTATAAAGCTACGAATCGAAAGGGGCTGTTGGTGGAATAACAAAAAGAGAAAAATTGAAATTAAGAGAAGGCAATGGTGTGAAAAATTGGCGAGACAGCATGCGGGCGTTTCGTTCTCGCTCCAGGCCACGTCGTCTTCATTAAGGTCTTTTCAATGCCGCGATTTGCCATTCACATTGTTACACAGAAACATAGAGAATGAGAAAAAGGAGCAAAGAGCGAGAGGGGGGGGAGGGGAGAAGATTTATAAATAATGAAAAGATGCGAGCTTTGGTGAAAAACCAAGAGCCCAGAGCGCGGGAAATCAAACTCTCATACATACATACTTATATACGTAGTAAATACCAAAGCTGAATGAGCCATTAACGCCGCGCTCGACGCGAGAGGAATAATTATCGCCCCGGAGAATCGAGACAATGGATTATACGGATGCTGCGATTCTCGCGGCTCTACTGAAAGCGACTCGTCTTGCAAATCGTATTCCGCATATCTTCCCCCGTCCTCCCTTCATTCTCCCTCCTCCCGGGCTTCCATTTCAATCGTTGGTCACACTGGATCACACCGAACGACATACAGGCTGTCCCGAACCTCCGGCACAAGCAAAACTGATAAAAAAAATGAATCTCGTAGAAAAAATCCGATCGGCTTTGCTCGTTCTCCAGATAAATCCACGCGATTTTTGCGACGGCCTGTATATACACAAGGGAGTCCACACACAACACACTGACGAGGTGTTGGCTCCTTTTCGCCATGAGAGCTCGCGCGTCAAAATAGTTTGTGTTGTTCGGCGTGTTTGGATGTGTTAGGACAAACAAAGATGCACGAGAAACGAATAATATCCTGTGAGCATTAGGCGCGAGTGCTGCCAGAGTCGAGTAGCGCGGTTGAGCTTATAAGCAAGAGGGAGAGAAAAGGCAGGACGCGTGTGTGTGTGCTGGCAGGATTATGCGAAAAGGAGCGAGGAAAGGAGTTTTGTCGAAAACGCAGCACGGCGTGCTCTGGGCTCGGAGCCAACAGCGATGGATTGCCTCGCTGAATCCTCTCGCTCTGTCTCGCACACTTTCCCGTCTCCATGCTCGCGTGCAAGTATTGCTATGCCTTTCCGTGCGGCGTATCATCGCCCAGGGCTACGGTAACGAGAGAGCACGAGAGCCAAGTGCGACAACGCGCGTCGTCATTAACCTCGGCCTCGGGGGCTCTCGCTTCTCGCTCTGACCCCACAAACATACGCCCTCGCCCCGCGCGCTAGTGTCGATCCTCGCAACCGTATTACTCTGCTGTTTTTCAAATTTCAAATACAATCATTTCATCTGTAGCAATTTCGTTCGAGACTTCAATCTTTTCAACTCTGATGCTCGTGACGAGAGCCTCTTAATTATCAAAAAATTAACATGATTGAATGTCGATCTCCAAAATTTTCACGAGAAATTGAGAAATTCGCGATTTTTACATTTTTAACCTTCAGTATAGACACACATGGGTCTGGGGTGCCCGTTCAGTGAATGGCGTGAATTTCTCGTTTTTCGTATCGATTGCCATTAAATAACAATAATTAAAAAAATTTTTTATCCATCACCCAGTGCAGTCTCTCTTTCTATAGATCCAAAACTACTTTCCTGAATTTTTTCCGATTTTTTAAACCAGTCCAAGTACAGTAGAAAAAGGTTAGGACGCCCCAGACCCATGTGTGTCTACGGACGGTCTACGCACCATCACGAATTTAAAGTTTTGAGAAATTTTTTCACCAAACGATTACAACGAAAAAGTGCATTTTCTCGTGTGTGTCTTATAAAGAGAGCCACAGAGAGGAGAAGGAACATTTCTTCGTTGTCGTCGTTGGGCAAGGGATGCTGCAAGAGGGTTCAAGAGCACAAGGCACTCGAGAAGAAGAAGAATAAGAGAGAGAGAGAGAGAGAGAGAGAAGGACAGCGGAATTGAGGAGGGAGAACGTGAGCTGTATCGCCAACCACGGCTTTAATAAACCCCTCGGATTCCCAGCGACGTACCATTGTGGCGACGAAGCCCTCTCCACCCTTCCCAACCCTCCGAACTATAGGCTCTCTCTTTCTATCTCGTTTTATCTAAGACGCTGGGTTTCTGTACCAGCTCTCGGGAGTCTCTCAATATCCCTTTGTTTAGGGTTCTTACGAGGAGTCGAGCTTGGATGTCGAAAAGCCAAGACGACCAATCCGAGTCCCTCGCCCGCCACCATGCAGCCCCAACATTTCCCGGTCTCTCTTTGCTTCCTCGGAACCGCGCCATCTTTCGTATTCATTGAAAGCTCAAAATAAAAAAAAACGTCATTTGGAGGATTTTACTCGTGAATTGTTACGACCGTTCCAACGTGTTGAAAAAAGCTCAAACGCCCCAGAAAATAAAAACAAGAATTTCGTTCTCAAAAATCTCAAAAGATTCCCATTCGACAAACAAACAAATTTCATCAAATTTCCATCTGTAAATACATCGCAAAAAGTGTCCTCGACGACAATTCAATTAAAACGAATTTAACCAATTTGAATTTCACTCCAGACTCAATCGCCGCCACTTTTTTTTTTCACGTAATAGCTTTCATTACGACGAAATAGAGTCATTTACCTTCCTCCCACAAAAAAACAACATTCGCGAACCCAGAGCAACCAGAAGAGCCAGCGAGAGGGCGAGGAGCAGCCGGATGAAAAAAGAATCAACGAATTCCGAGGCAATGCGCGCCGAGCAGATACGAGCCGAGAGTTCTAATTGGGATTCAAAGGCGAGGATGAGTTCTGGTTCTATATAAAAATCTATATATATCTATGCCAATCAATTGGCCTCGACCGAGGAATCGTGATGGCCCGTTCTATGCGAATCACGTATATCATTTTTCTTTGCCACACGATCCGGACCTTCGAGAGGCTCGCACAGTGAGCTTCTAGGGCCATCTCTAGACAGGCCCTGACGCCCTTTTCCCTCTCTCCATTTTATCGCTGTACTTGAGTCAACCTATTAACGCTCTTTTCCTCTCAGTTGTAATAACTATGAAATTAATATGTACATAAATATACAGTTCAGGGAGTGTGAGATTAATTCGACCTTTTTCCATCCACGTGGTTGAGTACACAGTCCCGAGTCTCGAGATACGAGCACGCGACACATGATTGAACGGTTCATTTATATTTATCTCTCCTCATTTTTATTCCTTCCAATTTCCAAGACTCCATCGATCGATCCAAGCAAATTCTTGTAAATCTTTTTTTTAACCCTTGATACTTACACCTCCGGATTGTGGTGTAATGGTCATTGGGGTCGTTATCAACCCCACTCACTTTGGAAGGCGATAAATAGTTGAAAAATCGTTAAAAAAAAATAAAATAAAAATACTACAGTGTATTTTCAACCCTCGAGCAACGACCATGATGATAGTATTTAATTCGTGCAATTTTTAATACAAAAAAAATGTCGAAAAAAAAAAATTTTGCAAAAATCACTTTTTTTTACAAAAAATGATGCAGAAATTGTAATTTTCAATTTAAAAAAGAAAAAAATCGTTTCATAAGTCCGAAATAGCATGCTTTCAGGTGGGACTGGTTAAATTTGCCACCGTTCCAAAAAGTATACCCCAGGTTTTACACCCTCCGCTTCCTACGACTTCCAAAACTGAACTAACGGGCCTTTTCAAATAATAACGACGAGGCTTCCTACTAAAAGGTTCAAACTACCGATAGAGGCTGTCACAAGTCCCATTTTCTCAAAATTTCTATTACCTATCGTCCATCGAAAGCAGCTGAAGTAAAATTAACTCCATGTGACGATCGAGGGCTAAAGAATTTATAAAAGAGGACTGATTGCTTAGCCACCGAGTTAATCACTTTTATACAACAAGGACGATAATCGTCGTATCGAAAGAGCTAATAGAACGTTTCCCAGCATCGCTCAGCCATGCAACCCCCAGTATCAAATATAAACATGTATATGTATATATTCATGATATTGACGACATCCCAAAATGACCATTGCCCTTTATCGATACGTTCGCTTACATTACTGCCCGGAAATACATCGAGATTGGTCAGCCATTATTTATGCTCGCCCGAGGAGCGTGCGGCCAGGGGAGCACCGCGATATGTACAAACACAGAAATATATATATATATGTAGATAAAGGCCTGACGTTCTTCCATGCGTATTCGTATGTGGTTAATGGATACATCTGTCTAAAAGTAGCCACACTTCCATACCCTGCTCTGCTCCATGTACATATATCAATGTAACGCAGGGAGTTAAATGTGCATGCATGTGCATCGTCCTCGCCAACCATTCGGTACTTATTCGTGCTGTTTCGATTATCGTTACCACAATCGGCCAATCATGCTTTCTAATTGGCTGCAAATAAACGATAAACTACAAAAAAAAAAAACAAATTCATATTCCGTTTCAACAAACAAATATACGAGGCGATTGCAAAAATGTTTTCGTCCTCGTCGACTTGCTGCATGAGCATCGAGTGCCCATTTCTTTATCCTCCACACTGAGAAAATTAAAATTAAAACTGAAATTAAAAATTAAATTAAAATTAAGGAATTTACCAAATAGAAACAGGGGATGACCTTGAAAATTGGTCAATTTTTACTGAGCAGAATGAAAATTCCCGAGGAAATAAAATAAAATTATCTTTTCATGAAAATTTATTCAAAATTAATGTCATTTTTTTATTTTTTATTCTCGATTAGTCGTTCTAATTTTTAATCATGAAAAACGTTATTTTTCCACGAAAAAAAAAACTATATCTACTCTTCATGTTCTCTTCCCCACATTTTACGACGTTTCGAGTATCACAATCGACCGAAATCCCAACTTTGTACCCTCACATGCCACACATCGTGATTTTTTTTTTTTATTGACTCAAGTTAACGACTTGGAAAATGTTTTTTTTTTTTTCCCCAGAAACCTCTTGACGTTTCGTCACTTTTCTCACAAAGAAATCCGTTCACTTAGCTCCAAAATGAAATTAAAAAATAATCTCCGAATATGGAGCGTTAAAAAAAAAAGAAAAAAAAATTGTTTCATTCGAACATGGAACAATGAGAAAGTGCCAGAAGGAGTAAATAATAAAATACAACGTTTAACGTGCCCCTGCAAAGTGCTACAATATTTCTGCTTAATAGGGTCTCTTTGATGTCGTTATGTACGCGAGAAACTCGCTGGATATTAACTCACACGTCTATATCAATATAAAATACATCGGTGTATAAAAGATTGAATTATTATAAGCATGTCGTACGTTAAAGGATGCAAGTGAGACTGCGGGGTGGAACAAGGCGACACGCTCGGTAAGCGGTCGTTGAGAGAGAAATTTGGGGTGTAGCAAACACAAAATAAGCAATTCTGAGACGAAATGAAGAGAAGATCTCGTGTAACAGCATAACTGTTAGTATACGAAGCTCTGGTACGTCGTAGAAAATATTTCGAGATTCGGTCTGCTCAAGAGACGTTGCATGAGTGAATGGGGGGTGGGAGAAATATTCGAGCAATTCGTTTGACGGTGAAACATAAATTCATAGAATAAAACGTCAGACAGTTTTCTCGCCTTGTCACTTTTGTCATTTGTTGCTTATAAATACAGTTTAAACTGACGGTTTATTCCAGGCTTTCTGCATGTTGCTGTATCGTCTCGTGTTGGATACACCAGCGATGCCAATGGCCCGAATTAAATTCTCGAGATGCAGCAGCAGCAGCAGCAGCAGCAGCGAGAAGGCTAGTTGGAAGGAAGAAAGAGAGTCGCGAATAATTTACAGATCGTCTGCTGTTTTTTCAGCACGTTTCTGCTCCTTTTTTCTTTTTCTTTTCGAGTCAAACTTCATAACGAAGCAAAAAATGTGCATGGATTTATTTTCAGACGTTTTTCAGAGCCACAAGAAATCTCGCGAGCGAATTTTCATCTCGTGCAAATAACGATTTTCCAAATAATTTTCACATTGACACGGACAATATAGAGAATATTTATCGAATCTTTACATCGTCCCCGTTGAAAAATCCAAGGATCGCGAAGCTCCTGAGCGACAGGGACGACGAGGATCCGAGAAAAAGTTGAAACCTTTTCGTCGACCGTTTCGTTTACGCGTCTTGACTACGCGACGATCAGAGAAACTCGAAAATCAAGAAGGAACGAGAGAGAAAGAGGCGAAAAAAACGAAAAAAAAAGTGGCGACGAGCAGGAAAGAAACAAAGATGAAGAAAAAAAAAAAAGGATGGAAGAAAAAATAAAAGTCTCTGGTTCGGAGTACAAGCTGTCGGTCGACGATAGCATCGCCTATCGACCCCTAGCATCGCTCCAAGAGGTTTTCCGTGTTCTCTTCCTTCGTTATACGATCTTGTACGCGTATTCTGTACGAGGGTGTGTGCAGGTAACAAACACCCCCAATTATGTCAGCCTGAATTAGTAGCGCCCGATCTATTTCGAGCCTAACGAGCCGGCCAAGCGTCCACGCTTAACTCTCGTGCTCTCTCTCTCTTCTTTTTTTTTCCTCTTTTCTTATTCTCCATCTTTTTCACTCTTGCGAGGATTAGCGTTGAAAATACTCGAGAGAATTCTGCCACGAAACCGATTTCTCTTTCTCTCTCTCTCGTTTACCTTTTTTTTTTTTTCAATATTTTTATTTTTTTTTCTGACGCTACGATCAAACGACTCTTCATTCTCAAAGCAGCCGCCCCATCAATCGGTAGCTTCTTTACTTAACCCAGCCTTAGCCCAATCTCGCTCACTAATTCGTAATTTTCTCACAAATTGTCTTCCTGAAAAATATTTCGTCTCCCTTTTTTTTTTTACTCTTTTCGTTTCAGGACAAAAAAAAGTTTAAGCCTCTACGCCCACGCTGGAAAGGAAACTTCGTCGGATACGTTCGACTAAACGTTTTTTTTTTTAAATCACAAAAATTTTGTCATTGCCGCAAGAAATATTCTGGAAAATATCTTCGGAAAGCCAATTTTTGTAATTTTTCAAATTGTCCAAAAATATTTAGTGTTCAAAAAATATCGACCATTTTTGACAGAATTTAATTTTTCGTGCATTGATCGTTCGCGACAAACAGGATTCTTAACATTATCCCATTTGTTGATAATTTGCTGGAAAATTCATTCCCCAATTGGAATCTTTGTAATTTTTGCTCCATCGCAATGCTCGCTGAAAACATTTTTTTCAGTCAAATTTTTCACGCTGTGTCAGAGCCATGAATGGAGTGAAAAAAAAAAAATTGCATAGTTATGGGGACATGATACAACGGTGTCTATTACACGAAGGGGATTGTGTGTGTGTGTGTCTGTGACGAATGACTCGGTTTCTCTCGCCAGAAGAGTGGGCGAGAGAAAACGACTAAAAGCTTTTCCAAGCGGGGGGTCGTTTGACAATGTACACCGTTTTCAACCCCCACTCCTCGGCCTGACGTCTGTCCTAGCCGAGCAAATTCTGCAATCTGCTTGTCCGGCATTCGTCTCGGTAAATTTACGTGCGTTTTATAAAGCCTCGTGTATACTTTGACCTGTGACGAAATACTAGAAATTCTTTATCTCGTTCCCATTTAACCCTCCGCCTCATTCCCTTCCGCTTCCCTTAACTTCTCTTTACTTATCTCTCTTCCATCGCGACTGCTGCTCATCTCGTTCTGCTCGACTTTACGTCCGTCGTCTTAATTCTTTTTCCAACAGGACTATTTTTCCCAATTCCAGTTTTCCTGTCTGTCTCCGTGACCCTCCACCTGTCCTTTTTATCTTTCCAACGACATCCACCATCGAACTGTCATTTTCCACAATTTTCAAACAAATTCACGTTTATCTTTAAACGGCATTTCCAGGTGACCATTTTTAGCCAACATTTTCCGTTGCAACAACGAACTTTGTGAGCGACTAGAAATTCTAGAAAAAGAAAAACCAAATTTTTTGTTGCTGTGAAGTTTGTTTCAAGATCGAAATTATTTCTCCAAGATTATTGGCTAATTATTCAATTTTTTCGTACAGACACTTTTTGTTACTTTTTTTGGGCGATAAAAATCCTTTTGGTTAATTAAATTATTCAACAAATAAATTCATGAAAATCGACTAGACTTTCGTTCGAGAGGAAACGTCTTCCCCTTGAGTTGTAGTTTTTTTGTTTTAATTACAATAATGTGAGGAACAGAGCTCGCATGATTGACTGAAAGGTTTCTGGTGTCAATAATGCATTTAAACGAGCCACTTTAATTAAAGCGAGGATCGAGTCTCGAAATTGTTTTTTTTTTCTTCTCTTAACGATTGCTTCTCACAATAAATTAAAATTCGAGGGGTTTTAAGCTCGGTTTTGTTGGTAGAAGAAAGAGGGTTTCTCCGTATCAAAAAGACATAATATTGTAAGAGGAGAGGAACCAGAGCTCTGTGGACCACTTGAGAAAAAACGTCTCTTTCTCTATCCGTCTGCCCTCTCTCTCTCTCTCTCTCTCTCGCTCGCTCCCTTTTCTCGGGCTCAAAGTATAGGATTAAAAGGCGTTCTTGGCGTCGAGAAACGAGCGACACTCGTTGAGAGGCATAATAGCCCGAGAAGCGAAGAAGTGCTGTAAACAAATCGTAAAAAAAACCAAGACGAAAAAAAGCCAAGAGGCGAAAAAAAAAAAAAAAAAAATGTTCGAGAGGCATTTCATTTTCCTGCTGCCACGAGAATGTCGCCTCCTCTCGCTATTGAGGGATCTTATGACCGCAATAAATGAAGCCCCTTCCAGAGTACCTTTTTTTATTTCTTACGACAAACCGAATATCAAATTTGTGTTTACACAAAATGTCCTCACGTTTGTTTCACTTTTTTTAATCTCATTCCATCAACGATTCGTTGTAGTCATCATGATGATTTTTCTCGCCCACCAAAGTCACCGAAAACTGTCAAAAATTATTAAAAACATTGAGCCTGCTGCACACTTGAGCAGCTAATTCGCTGAAATAATTATTTCTGGCCAGTCATTTTCCATCAATATCCGGCGCTGGCAACAAAAAAGGTTTAGCAGTCATAAGAATTCCGAGCAAGTACGAAAAGAGTGTTAATGCTTGCTGGACGTACGTGTAACATTGGAAAGGTCTAATAACTCGTATGATAAGAGGAGGGGCAGGGGATGGAATCGTTCCAGGAGGGTAATAATAGTTGGTCAGAGTTTATCGAGTTATACGTAAACATATAGATATATATAGAGAGACAGAATAACGGATAAAGGTGAATGGGGGAAGGGAAATGAAAGCCATGAAATGCAGAATCTAATCAGAAGTCGGTGGTAACACGCGCCGGGCTGATGACTTCATTAAGCAAGAGACGAAACGCTATCGGCATTCCGATATATATATTTATCCAAGTATATAAGCACTCACATGGATGAGCACACGTACTGATTCAATATTTGGAAATTCCTTGGAGGTTTGCCTTGGCAGAAAGAGAAAAACATTCGAATTTGCATCATTTTTTGCTGTCGTAGTAATCAGCGGTTATTCGATCAGGAACTGGTCGAGTCACTAAAATGTTCTCGATTAAATCGGGGAGGATTATCAAGAAATGGAGATTTTGTTATGGGAGTTCTGGGAGTGTCCAATTTTCGGATATTTGATTTGTTGTAATCGATAAACAACGTACATCGAATGTGTAGGAAAAAAACAGTGGGAAACAAAGGCTGGAGAATTTCGGTATTTTCGGATAAATAATTCGGGAGGAGTTTGGTGGAGTGGCAAAATAGGTTGGATGTATAAAATGAGTAGAAAGATGGAAAAAAAGGATTTCGAAGCGGGAGGAGAGCAAGGAGGAGAGAGGGAGTGAAAGGGAGAGAGGGTTGCGTCGCTATCCTGGCTACTTTGGACCAATCTCGTCTAAATTCATCCCTCTTCTCTTGGACGTACGCGTACATATATCTATAGAAATGTATATAGGAATTTTATTGGAGGTGCAGAGTGAGCGGCAGCGTTTGACCGACGTGTGATATGCACCAGATTGGACCGCGTAGGACGATGGGGTCCAAGAGGTGTGGAATAGTATTTATCCGCTCGTATGTGCGAAAGGGAGAAAGAGCAAGAAGAGCGGGAGGAGGAGGAGAAGGAGGGGGAGGAGGCGAATGCGGCAAGAGAGTCGGTGCCCGGCGTCACAGATTCTCTTCCTCTCTCGCTCTCTCTTTTGCTTTTTCTCTTTTGCCCTCCCCCCCGTTTCCCCTGGAATGGTCGGTTCGTTGCGGCGTTCTCATTCTCTCTCTCTCCCCGTGATGCTGCTCTCCCCCATCGTCAGCATCAGGGCCTTTTAAATGCGCGATGCAATATTCAGCGGCTCTCACGGGGTTCCCCGGCGACGCGACGGAAGAGAGGTTATATCTGACCATGGATATATGTGTAGCAAGAGGCGCCCCCGCCCCGTTTGTTTCAACGAAACGCGCCAAAGCCGCTAAACTGCGAGAGCAAAATAAAGGGTGATCGGCGTTACGGGAGGAGGGAGGGAGGAGATGGTATGAGAACGATGAGCGGTAGGAGGACCAAGAGGCGGAGGAGCTCTGACGGCGGCCTGTGGTGTTTCATGCTCGGTAGAGAGAAAGAGAAAGAAGCAGAGACAGAGAGAGAAAGAGATAAACGTCGGAGCAACCTGCATCGGCAGAATCCAGCAACCGTGTGTGCACAGAGTAGCAGGAGGAGGAGGAGGAGGAGGAGGTGGAGGTGGAGGAGGAGCGAAAAAAAGAGTCTCTCGCGTGGCCGAAGCCTCGAAGCGTCAAATTGGCGCCGCTGTCCATCACCGGGCGCACAGACTGTCCCTGATGCTGCTCCAGTGATGGACGCCGATCCATCCCGGCGTCCTCATCCCTCCGCCACACTCCTCCTCGACCCCCATTTCCTCCGAGTTCTCATCCTACTCGCCCGTTCGTCTACCTATGCGCCGATCGACATTCGACGTTTTAACGTGTACATACGCGTATATACATATACGCATACACCATATATTTACTGATTTTTTCGGCGAGAAAAACGTCCGATTTTTCGTTTCACGTGACGCCATTTTCGCATCAAGCTGCCATTTCGACTAATTCCTCGATTGAGTTAAGCGATGCGTTGATTACATCCAAATGATTTTTCTTGTTAATTATACTCGTCCTGGTGGTGATCGTTGAATCTTTGATAGAGTCTCGCATTGCAAAAAAAAAGTGTCCATTTGTACACGTAAGACACGGTAGTTTGCGAAAAGAAAAGCGAGGCACAGAGTCCCGATAGCGTCGAGACTCATCATTTGCAAAACAGTCCGTCAGCTCGGTTTCTCGCAAAGTCCCTTAAACCCACGGGGACTCGTGCAAAAATGTGGGCAAAAAAAGTTGAGGATTCAAGTAAAAGAAGCAAGGGGGTGGGGAGGAGGCAGGAGGAAAAAACGAGAGAAAAATCAGCGAGGCTTTAAGGAACTGGGCGAGAAACGAGAATTGCTATAGTTAAAGAAGCGGCGAGATGCACGGCTGAGGAAGCGGCAGGGAGTGAGAGAGAGAGAGAAAGAGAGCGAGAGAGAAACGAGTGGGCAAAACCAGTAGTCACTGTAACAAGGCTCCTGCTGCTGATGCTACGTGTTGTGTGAGTCCAAAGAATGTATAAGAGACGGAAAAAGAAAGAGTACGAGACCAGAGTCTCTTATATACATATACATATAGATATATATGTAAATGTATATGTGTATGTATGGGGTGAGATGGTGAGAAGAAGGAAAAGGCGGGAGAGCATAAAAGACTCGACACTTCGTTATAATAAAGTCCACCCTGCTCCGAAAGGCTTTCGTTCGCTTCTTTTCACCCTCCTCCCGCTCCTCCATCCCCTCCATCACGAGGTTCGCTATGGGCGAGTGCCATAGCATTACGCCCCAGCCAGCAACTTACTTTGTTCCTCAACTTTATTAATTTTTCCCTCGGTCGATGAAAACGGCGCGGGAGGAGCGAGGGAGGAGGGGGAGGGTTAAAAAGACGAGTTTGTGGAGTGAGAGTGCTCGGAGCTATGGAAAAAGGGGTGTTTTGGTGATGGCGGTGCCTCGGAGCGCGATGTTCGATCGTCGTGAAAAAGGGGTTTTAAAGAGGACGGGCAGGGGGCAAGAGGTAGTGAGAGTTTCGGGATAGGGAGAGTGTGAGAGATCGAGGCAAATCGGGAGAGCACCTTGTGACGGGAAATTTTAAAATCTGTCTACGCGTTGTCGAATCACCGAAGGAAACTTTATTATTAGCGGCTGTGGCGGCGATGTCGGAGTTATAACTCCCTCCTACCTCCCTTCTCCCTCCCTGCTCTTCTTTCCTCTTCCAGCATGGACCATCCTTCATAACCTTAGCTATATACTTATAGATACGTATATGTAGACAAACCCGAGAGCAGCAACTCGGCTCTCAAGAGCGCCAGGGTGAAGGGAGGAGAAACGGAGAAGGAGAAGGGGGTTGAAAGGGAGAGAGAAAAGAGATTCGACTCGCTCGCTCCCTGAGATATTGCCTTTATAAACTCATTTGCAGCCGCGGAGAGAGCTCGCTATCCGACGACTCTACGAGCATATCCGCCGATTCGGGCTAAACTTTTGTCCACCTTTTCCTAAATACGAACCATCACATTTCGGTCGAAAATTTTACGGTTCAAGTACTTTATCTCTCACTATCAGTTTGACACGAGGTCGCTGCTGTGATTGATGCCCGCAAACCCTTGGAACGAAATTTCCCATTTCTCTCTCCCTCGTCCTTCCATCCTCTCTCAACTAAAAACTCTCTCGTCGATGCCGAATAATTAGGCCTGACGATACTTTCGACACTTTGCCCAAAGACTTTTCTCCACCTCCACACCTTCCCGGTCGCGACACACCTCTCCCCCTCCCATCCCGTCACAAACGTACCTTTTCGCGTCTTTTTATTTCAACTCATTAAGTACTTTCAAGATCAGGCTTTTCCAGCCTCCTCCCACTCGTCCAACCGATGGACGACGACGACGACGATGAGGGAATGTGTACGGTTCATGATAACAAGCATATTACTCGAGTCTCCTCCACTTCCTCACCGTATATATACAATGTATACACATTAATACATACACATACATACTCCATGTAGACAGGATGTATAGACATTGAATGGGAAGGTTTAGAGGCTGCGGTCAAAGTGGAGAATATACAAGAAGTTGTATGGGCTTCTTCGAAATCCGATTGTGACAACATCCGCGTGAACCGATTAGCCACTTGGCTCTCATCTCTTTCTAGACGCACTCGCTCGCACACGCACATAGCATAGCCACATACAGATGTATACATGTGTATAAACGCGTTCTCCAGCATAAATATTTACGACTCATTCACGTAGCTAATATAAATGCGATTTGGGCGTTTGCTCTTTTTAGTGCATGCTCTAATCCGATTAGGGTAGCACAATGCTCAACGTCTCGATGCTCCTGCTGCTGCTGCTGCTACTTGTATTGTGCTCTCCGAGTTCCCGCTCTCCTCCCCTCCCCTCCCGCATTTCTCTTCTCTCTTTTGCTCATACAACCCAGAAGCATCATCGCCGTAGCCGAGCCGGTATTCCTTCTCGGTCCCTACGCTTTCTTCTCGCGTCTATCTACACCATAGTGCACGGATCCTTCCTTCTCTCCCTGTAAGCACTATACCCGCTCGGTGACGCGGATTTAGTCGCTTTACAGCTTCTCTCAATAGAATGCACAAGTCGAAATACTAGCGCGGGATCCTCTCACACCCCTCCGCTAACCTACTCTTTTTCCAAGCCTCTGTCTTGCTCACAATTACACGCTTCGTATCTACAGGCTGTCCCAAAAGTTGTTATTAAACCTCGCAAACAAAACTCGATCCGGAATCCCATTGAAAAAAATCTGTAAACACTTTTCTTTCCTGATGCGGGATTCCTCGCATTTTTTTTCTCTCGGTCAACGCAGCCAATCCGTAGCTTCTTTGGTATGCAAATAGGCGTGGCCAGTGTCGAGTCAATGTCCTCCATTGGCAGCTAGGGATCGATTAATAAAATCTTTGCAGAATCCTTTGGGTTGTTCCTGATGCCTGCAAACCGCGGGAGGTGATTTCTCGGACATCCCGTATATAGGCGTGAATAAAAGCAGCCAGAACCGCTCGAGAGTGTCATCTCGTTGGCATTGTTATCCTCCCTGTCGGATTAACGAATACGTGCGGATCCCGGGGCATTCGACATGCATCTCAACGTTTCATTCCAAACCTCCCTGCGCATTACTACACCTAACCTTGTCTTCATTGTATATTTTATAAAAATATATACGTATTCTGGAAATTGACGTGTCATTTGAAGAATGAATTGAGTTTGCTGAAAAAAAAAAAAAAAACATCTGAAAGGATGCAGGAAGTTGTGAGAATCGAGGGATTTTTGAATTCTTTCTTTCCAGCTCCGATAATATTATTAATTATGCAGGGATTTACGTGAATGGAAATTTATGTGTTTTTCGTACAAATACATGATTTGTATACTACTATATATCGTACATAAGCTACTGGTTCTGTTTTGGTAATTCTCCCAAGGTGTAAGGGACTCTTTGGCCCATTGTCAGACCACGAGAGCTTCTCCTCCTCTCCTCCTCCTCCCCATGCAGACACGCATTTGTTATCCTTTTGAATGAGCTCCGGGCCCGCTATTATTTATTCCATTCTTATTTTTTGTCAGACCAGGCCCACCAGCCTCGTACACTCGATGCCGTTGCTTCTTGCTCCACATATCTCTCTATCTATATATTTATCACTTACCCACCTATGTGTACGTGGATATTATGGATATATGTATATATATATATGTATATATAAATATATAAGATATAAGTCAGCCTGGGCGAGCAGTGGCTCTGTCATTTTTATCGCCTCTCCCTGAATTAAGAAGCCGAAACGCCGGATGTTCCAAAACCTCTCGCTGCTCTCCCTTTTTCCTCTTTCATTTCCTCCTCCTTCTCCTCCTCCTCCTCTCTTTCTCTTACTTTTTTACCATTCCACTTGCTTTTTCGCTGCTGGAGTACAAACCACGTGACCGCCCGGATCATTATATTAAGGCATTAGTACAGATCCAACCGTAAGATTAATTTTTTGTCTTTTTTTTCACGCTTCGGGTCATCCAGACCGACGGGTCAGCACCGAGATTTTTTTTTTTTTTCGTTCCCCTGTCTCTTACAACGGACCATATCGTCCACCAGGATCCAATAACATATTTGACGCTCGCTCTATAACGCCTCCCCACTATCTATCTCTTTTTCTCTTTGAGAGGCTCCCCGAAATCGGATTGACCGACGTCCATTCTCTATTCTCGCATATTGACTTGGCTCGCTTCAATTCCATCCCCTTCGCGTACACCGTTCTGTAACTCTCTTTCCGTCGATCCCACAGCCCAGATTACGGAGATCCCTACACTTTTTTACTATCTTTTATTTCCTCCGGCGAAAAAGGAATGAATAAAATAACGGTCAGCGTTATAGAGTCCTGGACATTTGGTCCAGTCGATGAGAAAGCCGAGAAAAAATGAAGCTTCTTAAAACTTACCGAATATCTTTTTGGGAGATGACGAAAAAATCAGCTGGTTTAAGGATGAAATAGTGCGAGACGTTTCCACCTTAAAAATGGCAACTTTTCGACGTCATTTGTTTTTTAACGCACACTCTACTCGAGTAGTATGATGATGAGGTGAAAAGAGAAGTAGGCTTTCTTTTTTTTCCTCTCGAGAGGGTAAAAAAGTCTGGCACATGTCTTGGGAGACGTCGGGAGTGTCGTCGGGGTTGGGGCTTTTGTGGGCGTCGATTGCGCCCTGGTGCGACGTTCCGTTTTTTTTTCTCCTGGTCGCTAAAGGAAGGAGCAATGGTTACTACACACTATTCTCGTTGCGGCTCCGGAGAGAAGCTGAGAAAAGCTAACGCTAACTCTTCGCTATCGTATAAAGAGAAAGAGAGAGAGAGAGAGGGCGAGGGTGTCGCCGGGTGAGCTTACAGCAAAGGGGAGAATAAATTGATTTCGTTGACTCAACCAGCCGTAACGTCCCCCTCGGCACGATATCAACCCTAAGCCACGGTTATCTTTATTTAAGCTTTACGAGAGAACCAGAGAAGAGGAGAGAGCGAAAAAGAGCGAGAACCTCCAAAGGGGGACGGAAGTGGAATATACAACACACGTACGAACCATCTCGGTTCAGCCCCGAATCGAGAAAAATGCCTTGGTTTACTTCCCATAAGAAATACATCTAATAAACTTCGTTCCTCCTCCACTTCACTCAATAACTATAATAATTCACTTATCCTGCTCGTATACGAAAAGCAGGGCCAGAAATGCACCCACTTAAATTGCCCCATGTCTCTTTACCATGTACCAGATTCAACCAGCCAGTTGATTAAATTTGACCACCAAATCTATCCCCACAATTCACATGTAGTTTACCATAAATTATCACTAAATTCACTCCATAAAACAAATATTAAGGATGTTGAGTCCCAGATCTCAAATGATGAGAAATAAATTCTGAAAAATTGGTGCGTTTTTGTATGAAGTATTTGAGAGATCGTGGAAAAATTTCACGACCATTAGGAACCTCGTTATTGAACAATTGACATTAATAAATTAAATGTAGTCAAACGTAGTCTTATGGAAACTGGTATAACTTTGCGATAAATTTTTTTTTGGACCTCTCAATTTTTTAATATCTACAATATACTGAAAGGAACCGAAACAAAATCAAGTTTATTCATAAATATTTTTTGTATTTGTTTAAAAAATTGTTCTTAACAAAATGATAATTTTTTAATAACGAGATTCCTAATCGTCGTGAAATTTTTACACGTCCTCTTGAATACTTCATACAAAAATGTACTAAACTTTCAGAATTTTCTCATCATTTTTTATTTCAACCCTTAAGGTGGTTAAAGTAATGATTATAGAATTATTAAAATTTGGTATGTTTTTGTGTGAAGTATTCACGAGGTCCTGTAAAAATTTCACGTCCATTAAGAAGCTATTTATTGAACAATTAACATTGACAAATTTTGCAGTCACTCAACATTCTTAATTCCCCTTTTCCAAGGCTTCCAGCTAAAATTTATTTTCGACTCACTATCTTTTAAAAATGGCGATCTCAATTCCGCCGAAAGTTTTGACCGCGCGCAGTAACAATTATTGCGTCTGTAACTGAGCGAAATGATCGCGTAGTGATTGTGAAGGCGAATAACTACCGCGCGTCAAGTTCGGTGTGTTCGCAACGAGGTAACGGCCTCGATATCTGGTTGTAGTTGACCGAGCCGAAATGTTGTGCCAGCCCCGTAAACGCAATTCGGTTGGCCTGCTTGCCGAGGACTTTGATGGCGAGATATTCGGTTGAACCTCTCGACGTTTCGACAAGCTCTCTTGGACCTTGGTTGTCAATGACTGGCCAAGGGTCGCCCTGAAAGGATCCTCTTTACAGCGACCAGAATACACGGGCGAGAGCGACGCAGCAGAGAGAGAGACTCGTCGAAGGCGCATTCTCTTGTATCTGTGACACGACTGCTGCGTGTAAATAATGGCACGTGCGAATGATGGGCCCTCGTTAATATAATGACGTTTCGAGCCTGAGTAGAATTTTGTATGGTGCCGCGTACGATTCGCGCCGAATGAGGCTAATCTACGCGATGCTTCCAAACACGCCGCAGAGCTTTGATCTGTGTTTCATCACTCCTCCATTTTTATGGATACTCTGTATCGATTTTTATGTTTATCATTCCGTCACATTTATCCTCTTCCCGATGTACTTTATTTATTGAAAAAATCGATTTTTCGGTTGTACGAACTTGTAATGTGTGTCCTAACGTTAAAAAAGTGGAAAAATGGGGAAACCTAAGAATCAGTTTTTTACTTAACGCTTAATAGTTAGACCTCCAGATTTTGAGCTAATAGTCGACATTGGGGGTGTTATCAACCCCATTCACTTTGGAAAGCGACGAATGGTTGAAAAATCGTAAAAATAAAATCAAATAAAAATACTACAATGTATTTTCAAGCCTTGAGTAACGACCATGATGATTGTATTTAATTCGTGCAATTTTTAATATAAAAAAAAAGTCGAAAAAAAAAATTCTGCAAAAATGACCGTTTTTACAAAAAATGATGCAAAAATTGTAATTTTCAATAGAAAAAATGAAAAAATCGTTTCGTAAGTCTGTAATAGCATGCTTTCAGGTGGGACTGGTTAAATTAGCGACCGTTTCAAAACTGAACTAACGGGCCCTTTCAAATAATAACGACGAGGCTCCCTACCAGAAGGTTCAAACTATCGATAGAGACTGTCACAAGTGCCATTTTCTCAAAATTTCTGTTACGTATCGTCGGTTGAAAGCGGCTGGGCTAGAATTAACCCCATGTGACCATTAAGCGTTAAAAAACCATATCCTATGGGATTTTTTCAACCTCCCCCGCGACTGATTATCATGGTTAGACATGCTTATTAATCGATGTTTGGGAAAAGCCACTACTGAATATTTTTCTTCGTTTCGCGTGAATCAATGAATAAAATATCGAATTCCAAGGATCTAAGCGATTAGACGAAAAAATCCTGCACGTTGTCTGCTCAGAAAGAAGTAAAAAAGCCGAAACAACATGAAAATTCGCGATCCCGTAGAAATCTGCCTCGATAAATCAATATTCCGCAATGTTTTTGAGCTGTCGAGCGCGTGTCATTTGGCTGGCTAAAATAAAAAAGCGCAAAGTATAGCCTCACGAACACGTCCATTGTCTGGGACAAATGGGAACGAAGCGTGCGCATGAATACATAGTACAAAACCCTTGGAGAGAGCCAGGGCAGATATGGGAGGAGTCGAGGGAAAAAGAACGTATGAAGAAAACGTCATCCTACCAATATAGAGACGCGTACTTAGCTATACAAACGCACCAACACATACCTATCCAAGTAAATGGTCCAGAAGGTATTCCTACGAGGGATATTATATGTGCTGTACACTTTACACCATAGTATATAGCTCGGGCAACCTAATAGTTGGCGGAGCTCGACAATATTATAATAATGAAGCACGTCATTTCTCAGAGTGTCAACTGCACTGAATTTGCAAGGAGCTGCGGATGCTACTGGCACGTAGAAACCTTCAAATATCTCTGTATATATATATACATGTATATTATCGTAAATACATGGATATATATACAGCATCCCTAAGGTATGTATCCCTCGATGTATACTCGAGGGAGTCGTCAAGCTTTCTCGCCCTCCCTCCATCCCTCTTGCCATCTAGCTCTTTGGTCCGAGGATAGGGGATGAAAGGGGGCGCGTTTGGTGGAAGCTTCATCAGCGGATATTAAAGGATTTGCATCGAGTATTATATTGTTATAGTCGTTATCCACAGCACTAGTTCAAGCCTATTGCTAACTTGTCTCCTCCATCCATCTCACATCCCCCTTATATTTCTCTGCCTGTCTTTCCTATCGACTTGTAAATGACACGTCGTAATAAAACGTTTCTTCATTTATATGTCACACTCTCGTGGCACATTATTTTTTAATGGATGCTCTCTGGGTCTGGACCAAAACAGAAATAATAGTGAACGAGACTGCTTTCCAATATTCTTTTAATTAATATTATTACAATTTCTGGGCTGTTGATTACGCGAACTTCTTATTTATTCGTTAGTTCTTCCGGAGGAATGTAAAACGAAATTGTCTATCGATAGAATTCTTTTTAATTTTCACCACACAAAGAGAATAGTGATTTCTAATTGCTCGCGCAATTTCAAGAGGTTTCCCCATGTAGAAGTCGAGATATTTATTTATAAAAATCACAATTTTCAGTAGTTTCTCATAAGAGCTAAAAGTTGCAATTTTCAACATTAAATATTTCGATTTCTCAACGGTGAAGCCTCTTAAAACTTTGCATACACTTTTATGCAATATCGAAGAAGCTTTATTTAGTTTTTCAAAAAAATCGATCGTTAATTTTTTTCGAAATTTTGTTTATTATATAAAAAATACAAATTACCTCGGAACGTCCTTAAATGGCCTGAATTTGCTTTTTTCTCGAGTAAATTCTCATTCCAATCAAATCATGCGATTTGAATTGAAAATTTTATTATTTTTTTTTCTGTTTTTCGATGAAACTTCGTTGACGTACTCGTCTAGAGTCCTCAAAGATTTTTTTTATACATCCTCAATAATACCCAGCAATGAAATGCAAAATTCTGTGTGAATGGAATAGAATAATAATAATAATTTGAATACGACGTAAATACAAGCTTTCTGGAATGGAATAAATTGATGGAGGCAAAAAGTAGGATGGGCTTTGGGGTTGAAGCAGCGTTTAATACCGTATCGGTTCAAGGAAACACAATTTCAACGAGATTTCCTCTCGTTTTGCGACTGTAGCAATGACATTGAAACGAGATAAGAGAAAGAGAGAGAAAATGTCGAAGAGCCGATGGGTATGAAAGTTGCTCAGGGGGAGGGGTTGGGTGAACGGCAAAGCCACGCATCTGTGGCCCCCGCGAGATTGTCGAGGGTGTTTAAACCCCCGTACCATTTTGCGCCTTATGTAAGGGCGCGAAAACTCACTCTCTCTCTCTCTCTCTCCCTCATTTTCTCTCTCGGCACTAACTTTATTGCTACGTATACTCAATTTGCTTATTAACTCGCAGTTAGCCTCGGCTGTGCGTCAATTAATTAATAGTCGCCAGATGGAGACACGCCCTGAGGCAATACCAAATTTGTACACGTCACGTGGACCGTGTTATCGTTTCCTCGTACATTAAGATTTATTTTCTCACGTACACAAACATTGTTTATCCAAAAACCTCGCCAAATTTACTTTTGCATTTGCCTGACAACATTTCTCACCATTTCCAACATCACGAACGATTTTTCCCAAACAAGGATCAACCCTAGAACGGTAACCTGGGGTCATAATGGACCCCAGGTGACTTTAAATCCCTTCCTACCTTCGTTCTCCCGTTTTTTTATCGTTTTACCGCATTTTTGACGATTTTTTTAACTTCAAGCAAAACTACTCCAGGCTCACGTGATTCTGCATTAAAAAACGAAAAGAATGAGCCCAGGTTGAACCCTTTTCGTTGAATTTTACTGGAGATATGAATTTTTCAAAATCGGGGTCTGTATGACCCCAGGTTATCGTTCTAGTTTCTTTCTTTATCAATCATCATGATTGCTCGAGTTCAGGGATTTTGCATCAAACGAGCGATGCAATTTTTCTTACACGCACATAAAACGTACGTGTGTATATTTAAGTTTTTTTTAGTATTAGTTATGAATTTTTCAGTGCTCAAGAGGGCAAAGTTTGCAGATGCTTCTTCCTGCTTGCTTTAAATCAATAAGGATATGGCCATTGAGTCAGCATGCTGGTATACATGGCTATAGATTCATGAGCAGCAGGGAAGAATATTTCAAAGATCCGGCCTTCTTTCTCTTTCTCACTTGGCTTTTTTCTCACAGTAGGAGGTAAAAAATTTCCCTTTCTCTCGCTCTCTCGCTCTGGACCTTTTGATACGATCCTGAAACCCTAGATCTCTATTTCCTTCTTCTCGCATTCTCATCCCGCACCCTCATCCTTCTGCCCAACCAGTAAGAAGCTTCTCTCTCTCTCTCTCTCTTTTGGGTCTCGTATACGCACTATGCCAGTCTTCAGCACTTATTCACACTTTTATTATCTCGTGGGCGGCTGCTGCTCGAGAGAAACATTTTTTTTATCGCAACTTACCCCCCTCCCGTTTTTCACACGGAAAGCAACCCCGACACGGGCTGTAAACTTGCCAGTTTCCTTCGCGATCCCCCCTCTTCTTATTTGCTCTCTTCTCCATCCCCTTTTGCTGCCTCTTTTCCACGACCACATGGACCTACTTCCTATCAATGTTACACTCATCCCTTAACCCCCCGCCCCCTTTTTCACAGGGTATTCCGATTTTCTGGCCATGCCTCTGAGCTCTCGCTCTCCACCGGGAATCTCATTGTCCTTAAATCGATACTCTCGTGTACGATTATCCATTTTTTTTCCATTCGCCCTTCAATCTCTCAAAATTTTCATTCCAGTTTTTGAAACATAACTCCTTCGACATTTACGCTATTTTATTCTCTTGAAAATCATGGGAAAATCGTATTCGGTGCTGCGAAATAAATTGGTGACGCATTTTGAAAAATTCTCGACGCCGCAAGAACGTTGTATGCAAAATTTTCTATCGATAGAATTCCTTTAAATTTTCACCACCCAAAGAAAATAGTGATTTCTAATTGCTCCCGTAATTTCAAGAGCTTTCCCCATGTAGAAGTCGAGATATTTATTTATAAAAATCACAATTTTCAGTAGTTTCTCATAAAAGGGTTAAAAGTTGCAATTTTCAACATTAAATATTTCGATTTCTAAACGGTGAAGCCTCTTAAAACTTTGCATACACTTTTGCGTAACATCGAAGAAGCTTTATTTAGTTTTTCAAAAAAATCGGTCGTTAAATTTTTTCGAAATTTTGTTTATTGTATAAAAAATACAGATTACCTCGGACAATCTTCGATTCAGAGAATATTGTTCTTTAGTCAATTCGTAACAACTTTTTTCAATGAACCGCAAACCATTGTGTATGTAAAAAAAACTGAAAAGAAAAATTTGGATTCGACCGTCGCCATACAACGTCCTTAACATCCGCGTTCATTTTTTGTTTTCTTTTGACAAAACCGCGGCAAGAAGGATCGATTGTTACAATTTGCGAAGATGAGGAGAGACACGTATGATGCGCGTGGGTTTTGTGACGGATTGGTGAACGTTCCGGTGTACACGAGCCCCACGTACGTCCGGGTGTCCGCGGAGACTTAGGGGATGAAGTTGCGATACAGTGTGTGGTCACAAAGCTGTTGGTGTATGGAACAGGATGGTCAAATGGGCGAATGGGTTCGTGCAGGAAGAACGGCGTAAGGTGGACGATTTTAAGGGGATCCCCCGTTTAAATTACGACCTTTTCATCCTCAGGGGGTGACGCAGTGGCCCAAGGGATGCGCGCGACATTTGTCAAGCGGAGGAGTGCTGAGTGGAACTAGGGGTTGTACCTCTCGCTCTCTCCCTTGCTCTCTTTCTCACCCTCGAGGTCTCCGAGTGACAAAACCACCCCATCAACCCCCGTTAACACGTATATGTATTCCTGGCTATGAATACATATATATTTGGTGACGGAGGACACATCGAGAGACACGTAGGTCCGTCGGTCCCTTCGAGACCTTCTTCCTCGTCGACAGTGACCTTTTCTTCCTTCCCAACGCTTTCTCGCACAATATTAAACCGCATACGTCTTGGTGAAAATCCCTCGATACTTATTCGTGACCAGCAGCGGGCTGTCCCCTGTTCCCCGCGTGACGGTTACATCGCTCATTCCATCCAGCGACCGTTTTTTTTTTCGTCTTGCAACTTATTCGAGACCAACTCCCTCCAATCTGTAAATTTCTCTCCAAAGATATGTCACACTCGTTGACCGGAAATCATCACCTCGGGGCGTCCACCCCTCATCCCGCGCTTTTGTATCGAAAAGAAAATATTTTTCTTCTTCCGCGCCCGTGAGACTTGCCAGCGAGACACGGAATTCTCGGTCCTTTCCCATCGCTGGCACTTTTTTCAGAAATTCCAGTGGCCACCTGTTTTTTTCGCAACCTCGCGATGCCGTAATGTCCAATTACGTTGTTTAAGCACGTTTTATGCAAAATTTACTATCGATACTATTCCTTCAAATTAGCACCACACAAAAAAAATTTACCATGTACAGGTCGAGATATTTATTTTTAAATATCACTATTTTCAGAAGTTTCTCATAAGAGCATGTGTTCAAATTTGCAAACTTTTCAACATTTAATATTTCGATTTCTAAATGGTGAAGCCTCTTAAAACTTTGCATGCACTTTTATGTAACATCGAAGAAGCTTTTTTTATTTTTTCAAAAAAATCGGTCGTCATCGAGATATTTATTTATAAAAATCACTATTTTCAGTAGTTTCTGTTAAAATTTGCAATTTTCAACATTAAATATTTCGATTTCTGAATGGTGAAGCTTCTTAAAACTTTGCATGCACTTTTATGTAACATCGAAGAAGCTTTTTTTATTTTTTCAAAAAAATCGGTCGTAAAATTTTTTCAAAATTTTGTTTATTGTATAACAAATACAAATTACCTCGGAAAATCTTGGATTTAGAGTAAGTTGTTCTTTAGTCAATTCGTAACAACTTTTCTTAATGAACTTGGGCTCGCAAACCATTTTGTATGTAAGAAAAGCTGAAAACAAAAATTTAGATTTGACCGTCGCCATACAAGGTCCTTAAACAATTTGCATTGAAATGTTTGGAGGAGCAGAGAATATGGCGCGGGCCGTTAATTTCCCGGGGGAAAGGGGGTCGGTTAGTTTTTCATTTTGTAACCGCGCGCATAAAAATGTCTTGGCTGTGTCAATGTCATGCGGCAGCGCGTAATACAGCCCGGAGAATTTTATCCGATAACACGAGAGCATTGAAAAAACAACTGAGCCAAAAGAAGAAAATCTACAGACACAGATATACGCGTGTTACGTTGGAGAATCATTGGAGATGGTTGGGTTACGGTGTGGGTGTGTCCGCGACAAGGAACGGGCGGGATCGGGATCGAGATCGCGATGCTGAGCTGGCTTCCCTTTTCACCCCGTATTTTTTTTTTTTTTTTTTTTTTCATTTCCCTCTCGCTCACTCCACTTTTCGCTCCTGTACTTCCGCCGACAATGTCCTCCCCCCCCGTTTTATTTGATTACCGAGCATTCGCGTATATACACGACTTTTCCGCAAAGAGAAATTTTCTACCGTCTGAAAATCGTTTTACGATCACTCTTCCGGAGTTTACTCGATTTTACGGATCGCTACGAAAATCCCGTCACGCGATAACCCTCTCTATTTTCTCTCCTCCAAAAAATACAAAATATCGCTCGGAAAATTTCACTTCTGAAGCAAATACATCGAAACACACGTCGTTCTATGTACGCGGATAATATTTGGGATGCTGCGAACAGATGAGTTGCATTAACTCCGGTAATGGAGCGTCGTTGGCCCCTGGGAATAAAAAAGCTATCGCGTTCGATAGGAACCCCAAAAGAAAAGGTCCGAGGGGCAGAGAAAAAGAGGAGGAGGGGGGGGGGGGGGGGGAGATCGAAATATTTCAACAAATCATTACTTTTAATTCGATCCTACGAGCTTTCCTAATCAAGACTGATGTACTTTGCTCTCATCTCGTCCATTCTCCTCTCGTATGTGCTCCGATAAATAAAACGACCCTTATTATTTCCATTCCTCAGGACCACGGAGGGTGAGAAACGAGGGATGATTTTTCACACATTTGAACGACGTCACATTAGAGAACGATGCACAAACAATTAATAATCCCCGAGCGCGTTATTTCGACGCGAAAAGGATGATGATTCGACTCGAGACTCGTTCCCGATGATTTTTCAGGCTTGCTTACTCGCGAATTGTCAAAATATTGATTTCCAAAGATTCTCGAAACCCCGAGCCCCCGGAATTACCTCAAAAGAAAAAAAAAATACGATTCCCATTACGAAATTTGCCCCCGGGGGGTCTTTCAGACCCAAAGAAAAATAACCGGGACCCAACCAACTTGATGTCTTGTTCCGGCAAATCGTTGCTCTCGTCCAAAGACCGCAGATGAGCAGAAAAAAAGAGACAGAGAGACTCTCGTAACTACTGTACGAGAAACGATGCTTTTTTGGGATAAATAAACGTCGAGGGATGAAGATTCGAGCTTCACAGCTGGCCTCGCACTGCGGGAAGCATCGCCACACACCGCGGTAGGTCCCAACACTGCCAACCAAACCTCCGATGCTTCTCTCTGCTTCTGCCCTCCATGCAAGACATCGACGCCCAGAAAAAAGGCTACTGCTCGCCTATTACAACAACAATAATTTTTCATAGCCCAAAAGAAAAAGGGAGGATGCCATTCATTAGCTCTGTCATATATTATATCCCTACATATGTATATATCCCTCTGTATATATATTTTGGTTCACACGTTGTTCCAACTGACTCTGACACCTCAATAAGCTCCAAAATCTACCACCGCTGTGTCCACCACCCTGAATCGTTCCGTTACCTCAATAATACTTCCATTTCGTCCTAATACCCAAGCCCATCACATGGACCTATACCTGGAACTCCTCCAGCAACATTGAATTTTTCGTGGCATTATTAAACTCCCACAATTGGCTGTCAAGCGAGGTGGCATTTTCAGCTTTCTTGGTAATGTCCACTCAATGAGATCATTACGAGTGACCAAACACTCGATTCTTTTCCATTCTTCTTGATATTTACGTCCGACCAACATTTCTCAAATAGACTCATCATTTTCCGTATAGGAATTTTTAGACCCAGGGACCTTTGAAGCTCCAGGCCAGGAAAATTCGTGCCACGGAATTATTTCCAAACATTCATCAATGAAACATCGTATTTCTAGAGTTTTCATTCGTGAGAATTGAAACTGAAGCTCGAATTAGTGGATTTTTCTTTCCTCATGGAGAAAGCTATGTCACGGTGAAATTTTTTTTTTCCAGATTTCAAAATCAATGTGCTTGAAATGTCCCAAAACATCGAAAAATCATTTCTAGACAAAATGTCCGGATGTGTGTGTGTGTGTATGTTCTGGCACTGCAAAATTCGAACGTTCGTAACTCGAGAACGGTTTGAGCTACAGGGCTCCCGTTTTGCAAAGATGTTAATCTATACAAGCTCTTCGTTCTATGAAAATTTTGTTGCAATTGCTAGAAAAATACGAATTCTACGCTATTTTGAAATTTTCAAAAAAAGAGTGTCGACGCTCTAGCTTTCGCAAATTTTAAGATTTGTTACTAATTTTTTTTTTTATAAATAGAGTATCATAATGGGAAGGTTGGTATTGAATTTGGGAAATATCGATTGAACCGTTTGAATTTTATGAGTTTTCGAATTTTACGAAAATCTGAGTTTTTTGAAAAATCGTCCAACCGCTCCGATTTCTCCAAATTTTGTAAGATATTGTGTATAAGTCTGTACTTTCTCTTTACTTTCTAGAAAATTTGTCGAAATTATAAAATTTAAATGCAAATACAAAAAAAGCTGCAAATTGAAATTTGCAAATTGCTTCCTCAAGGTGCTCAAGATGCATCATTTGCGTTTGTGCATCATTTTTTGCATAAATAGAGACACGAAGTTCGGAACGAAACAAATGTTTGTTAAGAGACATTGCTCCGGACACAGTGTGGCCAGAAATATACTCGATGTGTCGCGAAGCAAGCGCCAGGCTTTCTCGCGGGAAGTGGTGAGAAGCAGGCGCAACGGGGGCAACAGCCGCGCGCGGAGAGGGAAGAGAGTTCTAAGTCTCGAAGGGTATAAGTCACGGACACCCCGCGGCGTACCATCCGGTAACTCGACACCGTCGTTTGTACGCCAAGCGAGAGATAAAGAGAGAGAGAGAAGATGCTGTGAGCGAGGAGGTAACAAAAACACACGCGTATGAATAAGCTACGACAATGGCAAAACTGCTGCTTGCCATACACACCCAAACTGGTCCATTCTCTCTCTTTTTATCATCCTCTCATTCATGCAATCGGACAGATCTCTTCTTCCCGGAGTTTTCTCTTGGTCCTTCTCTTTCTCTCTTTCTCCCTTGCTCTTTTTCAAATTGCCAGGCTGCTGTGACATTAGATACCATTTAAGGATTAATATAGCCATAAATAAGAGTGACTTTTGCCTTTTCCTGCTTTTGTTCGTGTTTCTGCGTGTGTGTTTGCTCCACTCACAATATGCGACAAGCCCGATTGACGACGATCCGTTGCAACGTTGAAATCCAGCCACAAAACTTGTCCCTTTCATCCCGCGCTCCTTTCTCCATCTCTCGTACCAATAAAAGTCATACATAACCAACAGCATCCATGTTGATCACAAAGTGGCAACATCTGTTCAATATTTTCATGCATACACGCTCTGATAGAGTCGCCACGATTAAACTTCCCTATGAGTTCTTAAAATTCTTTTGTAAGGATCCCCGTAAAGTCATTGGCATTATAGTTGAGGTGTGACACGTGCAAAACGATTTTTCCACGTAATTCATTAATTTTTAAGCCATTTTCCAATATCCAGTCAACAAATCGCCAATTTACCATTTTTTTATTAATCGCCTCGCAGTGGAAAGCGTTCTCTTTGGCGTTAAGGGTCTATGTGTGTATACACGGAGTTTCTCACGATGGCAGGCCGATAATACAATAAGGAGAAAGACGAGAGAGTCTCTCGTGGGTGGGCGCGAAGAGAAAGGCCGTAGTGCGCCCGATCGTGCCGACGAACGAGAGCAAGAGAGCGAGCCAGAGCATAAAACACAGCTGCGGCGCATACAGTTCGCAATCAACACCTCGCGGAGGGAATCGCCAACGAGGAGCAGCCGAGAGAGAGAGAGAGAGAGAGAGAGACTTAGGAAGGCGAGTAAGACGCGAAACTCAGAGCCGAGTATTCCCAGAAGCGAATAATTTCATTCATACAACGCGCCACCCTCCTAAAACCCTTCTTTCTCGCTCCTTCCTCCTCTTCTCCCTCCAACTTGCTATATTTCTCGTGTATACGCTTCTCCTGGCACGCTCGCTATTGTTGTACAGCCTCGAATAACAGCCAAATCGCCTCGGGTCAAACCACCGGGTTCCGCGCAGTCTATTTGTGCGATTAGTAAAAGTGCCAAAATGGCACGTTTCTCTGCTGTATCAATTACAATTTTCCAAATGGACCTGGTGCAGCCTCCCTAACGACCAGCCAAAAATCTTGATCAAACTTACGTCGCAATTTCGCTTTTTTCTCCGTCTCGCGATGGACCCAAAGCCACAGAGTCATTAAAAAATTCTAAATGCCGAAAATAGTGTCGGGATAGTTAATCTTGGTGAAAGCCACGCGATCACAATGTTTCGACTCATTGGCCAGAGTAATTTCCGGCCATGTGGATCTTCTGACCGCTGTCATTTATGGTCAGAGCCTCTTGTCTCGTAAAACAGCAGACGACGCAATGGGAACGAACAATCTCATTTTCTAGCCACTTTGGAGCGACGTAAACAAACGCGAGAGATGAAAGAACACGCAACTGTCGCATTTGATGACGACTAGAGATTATACCGAGACACCAAAGAACTTTTGAAATTAGTGTTTCTATTATTGTCCTTACGAACTGGCTAGATGCAGTTGATTATTTTTTCATTATCGTATTCCATCGTCGCGTAGATCGATCATGAGAATAATTGAGCCATTTAAGGATGTTGAGTGGACATAAAATTTGTTAATGTTAATTGGTCAATAAATAGCTTCTTAATCGTTGTGAAATTTTTACAGGACCTCGTGAATATTTCATACAAAAACATACCAAATTTTAATAATTCTATCATCGTTACTGCAACCACCTTAAGGGTTGAAATAAAAAATGATGAAAAAATTCTGAAAATTTAGTATGTTTTTGTATGAAGTATTCAAGAGGTCTTGTAAAAATTTCACGACGATTAGGAAGCTCGTTATTAAAAAATTAACATTTTGTTAAGAACAATTTTTTAAACAAATACAAAAAATATTTATCAATAAACTTGGTTTTGTTTCCGTTGCTTTCGGTATATTGTAGATATTTAAAAATTGAGAGGTCAAAATAAAAACTTATCGCAAAGTTATACCAGTTTCCAAAAGACTACGTTTGGCTACATTTAATTTATTAATGTTAATTGTTCAGTGAGGAGTTTCCTAATGGTCGTGAAATTTTTCAAACAAAAATATACCAAATTTTAAGAATTTTCTCATCATTCGCGATTTCGGACTCAACATCCTTAAAACGGTACGAACCGATTAACCGTAGCAAATGATTCGTTGCTGTAATTAAATCAGTCCAAATGGAAATTAACGATAAAACAGCCGATCAAAAGTTCATAATTAATATCAATATATTTTCAATGGAAATTCAACTCTCGTCCATCATTCAATATTTCGCTTCCAAATAAATTAATTAATCGTTCTCCCGAATCACTGACCGAGCAACCCGCACAAATTTTGTTCACATCCCCGCGCGCGCACTCAACATCGCGACAGCGTGTTGTGATGCGCGAAAAAAAACGCAGAAGAAAATTAAATAGCTATAAACATATATATATATATGAGAAGTTGACAAATTGCGCGAAGGCGTCGCTACAACGGATATTAATGGCGTGCGGAGATTCGCAAAAACTTGATCAACTCGCTCCAGAGTCTCCCCCGCGCTTTTTATTCCTTCCACCCCCTGCTTCTTTCTTCTTCTTATTCCAAATCTCATCGATTTGCCGAGCAAGAAGCTGTGGATCCAGAGAAACGATGAGTAACAACGTCATAGAAACGTCGATGACACTTTGCCTGGACGGCATCAAAGTCCGCCATGTTGCCAAGACCAAAGTAGCCATATTTTGTCCTCCTGCTGTCTCTTGATTTTCTTGTACGCAGCAAAAGCCTCGCGAGCTCTTAAAAAGGCGATACAACGAGAGAAACGCTAAAACGGTGAGTTCCAATGTCTCTTTGTCTTTTATTCTCTCTTTCTCTCTTTTGCGTGGTTAGCTTAGTACCGCAGAGTAAAGCCGCGCGCGGAGCTTTCAAAGAAGTCTCCATCAATAACGCGCGAGCTCGCGCGTCCTCGCCCTGCTCCGAGACGTGGAAGACCGCAAGATTAATCACCCTTCTTCTTCTTCTTGCCTCTTCTTCTTCTTCTTCTTCTTCTTCTTCTTGTGCTCGGGCTTCTTCTTCGGCTTCCTCTCGGCGCGTTTTTTGCCCTTGTCGCCTTTTCTCCTCTCAAAGATTCTTTCTCTTTTTCTTTCGTGTGTGTCTTTCCTCCCAATGCGGTAGGCTAGCTCTTCCCTGCTCGGGAGGTTATACAAGCGCGTGACAATCCAGCGGGAGGAGCTTACATTCTCTCCACCTCCGATCTAACATGGCCAACAACGTGCATGGCTTACATAAACCTTTTATAAAACGCATTCATCCTCGAAGCTGCCATTGCGAAGCTCTGCTGACCATCGCGACATGGTCAGGCAGTTATAATTTCGTCGCGGCGCACCAATTGGCCAAGACACTTGGTTCGGTCGCGGGAAACTTAAGCAGGCGACGTTGAAACGGTGACGGTCAGATCTAAATTTTCGTTTTCAGTTTTTCTTACATACAAAATGGTTCGCGAGCCCAAATTCGTTAAAAAAAATTGTTTCAAATTGACTAAAGAACAAGGTACTCTAAATCCAAGATTTTCCGAGGAAATCTGTATTTTTTATATAATAAACAAAATTTCGAATAAATTTAACGACCGATTTTTTTGAAAAACTGAATAAAGCTTCTTCGATGTTACGTAAAAGTTTATGCAAAGTTTTAAGAGGCTTCACCGTTCAGAAATCGAAATATTTAATGTTGAAAATTGCAACTTTTAGCTCTTATGAGAAACTACTGAGAAATTGTGATTTTTATAAATTAATGTCTCGACTTGTGCATGGTGAAACCTCTTGAAATTGCGCGAGCTATTCTCTTAGTGTGGTTGCAAATTTAAAGGAATTCTATCGATAGGAAATTTTTCCCACTACGTCCTTAATTACAAAACCGCGTCGATGCTGTAACGACCTTGAATCTCATCATCCTCTGGCCAGAGCCACACTTTTCCGCGAATTTCTGGGCAAGATTTCCGAAGAGTCTCGCGAGGATTGATCAATGAAAAACTGATGCGGAGCTTCTCATGAATAGATGCCCGCATTTTGTCGTTTCGTGTGGAATAGCCCAGCAAGGTGGATCGCGGGTTATTCCGCGGAAGGGGCAAAGCGGCGAGAGACACGTCGATGCGAAGCATCGCGGTGAGAAACGCGGCGACGGGCGAAAGAGCGAGGGAGGAGTGTATGCGGAGGAGCAAAAGAGACAACAGCAGAGGGTGGTGCGCGGCGGCAGAGCCATGAATATTTCGCCACCGCACTTATTTATGCAATACTTTGCGCTGGCAGGTTTACGGCTGTTGGCTCCCTCGCGGCTGTCCCCGCTCCATCCCTCTCCTCCGACCAAGAACTACCCTGGTGCAAGTAGCAACGCGGCATAGCATCACCGCGCGAGACCTCGAATAAATATGCTTTCCTGTGTCCTTGCGGTGTTTGCGAATGATCAAGAGCAAAAAGCTTTGAAAAACATATTTATAAAAAGTATAAAAACAATAAAACAGATTTCCAATGAAAAAGTGGGTTATTACTGATCGCGAAAGATTCGAACAAAGAGACGACCAAAAAAGTAATCGAAACGCGCGCGTAAAGTGCGTGTCGATCAGAAACGCTCCGCATATTCGCGGCAACAAGCGATATATCGAGTTTAGCAAGGTTATAAATATATCTAAGCCAATCGCGCGGCCGTTCGAAAGAAATATACACACAAGAGAGAATGCCGTTGCGGATTCCACATGTGTGTGAGGATTTAAATCCGTAACAGAGGAGAGAGCCCGGTACGGTCTACATTCCACCTACGATATATTACGTTCGAGCATTTTCGAGCTGTTTTCGTGAAGTAGATTCGGGGGTGAGAGGCTAAAAGAGGAATATAGTAGGAGGAAAAGCTCGAGGCGCGCAGTAGAGCACATAACCCTCGTGGTTGTAGAGAATATACGGGAGGGGCGGGTTGGGCGGCGCGGCAGCGGCATTTAGTCGAGAAGGACCCGTACCGCGATAGCCGCGCGCGATACACAAACATATACCTATATATATATACATTAATGCAGCTTGTGCATACCCGCGCGTACACAGTACAATCGTCGGGACATTGGGGGCGCTCGTGTGACGCGGCGATCGCGCATATATATCTCCCGCGCTTACGGGTATTCCTCTTTGCCTTTCCCTCCCGCGCTCCAGCCCCATCCTGCCTTTTCCTATAGCAAGAACGGGGGTGCAATAGTTTCCGAATAAATCCCCGATTCTCGAACGCGCGGGCTCTGCTTTGCCTGCCACGGATTTACCCGCCCCCATATCTATCCGCGCGGTGGAGCTTCCGTGTGCTCCGACGTACGTGCGAAATTCTCGTCGTCCTACGCCAACACACACACACACACGGAAACGTGCGCGGCTATAGTTTACGAAAGGTGTATCGGCGGTACTCGTGGGGCTTCTCTTTACATCCCCTTGCTCCCTCCCCCTCCCTCCTTCGCAATCCTCCCGCGAATGGGAGGGGCTGTCTCTCCCTCGGACCCCGCACCCTCTTTGCCCAATTCTCCGCAGGCCGTGCGCGGCGTGTGCGTGCGACAGAGAACGCTGAAGAATGAACGAGAGAGAGAGAGAGAGAGCGGAGCCGCGAGCGGCCATTACTCTCGTTACAAACAACCCCTCGCCAGACTCCTACGCCGCTCGACGTTCAAACCCCGCGAGAGAGACAGAGAGAAAGGCAGCCCTTTGTTGCGCCAATTGGCTAAACGCTCTCTCGCGCCCGTTTCGCCGAAACAAACGACTATCGCGCCGCGATATGTAAGACCCACGGGGCTCTCTCCCGCGACCTCTCTCTGTGTCCTCTTCCCCCCCCCCCCTCCTTCTCCTCGCGACCCGTCTCAATACCCACAGCATCCTCATATATTAAGCCTCCCCCCCTCCCCCTCCCGCGCCCTTTTACTCAACCTGCTGGTGCCGAACGCCTTTTTGTTCTCGCTCCCGACTCTCGATTGTTTACGAGCCCATTATTATTACGACCTCCTCGTAATTATAAATAAAAACAACCACGAGAAATACAAGCTCGAATTTAAAAAAGCGCCCATCGGTGGAAATTCCACGATGAATTTCAATGAAAAAAAAAAAAAAATAATAATAACGCGCTTATTCCATAAAGCGAAGCTGGACGCAAAAACTTTTTGAATAATCGATCGTCTTTTTGGTAATCCGTACGTTTCCGCTGTATACATACAAGAATCTCGAGAAAATAAAATGCATCCCCGTGTCCATTCAAGTCTCCATTAACCGAGTTATTACGAATCCAAGAATGGAACGTCAGAAATAATTCCTTCAAACGAAAAATGAAAGCCTCATGAATAATTTTATTTTCAGTTCTCAACGATCGCTATAAAAAACGTATCGAGAGCAGAGCGAAAAACCTGACCGTAACGAATTCCATTTGATGAGAGAGCTATTTTGAATTTGGCTCGCGAAAAAAGAAATTCATAAAAAATCTCTCTGCTGCTCTGACGAGGGATGAAAAAAAAAAAATAATAAAAAAAAAAAAAAACACGAGTGCCGAGCAATAATGATTCGCGTCTATTGGAGCGTTTGTTGACACGTCAAGAAGCCTGTCGGGCTATTTTATATATACCCCTATATATGGCGTTATGGATTCGGGGGTTGTTTCGCTGCTGCATCGACTCCTATCCCCCCCCCCGAGTCCTGCTTTTGCGGATATTCGTTATATATGTAGGAGAAAAGAGAGAAAGAAAGAGAAAAAAATTGAAGATGAGAGGGAGAAGGATGAGTGGCCCGTTGTGATTGACAGGAGGCAATATGCCTGTGAAGCTTCTCGCTCCCTTTTGCTCTTTGGCCAAGTGCCGCGTTACGCAAGCTGTTGCACACCCGCATCTGCGCATTCATGCAAACTCGAAAATCCCCGACGGTCCATGCTGCAGCAGCAGCGGCAACCGTCGATCCGTGGCTTCGTTCATCCATCCATTCGTCCGTCCGTCCGTCTCGCGACTGTCCGCGCTTTAAACATTTTTTTTTTTCACCATTTTTATTCTCCCTTTTTCATTATTTTTGTTTTTTGGTCCGTCCTCGTTCATACTGGGAAAGAAATTTTTTTAAAAATCGTCCATTTTTTGTTGAATGCGATAAACTAAATATTTTTTGATTATTTCAAAATTTTCCTTATTTTGGCAGTTTATTTGGTTTCTCATGGAATTGTCAGCGAAATTTACGAGTGGAAAAACTAAAATTTAACGTTTAGTCGCAACGTATCGAAGAAAATATCGATCTTTTTGGCACGTCGCTGGAAAAAAATAAATCACTCCAAATGGCCGATTCTCCAAGAGCCAAATATTCCAATTTTCGTGGGTAAACAAAATTTTGTATTGAATTGACCAACCGCAACCTTTGTCGCGACAATATCGCTAGTGAACTGTCCGCAGCTCCTCGCCGCAGGATCTAACGGGAGGGGGTCCTAAATACCGTACACGAGTAAACATCGCGTCGAGAATGATTCCCAAGTATCCGAACGATGACGCGAGCAAGAGAACAGCGGTTGGGGTCACGCTTGGAAAAGATACGACGAGGGGGTAAACTTAAGAATTATTCTCAATGGAAACGAGCGTCTGATTGACGTTTCTATGCTCTGCTGGCCAAGCCTGTTGTCCATGAGCCACTCTGTTCTCCATCCCATGCCGAGAACACTCATCCACATACACGAAAATAACGAGTCAACACAGATCACGAGGGATAAATAAGATTTTACAAACCCACATAGAAATCATTGATGAAAAGATTGAAAAGCCATGCTCAACGACGATTTTCCAACGGTGAGAAAATGCCACCCACACATTTCCGAGTCAACGCGTCCGGAAAAAAAAAATATCCAGGAAAAAATGGCGCGAGTGACAAATTTCATGATATACACTGGAAATTTTCTTAAAAATGGTCGATATTTTGTTAAATACGATAAACTAAATATTTTTTGATAATTTCAAAATTTTCGTTATTTTGGCAGTATTTCTAATGGAATCGTCAGCGAAATTTTCGAGTGCAAAGACAAAAATTTGCTTCCGAAGAGACTTTCTAAAATGTTTCTCGCTGCAATGACACAATTTTTGTAATTATTCAAAAAAAAAAAACTTTTATTCGAACGAAATATCGATTTTTTTCAACAAAATTTTGTTTTCAGTTTATGTTTCCTCTCGCTCTCTCCCTGCCCGGACTCTCCGCTTCAAAGCATTCTTCTCTCCGTAGCGACACGTCGCGCAACGTTACAAATTCGTCTTCTGACAAAATGTATCCACGCGAGAGTGGTCCATGCGGCGATGCAGACATGAATGGGAAATGAGATGTCAAGGTGGGCGAGAGAGCAGGTGGTCCGAAAAATACATACGAAATGTATAACGAGAATATTCAAAAGGCCATGCAGCAGGATATAGGAAGAGAGAAAAAACGAGACACATCAGTTGCTCGTGTGTCGTACAAGAGCATAACATTCACGTGTGACGTTTCACTTTTCCCATTCGTTGAGCCTCCATTATACGAGGACGTTTAAGCGCGGCGTGTGGTGACTCTTTTTTTTTTTTTCTTCATTTTTTTATTATTATTCCTCGAATGAAAATGTTTCCTGCACGGCACAGAGACACGCGTGTATGCGTGTATTTATGGTGGAGAGAAAGAATCGGACTGTCCGAGTTCCATAAATCATGGGCTCTCGCGGGGTGGTCACTATGCGCGTATGGGCAGCTCGAGAGCGTAGTAAACAGAGAAAGAGAGAAAGAGATCTGCGGAGCTATTTTGCTGCGATGCAGACAGATTTTTCGTATTTCTCTATCTATCTGTCGTCTCCCTCCCTTTTCTCTGCTCCTGACGCTTCAGCGTGGCTCCAGAGTCACACCAAGAGCGAGAAAGACTCAATGGAGAGTTTATTAGAATGAAATGTGGCTGGAATAGGAGGATGGAAAAAAAAGAGAGCCAGCTCGTTGAGCAATACGAGAGAGGAGAGTGTGTCGAGGCTTTTTGGACAACTCGGCCTTTGAACCCCGGCGAGTCATTTGCGTGAATACCTTCGTATACGGATGTGTAAATGGACCATTTGTGGAGGAAGCTCGCTACACTTTTCGGACCTCAATTATGGAGCAACTTTTTGGATTTTTTTTTTTTTTTCTTTTTCCTCGACCACCTACGAGAATCGTAAAGATTTCTTCTCGTGGTGTGTATGGATTCTCGAGTGCAGATTTTGTACGCTCATCGAGAGATCTACGTCCCGAGAGATCCACCGAAAACATTTCACTTCCGGGACTAAACGAATGAATGGAAAAAATAAATCGAAATTTCTCCTGTTCGCATCCGAATATCTATTCGCGTCTGTTTATATGAGAATGGACCGCCCGCCTGCACGGACTAACCCATCTGTCAAAAAGTCAAAATATACCAAAGGGGCGTCATTGTCCAACGATCCTGTGGGATTGCTACTTAGCGTTTTCCTATTTCTCTCTCTCTCTCTCTCTCTCTCTCTTCGTCATATTCAGGCCCAGGGACATTCTCCATTATACGCTGTGTGCGGCTCGGGCCTCGTCCTTTTGTATGACATCTGTATATATCCCCTCGGACTAACGCTTCCTTTTTACTCCTCGCATTTATGTGTGTATACACATAAATGTGAATATGTGGATATAAATACAGGAGCAAGGACTGAAGGATCTTTATACATACGTTTTCCATGAGATTTATCCGCATCGAGTGTACGACAATAATATAACGTATTGAACAAAGATGTGCGAGCAGCGAAGCGGGACCCACGAAAAACAGAGAGAGAGCGAGAGAGCCATTATCTTCTCCGAGTAAAACTTCATATCATTCTTCCTCATCGCTGATCATTGCTAACTCAATCTTCTCCACTCCCGCGGTGCTTATTTTACGCTGAGATTCACTTCCAAATCGTATCTCCACGCTCGACTTACTCCACCGTATTTTTTAAACCTTTCCTTCATTCAGGACGTTGTGTGCTAAATTTTCTATCGATAGGATTCCTTTTAATTTACAGTACACAAAGAGAATAACGATGTCTAATAGCTCCCGCTATTTTAAGAGGTTTCATCGTGTAGAAGTCGAGATATGTATTTTTAAAAATCACTATTTTAAGTAGTTTATCGTAAGAGCTAAAAGTTGCAATTTTCAACATTAAATATTTCGATTTCTAAATGGTGAAGCCTCTTAAAACTTTGCATACACTTCTATGCAACATCGAAGAAGCTTTATTTATCGGTCGTTAAATTTTTTTCGAAATTTTGTTTATTACATAAAAAATACAGATTACCTCGGAGAATCTTGGATTTAGAGTACGTTGTTCTTTAGTCAATTTGAAACAATTTTTTTTAATGAATTTGGGCTCGCGAACCATTTTGTATGGAAGAAAAACTGAAAAGAAAAATTTAGATTTGACAGTCGCCATACAACGTCCTTAATCACCGTTTCGAGTTACGCCATTTTGTCGAGAAGAAACACACTTCGGGGCAATAACCTGTAACCCAATTTTATGTCCCTGCGGAGAAGAGATTTTGCCTGATGATGGGCAAGCAGCAGAGGGCAAAAGCAAAGGGTGCAAACCCAAGGAGGAGGGATAATTACCGATTAGAGAGATTAAACCTCGTGGCATCGATTTTTCCCGCGATATTTGCCACGAATAATTGTTGCAACGAGCCCAAGAGAAAGAGAGACAGATCTCCGATGAAGAAGAAGCAGCAGCAAATTGGAAAGAAAAAAGAGAGAGTGAGAGCGAAAAGCTGCGTAAAGAAAGGGAGAAAATAACTGTAGGTCGAGCAGTCTCATCGGCTGGTTCGCTCGTTCGAGTGGATCCGCCTTTGTTTCTGATTTGAGGGGGATCCAGGCGCCGAAGAGGCAAAGAGGGCATCCTTACGAACGGGTTAGCCGCGCCACTGATCACCGACGCTAATTACAGCGGATCAGTCCCGACGAGTTTAAAACTCATTCTCCCTCCTCCCCCTTCCCGCCCTTCGCCGCTCTTCTTGTGGGCTCCGTTTTAAACGGTACGAAAGAGGCTTCCCTTGCCTCTTCTCATTGGCTCGTCCAGATGACACCAAAGTGCTTCAACATGGCGTCTTATCTGATTTCACTCTTCATACACATTCTCCTCAAATTTGTGTCTAAAAATTAACACGCCGCGGTCACGCACTAATTTATTCCCATCAAGAACGCCCTTTATTGGGTTTTTTAAATTTTTTCTTCTTTTCCTTTGAATATTTTCCAAAATGGCTGTCACCGGAAATAGCAACGATCGTAAAACTCTGCGAAAAGAACATCTTGCCGAGAAAAATTTGCCCCAAATCTCGATCTCTTCGTAAAAATAAAAAATTTTCTACAAAATTTTGAAAAAACTTGTTGGGAAGAGAAAAAAAAATTCACTCGCTATATTCATCGCCGAATATCGAAATTTGTGTGGATTTCCGAGGGTGCCTATAAGGAGGGAGGCTATAACTTGGAAAAAGGTGCTAAATCAACATTTTTATAAACTCCTTAGTATTCATGGGCTCAAGGTTCGAGGGGGTAGGTCGCCCTATACGAGAAAAAAGTGTGTATATGAGATTCGGTTCGATCTTTGCACGCGAAGGAGGGAAAGAGTGAAAGGAAAAAATATGGAGGACGCGCTCGAGGTAATTCGATGACGAAAGAAAAGAAAAATTGGCGCCCGTGACGAATCAACGTGATAATTGAAGGAAAATTTAAACGCGATTGAAAATTATAGTAAAACTTGGAGAGCTGACCGGTTACGCGGAGAATCCCGCGAGCCTCGATTATCAGGTTGGAAAACATTGAGTCTCCCTCCCCGAGGGGGGCGCTCATCGATATTCAACATTAAATTTGCATCGTAGGCAGAAACGCGGCTGATGGTGAATGGACGATTTTCGTACACTTGATGCTTCAGATTTCCCAGCACCCAGCGAGAGAGACAGAGAGAGAGAGAGCAAGAAAAGAGAAAGGGGCGAGGGGGGAGGGGTAAAACAATGACGCGGAGGCCTCATGCATGTTAATGCGATTCTCTCGTCGTTCGCGCGAGCAAGAGAGAACGAGGGCGTCGCTTTATTTGGCCGGGTACGAGGAATACTCGCAATATTAGCGAGAGAGTCGAGAGGGCTGTGAATTTCGTAGGCAGAAGCAAATTTCAATATATATACATACATATGTGTACCAAATCCACCAACAGATACGTCTGCGCCTCGTATACGAGTGTATCATCTCCTCTCGATGGCATTTCGTAAACTTGCTCCTATAACCCTCGCGTTTACACTTTCCCCCACTTATCGCTCTTCCAAATGCTTCAAGTTTCGTCCAGCGCTGCTGCTGCTCGTTTCGACCGTCCACACAAATCTCAATCTCTCGTATGCATACATACTGTGGACCAAGAGTTTAAGGACGTTCTATGCAAAATTTTCTATCGATAAAATTCCTTCAAATTTTCACCACACGTCGAGATATTTATTTATAAAAATCACTATTTTCAGTAGCTTCTCATAAGAGCGTGTGTTAAAAGTTGCAATTTTCAACATTAAATATTTCCATTTCTAAATGGTGAAGCCTCTTCAAACTTTGCATTCACTTTTACGTAACACACGAAGAAGCTTTATTCAGTTTTTCAAAAAAATCGTTTGAAAAATATTTTCGAAATTTTGTTTATTATTTAAAAAATACAGATTACCTCTTTAGTCAATTTTTAAAAACTTTTTTTAATCAACTTGGGCTCGCAAGCCATTTTGTATGTAAGAAAAACTGAAAAAAAAAATTTAGATTTGGACGTCGCTATACAACGTCCTAAGGGATGGAAAGCTCGGGCGACATCGGGGACATCAACGACTCGATACACATCAAAGAGGTTATATACATATACGAAGCTGCACGGTCCTACCGGCCACTTTAAACTACCTTTATGTCCTATCACCGTCCATGTACATACTCCCATCTATATACGTCCAATGCACATGTATAGAAAGTTGTGTAATGGTGAGATAGAAAGCTTGCAACCAGAGTCTCGTGGCCTGTGGGCTACGACCACGATACCCCATACATAATCATCGTCCCTCGTCTTTGTACCCCTTCGCACCCTGCTCCCGCGTTTACCCTTTCCGCCTAAAATTGATTTATTATTCAAAGCGACGCGTGTTTCTGCATGTCGAATAAAATGCATCCCCAAAGGACTTTCCTATTAGAGTTATCGCGATGCGATCATTAAAATTGAATTTCATGTAACGCGGTCTCTCCAACGAGTAATTATCGCGAGTTTATTAATTAGCTAATTAACCACTTCGCTGGAGACGAAAAAATCATTGAAATATCGACACACGACAAATGTGGCGACGTTTATTTTTACAAGACACAGCTCAATGAATTTATGTTTTTGATGCACGAGGGGCTGGATCGAGAGTTTCTCGTCCACGATGGACGAGACACACTCCGACGGAGTTTCGTCTAGGAAAAATATTGACGAAAAACAACAAGTCGTACAAAGGAGGTGAGGGGAATCCCAGAGTTAATTAAACTCGCCAAGTAGACCTTCGGACGAGAGTCTCCAGGGGCGGAGGGGCAGGAAAAGGGGGCATTCGAGTGGTAATTTCCTGATAGTCGTGTGGCCGAACGAACGAGCTCAACAAACATCCAGTTTTATTTTTTTTTTCTCTCTCTCTTTTCTTTTCTTTCTTCCTTCCTTTTTATTAACCATTACGACTGGACGGCTATTCCGGACACTCCATTTCCACCCCATCGAAATTATTCTCCTCCCTTCGATGTGTGTTTCTTTTCTTGTCGCGAACTACCAATATCGTGTCTTTCGTCCGACGATTCAAAAACCCTTTTCTTTCTCTCCAAACTAGACTAAAAAAGT
Source organism: Hyposoter dolosus (assembly GCA_963921915.1). Classification (NCBI taxonomy): domain Eukaryota; kingdom Metazoa; phylum Arthropoda; class Insecta; order Hymenoptera; family Ichneumonidae; genus Hyposoter; species Hyposoter dolosus. The sequence goes on from OY998138.1 coordinate 12,028,905, forward strand.
CTCTTTCTTGCTCTCGACGTTTATTCATTTTTTAAGGAGTCCTCGTGACTCACTGCATCCTACACGTTCTTTCGCTTAATTCGCCCTCGTAGCAATAATAATTCTCCGACCATTTTAATCTCGTTCCAATAAGTCCCACGTATGGAGAAATATATATTTATCCGTGTAGTGCTCTGGATATGGAATTCCGCGTGACCCCTCATAGTTGGCATACCGAGATTCCGTCCCCGGACCTTCGCAGCCCACAAATTCATAGCCCACTTTTTCACACTCCCACATTCCGATAAACAATTATTTCAAAAATTCGCCAAACGCGAGAATAAAATTATTTTTCATGCTAGAACGGTAACCCGGGGTCGTACAGACCCCAATTTTAAAAAATTCATACCTCTGGTAAAATTTAACGAAAAGCGTTCAACTAAAACGATGAAAAACGGGAGAACGAAGGTTAGGAAGTGATTTAAAGTTTCTAGAGTTAAGAAACCAACAAAAAACAAATCAATTTTCTCTCGATTTTTTCTCACGTCAGCAGAACGCTCCATTTTTTTTCTCACCTCGAGATTATTCATTTTTTCTACGCTATTTCACGCCGTGCTCCGAGGACAGAGGGAAGTGACGTTGGTACGAATAAAGTTACCATTTCTCGTGATACATGTCAGTCGAGGGCTGGATGTCCCCTTTGCCCAGCTGCAGCCTCATAATCCTGAGATATGAAGCGGGTATTATACAAGAAAATACTATTCGTACGCGTGTGTGTATCTCCGCTGTGCTTAGAAATCCACTTATGGATTTTTCACACGACGAAAAATGCGGATTTGCTCGAGATTCGTCCTGCTATGACTTTTCCGTCAATTCGAGCCATATTTTTTCTCCCTTCCCCTCTCTCTCGCTTCGTCGAGAATAGTACAGCATGAAATAACACGTATAATATTGGCCAGATACATCTCCGCTCTAGAAACCCAAAAAAAATGAATAAAAAAAAGCCAAAACCGAGACAGACCGAAAAGAGGAAAAGATGAAGAGATAAAGCGAGAGGGGATCGAGGGTGGATGTGAAATGTTGCGCCATTTCGCTTATGGAAAAGATTATCCAGCAAGGACGAATCTCCTGTATCCTCGCTATATATAAAAAAAAAAAAAAAAAAAAAAAAACATAAATGTACGAAGCGCGTAAATCAAGATCAGGATTCCTTGAGTGCGTACGTGAGCCACGAAATCGTTGACGAAAATCGTGCCGATTATTATGATTACCGCGTGGACAAAGCCGTGGATTTCGAGGTCCGGAACGTTGCTCAAAAAAGTGAAATTCAAAAAAATAAACTCACTCTGAAGAACGGAAAATCTTTGGCTCAATAATTCATTTTATTTTTTTCCAGCAAATTTTTTCCCGTGTTCGCAATCAAGGCCTGCCCATTAATCGAGCGATTCACGATGCCCATACACAATAAACGAAAAATAATAAATAAACTTTGATGCTCCAACGAAAAAAAAAAAAAACAAAATAAAAAACACAAAAAAAAAAAACTTCTGGGAGATAAACCAGCGTCCATGGACCACTGCTGCGATCTGATTGTGTTCCGAGGTCCTCCGTTGCCCATAGCGAGAAAGACAGAGAAAGATAAAAGTGAAAGAAACAAAAATTGAGTGAGAAGAAGAGTCTCTCGCGCGAGAGAAAAGAAAGCCAGATGATGTGTCAGATAAAGCATGCTTAAGCTTAGCTTAGGTAGCTACCGTTGATGCTACGCTCCTTCGTTCCATTGCTACTGCGTGCGCGCCCCCTTATGCGTGCATCAAGACCACCCCGAACGTTTCTACTCCTTAAGCAAAGCTTTAACGATAAAAAACATAGATATATATGCGGCTGACCGCTTCTAGGATTTCAATCTCAGTGAAAAAAGAAAATCTTTCTCATCGTTGCTTTGCCACCTCGTGCGATACATCTTGCTACTGGAATTATCATAACACAATGCTCGCAATTCTATATCCACCTCATGGCTTCCTACGCCCACGAATATTCTCCAAGAAAAAAAAAAAAAATAAACATTTGAATGTGCGAGGAAAAACAAAAAGAAAATTTGCCAATTTTTTTAACCGGTTCAGAGGCACAAATCAAACGATCAAAAAGGACCCTCCGGGCATTTCCGGTCGGCGTCCTGTGTGAAGCATCATCCGGAGCGAAACAAAGTCGAACCACGATTCATGGTGCGCGGGAGGAAGAAAAAAGGAGACACACAAGGAGGAAAAAGACGAGAGGCCACCAACAAGAACGTTGTCCTTTCGTGTCTTCCTCTCTCGAGCAGGGAGAGAAGCCACTAGCTCGCCGCGAACCAAGTAGACTCGTGAGACACACATATGGCGCGCGGGCCACGTTCGAGTCTCCCGCGTGTATATCCCTAACGTGTATAGAACGGATATTCAGCAATCTTCTCGCTGTATACGCGAAATAAAGAAATAAAAAACTTTCGCGACAGAGAAAAGAAAACTCGTTCTCTATTTTTTTCTCTGGCTTATAATATGTGTTTGAATTCGCGAATCCTCGTCGTCTTTTCTCTGCTCTAAGCTCCACGAATCGAGAGGGACAGAGAGAGTGGGAGAGAGAGAGAGAGGAAAAAGGACGGCGGTTACCGCGAGTGCGTTGTTTCCTTTGTCGTGTCTCTCTGCCGTGACCCACGGGCCCGCCGGGTTAGATTCCTACGTAAAGCGTATACAATGCGAGTTATTGCAGCTCCACGAAGAGAACTAGCTACGGGGACTGGCGCCACTCGTTCCGATCCCGCATAAATCCCCCGCGACTCGCTCTCCTCATCTCTTTTTCTCCTTCTTCAATAAATATATAGATATATAGTTTGACCTGTGCAAGAGACTAAAAATCCAGAGGAACGAATGTAGCCAGCAGTTGGCGAAAGCAACAAGGATCATCAAAGATCGCGCGCTACGGTGCATCCCGCGCGATGATGCACTCGCGCGACCGAATTCTGTATCGATTGCGCCGCGAATCGAAAAATCCTTCTTCCCCGAGAGCACGAACCGAGGAGCAATGCCACACGGAGTATCGAACCGTCATCACAAAACGATACTCGCGCCGGTGCGACCATCAGGGAAGCAGTTTTTACTCGCGCGAGCGAATCGCGATTCGCTCGCGCGAGTAAAAACTGCAAAAATTGAGGACGTTGTTTGCTAAATTTTCTTTCGATAGAATTCCTTCAAATTTCCACCACACTAAGAGAATAGTGACGTCTAATGGCTCGCGCTATTTTAAGAGGTTTCGCCATATGCAGAAGTCGAGATATTTATTTATAAAAATCACAGTTTTCAGTAGTTTCTCATAAGAGCGTGTATGTTAAAAGTTGCAATTTTCAACATAAAATATTTCCATTTCTAAATGGTGAAGCCTCTTAAAACTTTGCATATACTTTTACGTAACATCGAAGAAGCTTTATTCAGTTTTTCAAAAAAATTGATCGTATAATTTTTTCGAAATTTTGTTTATTATATAAAAAATGCAGATTACCTCGGAGGATCTTGGATTTAGAGTACGTTGTTCTTTAGTCAATTTGTAACAACTTTTTTTAATGAACTTGGGCTCGAAAACCATTTTGTATGAAAAAAAAAAAATGAAAATAAAAATGAAGATTCGACCGTTGCCATACAACGTCCTGAAGATTTACCGATTGAGAAATGGTAAAAAAAAATTGTCATGCCGAAAAGTCGTGTATGGAGCGAGACTCGTCTCACGTAAGCAGAACGAAAAAGTTAGAAAAATCTTGAATTGCTGGTATATACCCGAAAAATCGCACACCGTGTCAATCTTTCTGCGCGTCTATACGCGAGAGAAAATACTGTCCAATTGTGTCGAAGCTGGGCGATCCATTAAGTGAATCCAACGAGCGATTTGGCCGGGTCCCTAATTAAGGCTATTTATCGGGAAACGTCGAGAAAAATGGTGCGATGGAAAGAGCAGGAAAAAAAAAAGAAAATCGAGGAAGATCGAAGGTTTGATTTTTTTCTTGCGCGTTTTTTGGTAATTGCTTTCAGTCAGAGGGTGCAGCGTGGCGAAGTGGATGTCATTATAAAGCTCTCATTAATTTGCCGATCCGCATCGAAGGGAAAGAGCGAGAAGAGCACGAAAGAATTATAAGCGAGTGCGCGCGAAATCGTCGTGATTTTGCGATAATTGTCAATTCCGAGGGTTCCTCGTGTTCGAAAGTAGCTACGGATATCGCTTAGTTTCTATTTGATAAAACGAACTAAAATAAAGAGAGCCCCGCAGAGCACAGAAGAAAAGGGGACGAGCTGCGCTGGCATCCGTCAGTGCGGAGATTGGAAATTGCTCGTTCTATAGCTTAAACACACAGACACAGACGGACAGACGTACAAGAAGGTGGATATAGTTGAGAACAGTAGAATCGGATGCTGCGCCCGCCTCGAACCAACCACCGCGTCGAATCTCTCTCTCTCTCGCTCTCTCTCGACGCCGGAGAATAATTCATTCCCCGTTCCAGAGTGAACTACTCCGTCCTCGACGGAAATCGCATTCGAGTGATTCTTGAGGAGGATAGAGACACAGAGTGGATAGAGAAAGAAATAAAAAGCAAGAGAGAGAGAGAGAGAGAGAGAAGAGACTTAAGGCAAAAGGGATCCTCGCTCTCTCTCTCTCTCTCTCTCTCTCTCTCTCTTTCCTCGGCAGATAATATACTTGGTCGAAGTACGCTCGTCAAACACAAGCGCTAGCAAGCACGCGGATATATTAGGATGCATCTCCATAAAAGTTCCGCGAGACCGCCTCGCCGCGAGGAGAGCACAGAGTCAACATTCAGAGGCACCGCACTCGCTGCTTCTCCGGGCACGAGCAATTCGTAAAAGAGAGAAAATTCCCAAAAGAGGTTGCCAGCGAACGAAAGAGAGAAAGAGATTTCCTTCCGGCTCGGCTATTCCGTCGTGCCACCGAGCGTCTTGCGCCGCTCGCAATCACCGATATTGAGGCTTTCATTTCGTGCCCTCTGGCCTCCTTGTAGCTTCCTGCACTCCGCACTCACTAGGCATACTTCCCCTCTCCACGATCCTCATCCCCCATTTTTTTTTTTTTTACTTCATTCATATCTATAAATATATGCAGCCTCGAGGCTGCCTCCATTTTCAACTATTAGCAAATACTCATATTTTCTTCCAATCCTCTTCCCGCAAACCTTTCCCGTAAACATCCTCCATATTACTCGAATTTTAATTCACTTTTCAAAAGTGTCCAAACTCCTTCGTTCCTTCACAGGAATGTCAAGCAATTTTCATCATTATTTACGCGATTGAATTTTTCAAATTTGGGGTCTGTATGACCCCGAGTTACAGGAACAGGTAAAAAAAAAAAAAATAAGGTTATCGTTCCAGCGTCAAAATCATGCATTCCGCCCTCCAAATTTTTACATACAAAAATTATTATTTCTCCCTCACGAGGACTACACGCCCTGCGCTACAGTTTCGAGCAAGGAGAGCAGCAAAAACGTAAAAATAAAAAAGCGCATTCAAAGTGAATCGAGAGGACTGCTGCTGCTGGGGGATGCTTTCGCATAGAACTGAAAACTTGGGCTATCTCATGAATAAGCACCGAGTAATACGGTATTATATAAATCTGCCCGACGACGGTTTATCCGAAAGCTTTTCGCCTTTCGAAAGCTAACGCGTCGTCTTCTGATTCGGTGTCGTTCTCCCACCGGCAACTTTTCCTCCCCTACAGTCTCCATCAAGAGAGAAAAGCGTATTGCAATCCCGACTACAAATGTTCTCCATCATTTTTCTTCTCACATGGATCGCTGGACCGAAATATTTCAATCTTGAAATATTTCGGTCCAGCGAACGCGAAGCGACTCGCAAGGATCAAACAGACGAAGCTCTTTTTCTTATCGCCCAAGCTTCTCATTCGCTTCATCATTTCCGATCGATCACTATATCTCACGAACGCGAGAGCTACGGAACATTTTCGGAATCTCTCTAAACGCGACGCCTCCCGAATGCGATTTTTGGATAATCCTGTATTTCTGTGTGTCGAGTATTTCGCACACAGGACGACGGCGGAAAAGTTAAGTTTGGTGAGAAAACTCGTATAGTTGTGTGTATAGTCTTTCGGTTCTGTTGAGCAAGAATCTCTCTCTCTCTCTCTCTCTCTCGCTCTTTCGTATCGCTCATCGCCGCCCCTCGTGTCTTTACCCCGCGGAGACAAAGCTCCCTCCCTTGCCCCCTGCTCACCTTTCGCCACCCCTGAGGAAAAGTCTGACTGACGCTTTGCTCCTTGCGCGACTTTCTATATACCGCTCGCAGCAACTCGCTCTGCTGCTTGTTTCTCGCGAGGTATCTTTCCAAAGCCTTCTCTCTCTTTTCCCGGGTGTCACAGGGAACTGGCAAAACTTGCCAAACAATTACGGACTGTATCTCGAGTCTCGTATCGTTCGCCAGAACCTCGTTTGTTTTCGAGCTCATTTGTATTCCGCAATAAGTCCCGAAAGAAAAAAAAAAAAAAACATGAAACAATGAACGGAGAGAGCGAGGATACGAAAGATTTCCCAAAGCAGCGGAGCGATGCAGTAAAATAAAAATTTTTAAAAATTAAAAAACATGAGCAGAGAAAAAAGCGAGAGATTTGAATTTTCGTCGTGTGCTGTTGCGAGCAGATTCGTCGCGCGAGGCACGGACACTTAATCCGCATTCATCAGGTCCGTGCAGAGCAGCGTAGGGCGACGAGAAATCGAGAGAAGAGTTTTCCTCTCGTTCGCGTCAGCTCGTGTCGTTGCTGGACGAACCGAGTTCCTAATCCCTCTGATCCGAGAGCGCGTTCACCCCCAGAGGAAACGAACGAAATATACGCATGGCAGCGTTAAAACGGGCGGGAACCAAAAATTACAAAAACAGGAAGAAATAATCTCGTTTTTTCATAATTAAAAAGTTTCAGCTTCCGCGTCGTGTGCGTTGGCGAGCAACCAATTTCTACAAACTCTCACGCTGTACGATTAAGGATGTCGAGTCCCGAATCGCAAATGATAAGAAAATTTGGTATGTTTTCGTATATGAAGTATTTAAAAGATCGTGTAAAAATTTCACGATCATCAGGAAGCTCGTTATTGAACAATTAACAATAATAAATTAAATGCAGTCAAACGTAGTCTTTTGGAAACTGGTATAACTTTGCGATAAGTTTTTATTTTGACCTCTCAATTTTTTAATATCTACAATATACCGAAAGCAACGGAAACAAAATCAAGTTTATTGATAAATGTTTTTTGTATTTGTTTAAAAATATTCTTCTTAACAAAATGTGAATTTTTTAATAACGAGCTTCCTTAATCGTCGTGAAATTTTTACACGACCTCTTGAATACTTCATACAAAAACATACTCAATTTTCAGAATTTCCGTATCATTTTTTATTTCAACCCTTAAGGTGGTTGAAGCAACGATGAAAGAATTATTCAAATTTGGTACGTTTTTGCATAAAGTATTCACGAGGTCGTGTACAAATTTCGCGACGATTAAGAAGCCATTTATTGAACAATTAATATTAACAATTTTCATAGCTACTCAACATCCTTAATAAGATTCACGAGAAATTGGATTCTCCGCGCGGTAATCCTTCCGTCCATACGGTTTATTGCACCTTGTCGCCAAGAATCAACGACCACCACGCGACAGAATAAACGTCTGATAAGTTAACACGAGTATCGCGAGTGTGTTAAAATTCGCTGATGACCGCATGAGCTCTTGATCGCGTCAGGTGACTGCATGCTGCATCGTATTGCATTTGGAAAGAAGAAAAAAGAGAAAAAAAGAGGAAAGAGGGAGAGATGGGAGGCAGGAAACGAAAACTTGTACTTGTAGAGTGTAAGCAGTGTCAGCCGCCGGCAGGAAACAGGAAACGGATCTCCAGAACGCCTGCTGGCGTTGCTTGAATTTTATAGTCTCGAAATCCAATAGCGATGCTCGTCGCACTAGAGAGTTGGGCGCGATATTTAGCGCGAGATTGGACGATGCATCGAAAGAAATAATTTTTGGGCCCCTAGGCCCAAAGCTTCAGTAATTTTTCAATGCAGACACATAAATGTACAAATAGCGCGCGTGTCGTCAATCATATCACGAAATCTTTGTTTCGGAGGATCGATTTCGACGAGGCAGGACTGAAGTGTGGGCGGCAATGCCGGAAAGGGGGAAGCGCGTGTCTGCCCATGGTGTATGGGCCTAATGAGTGGCACGCGTGGCACACTCTTCACCGCGCGTACCCTGCGAGAGAGAGAGAGAGAGAGAGAGAGAGAGAAATAAAGTTTTTCGATGGCTAACGCCGCGTGCCCTTAATAAAACGGCTTTGTGCCCTTTATGACGCGCGTTGTAGGGCTTTACCATATATATCTTTGTATCATTATTCACGCAACACTGTGTTTTATTGTTGGCCTTTTTTGCCCTGGAGCAGCCTCAACGTGTGCCTTCGTCGCATAACCAATCCCTCAAGCACATCCATCAATTTATACACGTACATGCTCTTTAACAGTGTTGAACCAAAAACTAACCAAAGTACAAACACCACTCCCGCATCCTCAGAATAAGCCCCCCTCCTCCTTATTCTATCGCTTCGTTCCCCTCAAAAATTTCAACAATCCATTAAGGACGTTGTATGGCGACGTTCAAATCTAAAATTTTGTTTCCAGTTTTTTTTACATACAAATTATTCAATATCCCAATAAAAAAGCACCTTCCACATTGACATAATTCAATAATCGACGACAGGACATCCGAGAAAACTAACCCATCGAATTCCCAAAAACATATTTGTCGTTATCATCGAGCATCGGAAAAATCTATAAATAAGGAAATATAAAAATTGATAAATTTCGATAAAAAACGAAGGCAAAACGAAGCTTGACCGCGTCGGAGATGCGAAATGAAAACCCAACGATGAGTGACACAACACACCTCTCTACGTGTGTATATGTGACGGAATGGGAAGTGCCAGCGTGTCGGGCGTTCCGAAGCTCATTCGTCGCATATCGAGAATGTCCACCAGCTCCTCGATATGAGATATCGCTCCTCCCGTGCCATAATCCTCCGAACAAGCTATCCAACAATATATTTCTCCAACACACACACACACACATATCGAAGAAAGAGCAATACCTCATTTCGTCGCCTAGGAACTCTCTGTCGCTATTTCCAAGGGTGACATACCATCGAACCGCAGGACACTCGAAGCCCATGGAGGGAAGAGCTTGACCATGGGCTTCCTTAATCCACGATAAAGCCTGCTGCTGGACCAACCACTCGGGCCAAAGAATTCGCGCCCGAAATCGCTCCCTTCTCCTCTTTTTTTGGTTCTTTCGCTCTCGAGGCAAAAGTGTACTTTTCTCGAGACACGAGAGAGATAGAGATTGCTGGAAAGGAGAAATCCCGGGGCACACAAAAGTATGCAACTATCGCGGTCAATCGCGCGGCGAAGAGGTGACGTCGTCGTCCTCTTTTTTTATTTTTCTTATTTTCATTGAATTTCCGTTCGACTCTTTTATATACCCATAGACGTTTGTACGTATAACTACGCGGTATACCTTTCTAATCGTTGAATCAGCGAGAATCACGACAAAACCATATGCGAGATGCCCCTGCTCGCGTACGAGAGTACGAGCAGCCTATCTCCTCCGTGCGGAGAGACAAGAATGGTACAGGATCGCCGAACGATTTACTCGACAAAACGCGCTTATATATATATTATAAAGAGATATCTCGTGTAGGCTTTACTTGTATCAACGATCGACCCGCCGACCCGGAGACCTCGGCATTTCAGCCTCCGCGCCATCAAAGATCGCTCTCTGTCTCTCTCTCTTCCGATATTTTTTCCGTCATTCATTTTTCAATCAATTTCTCAGGAGCTTGGCTACACACAACAATGTTTCCATGTTAAAAACATAGAAAAATTCGAAATTATTAGAATTTCATGAAATTTTGTGAGTGTATTCTTCAGTATTAAATTTGAATATGCAAATTTTTTGACATTTTTCTTCTACACAGTTTTCGACAACCATGTAGACGAAAAATTTGAAAAAAATAGTCTCTTCGTATTTGATGCTAAAGAATGTTATCACAAAATTTTATTAAATTCTTATCATATTGTCGTATGTAGCCAACCTCCTTAAAAAAAAAAAAAAATAAACAAAAGATTCTGCCCAACGTTTCTATTTTGTGTGGCATTAGGAGAAAAAAAATGTCGAAACAATAAAATAAATAAAAAGAGAGATACACAAAGAACTTACGACTTCAAGCACACCGCGAAGCATGCCAGAGAGAGAGAGAGAGAGAGCGAGCCCCTGTGGCGGCGTCGACATCCTCTCCTATAGCCAACATCTCGATAATATCTCTCAGAAATTCTGTTGCTGCTCTCAGGGCATGATATACCCCCCCCCCCCCCCCCCCCCCCCCCCCCGAGGGCGAGAGACGCTCGGGGGAAGGGTTGTCAACACCGTTGTTCTTCGGTCTTACTCCCATACACGTACAAACACGTATACCATTTTCCGTAGTAGCCATAGCTCCATTTTATCGGAGAAACCAATCGTATACTTCGTTTTCCTAATGTTCATATATATATATATACGCGAATAAATAAAATCTATTCCATCTCGCTTTTTACTCCGATATTCCTCGTACATATTAGTATATCTGACGTATCGCGCGTATGTACAAAAACGTCCAACTTATATACTCCATATTTTCAGGTATATAAATGTATTGCGATCCGCAAATATAAAGACGAGGGTCGCGCGCGCGCGCGAATGATACGAGCGACGGAGAATCGGTGCGGCGGGTGCGGCCGCGTATACACGACATAGTTTCTCTTTCTCCTCATCCTCCAGCTTCCTACACATTTATATATCTGCTGTGTATCTCTATATTTTATGCAGAGACGAACGAAGGGTGGAAACGGTACTGGGGCGAGAATACGCCGATCCTAGGGAGGCAGGGGTCAGTCGTATTAATATCGCATATCGGACAACCGCATTTACAACCTTCCAAAGAGCAGAGAAAGTGCGAGAGAGATGATCCAGAGCTACCAACCCGCCAGAACAGATTACATTACCGGAGCATTCTGCCGAGAGGGAGTGCTCCGCAAATATTGGGGACATAATTGGAAAGCATCTAACTAACGCCACACTCCAATCAATCTCTAGGATTACCAACTCGAATACTTTACGCTGATGCTTTCTTTTATTTGTTGCTCTTGTGTGTACGCAAGCTCCAGATTCTCGAGTTTCATGGAGGAGTCGTTTGTCACTCGCGGCTCTGTACTCGGGAGTCACTTTGATCTGGGAATTCATCAGGCTCGAGGACTCTGCGGTGGGAATCGAAAAATAAACTTGTTCCTTCGATTTCGATTTTTATGGATGATTTGTTTTTTTTTTGTGGATTTTTATTTGATAGGGGAATTGAGGAAACTTGGAGATTCTCTGCGAATTATTTCTATGACTCAATCCCCAATGACCCCAATTTTGAAAAATTCATATTTCTGGTTAAATTGAACGAAAAGTTGATGCTGAGTACCTATGAATTTTGTTTATATTAATTGTTCAATTAATAGCTTCTTAATCGACGTGAAATTTGTACACGATCTCGTGAATACTTTATGCAAAAACGTACCAAATTTTAATAATTCTTTCATCGTTACTTCAACCACCTTAAGGGTTGAAATAAAAAATGATAAGAAACTTCTGAAAATTTAGTATGTTTTTGTATGAAGTATTCAAGAGGTCGTGTAAAAATTCCACGACGATTAGGAAGCTCGTTAATTAAAAAATTAACATTTTGTTAATAACAATTTTTTAAACAAATACAACAAATATTTATCAATAAACTTTCGTTTCGTGTCCGTTGCTTTCGGTATATTGTAGATATTAAAAAATTGAGAGGTCAAAAAAAAACTTATCGCAAAGTTGTACCAGTTTCCATAAGCCTACGTTTGACTACATTTAATTTATTATTGTTAATTGTTCAATAACGAGCTTCCTAATGGTCGTGAAATTTTTCCACGATCTTTTAAATACTTCATACAAAAAAATACCGAATTCCCACTCAAAAATGCTGTAAAACGATTTTAAAAACCGGAGAACGCAGCAGCGAGAAAGCTCCCGGAACTCAAAGCCGCCTGGGGTCGTTTTCGACCCCAGGTTACCGTTTTAGGACTAATTAATTTGTTTCTCGGCTGGCTGGATCGGAAAAAAATTCACATACTATTATGAATGTGTATATAATGTATATTTGATCTATAGCCGAAACGCGCACCCTCTGATATCCTCCTTTCTCAGCAATTTCCGAAATTAATAGCCGGCTAAGTGGCGGTTAAATTATTGCCTCGTAAATATCTCGGCGCCCTGCTCGACTCTCACTCACGCGCGGGGGCTTTTCCGTTTCTCTATCTCCTTTCGCGGTATGTCTCTTGCTCGGGCGGGTGCGAAGGGTGAGCATTCCAAGTATGTCCATTCCAGAAGTTGAGTATGGCCAGTGTGCGGTAATTCGTTTCTGCGTCCGGACGATCGGTCATCGCGCGCGGTTTAATTTTTCTGCCCATCACCAAAACGGAGCAAATCATTTTGTCAAAAGTTAAAAAACTACCAAAAACTCTGTGTCCCGATAATTTCTCATTATTCCTTCGAACGAACAATTGTTCGTTTGGGGGAAAAAAAATGGCGGAATCCGAAATAAGAAACGTGGGTCTCGAGGGTGGCAATTATCTCGGAGATTCCGTGCAAAGTTTCGTCCAATAAAACCTCGCAATTATATAGATCGAGCCACCAATTCATCTCCGCATCGCGCGAAGAGTCTCTTATTTTAAAATCCCCTTGTTTCTTCCTTTCCTCTCTTTTTCTTCTTCCAACAGATCGAAAGTAACAGCAAAACGATCGCGCGCGAAACCGCCAAGCAAAAAGGACTTTTTCGTTAATATACAGTCGTGGATTTTCGCAGAGGGCGCCTCGCCAGAAACCCCGTCAGAAAGCGAGAGAAACAGAGAGACGAGACCAAGATAAAAACAAAAAAAAACGACGAAGCCACGAAGAAAAGAGGAAACGGACCAAGAGAGAGAGAGAGAGAGAGAGAGAGGGAGAGGCTGTGATGTTCGTAGGTTGAGATAGGGATGAGGAATACACAAGCCAAGAGAACACCGCGGATGGCGGCGTCTCCACCTTTTTATTGTGAGCGCCACAGGCAGAAGGCAGTTCGCAACGAAAGAGGTGTACGTGCCGCGGCTTTTGCTTCTGGTCTCTTTGGTCCATACTCCGTACAACAATGTTGTGTATATATATATATATATATAAAGTATATACTTGATATATATATATAATAATGTACTTTGGAGTCTGCGTCGACCGCACACTTATTCCTTGCTCTCTCGCTCCTTCCTCCCGAGCTCTTTCTCTTAGCGAGAAACCTTTTCCAACGGCCAACACTGCCAGTTGAGTTTATTTATCGGCGGTTGGCCGCGTTGAGTGGCGCTAGCTCGGCATTTTAATTGCGCTCTTATAGCACCAACCAGGGGGGCCTAACTCCGAGACCAACAAAGCGTGCGAGAAAGAGAGAAAACCAAAGAGACCAGCAGGACGACATGCGAACCTTCCCTCTCGACGTTGTATCCCTCATTCCCTCTCTAGCTACTGCTCTGCTGAGCACCACCAGCACGAGGAAACGCGATGCACCACGACCTCGTCGTATGTGTCGCCTTCATCCTCTCTCTCTCTCGCACTCACGCACCATTCTCAACATCTTTTCGCCTTCCTTCTTCGCTCCCTTAGTTTTCCAACGGTGTGTCTACTCTATAAACCGAGCTCGACTCTTCTCTTTGTGCGTTTTAGTCAATTACGAAATCGTCGATTACGTCGTGACTGTGTCGTCGTCCATATTTTCTATAATTTACGAAAAATTTACACTTTCTGGTGTTCTCGCGTTTTTTTATCGTTTTACAGCATTTTTGAGAATTTTTTTTACTCGGAGCTCAATTGCTCCAGGCTCGCGTGATTCTGCATTAAAAAACGAAAAGAATGAGCCCAAGTTGAACGCTTTTCGTTAAATTTTATCGGACATATGAATTTTTCAAAATTGGGGTCTGTATGACCCCGGGTTACCGGAATAGGTAAAAAAAAAAATAAGGTTTTGTAATTTTCTTAAGTATGAATATAGAAAATCGTGCAAATTCGCGAGTACGAGCTTTTTGAGGGAGATTTATTGGAGCAGTGCGGAAAAGGAAGAGTGGAACGCGCGGAGAGAGTAATAATTAAGATTCATTAAGGCGAGTTGTCATGAAAAATGAAAATTTATGAGAGTCCTGTCGTCTTGGACGCTTGTCCGGACAAACGTCCTTGCACATTTTTTTCAACAAATTTCCAAAAAAAAGAAAGTTTTTATGTTCCTAAAAAGTAAATTGAGAAATTAATCATTTCCTCGCATCGTTAAGGACGTTGGCTACATATGACAATACGAAAATCGTTGAAAATTCGATCACGGGAGGTCAAAATATTTGGAAATTTTCTACCAACCTTATAATCACTCCGTCTCTGTATGGGAAATAAATTTCTACATATATATTATGTCGTTGAAAAGTCCCAGGCGTATTTTAGCCGGTTATCATCGCCAGATCTACAGGGAGTACGCGAGAAATTATTTATTAGAACGGGACACCTCCTTCGTCACCCCTGCCGGACTTCTTCTCGCAGGGCTCCTGCTGTCGTAAAAAAGATTAACGGGCCCTGAGCGAGAGCAAACTCTTCTTTTGCTCTCTGCTCGCTTATATTCTCGGTGACCGCGTGCGCGGCGTTACGGGGGCAGCCATGCCAAATCACAGTGAGAAAAGGAACATCGAGAGTGAGGAGCGAGGGAGACAGAGTTTCGAGGCAAAATTGCAGGGGCCGGAAGTGCGAGTTTCGCTTCTACGAGGAAATGGACGATTGATCGCGGCAACGACGTGGACCGGACGGGGCAGCATCCCCTCCGAAATCTACGATCCGGGGAACATATTTTTCAAGGAAAATCTAGAGGAAGAGGGAAAACAAATTATAGCGACCAATAAATTGTGAAAATTTTATGAATTTTTTTTTTTTTTTTGCAACCTCATGATTTTTTGAAACTTTTCGCACAGCACTCTCGCTCGAGAAATCAAAAAGTTTCCTTTTCCTCTCGAATTTCTCGTATTCTTTGTTTTCTGTATTTTTTCTTGTATTTTCACGAGCCCCTTAAGCGCGATACAATAACGTTTGTATCGCGCTCGCTTAAAAGGACTCTTCTTCCTTCTCATCTTCATCCTCTCGAGTTATTTTTCCCCGACGAGTCACACACAAGACGTGTCTTTTTCGCACTTTCGGATAATCCTTTCGTCCGGGAATTACCGGCAACGTCAATCCCCCTTCCTCAACGCTTTGGCCCTTTCCAACCGCTTCCACGTGAAATATAAATCCAAAGAAAATCATCGCTAAGCTAAATATTTGTCGGGCGTGTCCTTCGTGCTGGATAAACAGATCTTAACGCCCTCAAAAACACTCTCTCACTCTTGTATATCTGTAGATTCATGCTGAGCGAGAGAAAAACCTCTTCGGACTTGGACACGCAGTCACAGATACAAGCAAAACTGGACATTTTTCAAAACACCCATAAACACGTGTCACCGACGAGCCCAACATTTTTTTTCCCCCCAATTCCAATTTTTACTGTCTGGAAATTTCCGAATTTTCATTTCTTCCAAATTGTTTCCACTTGAGGACGTTGTTGCTAAATTTTCTATCGATACAATTCCTTCAAAATTCGTTTCACCATTTATTTATAAAAATAACAATTTTCAGTACTTTCTCATAAGAGTTAAAAGTTGCAATTTTCAACATTAAATATTTCGATTTCTAAATGATGAAGCCTCTATGCAACATCGAAGAAGCTTTATTTAGTTTTTCAAAAAAATCGGTCGTTAAATTTTTTCGAAATTTTCTTTATTACATAAAAAATACAGATTACCTCGGAAAATCTTGGATTTAGAGTACATTGTTCTTTAGTCAATTTGTAACAACTTTTTAAAATGAACTTGGGCTCGCAAAGCATTTTGTATGTAAGAAAAAGTGAAAACAAAAATTCACATTTGATCGTCGCCGCATACAACGTCCTTGCCTGTGAAAATTTTTCCATCAACGTGACCAGAGCGAGAAAAAAATGGATGGAATTGATAAAAAATAAATAAATGACAATATTCTCGAGGAATAAATATGCAGAGTTAGTCAAATATGTATGTTTCGATATTAATTTAGAGAGGGAGATCGTAATGAAGCTTCTCAGCCTTGACTTGCACACAGAGCAATGTTCCTTTTCGGGCTGGTGCGCGGAAGAGAAATTTCTCGAAGCTTGTCTGAATTATTCAGCGAGTGTCGCGTGCAAGTTTTGCTGGATTTGTAACACCCCCGTTTCGCCTCAAGTGCGGGCTCGACACATACCGACACATGGGAGAGCGCGTCGAGAGAGAGAGAGAGAGAGAGAGAATCATTTCGAAACCGTGCGAAAATCGTAGAGATACGTCTCTCTGCGTGTGAGTTGGCGCGTGTGTGTGTGTAAATGTGTGTGAGTGCGTGTGTGTGTAAAAGAGAGGGACACTGTTCGAAAAGGAAGAAGGATCCTTTTACCCATAACTCGTTGCTCTAGGAATGCGTTAATGGCTCGATCGCCTGCTTCTGACTTGAAAACCAGAAAGACCGAGAGAGAAAAACCATTTTTTTCCTCTCTCTCTTCTTTTCCATCTCGAGGATCGAAATTTACATTTTCTGCTACCGCGTTATTTTCCATCTCTCTCCTCCTCCTCTCGCTCTCTTTCTTAAGAATCAACATAAAACGTCTTCGCGAGTCTCTCTCGATTACAAATGCCGCTCGAACTCGACTCCAGCATCCTTCTCATCTCGAGTAAACTACTTGATTCTTTTTTTTTCCCATTTTTTTTTTTTTTTTTTAACACGTGTACTTTTTTTCATTTTGTTTTTCAACCTCGCTTAACCGCAGCTAATGGATGTTCAAGATTCAGGCGTCGGTTCTCGGAATACGCGATCGGACGAATTGTGCATTAAGAGCAATTAAAACAATGATCGAAAAATTGCCAATTTACTGGAACATTGTAAAAAAAAAAAAAAACGTTGCAAATTGCTTTGCACGATTCTCAAATCTTCCTCCATGAGGAACTATATTTTTTCTTCCTCATAGAGGAAGCTTTGAGCATCGTGCATCTTGAGCATCTTGAGGAAACAATTTGCAAATTTCAATTTGCAGTGTTTTTTGTATTTGCATGTAAATTATAAAATTTCGACAACTTTTCTAGAAAGTAAAGAGGAAGTACAGACTTGTACACAATATCTTACAAAATTTGCAGAAACTAGAGCGGTTGGACGATTTTTCAAAAAACTCAGTTTTTCGTAAAATTCGAAAAATCATAAAATTTCAACTCTTCAACCGAAATTTCCCAAATTCAATACCAACCTTCTCATTATGATACTCTATTTATAAAAAAAAAAAATTAGTAACAAATCTTTAAATTTGCGCAAGTTAGAGCGTCGACAGTCTTTTTTTGAAAATTTCAAAATGCCTTAGAATTCGTATTTTTCTAGCAATTCCAACAAAATCGTTCTCGAGTTATGAACTTTTGAATTTTACAGTGCCAGAACATACACACACACACACACACACATCCGGACATTTTTTCTAGAAATGATTTTTCGATGTTTTGGGGAATTTTAAGCACATTGACATTGAAAAGTGAAAAAAAAAATTCCACCGTCATAGCTTCCTCTATGAGGAAGCAAAAAGTATCAAAGCAAAAGAAAAAAATAGCACAAGGACAAATTGGATTATAATTACTTCGAGACTTTCGTAATTATCGGAAATATTTCATTTTTCATTTATAATTAAAAATCAAGTAATTCGCTAGATTACTCGCGGTCGATCGCGTCGGATTTTTTCCAGGACATTACCGTGTGTTCTTCTCTTCCTCATCGAGTGAAAACAATTAGCGATAATAGCTGCCTTGGCGCGAAATGGCCGTTACGGCGAGTGACGCGGCCCCGTCAGGCGCTGAAGGTTTTCACCCTGATCGAAGGGTCATTGTCGTCGCAATCACTGTCACAATCACTAAACGAAATCTTCGCATCTCTCGCCTCGTTCAACTTAATGTGTCTATATTCGTGAGAACACGGCCGGAGAATCCACGGACGATGAATTTTCATAGAGATCTGTTCGCAAATAACAATTGACGTTTTAACACACTGAACTTATCGTCCAATCGCGAATCAACCTCTCGAAACAAAAGCATCCTCCACTTCGGTTAATTATACACGTTGAACGAATAATGGCATGAAAAGAATTGCGAAAAATTAATTAATCCGGTGTACTAATGACTCGTTTTGTTAATGAGACGAGCCTCGAACTTTGGAACTCACTCGAAACAGAGAATTTAAAATCTCTGCTAAACGGTTTCTCCCATGACTCGATTGCCCAGGAATTAAGAATGTTGAGTATCAATGAAATTTGTTAATTTTAATTGTTCAATAAATAGCTTCTCAATCGTCGTGAAATTTGTACACGATCTCCTGAATACTTTATGCAAAAACGTACCAAATTTTAATAATTCTTTCATCGTTACTTCAACCACCTTAAGGGTTGAAATAAAAAATGATAAGAAACTTCTGAAAATTTAGTATGTTTTTGTATGAAGTATTCAAGAGGTCGTGTAAAAATTCCGCGACGATTAGGAAGCTCGTTAATTAAAAAATTAACATTTTTTTAATAACAATTTTTTAAACAAATACAAAAAATATTTATCAATAAACTTCGTTTCGTGTCCGTTGCTTTCGTTATATTGTGGATATTAAAAAATTGGGAGGTCAAAAAAAAAACTTATTGCAAAGTTATACCAGTTTCCAAAAGCCTACGTTTGACTACATTTAATTTATTAATGTTAATTGTTCAATAACGAGCTTCCTAATGCCCGTCAAATTTTTCCACGATCTCTTAAGTACTTCATATAAAAAAAAAAAAATACAAAATTTTCTCATCTTTTGCAATTTTGGACTCAACAAATTTGTCAAAATAAAAATCCATAAATTTGTCAAAATTCCGTGAAGCATGAATTCCAGTTTTTTTTGCTTTTTTTTTCTGAAGCCCCCGCGTTATCGATATCGTATTGTGTTTTGAAGAGTCGAATGTGCGAGCGGCTGCGAGAGGGATGGAGAAATAATAATTGCAAGGGCTGACGAGGCGCGGGCGCGACAAACTGAGAGAGTCCGCAGCAGCAGGGCTCGCGTATAGGAAAGCAGGAGGGATATTGGCGAGGCAGAGAGCAGCAACAGCAGCAGGGAAAGGAGAGAGAGCAGGTTTACACGACTGAACGTTCGGTGTGCTTCGTTTAGTTGGATCGCGCGAACGAGGGCTGATGTCACCGTAGCTGTTCGATCGGCTATCGCGAATTTTAATGATGGTGCAAATGTCCGAAGAGGTGAAGCCGGCAGCGCCAACCACTAACCATTGCGGCCTTATATTATCTCGCTTTCGGCCGGATGCCGGGGGGCCGCCCACGCTTTCCCTCTACACCGCACTTTTTCTTCTTTTCTTCTCATCGCTTTCCTCGAGTCTGCTCGCTACATGCGCGAGCACAGCGCTATACACATTATTATTTTGTAAACACGAAAATAATTGCACTATTTTTTCTCCTGCACGTTTAGAGAGGTGCGGATGAGCTTTTTCGCATTTTGCTCAATGGGAACGCGCGCTCCAAAATTCTTCCAATTCGTTGTCAATTCCGAGAAAATGGCGCGATTAACCGAACGGGAAAAAAAAAACAGCAAAAACGAAAAAATATACGAGTTCGAATAAAATAAAGCTCCGAGAGTTCATTCGAAATTTCATGAATGGAGCCTTGACCCTGGAACGGTGACCTGGGGTCAAGAACGACCCCGCAGACGACTTAAAAATTTCTCTCATTTTTTATCGTTTTACCGCATTTTTGACGAATTTTTTGACTTTAAGCAAAATTGCTCCAGGCTCGCGTGATTCTGCATTAAAAAACGAAAAGAATGAGCCCAGGTGGAACCCTTTTCGTTAAATTTTACAGGAGATATGAATTTTTCAAAATTTGGGTCCGTGTGACCCCGGGTTACCGGAATAGGTAAAACAAAAAAATGCCAAAAATTCAAGCACAAAATTCGTCGTAAGCCTCGATTCTTTTGAAAAAGAAAAAAATGGAGAATCTCCAGTTGATAAACAACAGAAACAGGGAGAACTCGAAGGTATTGGTTGTTTTTTTTTTTTGGTTTTTTTTTTCACATTCTTGTATGTCGCGTGATCGCGTGAGTGTGTACACACATAACCACGTGATAAATGACGTTAAAAGTAGTCGGATACGTCTGACACTTAATCAACGACTGGTCGATCCTTTTTCTTTGTTGCTTTTTCTCTCTTTCTTCCTTGCTCCTTGTTTTTCGGCGGTGACGACTCTTCGCACGATCACAAAGTCCCGAGGAGCAGAGATAACGATTTATATAAGGTGAGGGTGTCGGAAGTTCGAGTCTAATAGTTTATGGATTTATGCAAACACATTATTTTTGAATAAATACCGGTTCGCTATTCGTATATCTATGTTTTATTCAATCAAGACGAAATATTTTACGTTCCATCATTAAATCGTTGAAATGGTTCGTGTTATACTTGAATGCATAAACTGGAACGGTAATATCGAAGCTTTACGCTCCTTTTATTTAAATAAACTTTACCGTCGCTTCGCGCTTAAGCGCTCATCGCACGATCTTTGTGACGTTTTCCCTCTCGCTCTCTCTCTCTCTCTCGGTTTCTTTCTTTGTTCCTTTGTGTGCACACATATATACTTTGTATTTACTTTGTCGATCGTTCCAAAGCATTTTCACCATAACCCTCGGCGTCTTCGCGCGCCCACGCGCATCTTCTCCCTCCGTCACACACATCCCTCGTTTCCACACTACACAATCTCGATCTAACGATCTTTCAGCCGCAGAACTACGTTCGCGAGGTTGTATCAGATTTATCGCGAATTTTGTTGCATACTCGCATAATTGAAGCTCCGTTTTTTTTGCTCTTTGGTGCAGCTTTGAAAGTGGAAAGAAAATTTTTTATTTCGACTCTGGATTGATCAAGGGCATGGCGACGGTCAAATATAAATTTTTGTTTTCAGTTTTTTTTTACATTCAAAATGGTTTGCGAACCCAAGTTCATTTAAAAAAGTTTTTACAAATTGACTAAAGAACAACGTACTCTAAATCCAAGATTTTCCGAGGTAATCTGTATTTTTTATGTAATAAACAAAATTTCGAAAAAATTTTACGACCGATTTTTTTAAAAAACTGAATAAAGCTTCTTCGATGTTGCATAAAAGTGTGTGCAAAGTTTTAAGAGGCTTCGCCATTTAGACATCGAAATATTTAATGTTGAAAATTGCAACTTTTAACACACGCTCTTATAAGAAACTACTGAAAATTGTGATTTTTATAAATAAATATTTCGACTTTAAATTTAAAGGAATTCCATCGATAGAAAATTTTGCATACAGCGTCCTTAATTATATTGGCTAATTACTGATTAACGATCTTACCGGATTTTTTGTTAATTTTGAAATTTCGTCGCTGCAGTAGTTTTTTTTAATTTTTCACTTTTTTGGAATCAAACCCGAGATATGATTGAGCAGCGGAGAGGGGAGCGGTGTTTGGAAAAGTAGTCACGAAGGGAACGAAGAAGCAAGGACGACGCGATGAAGCACAAGGTGGAGAAAAGGTGCAACGAGGGTGGGGGATGAGTGCATCGCGCGCGGGGGACGCGCGAGGGAGGAAGTCGAGACGTGAGGCTCGCGTGAACAGCGCCCGCGTAGGTTGGCTAACGAGCTCTCCGTCGCTCGTCGAACAGACGTGTAAGACGCTCTCTTGCCATGCTCTCGTTATCCGGCAGCCCAACATACACAGCATCCGCCAAGGGCCCACAACGTGTGCGCCAGATAAACACTCTCTCTCTCTCTCTCTCTCTCTTTTACAGGACCCCCTTAAGATCCTCCGGAGACTTAATCACCCTGTCGGATCTACTCGATCACGCGAAAATCTCCAGCCAATAAAATGAGAATCGGGAAACAAGTCATTGTCCGTAAATCCATCAGACGGAATAGCCTCTCGGTACAAGCTTCTCGCGATCCAATCCGCAGCCTCCGAGTCTCTCTCTCTCTCTTTCCTGCACTCTTTGATTTTCTGTTCTCGATAAATTAATTCAGAGGAAATTCATTAAAATTCTATGAACATGAATTATCGTTCACTATCGCGTGTCTTTTTTACATTATTCCGCGGATACTTCGATCCAAATCTAATTAGACGAATAAAAAATGAAAGTTTTTTAATTTTCTTTCGGAAACAGCGCCTCGGAGGGACGAGCTATCGATATTTCATTGAATTAAAATTAAAAAAAAGCGTTTTGCTCGTTTTTAACACTCCGAGACCACGAGTCAGCGAGCAAATTCCATTTTTTTACGATCTTGTCTGTTTATTTGGTTTTTTGGTAAAAGTGTTGGAAGTACGGGAAAGAGAGATCGCGAGAGATGTGCGCGCTTTCGCAGTCAGAGGATAAAATTTATATACGAGTAACGATGGCGCTCGGTCATTGTCTCTTTCGACGATTATCGAGCTGGGCATCTCGCGACGACGACGCCTCTTCGAATGCGGGGGCGAACGAGCGTTCTTTCGTGTTCGTTTTTTTTTTTTCTTCCTTATTCACGCAATGTATATATATATATGTTTGATGTTAATAAAAAGTATATATGTGAATGTAAATCTGTGGATTTTCGAGCCTTTTTTTCCCGTTTCAAAAAACACTCCCCGTCGCGCGGTACTCGCGAGCTTTTTTCTCGACTCGCCGCATCTGGAGTAGTTTTCGACGAATAATACGATGAAGAAGCCGAGCTCGCGAAACGAAGAAAAGAATCCTCACTTCCATTCTCTTAAGGAAGGTATACAAGAACCTCCGCCGGTAGTCGAAGCGGAAAATTATAAATAATGACGAGCAAAGAGAGAGAGAGAGAGAGACTGCTCCGAGATCTTTAAATTGTTGCTCAAATGACTTGCCCACATCGGGACGCCCAGAGAATAAAATAATCCGCGTAAAGATATCAAATTATCGATTCGGATGTCGAACGGATTTCGATCCTCATTTTTCTTGGGTACGTTTTTTTTTTTCATTTTTAAAACTAAATTATTGTTTATTATAATTATATTTTATTAATTGTAAATTAAAATTAGTGGTGGGATGATTTTTCATGGATAGTAATGTTTAAAAAAAAAATTCGGACAATTTTTCCCAAAAGGACACTTTTGTAAATATTTACGTTAATTTTTTCACCTTTCTTTTCATCAATTTTTTTTTTTTTAATATTATTAATTATCCGATTAATTATTTTGTACCTCTCGGAATTATCCTTCGATCCCAATGCGTTTTGGATCTGTTTCCACAAATGCCAGCAGCTGGACTCGAAAATTGTTATCGCTTCTCGTCGTTTTTTTCGTTGGCCACTAAATCAACTTGCCATATCGTTTTCTCCAGGACAATAGCAGGATGAATATTAATTTCTATTATTATATTACGAAGTTTATGGCGAGTCAGCGTTGACGAGAAGAATCTCGAGAGGTGGCATTTCCGGTGGAACTTGCCATATTGAAGAAATCAATCGAGCGAATGAGACGAAAGAGAGAAAGAGAAACAACTCGAGATAAAAAATGATATACAGCTTGGAAAAAATGATACGTCGAGTATTACAAGTTAAATAAGCTCTCGCTCTTTTTCTCTCTCTCTCTCTCTCTCTCTCGTTCTCTCACTTGCTTTGCACTACCGGACTCGGGTCAGCGTTCGTTTTCTTCCACGAACGAGAAGTCACGCTCGGACATATCCCTAACGATCGGCCGGTGTATCGCTCGTGGATAATCGTGTCACATCCGGTGTGCGCGTTCAAACACTCTCATACATAGATATAAAAGAAACGGTGGCTCGTTATCGCCTCGTTGAGGGCCCATACTGTTGAAAAGACTAACACAAACACACGTACAAACGAGTCCCATAGAGACTTGGTAACACGTATCCTCCTCCTCCTCCTTCTCTTCCTCTTCTACGCTCCTCCCAACTTTTTCTTTCTTCACCTTTTACACACACACACACACACACACACAGACTCACCATTGAATCTCGTACATACACAAGCATCCTTGTCGCTCGATTCGCCGATGCATCAACTTTTAATCGGTTAACTATATACGAGCACGAGAAACGAGAAACCAATGACGTTATTATTTTACGATCTTATTATATACATAGAAATACATTTTTAAATATTCCTCACAAAATAAAAAAACCGACAAATAACGCTCGGTAAAAATTATGCAATTTTAAAATTTACCAAATTTATCGAATAATACAGGATTTTTCTTCTCGCCCACTGAATTTTTCGTTTTTCTTAATATTTTCGATGAAATTCATTTCTCAGCCATAATCAATGGGATGATTGTTAACCCTCCGTAGACACACATGGGTCTGGGGTGCCTTATCATTTTTCACTGTACTTGGAATCGTTTAAAAAATCTGAAAAAATTCAGGAAAGCAGTTTTGGATCTATAGAACGAGCGCCTGCACTGGGTGATGGATAAAAATTCTTTTTCATTATCGTTATTTAATGGCAATCGACACGAAAAACGCGAAATTCACGCCATTCGCTGAATGGGCACCCCAGACCCATGTGTGTCTACTGAGGGTTATTATTATTATTATTATTAGAGAAAAATGATAAATAATTGGTTATTAACCCTCCGAGTGCCCACCTCCTATACACACTGGGTCAATTTGACCCAAGGTATTTTTCAAATCGTCGTATTCGGGTAAACATGCATTTTTTCTTTCGTTTTTTGTAGAGACGTTTCGTCCAGTAAATTATCCACATTTTATGGCCCCGAATTTACTTTTTGAAGAAAACGAAAACGAGAACGAAAAAAAAACGACTGATGGATAAAAATTCGTTTTTTTTATCGTTATTTAATGGTAATCGATACGAAAAACGAAAAATTCACGCCATTCCCTGAATAAACACCCCAGACCCCTGTGTGTCTATACACTGAGGGTTAAAAAATAAATATAATAATAATATATTCGTACACGAAGTTTAGTGTCTCGGATGAATAGTATAAAGACACATTGGTGGTGGATATACGCGAGGACAGATACGGCGGCAGTGTTGTATTACCCGCAGGTAGATAATCTACGTATAGATATACATAAGCAAGCTCTTGTTGGTGGCTGCGACAAAGAGATGCTCCAAGAAGTTGTGTATCGCAGAGAGAGAGAGAGAGAGAAAGAGAGAGAGAGAGAGAGAGAGAGCATAGAAGAGCTATCACAGGGGCTCGTCCTGCTGCAGGTTCTCGCTCGGTCTTTCTCATGGGGGCGAGTGGATCTTTGTGGTATTCGAGATACTTGTAGCCTGTCCCCACCGTTGGATGGGCCGCGACCACGGGCCACTCTCTTGGTCAACCCGCGTGCTGTGCAACTGACCCCTTCCTCTTGTCCCCCCTCTCGATCGTACCGCACCGGCTTCGGAGCCCTTCAAAGGGCACCGCTCGACTCTTACCATCGCACACAACACTTTGCCTCTCGCTTTCTCTCTTTTTGGTACGCGGCACTATAGGGTTACACACTGAGCACAAGCCAAGAAGCGCGTTACACGAGCCTATACCTTTCTATGGGAGCCTGTACTTAAACATGCATATGTATATTTTTTATGTACATTTATATATGTTTGTGTATATGGGGATGCTTCTCCGGTGGCTCTTATTCGATCCTTCGATTCTCCAAACCTCCTCCGACAAACTTTCCTTCCTTTTTAATTTTTTTTATCATTCTCTGCTTCCTCGCGATGCCCTTTTGCGCTTGTGTCTATATCTCTCGGAGTGTGTGCTGCTGCTTCGTGCGAGTATCAGGTGATGAAAGATATTCTTACGAGAGAAAAGCCAGAGAAAGATTGTCCGAGACAAATAGCTATGAGAGTGTTGCTGGCGATTCCCATTATTTTTACTTCCTTTTTTTTCTCTTCGCCTTCTTCTTGGTTCAGTTTCACGATTTCGCTCGAAAACGGTCCTGGAACGATCGTCTTGTTTCTCAGGGATCCGCAAAATTCTCCTTTTCATTTTTTTTCAATTCGAAACGAAATTTCGTGGCGATTTTAATGGAAAAACGATTCTTGATGCTGAAAATTAATCACTTTACTAATTGGGCCGGGGGACTCTCTTAATTAACGCCATTTTGTTGCGTATTTGGAATGCTAATTGCAGAGAATTAACCACGTTGCAATGGACATTGTAACGTGTACCATATCCTTGTTTCTTGTACTTTATGAGAGACAGAGAGGGAGGGAGAGAAACAATGGTGCAAAGGGCTGTATGGTTACACTTGTAGCTCATAGGATTCACCATGCGAATAAGCTGAGCTTAGAAAGCCCTGGGTATTAGCATATGAGCGTCGCCTAATTAACGCTTCGCCTGCAACACCGTCATCCTCCATACATTGTGTGTTTGTATTTGCGCCTGCTCCTGTTAAATAACCCAAACCACCCTGCTACTGCCGCCCGCGTTTGCCAACACACCGGGCATTGTCTTAGCCAAAGCCGTTCGTAAAACTCGGGTTAAGTCGACGAATAGCCCGGGGATTATGGCCAAAAGTGAGAGAAGGCCTCTAGCTTGACGATCTTCTCGCATCTTGTCAACATCCGGTGTGTACCCTACATTTTGATTAATTCACCAAATTTCCCCAATTAAAATCTTCCCATTTTTGCTTCCTCATATATAGAGCTACGTGACGGTGAATTTTTTTTTTTTTTTTTTACAGTTTTCAATGTCAAGGTGGTTACAATGTTTCAAAACATCGAAAAATCATTTCTAGAAAAAATGTCCGGATGTGTGTGTGTTCTGGCACTGTAAAATTCAAAAGTTCATAACTCGAGAACGATTTTGTTGGAATTGCTAGAAAAATACGAATTCTACGGCATTTTGAAATTTTCAAAAAAAAAAGTGTCGACGCTCTAACTTCCCCAAATTTCAAGATTTGTTACTAATTTTTTTTTTTATAAATAGAGTATCATAATAGGAAGGTTGATATTAAATTTGGAAAATATCGATTGAACGGTTTAAATTTTATGATTTTTCGAATTTTACGAAAATCTGAGTTTTTCGAAAAATCGTCCAACCGCTCTAGTTTCTGCTAATTTTGTAAGATATTGTGTGTAAGTCCGTACTTTCTCTTTACTTTCTAGAAAAATTGGCGAAATAAAAAAATAAAAAATGCAAATGCAAAAAACACAAAATAAAAAATGGAGTTCCTCATGGAGGAAGATTTGAGCATCGTGCATCTTGAGTATACTGAGGAAGCAATTTGCAGTGTTTCTTCATCCCCATCGATTCGGAATATTGTCTCTCGAGGAAGTAAATCAACTCGATTTAATTTTTAAAACTTACTCAACATCGCGCACAGATGTTTTTTACTTCGGTACAAATCACTCGGTTATAAATAGTCTATAATATGAGAAAAAAGGTTTGTATATACGAAATAGTCATTTCTGAGCTTTATAGAGAAAATATGGTGTGGGGGCGATGACGTACACGTGAAGTCTTACACACGAGGGGCTCGAGAGAGTCTCCGATGATGAATGATCGAGGAAACCTAACAGAATGTCCCTCTCGTCGAGACTTTGTCTCTTATTTTTTTTCCTTTCTTCTGTTTTTTTGTTTTTTTTTTTTTTTTTTTTCATCTCCTCGTTCAGATGAAACGACGAAAAAGCGTGTGTTGCATCGAACGTGAAACCTCGTGATTCGAGGATCATTGGAAACGCAGTAATTTGAGTTTTTTCGTTGATTAAAATTCCAGCCCTCCAAGGACGTTTATTAATTTACACGAAACTGATAGCACACCTTGTCCCTCAAGATCTTTTTATCTCGAAAAAAAAGTTTTCGTAGATCGAACCTCCTCCTGCGTCGATGGAGTAGGAATGATTTAGAAAGACGATAAAAGGGGCGATCGCGCGGTGGGAAGAGGGATGAAAAGAGGAAGAGTGCCAGTCGATGAATGAGCATGGATAAAATGTGAAATGCCTTCTCGATCCTTGCCACGATAACGATCCTTACCTTCCGGCCTTTTAGAATTCCACAAGTGAAAATAATTCTGCTGGATCGCCTGAATTTTAAGCTCTTTCGTTAGTAATAACGTGCGGTAAGCTGCCACGATATTTCCCTGCTTTTTAAATAAATATGTATATATACTTCTTAGCCCCTTGACGCGCGGATATATAAGAGCCTGGAGGGTTTTTCAGCGCCCCCGCTACGACTTCCGGTCTCTTGCAAAAGACTGCCTCGGAATTCGTCATCGTAACGATCTTGCTGACGCGTCGCTTCCTCCATCTTTCTAGCCTCAAACTCCATTTACACACAAATATATAAATATATACACATTGTATTCTACATTGCTTAAAGTTTATCTTCTCCCCGAGTCTTCAGTCTCCGCAACTCGAGAGACTCGTTGCTATACCCACCAAAGATCCCTAACGAGCTCCCTCTCTCTCTCTCTCTCTCTCTCTCTCTCTCTCGGGCGATCGCTCTCGACTTAACGAATAGTTCCTAATTATTTATTATTAATTGTTGTCCCAAACAAATCGTGAGCATTTTTCAATCGAACAATTTTTTATTATCCAGTTGGAGCAACTGGTTAAAAAAAAAAATAAATGATTTATATTCAGATCCGGAAATAGGTATTTTCTTTTCTAATTATTTGGAAAAGAAAATTTCTCTTATAATTATTTATTATTAATTTTGGTCCCATATAGAAATCGTGGGACTTTTTCAATTGAATAATTTTTTATTATCCGGCTCGAGCAATTGGTTAAAAAAATAAATGATTTATATTCAGATCCGGAAATAGGTATTTTCTTATCCCAAAAAAAAAAATGTTTTTCGTTTCTCTTTCAGGAAACCGAGACTGCTTTCGATTATGACTTATATATCATGGTAAATATTATAGTGACGCGATCAAAAGAAGGTGACGATTAGTTTAATGGCGTTTCGAGGCTCCAACAGCAGAAAGACGCGTCCCGTGATTATATACTCCGTTCATCCGCGTCTATATACTTTCGTATACGTGTCTATACGATGTATATATGTATATACAGATCAAAGAGACTCTTTCTCCGATCTCTCTTGGTTTTAGCTCAACAACGTTGTGGAAATATCATAAATCCACACCGAACAGCGAGAAAGAGCGAGAGAGACCGAGGGTGCGAGGGAGAAAGAGATTGAAAAGTAGAGACGCGTTCGTTTAATATTGGCTCGTCTCTTCTCGCTCGAGGACTGTTGTGACTTGGGACTCGGCGCGGCGCGAGCCAAGTATCTCGATTCTCTCTCATAATAAAGCTGATTTATTTATGGTATATGACTCTCTTTATATATACATATATATATGTATTTATTTATATACATTAGTGTATATAGATTTTGTGTCATTTTGAACGGGCAATTTGACTAAAAAGTTTGAGCTCCCTGGAGGGGATAACGAGACTCTTTCGAAAACGTTCTCCCGCGATGATTGCGAACGACCCTCGCGCACTTGAGTAATCATTCCATGAATTTGACATTTCGATCTTGAGTTTCAACGTTTTTTTTTTTTCTCTATAAACATTCGTTTTTGTTTTTTTTTTTTTTGATAAAATTACGCGAGCAAGAAATAAGCACTGATTGAGTCGTCGTTGAGAGAGGACGCTCGCGGAATAAGCCACAGGGAACCCCGAGGACCCCGCGGGGTCGGAAACTCGTTCATTCTCCATTTTTTTGCTCCCCCCCGTTCGACCAATTGTATTGCCGCGGCGAATGAAAGATCGATCCGCTGATTTATCGCGTAAGGTTTATTTATTATTCGCCTCGGACCCACCGCTCGCTCTCGAACAGAGAGACAAATATTACCTTCAATTTTCGTTGTAATAACAAACGGATAATTATATATTCATAATGACAATAATAAAATCGTTAATGCATTCGCGAAGCATTTGGCGGGTTTTCGAATCGAGCACGTATCGCGGAGACCGTTCCCGGAAAACCAAACGCAACCCACCAGCCCCTCAAAATGCTCCGTGTAATTATACAATTGGTGTTTTAACTGGTGCGGCACGAATTCGAACTACAAAACAGCGGAAATTCCGGAAACGAGCTTTTTTTCTAAATTCGAACCTTGCAACGCCTTCCACGAACTTTTGCTTCCTCATAGAGAAAACTATGTGACGGTGAAATTTTTTTCTTTTTAGAGTTTTCAATGTCAATGTGCTTGGAATGTTCCAAAACATCGAAAAATCATATCTAGGAAAAATTCCCGGATGTGTGTGTGTGTGTATGTTCTGGCACTGCAAAATTCAAACGTTCATAACTCGAGAACGGTTTGAGCTACGGGGCTCCCGTTTTGCACAGATGTTAATCTGTACGAGCTCTTCATTCTCTGAGAATTTTGTTGGAATTGCTAGAAAAATACGAATTTTACGGCATTTTGAAATTTTCAAAAAAAGGTGTCGACGCTCTAACTTCCGCAAATTTTAAGATTTGTTACTAATTTTTTTTTTATAGATAGAGTATTATAATAGGAAGGTTGGTATTGAATTGGGAAAATATCGGTTGAACGGTTTAAATTTTATGATTTTTCGAATTTTACGAAAATCTGAGTTTTTCGAAAAATCGTCCAACCGCTCTAATTTCTGCAAATTTTCCAAGATATTGTGTGTAAGTCCGTACTTCCTCTTTACTTTCTAGAAAAATTGTCGGAATAAAAAAATAAAAAATGCAAATGCAAAAAATAAAAAATAAAAAATGGAGTTCCTCATAGAGGAAGATTTGAGCATCGTGCATCTTGTTTTTTCTATATGTTGATGTCGTTACACTAAAATAATTCTGCAATATTGCAGGTA
The DNA here is from genome assembly GCA_963921915.1 of Hyposoter dolosus. Lineage (NCBI taxonomy): Eukaryota > Metazoa > Arthropoda > Insecta > Hymenoptera > Ichneumonidae > Hyposoter > Hyposoter dolosus. The sequence goes on from OY998138.1 coordinate 12,059,942, forward strand.
GCGCAGCAGATGCTGCGAAGAAAAGTTTGCCGAATTCCCTCACACCGAGCGTTTCCGTACAGTGTCTTTGGGATCCGTGTGTTCATATGCAAAAAATGAGAGAGAAAGGGAGCTTTTTTAGTCGTTTCGTCGAGTTGTTGCGAAGGCTTGCACGCGCGTGCTTTGACAGACGCGCCTGGCGTGAAAACGCTCGCCAATTAACCCCCGGTGAATTATGCACTAGCTCTTTCCCCACTAATTTAGTAGGTGACTTATGTCGTACTCGCAAACCGACAAGCCTCTGCTTGCCCAACGAATTTGTGCTCGCGTCGTCCTTCATTTATATATTCGCTCGCACACTTGTCCGCAATTTTCCTCTCTCTCTCTCTCTCTCTCTCTCTCTCGCTCTCTCTCTCTCTCGACTTTTCGTGGCTGTTCTTCGTTGTAATTCAGCCTAGTCTTGCGTCGTCACTTGCGCCCGAAGGCCGAACGGATATCCGGCAGCCAACGAGAAATTTCTCTTTCTCTCTCGCTCTTTTCCTTTTTGCTTTTTCTCCATTTTTTCAGAGTGCATCTCTCTCGGTCTCCGTTTCTCGCTTCCACGCGGCTAGTCTTCCTTTGATGTGTGTCTTTGAGGATTGCGCTTTGCTCGGCATCTTTGGGCGCGTGTGCCGAATGAAATATCGGACTCTGCGAATATACTAGTCGCTTTTCCTGCTGCAGCAGTCTCGCTCTGTGTCCTATGCACGTGTCGCGGCTCTTTATGAACCAAAACACACTCTTCAAATATTCCACAAGTGCCCAGATCCCCGAAAACCGCTAATTAATCAGTATCTATTTACAATATCATGAGAAAACTTTTTTTTGTCGTTTTTTTAAATTAATTACGTAAATATTCATAATTAAAAATTCATTTTTTATGATCTTTCTTTATTCGACCGTCACGCACAAACTACTGGGTTTAGACAAATGACTGTCAGGAGCTTTTTTGTAGATAATTTTACGCTCTACAAAATAGAACTCTTGCATTTTTACCGTATCTCCAACCGTTCCGCCGTTATGAACGGTCAAAGTGCGCAACTGTACGAAATTGATTGAAACGCGAAATTAAAACGAGACGAAAGAATCAGTCAAACTGTTCGGAAATTCGCAGCACCAAAATTGTCTCCTTTCACTCTTCGCAAGCTTTCAAATCGCATTAACGAATATTTACAAGACGCGATCGAGGCGTTTTTGTTCGGTAAATCGCGCGCGTTTCGTTCGGTGTGGTCGCGAAGTAACAAGTTTCATTATAGTCGCAAGTATAAATGACAAGAGGCCGTGTGTGAGGTCTAGAAAAATTGTCACTCGTTTCCAAACCTTTTTTCCGTCCTTTTTTTTAACTCTTTGTTTTTTTCTTTATCTCGCGCTGGGATGCTCTTCTGCTCGGTCGCTGCAAACTCCGCGAGAGACAATCTATCACTTAGTCGTACAAAGAAAGTTTGACGCAACGTCAAAAAGCGGCCTCGTTAATTTTTCATACCGCCGCGCGTACATTTCAACGTCCTGCTCGTTTGCTTGTGTCCCCGTGTTCCTCGTGTCCGTGTGAAACTTGTCGCTCGACTCTAACCCCCGTACTTACGACACACACATCCATGGATATTCAAGCACCAGACCACGCTCATTATTCAACGCTTTCACACGATCCAACATTTGTCCGCGTGGGAGCAGGAATCACATATACGCGAGAGTCTTTTACAAACTCTGCCATTCACAACCACACTCTAAATCGGAGCTATTTTTTACGAGAGCCTTTCCCGAAGGCGTAGAAAACGCATTAGTACGTTTTTCGATACTCGCTCAAAACTCCACGACGTTTCTTTTCTTTTTTTTTTTAAACCTTCGCTCGTATCGATGTCATAATTTGCGGAAAAAAAAAAATCTGGGTGACTGAGTCCGCGACTAATTACCGCGGAGGAAAAAGATCGTATGCCGGAAACCGAAATACGATTTTATGCTTTTTCCGCAGGTTCGGATAAAGGTTAATGGTCACTGGGGTTCATTTTACCCCAGCCGCTTTCGACCGACGATACGTAATAAAAATTTTGAGAAAATGGGAATTCTGACAGCTTCTATCGGTAGTTTGAACCTTCTAGTAGGGAGCCTTGGCGTTATTATTTGAAAGAGCCCGTTAGTTCAGTTTTGGAAATCGTAGGAAGCAGAGGGTGTAAAACCTGGGGTATAATTTTTGGAACGGTCGCTAATTTAACCAGTCCCACCTGAAAGCATGCTATTTCGGACTTATGAAACGATTTTTTTCTTTTTTTAATTGAAAATTACAATTTCTGCATCATTTTTTGTAAAAAAAAAGTCATTTTTGCAAAATTTTTTTGTTTCGACATTTTTTTCATATTAAAAATTGCACGAATTAAATACAATCATCATGGTCGTTACTCAAGGCTTGAAAATACATTGCAGTATTTTTATTTTATTTTTTTGTACGATTTTTCAACCATTTATCGCCTTCCAAAGTGAATGGGGTTGATAACACCCCCAATGACCATTACGTCACAATCCGGATGTGTGACTATTAAGGGTTAATAAAATATTAATGAAAAAAACGAAAGACAATGCGAAGCTGCGATGTAATTCACGATTTTACGATATTTCCCGTATTTATTTAAAAAAATATATATCTCTCGAGATTAAACGATCGTAAGACTAAACGAACAAGCGCGCGGCGAGCCCGGAGACATTAAAAGTTGAATAATCTGCCTGCCGGCCTATTCTCCGATAAGAGCTTTTCTTGGTCGAGCTCCGAGCCGTTAATTAGTTCGAGGCGTTAAAAAGAAGGATCAGGCTCAAAGAAAAAGGGAAGAGAAAAATGTTGACGTGCGTAACTCAGCGATGACGAGTCTGCCGAAAGTTTGTATATACACTCGCGGCTCGAGATACATCAGAAAATCTAGCTTTTCGTCTCCTAAATGCAGGGCTATACATTCAGCTCGTATATTTAGTATTTACGAGGAAAAACTTTTTCTCTAAGCTCCTCGCGGCGATGCAAAGCATAATTTTACGATCCTCAACCCCCAAAGTCCATCCGGCTATCGAATAAAGAGCAAAGAGCATAATAAAAAAAAGCGTCGGTTGTTAATAAATATTAGAGTCGTTAGCCTCGGAAAACTCGATAATGCATCCGCGCCGAATGAAGGATCACTGCATTGCCCTTTTTTTTTTTTTTTTGCATCCAGCAAAGTTTCTCGTAAATTGAGCCCACAGTCCGATTTTACGTGATCGGTTTGCGCGATTCGATCGCTCCTCTCCTTTTCATCGCATTGACATATAAACTCTCGCGCAAATTTCATTCTCCCCCCCTTATCTCCCTCTTGCCCCTTGCGAACTTGTCGCATTCTCATGAAGCCAGCAGCTCGCATATACAGACATCTTCACATTTTGAAAAAGGCTCAATAGAGGGAGCCCTTCTCTCTCTCTCTCTCTCTCTCTCGTGTTTGTCTCGCATAATTCCTCAAGATCCGGCTTTTGCTTTGAAGGTTTATGCCGATTCAGGAGAGAGCGAGATGCGCGAGTGTAGCTTCTTGATTCATGAAGACGGAAAGGACCTCCTTGGGATATTGCCTCGGCTACTCGCTTGTGCGCGCTTCCCAAGGCCACGGCGGGTGGTCCAACCGCTTGATTTCTTGTTTCCACTCTCGTGAATCTTTCTCTCTCACTCACTCTTAACTCCCTCCCTGCTTCCTCGGGATTTTAACAACGCGGTAGAGCGAATCCACCGAGTTTTCTGTCCACCGGACCAACGGAGATGCAACCAAACACAAATATATGTCTCACGATCTATATATAAGCAGAAATACTCTGGTATATATAGATCGTGAATAAAGAGATGATAGAGCGCGGACCGAGGGAAGAAGTCGGTGCAGCCCTCAAGATATATATATATATATATATATATACGTCCGAGAGGTCGCGATTGTCGATTTAAATGTTTACTAATAACCAAGCTTGTCCGGCAACCACCCAGAAGTCGATCGCTTTGCATTTTTATAAGTACACATCCGCTCTCTCGACATAGAGAGCGAAACAACTAAACTGGAGGGTGGAATCTCGCGAGATAGAAACCATCGAGAGAGAGAGAGAGAGAGAGAGAGAGAGAGAGAGAGAGAGAGAGAGAGAGAGAGAGAGAGAGAGAGAGAGAGAAGAAACATAATGCGGCGGCAGATTCCGAGAAGGCACGTTTCATATTCATCCATTGTGAGCAGTGCATGCGAGCCAGAGTTATAGATATATCTGTCGCGGTTTATCCTCCGAGTAAGCAAGAGACGAAAGAAAGAATAAAAATCTGCTGCACGATTTCGATCACTGCAGCATCTTGGACAAAAGATATATCTCGATTGTGTAGCCCCAAAAAACGTTGGTCCATATTGCCTGTAGAATGTCCAAGATTTTCGCAGGTTTTTTTTTTTTTTTGGGAAGAAGAAATAAATTCCAACACCAAGATATTCTTTATTTTTCGTAATGCTGGTTTTTATCGTTTTCTTTTTATTTGTCATTTTCTCATCTTCATATTGCGAAAGGCTTGACCTGCATATACGTCCCCCCGTTTTGTTTTGTTTTTTTTTTTTTTTTTTCACCCCTGCTTCGAGTCGTCGTTGCCAATGTAATTTATTGGGACACGCCTCTGACGTACCAAATTTCGATACGATTGACTAAGAGAGGTGCGAAGTGGCTGTTTCCGATGAAAAACTGTAATAATCATTCTTTTTTTTTTCCGCGTCGGTTTTCTCGTCGTCGCGAATTGTTTGGTATACACGTTGCCTCAGAAATCTACTTAACAAATGAGAGACCGAGCTAATTCTGATATGTAGATATTTCGCATTCTTCATGAATCCGCGTACATTTTTTTCGTATTTTCCAAAATCCAAAAAACAAAACCGAAAAACGTGACATTTCAATTTCTGGATACGTCGAAAAAAAATAAACACATGGACGACGAAAGAAATCAACGAGCCAAATTGCACCCTCTAATGAATCCTTGACTACGATCCCGTCCGATTTATCAATAGTACGTTAAACATTCCAATAACAATAATAATCGTTATAATAATAATAATAATAATAATGATAATAGTTGTAATAATAAAAATAAATATACTAAACGGTCGTCACAGTATTCGTCGTTGTTGTCATCGGCGTGTGTTTCATTTTACTGTTTTATTTCTTTCCTGCTTTCTAATCTTCGTATATTAATATAATCATTATCATCATAATCATGCTCTTAATCGTAATCGTGTTCTTAATCGTAATCATCGTCGTAATCGTGTTCTTAACCATCGTCATCCCCACCATGATCATCATCTTCATCTTCATCATCGTCATCATCTTCTTCTTCATCACCATCATCACCTTCATCTTGTTCATCATCGTCGTCGTCATCATCACCAGCATCGTAATTATAATCGACGTAATCGTCACATCACCAGCATATCATCGTCATCATAATGATACCAATCATCATCATCATCATCATCATCATCATCATCATATCTCAATGATCAGCTTCATCATTATCGTTGCGTCGTCGTCTTGGATTATTAGCACGAATTATAATTCAGGTGGTATAATAATCATGTACCTATTCTACATACAATACATATAGGGGCATTGGAGGGATCGGCGAAATGGTCAGGGGGACCTGGGCTTGAGGAAGGACCAGGAAAATTTAGCGAGGGATGGGATGGAGCAGGACAAGGGTATATGAGGCTCGACTGTCACAGCCAGCCAGACTCGGCGCTACTATTTACAAACGCATAAATAATATATTAGTTTAATTATTATTGTAACAATCATTGTCATCCTCATTGTAATGCTGATGACAATAATCATAATGACAATACGTATAATAAACGCTATCTGTATAATATCGATGTGCATATACGTGCATTAATACATTCTATGTATCAAGTTATCGGCATTTAATGGATCGCACCGTATACAGACTAGTATTCACGCACGTATGTCTGCAAATACATGCTATTTTTATATGTATATAGATAGATATATATTTTTATATATATATATTTATGTATATATATATATAGGTGTATGTTATGTACTTATGTGTCTGATCCTATGAGAAGTACCGGAGCGGAACGCCCTCGATATCCATGCGGACTATGACTTTAGTGTATTAACTGCGTCCTGCTAAGCATTTTTTTAATTTTTCCATTAGATTTGTTGTTTTTCTTATTTTTGTGTTTGTTACTCGCGGATCGCGGGACAAGTGGAAAGAACTGGGATTGGTGGCGATGAGAGGAGAGCGATGATGAAGGGGATCTTTTATCGTCCGCGGAAGAGGTAGTGATGAGGCTTCTTGGAGATGGTGCTGCTTCTTTCATTTCATATTTAACTTGCGCGGCTCGATGCCGGCCAACGGATTTCCGCGAGGAACCTTACGGGACACGAAGAGTTTTTACGAACTGTACACTAATTACAAGGTTTTTAGACTGTTATTGTCAGCGACGAGGGGTCCCCTTTTACTTCCTCTTTTCCGACTCGCTCCATACACTTGGCCGTTGGGGACCCCGAAATATCCAGGCGTTTAGGTTTTTCTCTTCATTTAGTTTTTCTTTTTTCTACAGTTAAGTCCATTACGAAATCACACTCGGCCGGGCGATTTTAGCTCCGGTTGCGAATTACTGTTGGATGGATGAGGCGACTGATCCGATCCTCCCGAGGACGCCGATGACGAACTCGAGGGCGAGATCCCCGAAGACACCGTCGTCAAAAGGACTCCACCACCTCCTCCTCCTCCTCCTCCTCCTCCTCCACCCCCTCCCGCAACTGTGCTGGACGAAGGATTCGTAGGGTTGCTTCCGGTACTGCCATTAATCGCAAAGTTCTTCGCGCTACTACCAGCCAGCAAGGTCGATGGGGCCGACGACGTCGAGCTCGAGGATGCTCCTGCGCTGGACGTTGCCGCAGCAGCGGCTGCTGCGGCGGCTGCAGCCGCTGCTGCGACCGAAGATGCCACCGTACTCGACGGCGACATTCCCGACGGTGCTCCACCCGGCGGAGCGATTACTCCACCAAGACCGCCCAAGGTTCTCGAATAAGTTTCGAGGAGTGACATGTCAGCGCCAGCACTGAGATGCGAGCCTCCGTAAAAATTACGATAAAAGTCTGGATGCGGACGAACGAATTGGCCGACCGCGTGCATCGCCGGATGCAACGGATGGTGGGGCTGCAATCTACTCGCCAAAGGGCTCACGATCTTGCCTCCCCCGTTGCCTCCTCCCCCGGAGCTTCCCGCGTAAACGGAAGAGAGTCCGCTCAACGCGGCGACGCTCGGTGAATGGTGTTCACCGTCCTTACTCGCCATATCCGCTAATGACCAGATTCGCGGTTTCGTCGGCTGGACCACTCCGGTATTGCCAACTGCCGAGGCGACTGCGCTCCCCGTACTCCCTGCCAAGTGATGACCCGTTACGCCGAGAACTTGACTTATCGCTCCATGGGGCGAATTTCCATCGGGTGACCCATGCCGCAACAATCGTCCGCCACCACCTCCAGCTCCTCCCGGGCCCAAAAATCCAGGATGCTGATGATGCTGCGAGTGTCCCAATTGATGATGCTGCTGCTGCTGCTGATGATGATGATGATGATGATGATGGGCCAGTTGTTGGTGTTGCTGTTGCTGATGGAGATGCAGCGGATGACGAGGTTCCCGTTGATCGTACAGGCACTCGGGACTATCGGGCCCACTATCGGCCCGCGATTCGCTCCATTCGCTCTCGGTCCTACCCTGCAGCATCCCCGGCCCGCCGGAGCCTCCGTGCAGCAGATCCAAACGATGAGCCGGCCTCTCACCGTCCTCGCTCGAACCGGTTCCCGAATCTTTCGAGTCTGCCAATGCGAACGCACCCGCGCGCGAGCCAACGACGATCAACCGACACACACAAAAGAAAAACAGGCAAAGACCCGATTAAACCTCGTAATCAAACCTCCAACCATACATAAAAAGGCTCGACATTTCAATGAGACTGGTAGCTTGAAAACTTTGCAAAAGCCAACGATATCCCCCGAGACCAATGACGCGGATTTACCCAGCAGCTATTGAAACACTTGCTTACCTAATCGATCCTTATCATCGACGCTCTTCCTCCCGCTGTCGTCATCGTCGTTATTATTGTCCTCGTCCTCAACCCGATTCCTCGGTTCCCACGTCATTTTGTTTTCCTTTTTTAACCGTCTCCGTGCGTTGGCGAACCACGTCGAGACCTGGGTCAGCGTCATCTTGGTGATAATCGCCAACATTATTTTTTCGCCTTTCGTAGGATAAGGATTTTTCTTGTGGTCGTTGAGCCACGCTTTCAGAGTGCTGGTCGTCTCCCGCGTCGCGTTTTTCCGTCTCGCTCCGTTCAAATCCATTCCGTAACTGCAACAAGAACAAAACACAAGAAAAAAATCGTAGAACGCTACTCCTTTGGAATCTCGAATCACGGGGTCCGCCTGATTCCCGATGGATCAATTGATTGTCCTCTCGCAAGGGATCTTATCACCGAGACATTTTTCGTTGGTAATAGACCGTTGGGACTTTATTTCCGAGACCTTTTCTCGCTTCTACAGAAACGAAGACGAAGGAGCATGCGGAATAGAGAGATCGCAAGAGATCTCGCGGACAGCAGAGAAAACTTATCCAATCGCGGCGGCAAAAACTCTTTATACGATCCTCGTAGAATTGTCTTGATACAATTTCTATATATAGACGATTGAAAAAAATAAAGAAAAAAAAAAAAAAAAAAAAAAAAAAACACGGTTAAAAGATCGGCCAAGGAGAGAAATCGAGAGTCCCTGTACGCTCTTTTCTCTCTGTCCTCTCATACTCTCAATCTGCGAGAAGCCCACCAGCTCCCAAAGATCTTTATCTAACGGTTTAAGCTCCTACTACCTCCCGCTTTTTCTTGCCCAACGAGAACCCCGATCCCCCGCTGCCGCCAACCAAATTCCCCGCTCCCTCGCTCTCCCTCTCTCGCTCTCCATTCGTGTATAAAAACAGTGGAGAAAACTACACGGAGAGAAATTCTGTTCGGATTGCGAGAGCGAAAAGCTGGAGGGAATGAGAGTCGAATCCGGAGCGACCCTCCCGGATCCCATTACTAAAAGACTAACCCTTATCAAAGATTAAACTTTGGTATATAACTGCTGAATCGACGGGATCGAAATTAAATTTCCTCGGCGGTTCCCTGCTCCGGAGTCTTTTCACGGGGACAGCACTCGGTGGCGAGGCGGAGGAAAGGAGAGAGAAAAATCCAAGTCTCGGAGAAAAAGAGTACGAGAGCGAAAAATTTGGAAATTTCTTCAAAATTTTTCCTCCACCCCCTGGACATACAAACAGATTCGATACAGACACACATTTTTACAAAACAACGATATGACAGTCTGCCCGCCGTGAGAGCCCGGTGACGTGCTCGCGATCCGAAGAGGCACGGATGCACGCGAGAGATGGGAAATTAATAAAACTGTCACTTATCTCGCTCGGTCCAGAGATAGAGCTCGCGGTGTGAGGGGACGACGAGAAGATACGCGCTCGAGAGGGGAGGGCGAGGTTGATATGCCCGCGGGACTGAACCCTGGGGGACGCTCATATTTATATGTCTGCCTTGCTCTATAGCTCCGCAGCATCCTCGCAGGCTCGATCTCTATTTTTCTGCGCGTCATCCCTCCTGTGCACAGTGCATCAGCGTTAGAAGCTTTTCTCGTGCGTCTCTCTCTCTCTCTCTCTCTCTCTCTCTCTCTCTCTCTCTCTCTCTCTCTCTCTCTCGGTATATCCGTATACGAAGGATCACAGAAACTGAAACGCGACGAGGCTAAACATTTCAATTTGGCATTTCGCGTCCGTTTGGTACAGCAGTCACGAGGATATTCTCGTATATACTGCGACTAACAAGTGTGTCTCGTACTTTTCTTTTTCTTTCCTCTCTCGATTCAACGCCATTCCGCATTTTATTTGATCGCGAATATACGGACCTTTCTCGCTGCTGTTCGGACTCACGTGCAAATACACATATACGTCCATTTATATGCATATATTTGTGCAAAAGATGAGAAGCAGAGTGTATGGGAAAAAAACGGTTGTTGGCGCACCGGTCCATGGGCTTGGCTTCGCAGGATAGATAGAGACGAGACGGACAGGCACACGTTGAATGAAATAAAAAAAAAAAAAAGGAAGAAAAAGCTGGCGTGGTGCAGTTGGCCAGGGAGGCTGCGGAGGATCCACGGGGTAAAGGGAAGAGCAACGCGGCTTAAACCTCCTCCACCGCTGCTCTGCTCTGCTCTCTTTCTCTCTCAGCGTTCGTACGCTCTCTGTTTGCTAGGAGCAAATGGCGTTCTGCAGTTATTTTAAAATTCAGCGATGGAAAGAGCCGCGGCGAGGAGGAGGAGGAGGAGGAGGAGGAGGAAAGAGCGCGGAAGGAGGAACGAGGGTGGATAGGCCAGCGGATTAAAAAATCAGAGTGGAAGCTTGTTTCTCATGATAACAGGCCCCTGGTACGCCCCAGGGAGCGGCAACTGCTGCCGCTTTTCTCCCAGTCGCAATCGTACTACGACGAGACCCGCCATCAGCTTCATCGCCACTCTCCAGCAGCCATTCCTTCGTCGTTTTCGCTCACTCTCTCTCTCTCTCTCTCTCTCTTGCTCCTTTCCCTGTGTTATATTTATCTGCACACGTATATATTGTTGTCTCTCGTTCTTTTGCTCTTCGAAACACTCGGTTTCTCTCATTCGGTAGAAACGGAAGGGAGGAAGCGAGAAATGCGAAGGGGTGTGTGTATATGACGCAAGCGGCACGACAAGCAACGTCGCCACGCAAATCTCACCCTCCCTGCTTTATCTTCCTCTCTCTCTCTCTCTCTCTCTTTCTCTCTGGCTTTGCTGTCTCTTTGCCCAAGTGGTATCGTTCGCGCAGCCCTTGTCTCTCATGCGCGAACGAGAACCGATCGCATCAACTGCCGCTTGTTTCCATGGCAATTGCTAATCGCGACTTGTCCCTCTCTCTTTCTTTTCTGGCTGCCGCGTACGGTAATTCCCTTATAAAATGGCGGGATCACGTGACTTCCAAAAGATTTCTTCTTCAAGGTGAATATTCGCTCGTATAATCAAATCCTACGAGATTCCGTTTTTTTTTTCACTCTTTCCGAACCGTTACTCGCGATCCTAATTCCAAGTTCCGCTAGATAATGTCGATGCGATTGTTGAATAATCGTTTTTTCCACAGCGCCATTCTTCTTCGATAGCTTTGAGGGTGCGTCACGTTCTCGCGCCGCGCGAGGGTTGTTGGCGTCTCAAAGGGCGAAACAAGCAGCAGCAAGCAAGGGGAGGGGGCAGGTGTGCTCGACTCTCACCTCGCCAATCTGCTCGCATATACACTCCGCCCCATCAGTTAGTTGGACTCCCGAGGGTCGTGATATCCGAACCCATCGTGTGTGTCCCACACAAACCCAAATAAGGAAACAAAAAAAAAAAAACATACTCCGCCCTTCGGACTGACTATTTATCCCCTAAATTCACCTTTGGCTTGTTCTCACTAGCCCCTTCCCCACCTCCCCTCTTTCCCTCTCATCGCGGTCGCACACCTAACCTGGCAATCGCCATTTTGATTGAGTCGCCAGTCAGCCATCTTGCTATTCTTATTTCCTTCCCTTTTTTTATTCACTTCTCTTTCATTTCACTGCGAGTTTCATTGTTGTATAGATGTATTTGTATGGAGATATTATTAGCCTCGTTTATAAGGCCCTATCACTCCGTCTATGTATATTTTCTCTATATACATGAATGTATATATATATATATATATATATATATAGATATGTACTGGAAATGAGGCAGACGCCTATCAAGATCGTGGATACATAGATTCCCTGGGAGGTTAAGCCTGCGACTCGAGTGAGTGAGATCGTCCCGTCGATGCATTAGTCTTGGAAGGCGTTCTCGTCAGTTGAAAGTGAGAAAGAGAGAAAAACGCCAAGATCGAGATATCGAGAGAGAGAGAGAGAGAGGCTTGTATATCCTTGATAAATATTTGGACGAAACGAGAGAGCGTTATCTGCTCGTTAAGACCAAATTACACTCTCTCTCGCTCTCCGCGCCGCCAGAACTTTGTATCATTGTGTATTTCCCCTCGTAGCGCGTGTGTGTGTGTGTGTGTGTGTGTGGATTTGTACGTCGTTGCTGAGAAAAGGAAACTGCCCCGAGGAGCAAAAGACGACAGCTATGCTTAGCCTCGTTAATCACACTGCTTCGTGTCGCGTTTAGTTGGAAAGGAAAGATGAGGAAGGAAAGGCGAAGCAGGAGGGGCAAGGATTGACGCGCGAGATGAGATCCCTCAGGGCTCCATCCCTCTCTCTCTCTCTCTCTCTCTCTCTCTCTCTCTCGAGTCTCTTTTGCCTGCCAACACTTTGCTTGTTCCTCGTGTATACGGTTTAATATTATGGGCATATTTGTGCTGTTACATTGACGGACAATAATTTCCTTTTGTATCTTTACACACACACCCTGATACTCTGAGAAATATACATTTGTATATAATGAACGAAACATTGACGGGGCGAGGATCGATTGCCGCTACGACTCTCTTTCCTCTTGCTCTTGAATAAACATTTTTACTAAGTATAGTTATCGGATCGCATATCCGGCGACGTCATTTACAGACCCTCTTAAGTTTCATATTTATATCTCGTTCTGTATGTACAAGTACAATGTTACGAAAAATCCTTCGTCACTGCGGGTCTGAGAATCGAGACGCTGTGACCAACGAAATTGCTTTTTCTTCGTTTTATCATTTGAATCTTTAAGGACGTTGTATGCTAAATTTTCTATCGATACAATTCCTTTATATTTGCAATTTAAAAAATAGTGATGTCCATGTACATGTCGAAATATTTATTTATAAAAATCACTAAAAAATCGATCGTAAAATTTTTTCGAAATTTTGTTTATTATATAAAAAATACAAATTACCTCGGAAAATCTTGGATTTAGAGTATGCTGTTCTTTAGGCAGTTTGTAAAAACTTTTTTTAATGAACTTGGGCTCGCAAAGCATTTTGTATGTGAGAAAAACTGAAAACAAAAATTTAGATTTGTCCGTCGCGATACAACGTCCTTAGAAAAAAAAAATCAGTCTCGTTTATCGCAACTTTTTATTTTCTCATTATCTCTCGAGCCCCGCATCCACTTTTTTCTTTCGATTAAAAAATCCTGAGGACGAGCATTCAGATTGAGAAATTTTTGGAAGAAAATCACACGGAATTATCGTGTGAACCATTTTTTTTTCTCAAAACTCCAAAAGAGAGCGAGAGAGCGAGACTGAGAAAAGAGTTTGGGAAAAAAGGGGCGTCAGAAATGTCTCTCGGTCGTTGGCATGATGTACGGGGGTTTAATGAGCCGATTACCACGCGCGCGGCTGTCCCGATTTTTCTGCTACTCGCTTATAATAGACGCGCAGCTAAGAATTCATACGAGAGATTTGCCGCAAGGGTTGCCCACCCCAAGGGCTCGCGTCAACGTACTTTCCGACTATAAATACATAAACACACGTTAAGCTGTATTTATACAAAAGTATATATTGTTGTAATATTTATAGGACAAACGTACGGCGTCACGGAGCTTCAAAATATTTCCCAATGGATCAAAAATCTCGATACCAAATGCTGCGCTAAGCTTCGTCACGTGATTACTCAAGTTTTCATCTTTGAAAAACAAGGAAAAATTTTTTTTTATTGATTATTTTGATAATTAATTAGATCGATATAATTTTTCTAGCAAATTCAGTTTTCAAATGACAAAAAAGACTGTCCCATTATCGCGGACAATTGCTGTATGAAAATTTTGTGATTTGCTATAAAAAATAATCAGTTTTCGTTGAATTCCAACGAAGGGAACTCCAACATCGTAATTTTGTGATACTGAAGTTTTTATCGTTGAAAAACAACGAAAAATATATTTTTTATTCATTATTTTGATAATTAATGCGATCGTTGCAATTTTTCTAGCAAATTCAGTTTTTAAATGGCAGAGGAGACTGTCCCATTATCGTAGACAAATGCTGCATGAAAATTTTGTGCTCTGCTACAAAAACTAATCAGTTTTCGTTGCATTTCGACAATGAGAACTTCAACATCGTTTCTCGTCACATTGTTTTAAAATGTCTGGGCTCTTGGTCAGACGGACAAACGGATATAAAAACGGACGATGGACGACGTGCGAGTCCCGCTCAACGATATATATGCGCGTACGTCCAGTATATAGATTTTCTCGCCTTTCGTTTCTTATTGTCTACCCTATATGTCTCCGGAAGCAGGGCCAATCCGCCGGAAAGACGGGACCATTGACCCGTCGATCCCGACCTCGCGCGCGTTCGCGAGCTCGCCGCGCCAACGTTGCATTTTACAATTTAATTTCTTTCTTAAAACAAAAAAACAAAAAAAATTCTTCTCTCGCTTCGTCTTCCTGCCCCCATCCATTTATTTTCATTTTTTTCGTTCCAAATTTTTCTAACATTTAGTTACTAATTGATCCAGCGCCCAAAATCACAAGGAACTCGCAAAGGCAACCAGAAACGTCGATTTCTCGAAAAGCACCGTTCAATCTACTTTTTTTTTTTTTTTTTTTTTCGATCAATTTGTCGGAATCCATGAATTTCTAACGCTTTACTTTATTGCCAGAATAACTCTTTGCAATATTCATTACGCCTTGGAAATCGCGACGAGTGAACTTTGCCACCGATGACGATCGGCTTGTCGCGCATCATAAATACCATTTGACACGATACAACGCGTGTTTTCACTCGCATTGTTTACACAACGCACAATGTGTGAGCTTTGAATTGATAAACATTTTAAAAAATATATATTTATACAAATTTATACCCGAACCGACTGGTTCGAATCCCTTATTAATTCACCGTCCTCAATCCCCTCGAAATTTATTCCTATTCCAACCACTTAATTCATTTTCATTCAAAAACCAAAGTCCCTCAATTTTTCGCAAATTTTTTCACCCAAAAATCCGATTCCCATCGATCGGAATGGCAACAAACTTTTTTTTACAAATTTTACCAGAAGACAGGGAGAGAGAGAGAGAAAATAAAAAAAATGGACGATTTTGAATTCCCATTTCAACCATTAGATTAATTTTCAATCAAAAACCAAAGTCCCTCAATTTTTCTCAAACATTTTCACCCAAAAATCCGATTCCCAAAGATCGCAATCGCAACAAACTTTTTTTTTAATTCTCCTGAAGGGAGAGAGAGAAAATAAAAAAATTGTCGACTTTTAATTCGATGTACACGAGGCGCAGCTTGTTATATCGCATTTTAAGCCGAATCCACAAACAAATATGTGTAAAGGTATAAGTATGAGTTGTATATAGCGAGTGAGTAGCGATCGCAGAGCGAAATGGATGCTAAGCAAGCTGTAGTACCCGATCGCTTCCTTGAATACGAAATAAGCCTCCGGGCCTCTCTCTCTCTCAGTATTTTCCGTATGATCCGTACACCGGAAGTGCGTCACGTCCCCGAAGATTCCACAAGGTGTTCACTTACAATCTAGTGGCTCTTTCTCTCTCGCTCGCTTTCTGTTCAACGCGGGCACGCTTTGCTTGTTTTCGAGGATTACCTTATAAGCGATTAGCAAAGTCGGCTTCAACTTGAGAGTGAAACGTGACTCGATGAGCATTTTTTATTTGACAATTAGTAGTTACGTGACGGTGACGAATGGTCAACGCGAGACTCGCGTCGTTTCGTACGTTTTTCTTATTTTTAATTATTATTTTTTTTTTAATTAGAAATTAAAAAATTAATTAGCGAGTATTTATTTCTCTATTTACAGTCTTCAAGTTTCAATATAGTTTGAGCTTAATCTTTGCTCAATTGATTAATCATATCTTGGGTAAGAGCGGAGCTACATGCTCGTCTAATTATGACACGCGTTGTGCGGTCCCCCCAATCGCAATGTTTATAGATCCTCGTAGCCTTTTCATTAGAGCAACACACTCGAACACTTCGTTGTGTGGATTCTCCACATTTATATCCAAAATGAAATTGCCTCGTTGAAGATTTTGAAACGACAGAATTATTGAGAATACGGAGGATCGAGAGGCAGCGAGAGGCAACGAAATGTTGATGCGAATGGATATCGGGGGGTCAAGTAGTCGCTAATTTATTACAATGTTTATGTGTCACGCGTCAAGCCTTATCATTGACATTTTTACACGCTATTACTCCTCGGCTACGCGATTCGTACTTAATCTCGTCCCTCGCGGTGTCTTACTCCAATTTTTTTCACTATTCGTTCGGAAAAGTAGAGAAATAATAAAAATTCTCGTACTAGGAGCTTTTTTTCTTGTTTACCTTCGAGGCCAAATAATTTGGAGGATTTTTCTCCGCGAATTTCTCAAAGAAAATTTTTCAATTTTTTGCTTCCTCATAGAGGAAGCTACGTGACGGTGAAACTTTTTTTTTTCTTCCAGTTTTCAATGTCAATGTGCTCAAAATGTCCCAAAACATCGAAAAATCGTATCTAGAAAAAATGCCCGGATGTGTGTGTGTGTGTGTATTTTCTGGGACTGTAAAATTCAAACGTTCATAACTCGAGAACGGTTTGAGCTACAGGGCTCCCGTTTTGCACAAATGTTAATCTAGACAAGCTCTTGATTCTCTGAGAATTTTGTTGAAATTTATAGAAAAATACGAATTCTACGGCATTTTGAAATTTTCAAAAAAGGGTTTCGACGCTCTAACTTCCGCAAATTTTAAGATTTGTTACTAATTTTTTTTTTTATGAATAGAGTATCATAATAGGAAGGTTGATATTGAATTTGGAAAATATCGGTTGAACGGTTTAAATTTTATGATTTTTCGAATTTTCCGAAATTGTGAGTTTTTTGAAAAATCGTCCAATCGCTCTAATTTTTGCAAATTTTTTAAGATATTGTGTGTACTTCCTCTTTACTTTCTA
Organism: Hyposoter dolosus; assembly: GCA_963921915.1. NCBI lineage: Eukaryota > Metazoa > Arthropoda > Insecta > Hymenoptera > Ichneumonidae > Hyposoter > Hyposoter dolosus. Next base: position 12,076,929 of record OY998138.1, read on the forward strand.
GAAAATATGTCGAAGTTTCTTTCTATCCCATTAATCCACGTGACCGTTTGGCTATTAATCGCGAATTAGCTACTGCCTTTGCCAATCTCTCAGATTTTTTTATTTTCTTTTATTATATATCTGTATACATAAAGGCTGACCTTTTACCCGGCTCGGAAGATAACGAGCCCAACGAATGATAAGCCGATCGGAGTTACGAGCCCGTCGGTTTGCCTCTCTCCGAACTATTCCTGTGTTTTTGTTTACATCGCTACGTATGTCTATATTTTTATTTAGAAACTCTAATGAGACTCACCCATTGAAAGGATAACTCGCAAACGCCGCGTCGTACGGATGATACACCGATGGATACGGCCAACCCGCTGCAGCTCCAGCTCCCAGATTGTCCTTCAGTCCTTCCAACCCTGCTGCCTGCAATTTTAACAATTACACAATAAATTATCGCTTTTTTCACAGGCGTTCGAGCACAAATAAAAATGGGAAAATTCTTAATCAACAATTGATGGTTTTTAGTCAGTAAAAAAAAAAAAGTTGTCGGTAAAAATTGACATTTTATAGCCTCGTGTCTCATCGACCTAAAAAAATATTAATAACGCCGGCTTTCGAAGATTTTTAACCGAAAGAAAGAAAAATTCGATTTTTAGAATAAAAATTCGAATTCGAACAAAATTCAAACTTGCGATTAGCAAAAAAAACTTTCATATATTTTCATCAAATTTGCATATTTATTTTAAAAATCGGATAAATGAAAATTTTTTTCCATATATTTTAAACTTTTTAAAATAAAATTTATAATTTTTTAAACAAAAATTCGAATTTGTTTCCAACGAAAATGAATGAATTTTTTTCCATATATTTCAAGTTTTTTTAAATAAAATTGAAAATTTTCTGAATAAAAATTCACATTTGTTTGGACCGAAAACGAATTAATTTTTTTTTCACATACTTTTTTTTTTTTTTAATTCGGATGCAAAAAATAAAAATTCAAAAAGTGCATTTAGTTGCTAATTGCAAGTTCACGTTCGTAATGAGTGAACCTTAAATCCGCGAGAACGAAATTCCGAGCAAATATCACAGGATCATTTTGTTTTTTTAAATATTAAACCAAAATTTGACAAATGGCTATAAAGATAAAACGTGAGATATTTTTTAGAGGATTTGTGTGATTTTTGTGCTTCGTATTGTTGGATATAATGTAGAAAGGTTTATGAACTGGTTAGTGGAAGGATTTTGTTGATGGGTAAAAAGAGATTGCTCGCCGTGAAAATACGCGTGAAAATGTGCACCTGGTATCGTGAATTGCAATCGATCATGGTTCGCCGCCGTCGGTTGGACGTGAGCACACGTCATCGGTCCATGAAACGTAAACGCTTTAAAAGATATCTCCGGTACAGCGGGGCGATCGTTATGTTCCCAAACATGCAATTAGCGAGGCGAACGATTGCACACAGCACGTACATTTTATATAGTTCCATTCCGTGTCTATATTTTCGGTTTCTCTCGGGCGCGATTGAAAATTCATGAAAATGAGAATTTCGCGAAGGATCGCGAAACGATTGTGCGCGGTGTTTTGTAAGTCAGTTTCGCGATTACGTATTGCCAAGAAAAACGAGAGCAAAAAATTCTCGATGAGACTGAAAAATAATAACGACAGATAACATTTATTGACGACGCAGATAATTGGCTTTGGTGCGTGCGTGTGGTCTTCCTCGTTACTTTTTATTTATTTTTTTTCGAATATTATTTTTCGGAGTGATTTTTCGTGCGCGTCTGACCTCGGGGATCGCATGAGCGATTCCATTGTTTCTCGATCCTCGTTAAATAAGCTCCGCGCGGGATTACGAGCCCGATGATTACGAGAGACTCGCGGAACTAATAAAAAGATTCAGTGTGTGTGTTTGTCGCAAATTAATTGACGCGCGGCAATAAAATTGTTTATTTCGATAGAAAGCGCGATTCGGGATGAAAAAAAAAAAATTTGCCATATGATTTACTGAATTATTTATTCCAAACCGTCGAGAGCCACGCGTGAACGTCCGCGCGAGGTTTTCTCCTCGAGAAACTACGTTTTTATTCAATGGGATCTCGACTAGTCTCTCTATTGTCCTTGTGATGTGCTGAATCGGCTATGAGATCATCACACTCCTTAACGATCGAGAAACTCGTGATCGGAACAATGAAAAACGAGGGATTCGTGCCAAAAAATTATTTTTATCAAAAGTAAAGTGCCCAGTGAAGTTTTTCCAAACGCTAATCCTTACCGTGGATGTGTAGAAAGGTGGTTGCTCAGCCCCGAGGGAAGGGAAGTAGGCGGTGATGCCCTCGGACGCTGCGGCAGCAGCAGCGGCCGCGTAAGGTGCGCTGTACATGGATAATGCACTAGGAGGCAGTCCAAGTCGTTGATAACCGCCGATAATGTCATATTGACAAGAACAAACGGTCTGGCCGCTGATGGGGTCGGTAAAGAGTGGCCGGCCGGTGTCGCAACATCTTCCGCCTTGCGGACCACCGCCGGAAGAAGTAGCCGTCGCGGTCACGCCGTGTCCTGGTTGCGACGGGCTAACCGAGGAGCTCGGACTCGCCGGTGCCGGCCTCACAACTCCGCTCGTAACTGCCATCCTTCCTGATTGTTGTCCTAACCCACTGAATTGATGCAATCCGCTAACGTTACTCGACGCACTTGCGCTGCTACCGCTGAGCAATGACTTGGCGGTTGCTGCCGGCGACGGTGACGACGAGGCTAACGACGATCCGCTCACTGTTGTCACAGCAGGACACTGCAACGATAAAAACAAAACATGTCCAATAATTCATCGTAAAAACGAAAATTTCATCAAATTATTCTGATTAGTGAAAAAAAAAAAAAAAACGGGAAATATTTCTTTTTTATTAAAGATTTGTTTAGCCGTTAATAGTCACACCTCCGGATTGTGACGTAATATTCATTGGGGCTGTTATCAACCCCATTCACTTTGGAAGGCGATAAATGGTTGAAAAATCGTTAAAAAAAATAAAATAAAAATACTGCAATGTATTTTCAAGCCTCGAGTAACGATCATGATGATTGTATTTCATTCGTGCAATTTTTAATATTAAAAAAATGTAGAAACAACAAAATTCTGCAAAAATGACTTTTTTTTACAAAAAATGATGCAGAAATTGTAATTTTCAATTAAAAAAAATTAAAAATCGTTCCAAAAAGTATACCCCAGTTTTTACACAGTCCGCTTCCTATGGCTTTCAAAACTGAACTAACGGGCCCTTTTAAATAATAACGACGAGGCTCCCTACTAAAAGGTTCAAACCACCGATAGAGGCTTTCACAAGTTCCATTTTCTCAAAATTTCTATTACGTATCGTCGGTCGAAAACAGCCTTAAGGATTTCATCACCGTAATTGCATTTTGCATATTGACAAGCCAAAGTAAAAAAAAAAGCATTTCGTTGCATTCCAACGATGCAAACTGCAACGTCATAAAAAATCGGTTCTCGAATTTTTCCATTTTATTCCCTCCCCAAATGCGATTCAACGGCACAATAATTTGTCGAAATATTTTGACATTCGGTATAATTCGAATAACCCTTTTTCAAAAAGTTCCAAGACGTTTTGAGATCCACACCAGAAAACTTTTCTACAGAGAGAAAGGAGAGCCGCGGAGAAGATCAATTGTCTCCATTGCCTGTTTTCTAATGTGCAGCGGTTCACACCCAACTCCGACACGGAACTTACACGATTACATACACACGCACAGTCCATACACATGTAATACACCAACACTATGCCGTACATCGAAAAGCAGCTGCTTATACAGTTGGAGCCTCTGGTAGCGAGCAAATCTCTCCAGGTTCTCCTTCGCCCTCTCTCTCTCTCTCTCTCTCTCTCTCTCGTTCTCACTTCCTCTTTCTTGCTCGCTCGCAACGCCACACGCGAAAAAAGCAAAGGCAGAGCCGATACAGCATCAGCAGGGAGTAGCACACACACGGCAGGGATCTCATTAATTCCATATCAAACACCAAGGCTAAATAGATTAGCGGCTCGAGTGCCTTTTCGGCCACACAATACGCGAGGCCTAAACAAACCCATGCGCGCGCGCGCGCGCCTTCTCTTCAGCTTTTTAGCGAGCGACACACACAGATCCCATCCATTCTCGAATCCTCTATGGCGCCCATCCATTTTCCAGCCCTCGATCTCGACCGCGATCTCCTCGTTATATCGCCCCATTCAGACATCGAGACCATACTCCGAATATGTGTGTCGGATTATGCACACAACACACACACACACATCAACAGCGCGATATGAATTAAGTTTGTAGGAGAAATTGGTGTGTGAGAACGAAAAGGCGAGGCTGCATTGTTGCAAAAGAGCTTCTCGCCCAATGTGTGCGTTATGACGTCACAGATTATGGGTATACGTATACGAGCACTGACGATTTATGCGTATACATGTGTCCGGGTATGCTCACGAGGAGCGTTAATGCTCGTGTCGCCGCTCCGAATTGACAGGACACCAACTGTCGTCCATGCCCCTGCGCTCCGCGTACACGCGTTTATGTTGTGTGTGCACATAACACACATACGTGTACCGATTCATTTACATGCACTTTGGGGACAGCCGATAAAACGTTTTAATTCAATCGGCTGCCTCTTTATTGCGCGAATTTCAGTCTCTTTAAAAATTTTTTATGCAACATTTTCTATCGATAGAATTTCTTTGAATTTTCATTACACTAAGAGAATAGCTCGCGCAATTTTAAGAGGTTTTCACCATGTAGAAGTCGAGATATTTATTTATTTATAAAAAACACTATTTTCAGGAGCTTCTCATTTTTTTACATTTTTGGAACAATCGCTATTTTTCTTTGCTATTCAGTTTTTCTTTTGCAAAATAAATAGATTTTTTTTTTTGATAGAATAAAATAGTGCAGGCCGTTGCATTCGAACGATGCAAACCTCAACGTCATTTTTTGTGACCGGGAAATGCTGCATATTTATCGTTGAAATTTTTCACGAATTTTCATCCGACAAGCAACGCTTTTGAAATTTTCTAATGATCTTAACGACGTTGTATGCTAAATTTTCTATCGATAGAATTCTTTTAAATTTGCAATTAAGAAAATAGCGATGTCCATGTACATGTCGAGATATTTATTTATAAAAATCACAATTTTCAAAAGTTTCTCATGAGAGCGTGTGTTAAAAGTTGCAATTTTCAAAATTAAATATTTCGATTTCTAAATGGTGAAGCCTCTTAAAACTTTGCATACACTTTTATGTAATATCGAAGAAGCTTTATTCAGTTTTTTAAAAAAATCGATCGTAAAATTTTTTCGAAAATTTGTTTATTACATAAAAAATAAAGAATACCTCGGAAAATCTTGGATTTAGAGTACGTTGTTCTTTAGTCAATTTGTAACAACTTTTTTCAATGAACTTGGGCTCGCGAACCATTTTGTATGTAAGAAAAACAGAAAACAAAAATTTAGATTTGACCGTCGCCATACAACGTCCTTAAACGTTTGATTCCCCGTACAAAATCGACGATAAACGAAATCCCAAATACCGAGAACATTTCGTCGATTCTCTTCATCGAGGCAGATGCACTTTTGACTGCTTTTTTCTTCATTTTTTTACCTTCCACGAGAGTAATTAGGTTTCATGGCAATGAAATAAAAAAAAACGTGCACACTTGGACCGAATACGTACTTATCGTTATGTGGATGTTTGTATTAAGCAGTACACGTTACAACAGAGTCATTAGTCTTGGCACATTGGCTCGTTTGTTTCGCTGCGAGCTTCCCTCGCTAATTGCAGGCTATATGTAACAAGAATATTAAGGAGTATCGCCGGAGAAGGGGGAGGAAACGAGACTTCCTTTCTCGTGGCAAAAAGTTTCTTATTCGTCCAGGCACTTGTGATCCCGCGACGTATAAATATCAACTAGATGCTAGATTTCTTTATAGCTGAATCCGTGTTTGCATCCACGCTGTATTAATGGCTCGATGCTTATCTATATATACTCGTGTATCTTTAGTACGTGCAAAAGAGGTTTCACGGAGTAAATGGCGAGCGAGCGAGCTCGGAATATACGGAACGTGCAGCAGCTGTTGCGCTGCTCCAAATGAACGATATACGAAAAAGCTTCCGTGGCTTGATACTCAAAACACAAACATGTGCAATTACACCTTCCAATCTATAGATATATATTTATACATTTATATACGTGGCTGTATCGATGAGTGTAACGTAAAGATTCTCATTTGCGAGTCCTCGTCAGAAAGCCGAGTCTTTAAGTGGTATTTATCGGGTAGCGAGTCGTGTCGAATGCTCCGGACCATTTTAGGCCGCGTGTAGATGCACTTCTCGTATAGGTCGGTTGACAAGGTAACGCGGATCGAGTCAACGATAACGAGAGAAATAAAGAGTCGAGAGAAAAAAAAGAAGAAACGAGCGAGGGGGAATCGTTGCGAGGAAAAGGAAGAGCGAGAGGGAAATCGTGTGCTGTGATCGTCTTCTTAATGATCAGCTGTGCGATCGTTCTCTGCAGCTCTATCTTGAGCGCAGTCGTCCTGACCCCCATATCCCGATGGAGGCTGAATAACTCGAGCACTTCCTTTGGCACCCTTATCTCTAGCAACGCCTCCGAAAGCTCTGAAGATTATCGTATATTTTCTGCGCGATCTCCAAGGTCGACTTGACGCCTGTAGAAAATCTTGGATCTGTCAAATATACACATGTATCCTTTGCCTTTATGTTTTTCCATTAAAACATTCGTCCGAATATCTGTTTATTATCTTTCTTTTGGTTTTTTTAATATTCTACGATTAACTCGGGCACGAGTTTCTCGCAATGTACAGCTCCGCGCGACCGTACAACCGAGATGCAATTCACGTTCGCCTTTCACGTTTGCTCGTATCTATACGCGACGTTAAAACCTGATGTTGCCCGCTGAGGACTCGCCTCTCCAGCCGCTATTTATTCCTCTCTCTCTCTCGCTTGCTCTCTTTTCGCTTGGCTCCTTGATAGCTCCGAGATCGCCACCACCATCACTGCCACTTGTTTATGGCCGCGTTTTACGCGACTATTCGCACCCGCGAGATCTCTCTCTCTCTCTCTCTCTCGTCATGCTTCGAAAGGGAGGAGGTAAAGTTGCTCGACTCCTTGCTCGAGATATAAACTCCATTCCTGCGATCGAGTCTTACCGATTTACCACGCAAATCTTTCTTTCCGAGAAAGCATTGATTATCATCACTTCCAACGAGTACAAAATCAAATTTTGTTGGGAAAGATCGATATTTCGTTCGATACGTTCGACCAAACGTTTTCTTTTTTTAATAATTCCAAAAATTGTCATATTGCAGCAAGATATAATGAAGAAAGTCTCTTCGGAAGCAAATTTTTGACGTTCCAATCGTAAATTTCATTAAAATTTTGAAATTATCAAAAAATAACAAAATATCGACGATTCGGACGTGAAAAATCAATCGACTCGACACAATCACCACAAAAATTCGACCGTCCGCTCTGACCCATTGACACCGAGTTATTATTCATAGACAGACACAAATATAAAAAAAAAAAATTTTATTTTGTTGATATACATAAATCGTATTTCGGCGGCGGTTTCGAGCCCAAGGGACTCTAGTCGTGTAGACACAGATGCGCCGGTGTTTGAGCTCAGAGCATTTGTCACGCGTGTCCTGCAACGTTGAAAAAGGTGAAAGGAACCGCGCGCGCGCGCGCGCGCGATCTCTCTCGCTTTTAACCTCTCCGCGCAGCTTCCCCTTATCCGCACACGAAAACTTGGCCCTTTCTTCCCTCATTTTACGTCTCCCTTCTCCTCGTCTATCGCTTTATGTACCGATGATGCCCTCTTTGCAACGAGGCCCAACCGAATAAATATTTACTCCTGCGGCCAGATTGATGGACCGTAATGTGGACTTAGGGATCGACCGGTACTTACTTATGTTCCCACACGACCTACCGCCGCTATATTCTTATGTTTTCCCTCCGCCTTATACACATTTATTATATACATACAACATATATGTATATCCTCGATGATTTTGTGCTTGTCTGTCGTCCTACGAACCTTCACGAGGTTCCGCATGTTCCGGCGAGTCTGCAGGAGTCGCATATACACATGTGCCTCTCTCTGTCTCAAGCGGAGCAAGCAATCGAGAGGTTTGTTCTGAAAATCTCTTGTTTTACCAACGAGATAAGTCGGAAGGTTATTTTCCACCCGTGCGCGAGCATTTATCTCACTGGAGTTCGACCTTTTTCCGACAATCTTTAAAATAAATAATACAGACGTGTATAAATAGGAATTTATTTGTTTCCTTGTGACCTGGACGTCGGACGCTCCGCTCGCGGGAGTTACTGGCCCGGAAAATGCCCCAAATGTCAATCGATACGTTTCGGAGCAACTGATTTTATTCCGCGAAAAAAAAAAAAACTGAAAATTCTTCATTTTTTTTCGCGAGGAATTAATTTTTTTTAATTCAACAATCAACGACGTTCATTCTTGTCCTCCAATCCCGAGACTCTTGAGGAGGTTTGTTAGACACAACAATGTTGCCATGTTAAAAGCATAGGGAATTTCGAAATTATTAAAATTTAATAAAAATTGGTGAACATATTTTTTAATATTAAAAATGAATGTACACTTTTTTTTTAAGATTTTTATTCTACATGGTTTTCGAGCAATTAAACACTAGAGTTTACTCAGATTTATACAGGAATATCTTTTGCATATTGTAAACTCCAATTATTCGACAACTGTGTAGACGAAAAATTTGAAAAAAATAGTGTCATCGTATTTGATGCTAAAGAATGTTATCACCAAATTTGATTAAATTCTTATCACATCGTCGTATGTAGCCAACCTCCTTAATCGCGCGCAGTTACTCTCAATGACAAGAGACAGACGAAGGGAGCAAGATGGACGAAGCGAGAGACGAATAGTTTAGCTGGAAGCTGATGATGTGCGCGGGGCTACTGTGTGTTGTGCGCGCGGCAACGTCGTGCGGATACAAAGTGTGCGCCGGGGTGAAATCGGAGTGCCGGAAGTGGCGTCGACGTGACTGTCAACACGCTACGAAGCCGACTCTGCATTATGCACGTTTACACACACAAACGTATTCGAGGCCCGTTGCTCTCTCAGGAATACCGCGGGAGAAGAGAGCGAGAGGCAAAGACGCACGAGCAGTGACGTCCTCTTGGAAAAGGAGAGAGAAAGATTCACCCAGGGCGGATCTGAGTCAGCGCGTACCTCTGAGCAAACTTGAGCACATTGCTCGCACCGTTTCTCGCACTCGCGAGAAGCCGCACGCTGACTCAGCTCCAACGTGTATTACAACCGTGCTGGCCACGATCAAACAGACTATGCGACTAATTTCGAGCCATTTTTTCAAACACACACCTTCGTTATGCATACGTATGTGCCAACGTGTACGTAGGAAACTCTATACACGTTGAAAAATATATTTTCACAGCAGCAAAGTCCAGCAAACTTGGCAATAAGCGAGCCATTCATAATTTTTCTCAACGTGTCGTTTCTCTCTCGATTTTTTTTTTTCGGTTCCTTTTTTTATCGGACAACTCCGTCAATGAAACGAGCCACTGTCGACGCGGAACGATAAACTCCGATTAACCGAAATAACACACTCTCTGCTCTTCGGAACAGACGAGCTAGTATTTCTCGCTGACTCGCCTCGTCCTCTTGTTCTCATCTTTCTGCTCCTTTTTATTTTCTTTTTCGCTCTGTTCCCTGACGTAAAGAGAAAAAGCCACGAATTCTCCACGTGCATTTGACTTCCTCGCGAGCTAATCCGTTGGATCCCGTTCATTAATCGCGTCCACCGAGTTTCATTTTTGTTCCTTCCATTTTTTCCTTTTCCCGCGCAAAAAAAAATTTTTTAAATCATTTTAAAAATTGATGCGATTGAGAGAAAAAAAATACGCTAATCAATCCAGTTGACAGAATATTTTTCAACCGTTTCGTGACAGTTATAAAAATATGGAAACAAAATAACTCTGTCTCGAAATATTCTCGTTATGCACGTCGAGACTATTTTTGGTGCACGAATTTTCAGAATGAAAGAAAGAGAGAGAGAGCACGAGGCTCATCTCGCAATTAGGATGAGTGACACGTCGGATTAGACTCTGCATATATATAGAGAAGCCTAAATTACTCTCTTCATAAATATAAATCTATAATTCGTTCAGAGCCTCGTGTTGACCAGTCTCAAAGTTTCAATTCCTCGGAAACGTCGACTAAAATAAAATAATATTTTTTCTAAAACGATTTTCGTCCCCGGCTCGTTAATAAATCGCGAAAAAATTCTCGGGCTCCATTAACCGGCAAAACGCCCGAATTTCTGGGACAGGAATACCTCGCTCTCGATAATATCGACAGTTTTCCTTAATTACTCAATAAATAATGAAAATATTGAATGTCAACATTGTCGATAAAACGTGAGGAAAGAATTATGAAATTCGTGTCAATAAGAAGAATAAAAAAATAAACTCAAGTCGCTCTATTCAACGACCGAAAAGTACGCGACAACTTTGTACGAGACAACTGCATGTCTCGAAAAAGTTGTATCGCGGTGGCAAGAATGCATGTGATTAGAATGGCGTTATTATCGTATAAACACTCGTGCGTTTTTACACGTACGTCTGTATCTATACCCCCAGAAGTATCCACGCATGGACACATGTGTTAACGTATTAATGTCATGGATATGGTTCTATATATATAGATTAGTCGAAACCGGCCCTGTCGCGTACGCGTGTAATAATAAGACACAAGGTGAGCTAGGCCTACATTGTAACAGTTGAATTTGCATTTGTGTCGTTGGCTTGTATGTTAACAAGTAAAAGGGCACGACCCGAGCGACATTTAAGATGCAAAGTAGTTTGGATTCGTGCCCGTTTGATTATTAACAAACGTTAGCAACATTGTGTACGTAAACACATGTTTATGGAAATTTGTGCGCATCCTATGTGGCGAGTGTGTTGCATATGGAAAAGTAAAAATAATCCTGAAGTTTTTATCGTTGGAAAACGACGAAAAATATTTTTTTTATTCATTGTTTTGATAATTATTGCGTTCGTTGCTATTTTTCTAGTAAATTCAGTTTTTAAATGGCAAAATAAAGACTGTCTTATTATCGTTGAAAAATTCTGCATTAAAATTTTGAGCTTTGCTATAAAAAATAATCAGTTTTCGTTGCATTCTAACGAAGCGAATTGCAAACATCGTTATTTTTTCATACTCAAGTTTTCATCGTTGGAAAAAAAAACGAAAAATAATTTTTTTTATTCATTATTTTGATAATTATTGCGAACGTTGCAATTTTTCTAGTAAATTCAGTTTTTAAATGGCAAAGAAGACTTTCCCATTATCGTTGACAAATTCTGCATGAAAATTTTGTGCTTTGATATAAAAAATAATCGGTTTTCGTTGCATTCAAACGAGGAGAACTCCAACATCGTTATTTTGTCATACCGAAGTTTTCATCGTTGGAAAAAAACGAGAAATATATTTTTTTTATTCATTATTTTGATAATTATTGCGAACGTTGCAATTTTTCTAGTAAATTCAGTTTTTAAATGGCAAAGAAGACTGTCCCATTATCCTTGACAAATTGTGCATGAAAATGTTGAGCTTTGATATAAAAAATAATAAGTTTTCGTTGAATTTCAACGATGAGAACTTGAAGATCGAAAGTATAAAAATGACTAAACGTGGGCCGGTGTGAGCGCGGTTATCGTTGCTACTCATACCTGTAAGTTCGGTGATCCTCTGTAGGAGAACTGTGACATGTTGTGTCGGCCACTGAGGGCCGCGATTGTCGCAAACCGCTACCCTATCATCTTGTCGCGTTGGTCTCATCCACAGTTAACTTTTGAACAATCACTTTATTAATTAAATCGTACAGAGGGTTGACACGTCAAATTTAGAGCTGGTATCCACGACGCAGGTCAAGGGCACGTTCACTCGTGGCGATGTTGTCGAGAACAGTTGCACATTCGTCGAAACAAGCCACGCGGTTTAATCCACTATTTTCCACTGTTTTATTAAAAAGAATTTTTCCTACTCCGATGTTTTTTTTATTGTCGAACAAGAAACGAGTGTGTTTCGTCGCTCTTTCCTGTTTCCTCGTTTCCTCGTAGTCCCCAAACTCACGGCACACCTGTGCAGCCCAAATTCTCGTTCTTAACGCCAGTTTCTATTATTATTTCGCCTTTGCTCATCGACTCATGGACGACTCTGATGATATTTATCAACGCGGAGGATCGTACCACTACGACCGGGAGCTCCGCACTCACAAACCACCAAACACGTTATTTTTTCAAACACAGATATCCGGTTCATTTCGCTCTCTCTCCCACTCTCCCTCGCACTCTTCCCTCTCTTTAATTTATTTTCCCTTTTCGACGATTCTTTCTTCGACACACACGCAAACACTCTCTTTTATTTCAGTTGGACTGGTGGTGCACTGTACGCGTTATCGTTGCATGTAACACAGAAGAGACCACGAGGCAAAAACGATATGACGCGTGGACATGCAGCGCGCTGTCTCGGCGTGGGTGGTGCACCCGCGCCCCCGTCAGCCCGCGCTACTCTCTCTCTCTCTCTCTCTCTCTCTCTCTCTCTCTCTCGACGAAGCGAGCGCGAACCAACTGGTTGTTGTAGTTGTTGTTGTTGCGCTAGTAGTTGCGTAGCACTAGTCGCGGTAGTACCGGCGTGTACTGAGGCGTGCCAGTGACGACGCGTTAGCGCGATTCGCACCGCGGGACGATAGAGCGCGCGGCCGCGATCAGGAGCCTCGACGAGACGCGTTTTTCAATTGGCCCCAAAGCCAAATATTCTCGCGATAATAACGTCCGCGTATTCCGCATAGTTTCGTCTTACGATCATCGCATACGGAGCCGATGATCGATTATCACTTTTATAGATCGCCGCGGATTTACATCTAAATCCCGATCTAACGTTTATCCAGATTTTCGCACATATACACACTCGCGCACCCCCGCGGTATATTTTTGCGGCACGCACTTTTGAAACCGTATTCCAATATACGCCGCCGCTAAACACTCTCCTTAACGGCCAGCCGATTTCTCACTATGCCTTTAACGACGGATGTCACAACACTTGCCACCTAGTAGTGTATACTACGCTCATCCGTTGCAGCCACTCGGTTAAGAGAGAGTGTATTTTGTATCCGAGAGAAGTTTAGGAACGTGCGAGCAATCTCTCTCTCTCTCTCTCGCTCTCCCACTCTCTCTCTCTCTCTCTCTCTCTCTCTCTCTCTCTCTCTCGCTCTCCCTCTCTTTCTCTCGCTCTCTCTCTCTCTCTCTCTCTCTCTCTCTCGCTCTCTCGCTCTCTCTCGGCCCCCTTTCCGTGTTCCCCCGCGCGCGCGTCACAACCCGGTAATCGTGTAATAGAGAAGCCCGCACGAGAGCGCACCAGCAGCGCTAGCAGCAGTAGCAACGACAGTAGTAGAGCGGCAGCGGCAGCAGCTCTCTCTCCCCGTTGATCCCCGATCGACGCGCCAGCTATGATCGGTCGCGACTATCCTCCGAATCGTCGCGTTTCTTTTCGCTCGAAATCCCGAGCGCGAACACCGCTGCTGCCGCCGTCGCCGCCGCACCGCGCGTGTAAGACGGAGATGCAGTATCGAAGCGTGGAGGGGGGGAGCGAGCGAGAGAGAGAGAGAGAGAGAGATCGAGGCGTGTACTTTGGCGGGACTCTGTTGGGGCACTCGGGGTCGGGCTTCCCGACGGGGCGTCCCGGGGGTAGAATCCAACGAGCGAGACAAACGCAGATTCCCCCCGCACCCGAGTTCTCCCGCCAGAGAGAAAGAGGACCGCGCGCCTTCCTTCCTTCACCCAACAACACGGGGTTGGGGCGGAGAGAGAGAGAGGACAGCCCAACCAGCTCGAGGGAGGGAGAACGAGAGAGAGAGAGAGATATTCGCACCGCACAACACATACCGAGCAGAGAAACGGTGAAAACCGATGCGATCGCGGGAGGGGGTGCGCTCCGCACACCAACGAGCCGTACACGCTCGAGAGTCACACTCGCGCTCTCGCTCTTTCGCTTTGCTTTGTCCCCCGTGTCCGCGCGTATGTGTTATTTCGAGAGGAGCGGAACCCCCTCTCGCCCTCCTCCCCGACCCCCTGACAAGGACAGAACAAGAGAAAGTGGCGCGCTGTGGCCGCGGATGAGGACGCGACGAGGGAGAAGAGAATTACTCGAACGAGCGCGAGTGAGCCAGTTCAGATAAGACGGAGAGGCACGAGTGAGAGGACAGCGACGAGCACACACCGCCGCTTGTCTTCCTTTACCTTTTTTTTCCTCTTCTTCTCTCATTTATTTATTTTTCTCCTCATCTCCTCCTCCTCCTCCTCCTCCTCCTCCTTCTTGCTTCTCCCTCGCATAGCTCCTCCCGACAGCTACCCCGCGTATCCTCCTGTTTCGCTATACCCAAGAAATAATACTACTGCAACTCTCAGCCCCCTCATCTTCCCCAGCACCTTTCCCTACAGCTACACCGTAAAACGTACGCCGGCCAAGAGTGATGACCGCGTATGTATTCGCACCTCCCCGCCTGCCTCTCCTCCTCCGCGCGATCTCTGTCTCCTTTCACAGAGCCCGAATCTTACCGCGCGCGACGCCCTGCCAGAGAAGACGTTGACGAGCCTTTCGCGGACTTGACCTTTCTCTTGGAACCTTCTGCTCAGGTGAAAAATCTCTACACCGAACATTTATGCAGGCATGTTTCCGGTAAAGAGTTTATTGTAACGATCCTCGGACACTCGTCCTTTAGTCTTTTTCGATTTCTCAACGAGCTACGGGATCAAATATAAAATTGTGTGACGCGCGGGCACTCAAGAATAAGCAGCAGTGTAATCACTCTTACGATTGCTTCAACGTTTCTTCGCCACGTATCAAAGATTTCTCGTGCTCTGCAGAAAGCCTAAGGTCGCGCGCGATGGCACGATGACAAGCACGTTCGAATCGAGTCGATGCAGAGAACCATATACGCGCGCGGAGGTATCATGCGATGGTGAGGAGCAGGAATAAGGTATGGAGTAATCACACCACCCCGGTGGACATTGTCACTGCCGGAGTACTTTTTACTTGCTGCTCCGGCCATTCGTCCAAGTGCGCGGGCTTGGAAGAGAGAATACAGAGGCTCGAGTTGTTGAACGTTGCAAGTGCATGGGACGGATATGCATGTGTGAGTCGGTGTGTAGCGTCGCGTACGTGCCCGGTGATTTTTGCGAGATGGTTTGCCCCGTGGGTGGATCCAGAAGAGGCGGCACGCCGTCGTACTTGCTCGATGCGATTGCTGCGTGGAGGGGCCCCGAAGGGGAAAAAGACCAGGTGCCCCCGCACACCTAGATGCAATGTTCGGCCATCTCGCTTCCTCCTGCTTTTCCCCTCTGCATCATATTTTTTTTTTTCTCCTCGTATTCGTGTGCGTCCATGAGCGCGTATCTCGCTTTTGAATCGGACCTCGTAGATCGTGTGGCCCGAGCAGCAGGACGAGCATGCACTGCTGCATGCCCTCGCGGTGGTTAGCGTTGGCAAACGCGACAATAAAATATGGTGAGCGCGACACAACTCGACTCCCTCCTTCTCTCCTTTGCCCTAGGATCCTATGGGCTCACTTATCCTCTTCCTCTAGCCTAGGGAATCGACTCCCAACTCCTTCGTGTCCCACGGGCTGTTGTATAACCCAGGGATCTGTCCTCCTCTCCCACGGGCTCGTTCTCCTCTCTCTCTCGCTCGCTCTCTCCTTCCAACTTGTGTCGAATCAGCTATACCGCTTGCTCTACCCCTTTCAACAGACACATATACACGCGCCCGCGCAAAAACATACACCCCACTGTTCTCACTTTCTTCCCTCTTCGTTCTCACTCGCCCTGCAAATGGTGGGGAGAGCCTCTCGCGAGTCTTTTTCGCTCTCCGTCTCTCCCTGGAATAGTTTTTTTTTTTTTTTTCTGAGGAGGAGGCAGCACGCTGCAACCTCTCGCTCTCTACATTCGAGTACAACCCCCAACCGACGACCAGGACGACGACGGCAACTCAACCAAACAGCGTTCGCGAGCTACACGACAATTTTAGTTCGATAGATCCCAAAGTTTAGTCTCGCTGTGCGGCGCTGCTTACTTGACGCTGCTGACTTCTTCTGCCGGTAGTTTGTTCAATATTCCGTATACCATCCATAGAGACATCCCTCCTTCGAGGAGGAACACTACGTGCTATATATATTGCTTCTATCGCGATCTTCCGCTTCCCCTTCGCCCCCATCATCTCTTTTGCTTTCTTTCGTCTTTCCTTGCACCTACACAACATCCTACCGATCGAAACACCCTTCCTGATGCCTCGTCCATCGACACATCCTTCCGTTTCTCTCGCTATATCATTTCCCACTTATTCTTGTCCTCCTCCTCCTCCTTATTCTTCCGTCTCGCTACATTTTATCGCTCAGAGCCTCCCACCCGCAACCCTGCCACACATATTCTTAGCTGTTTCTTTGCCTTGGCTTCTCTCGCTGCCTCCGGGAGACCTCTTCGATTTTTACCCCCAGGAGCAGTGTCTCCTTGACGCAGCATTCCGATTTTGTTGTCGAGAATGTTACTTTGTGTATGTTCACCTCGATTTTGTGACTTTTTCCATACTTTACGAGTCTCCTGAGCGTTGCTCCGTTTTCTTTGGCTCTCGACCCACGAGCTGCTTCCTCGTCTTCAGGGACGATTGATTCTGCGTTATAATTTCATGCTCGCGTTTAAACCGCGATACACAGCCGCGCACGTGCCCAAAGTACATTTGTGCATACGAAGCCACTCGGTTGTTAGATTACGCGGAAAGGGAGAAAGATTTGCTCGAGGTTCGCGAGCAGCTCGTGCAACACGATCGCGCGCGGGGAGTGGGGAGCTCTTTGAAGGAGAAGAGCAGAGATGGAGGCGTCCGAGGAGGAGAAGAATAAGTGGGGAAAAGGTTGGTGTGTAAATCGTTCAGCCGAACGACATCCCTTCCCCAATTCTTTCGCATTTTCTCCCACCTCAACGAGCCCCAGCTCGCAACAGCTTTTTTCCCCTCTTTTGTGGGCGCGGACGATTCTCGCTCCGCCTCCTCGCTCCTCACCACTACACCAATGTTTTCGCGCTCCTACTCTCTCTCTCTCTCTCTCTCTGCCCTTCGCCAACGTGCCGCACATAACCTCAACAACCAGCCGATCCTGGTGCGGAGTCGCGAAAGCTTCGCGAGTGCGAGAGTCCGCAACAGCAGACTACGTCGCACACAACCCTTCGTACTCGCGTACGCTCGTCGGTAGTCTCTCGCGGTGGATCTCTTCGCATATTATTTCTGTGCCTGATCTACGTGTACACTCCATACCGCACCCTCGTGTTATCATTTTTCCTTTCATATCGCTCTTGCGAAAGCTTCATTTCCGCGTCTATATATTTCTATGTCTCTCGCGGCCTCTCGCCGCCCCGCACACACGCTTCTTTCCTGTAAAGCTTCTGCTCCGCAAACGTACGGAGCTTTGCTGCGACGCCGTCGTAACGCATTACCGAGCAAGCGAGGGGGAGGGGGGAAACCGCACGTAGCACACATCGGAGCATATATACTCAGATGTGAAACATTAGTGTACCGTTTGTTAACACCGCGGTATACACAGCGCGCGCACTGTCCCATGTCCCAACCCTGCGCGCTCCCTGACCCTGCCGCAGATTCTTCGATCTTCTCTCTCTCTCTCTCTCTCTCTCTCTCTCATAATCCCCCTGCTCGCCTCTCCCTTCGTATCATCGACGAATCTGCTCGCACACTGGAAATGAAATTTTGTTAAAAATCGTCGATATTTTTTTGAACACGGTAAACTAAATATTTTTTGATAATTTCAAAATTTTCGTTTTTTTTCGCAGTATATTTGATTTCTAACGGAATTGTCAGCCAAATTTACGAGTGGAAAGACAAAAATTTGCTTCCGAAGAGACTTTCTAGAATATTTATTGCTGCAATGACACAATTTTTGGGATTATTCAAAAAAAATTTTGTTTTCTGTGCAGAACCTACGGATGATGCGTCAACGACATGCATTTCCTTATCCGCGTCCTCCCCACCACCCTTTGACCTTGTACTCGCTTCGAGACTACACACACGACCTTCAACATATATTACGCTCGTCCAAAGTGCGCGCAATGTGTCCCCGAAATGTGCGCACGACCGCCAAACATCCCCGCAGTGAGTAAGACTCTCGCGACGTCCTTTCGATCACCCCAAACTTCTGGAGACTCTCCTTTTTACTTTATTTTTCTTTCCCACTTTTTCAACATCGTCCCAGAGACATTTTTCCATCTGTTGAGCGTTTTTTTTTCTCTCCGACGAGACTCTCTCCCTCTGGGAAAATGTACGAAGTGAATTACACACTCGAAACTCGCACGTATGTATTTTTATTACGATTACAATCTTTCGAGCTGCTGCTATGCTGACCCCACGCAGCATTCCCCATCGCGCAAGAATGAGAGCTTGCATATATTGCTTTACATGTCTCGCTCTCGCCGTGCAACCACTTATTTATCTCTTTTCTCTTCTCGTCACGTTGCAAAAAGAGAAAGAAAGAGGTTTATACGAACCGCGCACGGTTCGCCCATATTCCACCCTGCGTACTTGTTCGAGTTATAGATCTCATAAAAACATTCCAACGAGCTCTATTCTGGAAAAGCCTCGATCCTATAAAAACTCCAGTCAGCAGACGCGCCTCTCGCTTCTTCTTCTTCTTCATATTTACGCGGTCGGACATTTATACACGCACACACATTGACTGCACTGGAAATGAAATATTGTTAAAAATCGTCGATATTTTGTTGAACACGATAAACTAAATATTTTTGGATAATTTCAAAATTTTCGTTATTTTGGCAGTATATTTGGTTTCCAACGGAATCGTCAGCAAAATTTACTAAATTCTAATTCTAATTCGAAAATTTTCCGAAACTTTCCGCAAGGACTTTTAATTTTCTTATATTTTTTTCCAAGTCGCTGGTTAATTCGAGAGAGCCGGACGTAGAGAAAGATTTTCGTGAAGAGGGAACGAGGAAAAGTGGGGATTCGCGAGTTTCTCGTTCCGAAGGGGTGGAACGAAACATCCCCACTTGAGATTACGTCCCTCCCTCGTTGGTTCGACTGCACGCGTCCGTGTGTTTCTGTACGCGCGAGGGATATAAAGCGAGCCATCAGTGTGAGCACACAAGCAAGCGCAGCAGGAGGAAAAGTTCGAGGCCGTCGGCCCCTCACACACGGTGAGCTTATTCCCTGAGGGATGGAAAAGTGTCTTCTCAACTCACCCCCGCGCGATCCCCAGCAGCAGCAGCAGCAGCAGCAACGTCTGCTTTAATACACTCGCGTTGTTGCTCGCTTGTTCCTACTTTTTGTATCTACAGCTTTTTCCCTTCATTCCCTCTCGCCCTTTCTCTCTCCCTCTCTCTCTCTTTCTCCTCCCGCGCTTCCTCGTAGCGGAAACAAGAAGAAAAAACGTCCTTTGAATTGAACCTCTCGGATGAAGAACTTTAGTGCATGTAGTCATTCGGTTTATCATCCGCGAGATACCATTTTGTACAATTAACGAGGCTGTTCAGACACTTATCTTTTTTATACTGAAAAAAAAAAAAAAAAAAAAAAAACGACATCGATCGCGACTAAAATTTCTACGTAATCTCAAAACCACTTGGACGAGATAAATTCTTGGGAATGGTTGCGTGTAACAGACTGTGTTATTCCACTAAATCGATACACAAGCATCCAGGGTATAATTGACAGAAGAGAAATGGGCAGTTATTAGCCCTCTGAAGACTAGACTACGATTATAGCGCACCTCCGTAGCCACACATGGGTCTGGGGCGTCCTACCGTTTTTTCCTGTACTTGGACTCGTTTAAAAAATCTGAAAAAATTCAGGAAAGTAGTTTTGGATCTGTAGAAAGAGAAACTGCACTGGGTGATGGATAAAAATTCTTTTTTATTATTTTTATTCAATGGTAATCGATACGAAAAACCAGAAATTCATGCCATTCGCTGAATGGGCACCCCAGACCCATGTGTGTCTACTGAGGGTTATTATTATTATTATTATTAGGAAAAAATGATAAATAATTGTTTATTAACCCTTCGAGTGCACAGCTCCTATGCACACTGGGTCAATTTGACCCAAGGTGTTTTTTAAATCGTTGTATTCCGGTAAATATGGATTTTTTGTTTTGTTTTTTGTAGAGACGTTTTTTGTAGTAAATTGTCCATATTTTATGGCCCTGAATTTATTTTTTGAGGAAAACGAATACGAGAAAGAAAGAAAACGATTGATGGATAAAAATTCTTTTTTATTATTGTTCTCTAACGACAATCGATACGAAATACGAGAAATTCACGCTATTCTTTGAACGAGCACCCCCGACCCATGTGTGTTTATGGAAATTACAGTTTTCCATAAGAGATTCTTGAAAAATGAAAATGATACAATGCAATTTGACTTTTTGCCATCTCGACACGATCGTTCGACTCGCCACGAGAGACGCGCGTCGCCTCGTGCGGCAGGCTTACAGGTAGTTCATATCTCACATCCTTCATTCTCGCTTCTACAGATATATATACCGAGAGTGCGGAAAATCGGAGCTTGGGATATGCTCGCCCTGCTCTCCAAAGGGGAGGCTTCTCGCTCCATAAATCAAGCCTAATATGCTCTCCTCGACTGCTCTTGCAAATATACACACTCGCTTCACATGTTTGTGTGTTGTTCCTGTTACTACACGAGAATATATCCATGTGTTTGGTCGCATAGAGCTACTTATAAGCGAACGGGGATGCCGGGCACGAAGTGCCTAAGAAGCTGGGCGGTTGGGCTTGCGCGGCTCAACACTCTTAGGTGATTAATATCCTGCCGGATTGATAGACGCGCTGCTCCTTGTTTCCACCTTTTGTCTCGCTCCTGCGATGCCTCCCAGGCTCCTCGGAACTCTCCTTCCTTCCTCTCATCAATTATCTCGGAATTGAGAGGAGCCCAGATTCGACACCATTAAGCAGATTTGTCATTAAGCACGTTCAAACGATTCTTTTTCTTTCAATTTATTTCGCTAATTAATTAATTAATTAAAATGCCATTTTTCGATCTTTGGCGGTTCGTCCCTAAAGCTCGGAAACTCTACCATCATTTTTATTGTTTTTTTTAACATCTTCCTGTTGGATTTTCGATTATTAAGAATACTCGGAGGTGGATGAGCGCGTTTCTTGTGATCGCAGGGCTCTGCGATCCGCAATCCCGCCGGACGTGTGCTCGACTAATACAACCTCCTCCCCGCCCCCTCCCCCTCCACTCAGCTCTCCGTTATCTGTCCTCTCGGCCTCGCTTGCCCGGCAGAGTTCTCGAAACGTGTATTTGCCGCAAATCAAACACGATTTGTTGCGATACGAGATTATCTTCAAAGAGTTCCGGCCGCGCGACCCGACGTTAACACACATCGCCGCGATCTGTCAAACCGAAACTCGAAGAAAATAAAAAAAAGCTCCGCGCGCCAGATATGAAGAGATATGCGAACGGTTTTTTTTACCTCGAATTTCTTTCTCTTTTTTCTTCTCTTTTCCGCTACAGATATCGAACTTGTCTTATTTGTTGATCGCGCCAGATTTTTTATACACGCGCTCGAGTGCATTCGGACAATTTGACGTTTTTATTTACACGCGGCCAATCAATTTTTCCGATCGCTTTCGCTCATCTCCGTTTATCTCCGCGGTTTTCATGAATAAAACATTTTTCTGACGGTTTCGCGCGAGGATATATTTTCAACGGAATAGCACCGCGTGCTAATTATTTTTGGGCACCTTCGCGATCGACGCGCGCGGCGACCTGCTCTTCCCAAAGCGAGTGTGTCTCGTTTTTGATCTTTGGAAAATAACAAAAATGGCGGCAAATCAAAAGAAAAAGAGAAACAGCGCGCTCGTTTCCTTTGAGATTATTTTACAGATCTCGTCGGAGATAGAGCAACGACTCGCATAGATGGATAGATAAAGGGAATCGTTGGAAGGAGAGGGCGAGAGCTATCGCGCCGCGCGCACGCGGTCACCGAATAAAGCGAGCAAGAGAGAGAGAGAGAGAATTTTTTTCAACCGCGCCCGATCAAGCGTCGCGCTCTCATACGCGCCGCTCTTCATTAATTAAGCCAAGCGTGAGAGATTTCCTGAAAACATCCACCGAAAGATACACACGAGGGAGAAACGAATGACGCGCGTGTCTTTCGATCGAATGAAGCTGAGAAAGGCGCGCACCACGGCCGCACCATCCAAAAACAACGCGCGCTCGACTTGTCCCTCCTTAAGCTCTTTGTCAATGCCGCTCTACGTGTCCATTTTAATCATTAAGGACGTTGTACGGCCACGGTCAAATCTAAATTTTTTTTTTCACTTTTTCTTACATACAAAATGGTTCGCGAGCCCAAGTTCATTGAAAAAATTTTTGTTACAAATTGACTAAAGAATAACATACTCTAAATCAAAGATTGTTCGAGGAAATCTGTATTTTTTATATAATAAACAAAATTTCGAAAATATTTTACGAGCGATTTTTTTGAAAAACTAAATAAAGCTTCTTCGATGTTACATAAAAGTGTATGCAAAGTTTTAAGAGGCTTCACCATTTAGATATCGAAATATTTAATGTTGAAAATTGCAACTTTTAATACACGCTCTTATGAGAAACTACTGAAAATTTCGATTTTTATAAACCTGTTGAAATTGCGCGAGCTATTAGAACATCACTGTTCTCTTTGTGTGGTGCAAATTTAAAGGGATTGTAACGATAGAAAATTTTGCATACAACGTCCTCAAAGACGTGGGGCAAAAATTAAAAAAAAAAAACGAAAAAGAGTGGAGCCCAAATTTTTGAGGAATCGTGTGACTCGTCATTCAGCCAATTTACCAAAAAATGAAGAAACAAATTGTCCGAAAAAAAAGTCTCATCAAATTTTTGATCGAATTTATTTCTCTGACTCGTCGCAAGGTAATTAAAAGCAATTATATAGATCGGTATCCTGCAAGTGGCCGTGGTCGAGTTTGGTGGACGTTGCATCGGGAGCTTGCAAAGTGGCCGTTGGGCGATCGCGTCAACAATAATTTGCGAGTTCCTTTTCGCTCGACTTGTTATTCTCTCTCGATCCTCGCTCGTTATATTTTT
The DNA here is from genome assembly GCA_963921915.1 of Hyposoter dolosus. Lineage (NCBI taxonomy): Eukaryota > Metazoa > Arthropoda > Insecta > Hymenoptera > Ichneumonidae > Hyposoter > Hyposoter dolosus. Next base: position 12,100,170 of record OY998138.1, read on the forward strand.
TTTGTTGCATCCTGGCGCCGTCAGCCAATATTCGAGGCGGGTCCACGTCGAGTCGGGATCTTTCCGCACACCTTGAGACGGCGACCAATCCAAGGCGATGATGTTGGGCTCCAGAGCAGCCTCCGTTCTCGATACACGCGGGGGAAAATGCCTCTGCCTCTCCTTTCTCCATGGAATATCATGCCCCAGGCTCCTTTACCTGTGGCATTTTTTTTCTTCGACACACCAATCTCATTTGTATCCCACCTCCAGATTTGCCCGCAAGCCAAACAGACTCCATTCTTAATATTACCTTCTCGATACAAAGTGGCGTTGCCTCAATCATTCGGTAACGCCCCCTTCACCAATACCAAATCCGCAGCACGTGTGTGCATATGTAAATATCGATATACAAACGAATTGTACGAGTTGCTGCATCATTATTTCTGTGCACGTGATCATTAGAGGGCTGGCGAGTCGTCCCCACCGAGCCAGGCAGATCGCCAAAGAGGATGATCTTCCTCGGCGTATAAAACGCCTTCTCCTCCATTTGTCAGGTGTGTCTTTGTGTCTGTGCGAAGAGATTGAGTCCGAGAGAGAGAGAGAGAAATGTGCAGCAAAAGCAATAGAGACTCTCGTTGTTGTTCTTTGGCTTCTTTTCTTATTTGGTCTCGTCCCCGGCCGTGTATCCTCGCCTCTTCGCTCCACCTCGACTCTCCTCGTCCAGCCCCTTGTGCGCTTCCCTCTTTTCTCTCGCGCGGCATTGCCACTCTGTTTTAATTTAACCAAATGCATCACCGGCTCGTGCTGCCATCTATACCCAAGAAATTCACTCTTCCATCCCTTTTCTCCATTAATTCCTTTCCTTTCATTTATTTTTTCTTTCTTTTTTATTTTTGTCACGCAATTCTTTCAGTTTTCATTCGTCAATGATGTGTCGCTCACGTTACGTAATCGTATTCGTCGCTCTAATGAACCTCTCGCTCCAACCCCAAGTTGCCACATGTTAACCTTCGCTGACCAAGCCAGATCGATAATTCCTCGTAACGAGCCTGCTCCTCCTCCTCCTCTCCAGCTTTATACACTGACACACATAACAACCTCTATATACATATATGTCAATTCCATTTGTACATCACAGCAAGACTTGACAAAAGATAGCACCGAATACAACATTCACCAGCCCCCTACTCACCCTCCTTCCTGCCTTACTTCCTCGAGCAGTAGTTACGGACTGTACCAGTCAGACCAGCCACCGCAACGACCGTCTCTAATCCCACTAACGAACCTGACACGTACCATCCCGAGAACGCTAACACCACGTCTCTTCGCTAACCAGTCTCTTCTCCAACAATTGTCCTTTGCAGCTCCTTTTCCTTATAATCTTGTCTGACGAATTCCCTGCTTCTCCAGCATCCGATTTTCTCGGCTTTTCTCTACGATTGCTTCATCCGACTGTCTCCTTTCTAATTTTTCATCTTTTTCTCCTTCGTCTCATCATTTTCAATCTCTCTACGAACTGTCGTCTTATGGCAACTAATCGATTTTTTAATGCGTCAGCTACTTTTCTTTTTTTTTTTATCCAATGACGAAATTTTTGTCGCGATGATTTTGTGATCAGACATAAAATTTCTTCTTTTTCTAGATATTCCGGAATCACGAATTTCTAATGTTGTTGCGATTTGTCAGGGTGAGTGGAAAATAATATTTCATTATTTTGGCAATTGTGCATGTTTATGGTTCCCTTTGCCTTGGATGTACGTTTTTTATTATGCTTGCTCGTCGTAAATCTGACTTTTATGCTCCGACCAAAAGTGACACGAGTCTCAGTGGATCTGCTGGCAATCTTCGCGACTGGATAGACGCGAAAGTTTACTCCGCGCACCGATCCTGGCAAAAACTTATACGAGCAAGTATTTTGTCCTTTTGTTTTTTATTTGTTTATATAGAACAATGTGTGCTTCCGAACGATGTACCGCTTTTGAGAAACTCCCGAGTATCTACAGTTTGCATGAACTACTGCACTCAAAGTTTTGCCAGCGAGCGAGGGGCGCCGCCAGTTTTCTTGTTCTCCGTTTGCGGATGTACGATCTTTCTCGTACTCGACCGTAAATCTCTCTCTCTCTCTCTCTCTCTCTCTGAGCTCCTGAAATTTTATACGGCACACAAGTGCGCGTATAATATACAAATGAATATAAACGCGTACACTCTACATTGTATATTTGTCTGCATCCATAAACGCAACGTCGAGATCGAGGCTTCGCATCGTTTTTTTTTCACAAATAAATAAAAAAATTTTAAAAATCTACTCGATCAAAACGTTTGTACGTTTCTGTAAATTCCTGTGAATTTCGATGCCAAAACGTTCAGCTTTTTTTCGAACTTTTTTTTACTGTCTTGACGATTTTTTTTCGATTTTTGGTGGAATTTCGAGTTTTCGTGTAAAAACTAAACCCTTTCGAATTGACGGGGAATATAATGTTAAAAAATGGGAAATGATTTTGTATGCCAAATGTCTGCACACTGTTCAGATTCCTTTTCGGTGGAATATTCGGTTGAATTTGCCTCGGTCTTTCTAGATTTTCCGTGGCTCTCGAATCCGCTTCGCCCTTATACTCGCGTCTCTCGTCTTAATACGAGCAAACTGTTAAACTTTTCCTTGAAGCAAAGTACACAAAGTGTGCGCGCCAGAAGGCCACGCCGCATCGTGGTAAAGTTAAATAACCAAAAGTTGGCCCCTGCCGTCTCTCGCGTTCGTGACGTCTTCGTCTATTATGTAACTTTCTTGTATCCGCTCCCTCTAGTCTCTTTGCGATGTATACGTCTCTGTGTGTGTTAGGGAGGCTTAGGGTGTAACTATTTCGTTCCTAACTTTGATACTCTTCGGCGAATAACGAAACTCAAAATCGAAGAAAAATAAGAAAAGTAAAAAACAATTCAATTTATTAATTTTTATTTTTTTTTAAATCGAAATTAAATTTAATAAATTAAAAAAAAATAAAGAATTTATTTAAATTCAAATTTAAATTTAAACTTGATTAAATATGATTTAATTTATTAATTTTTATTTTATTTTTTTAATTTCTTTCTCAATTAAAATTTAATTTGAATAATTGAGAAATATTTTGGTTATTTATGTTTTTTGCTTTGGTTGAAAATTTGTACATTTTTTTCGTCGATTGAACAAAGAGACTCGTTCGGGGTGAGAGGGTTAGCGAAGTAGAGAGAAGGAACAATACAGGGTCAACATAAAGACAACGGATTGGAGCGTGTTCTGGAGGATCTCGAGCGGGCATGTTTTCGCCGGCTTATGAATTTATCGTTGGCCATTCGTTAGACATTAAGGGTGTGAGGGAGAAAGCCCAGAGAGGGAGAGTTTCTCGAGCAGAGAGGACGCTCTTGTCTGCTTGCTTGGCGGGCCAGCTTGTGTAGGAGTTTCTGCCATGGGAGGAAAAAGCATAATAGGAACTCTCCCTGCGGGACTCTGGACTCTTCCTTCCCGTTCTATCACTGTCCACCACTCTCTATCACTATTCCTATCACCAATAAATATTCCCATTTTATTTGAGTTTCTCAAAAAAAAAAAAAAAAAAAAACCTCGTCCTCAACAATAAACGTGCCAAGATTATTATTTAATTAAATAAAATTCAATTGAGCGAAGACCCAAAGAAAAATATTCAATCAATTTTAATCGAAAGTTTTCTAAAAAAAAAAAAATTTCAACCATGTGCATTTTACACCAATACGATTTTTACATTTATTTATATTTTGTTGTTTAGTTTTTATAGAGAAAGGGAGAGGGAGAAGCGAGAAAGGGCGAGGAGGAGAATTATAGTTAAGAAAGGCTCTCAGCGCGTGCGTGCATGCTGGGATTTGAATAATGGAAACAATGATAGGTATGTGACACGAGGCCATTCTTATCCGCGGCGGCGCGCTCTCTATATATGTATATCGAAGGAATACAGGCGCATCTTTCGAGTTATAGCCTTGCGGGCAAGGTAAATAATATATTAATATAAGATACGAGAGTGCGCGAATATATACAGATATAAGTTGGTCATAAGAAAGGTAGAGAGTGCACCGGAGGAGGTAATGGATGTTCAGTTTGCCTCGAAGTGACGGCTCGGCGCTGTTGCGTGGCCATTCGTGTGTTTAAATTCCACGTTTATATGTTTGAGAGCTCGCGGGGCCCCCCGCCGCGGTCCATGCCCGCTGTCACCACCCCCCGCCAAGACAATTCCGTCTCTCTCTCTCTGGTTCATGCTTTCGTCTGTTTGGTTTCATTGGAACACGCGCGTCTCTGTGCTATCTCTTTATACGCTGAGAAACGTGCATGGCTGGACCAAACGAATGCATCGAGCGATCACGAAATCATTTTTTTTCATTAATTTTTCTCCCTTTTCGTTTTTTTTTCGGTAAATCTTCTCGAACGTACGCGCTCCAAAGTCCCGTTATCCGAGGAACGAGCCCGATAATCGTTTCGCTCGAAAATATAATCGTACAGCTTGAAATATTTTTTCTCCTCTTTCCAACGACTCCTAAATTATCAATCAATGAATTTCTCGTGTCACGAGAAGTCAATCTTTCCCCCCCAGAGTCCTCGAGCACCAGAGGAACGAGAGCGAGAGAGAAAACGAAGGAAAAAAAAAAAAACACGTTTTGCTATGAATGAACCGCTGTGTGTGAATGGACAATGGACAGAGGATACATAAATTGGTAGAGAGACGGGATCTCGTTAGAGTAGAGCCGTAAAAGAGTCTCGAAGACGTTAGAGCAGGATATCAGTTTTAAATAGTGTATATATATAGATATATATATATTTTGGGGTAATACCGATCTCGTGGCGTTGTGAGAAGGTCGTCGAGCACGTGTGTCCCCCAGCAAACGAGAGGAGAGAGGAGCAGAGCGAGGGAGAAAGGTACAGCATCTTGAAAAATAATTAGGGACAACAAGATGGATGTGCTTGTGGTCTTGGCAACCGCGAGAGAGAAAGAAAGAGAGAGAGAGAGAGAGAGAAAAGATCGATAGGATCGGCCCCTGAAAGAGGACTGAATGGAGGCCCCCATTGATGCTCGTCTCTCTACGCGAGCTGTTGTAAAAGCAGAGGAGAAAGAGAGAGAGAGAGAGAGAGCAGGAACGCGGTGGATCTCGAGAGGGGAATGTATGAGAGAACAGTCCAGTTGAGTCGAGGAGTACTATCAGCTTTTTCTCTCTCTCTCTCTCTCTTTCCTCTCTTTTTGGGCCTGTCCGGTGTGTGTTCCCTCACCTTCTCACGGACCCCTTAGCCTTCCTTTTGCCCCCTTTTGCCTTCCGAGAAAACAAGCGTCCTTTCCGGGACGAATTCCCGAGATAAAAAGGGACTGAATGAATCGGGGACATCCTTGACTGCTGCTCCGTGTGCCTGCTCGACGGAGCTATTCGAATAAATCGATAATAATCGATGCGTCGAGAAAACTCGAAAAAAATCGAATTTTCATTCATATCCTCCGATATAGCAAAAACATTGTTTCGACTCGTGTGCAATAAACTGCTGACGAAAATCCCTCGTCAAACACTCTCCTCCCGTTGTGTATATATATTTGCTTTTTTAAAAAAAAACGTGCCACTTCATTCATCTCGTTCTCTCTCGTGTATAAATGACAGGATCAATTCGACACACGTGCTCAATGTTTGCCACGTGCCATCCCAGGCTTTTCTCGATGTGTACGCCCGCTGTTAGCACTTGGACTTTTGTCCTGCATGCTCGCATGTGTGCTTACGTATACACACGTTATATCACTCATTCTGGCTTCTCGATACGTGGGCGGTTTAATCCCACGTATTATTATTCCTCATTGTATGTATGGATACATGTATATTTCGCTTTTTATACTCGGGAGAGTACACGCACCTGTGACTCTCGCAGAGAGCTAGCTACTCTGCATGCTTGATGCGTCTCTGTAATCAATATAGGAGTTCATGGGAGGCATATTCTTCGGAACAACCACACACTGGATCTTTATACACCTGAAGAATTCTTCTATTCTTAACCCTCCGTAGACACACATGGGTCTGGGGCGTCCTACCGTTTTTTACTGTACTCGGACGGGTTTAAAAAATCGGAAAAAATTCAGGAAAGTCGTTTTGGATCTGTAGAAAGAGAGACTGCACTGGGTGATGGATAAAAATTCTTTTTTATTATTGTTTCTTAATGGTAATCGATACGAAAAACGAGAAATTCACGCTATTCCATGAATGGACACCCCAGACCCATGTGTGTCTACCGAGGGTTAATCTTAATTTAATTATTGGAAAAGCTTAAAAAATTTGATCGAAGCAGAGACTGTCGTGCGGCTCGATTTATTCAGACGCAGGATCAATTTTCATGCTTCCTTCAATATAAGGTCTAACGACCTCGCACTAATTACAATTAAACGCGGATACGTGACGCGAGAGGCATTTCTCCCGTCCGAAAAACAGATCCTGTTTATCATTATACAATCTATATATATATAGTGCTCACAGCTTGTAAGGAGATTGCAAACGATCCCAATAAAATGTCAAAGATCGCGACGGAAGTGAGTTACAGTCGCGATCATCTCGCGAGCGCGTGATCATTCGCATAGAATTTGTTTGAGGACGTATAAAGAGGCACGTTAAAAGGTGCGGTTTTGCGGCGCGGTGGTCGTCTGTAGTATCGAGTACGCGGCAAGAAAACTCTCGTCCCCCGCAGGCAGGCCAATAAAATTGGTTTTAATTTAATTACTCGGCGGCGGGGACCGCGCGGCGGAGAGACAACCCGCGCGCGAGCCTTATCGTCCTCGGAGATCTCACGAGCTTTATCCTCGCTTGCCATCTTTCTGATATCCCCCCCCCCCTCCCTCTCTCTCTCTCTCTCTCTCTCTCTCTCTCTCTCTCAAGCGCGGGAAAAACACGCTCGAAGAATTTCATGGCATCCTGTCTTTCTCAAATATAAGCATCCAATCTGCTGCGGCCACTCTCTCCGCCCCTCCGTCCGTCGTTTTATATTTATTTATATATTAGAGACGCATGACGTATTCGAAGGATTAGGAAATACCATTAAGATGATGACGCGAAAGACACTTGCCAGCGAGAGAGATTAAATCGCAATGACACTCTCTTCGGCAAAGAACAAAGATGCCAAAGATTTAGGACTTTCAAACACCGCCGAACGAGCATTTTTCCGACGTAATTTAAACGCGATTTTTCGTTCTCAAATTCTTAATTGAGTCGAGAAATTCAAATTACTCTGTTTTTTTGCCGATTTTCTTGCCGATTTTTTAGCGATTTTTTTAGTGACTCGTTGGCGCTCGTAAACTCGGATATTTCGAGAGGTTTTAGAATCGAAAAAAAACGGAAATAACAATATAGAGATTTGGGAGAAAGGAGAGATCGATCGTATAAAAAAATAAGCGAGCGAGGGAGAGCGAGTCTCGTAAAGCGCTAAATAATCGCGTTGGGACAAAAACCGGCAATAAAATGTGTCGCCACGTCCTCTCCCGGTGGTGGCGGTAACGAGGCGAATGGGCCAAAAGCAACAGCGGCTAAAACGACACGACGAACCAAAGAGAAAGAGAGAGAGAGAGAGAGAATGAAAGAAAAAATGAAAGAGAGAAAGAAAAGTGCCGATGTTGGCGGCCCATGGACCACCCAAAAAGAGGCCGTCATCGTGGCCACCTGAGGTCACTCTCCGCTCTACTCATTATGCATCTCCGATCTCAACTCCCTCTCTTTCTCTCTCCTGGCAGTGTTAATCTCTCGCTAAAGCGTTTATTTAATTAAACCCTCGTACGAGCATAATCGCTTGCACCGATTTTCTCTCTCTCTCTCTCTCTCTTCTCCTCTCAATCCCTTTGCTGCCTTCTCTCAAGTCTCTTTGTTTCTTTTGTCACGCGAACGAGTTCCGAAGGTGTTACCATCCAATATCCTCCCATCTCATCTCCCGATTAGACTCCGAGAGACTCAACCAAGAAAAACAAACATAACGAGAGAAACAAAAAATCGACGGAAAAGAGAGACACAAGTTTCGACCGGTATTATAGACGCAGCATTATAATTTCTTTAATCGAATCCACCGCGCGATATGCCTGACGCCCAATGGCTCTGTAACGTCCAATAACTTCTCCTCTCGCTGATTATATTTCACTATACATATCTATATACACGTATACACATATATACAGAGCTGAGAGTATATAGTTACCGATTTTCCCATTGAGGGATATCGCTATCGAAAAGCGTGTTTACATTAATACCGCAGTGTTTTAGTACCGATCTCCAAGATCGTTAATCCCGCTCCCATTCATACCGCGATCTCCTCCGCAAAGCTCCTGTAAATTTAACGTGGATTCTCTACGCACTAAATCGCGAGATCGGTATTTATTCGATCGGTTGACAAATTGCGACAATTCACTCGCGCGAGTATCGACTCCTGGCCAGTGGGACAAATACCGATCTCGTTATTTTTAACCTTCGTCGATTAATTTTTAAATCGTCCAATTATGACGCTGTTGCCGATTTTTCTAAACTAATCTATACGTCGATCGGATTCTATGAAAAGCTCGTCGCTCTCGCCGCGATATATAACTTGTTGTTGCATCCTCGCGGTGCGCGCATCAACCGCCAACAAAAAAATCGGTTCTTTCGACTCCATGGAGTTTTACACGCGCGCACACTAACCTCAAGGTATTCGTGAACGTATACGCCGCTTTGCTACATGCAGGTCGATCCGGCCAAATGGTGTGTGCCTGCTAAGTATGGTACCCCCCTCCCCCTCTCCTCCTCCTTCTCAGCCCGTTGCGGGTGTCATCATTTATCTCGCACCGGAGATCGGGCTTGCCGATACCGCGGGACGTTTTAATGGCCGAACCATGTTGGAATTAACCAAAACAAAGACGAAGCATCAATTAGGCGACTTTTTCTTCGAGTTGCGTTCGTGGGCACCGTTCATGGCCTTCTATCCTTTTACACTCAAATATATATATGTATATACCTGATCGAGAGAGCAGAGAAAAAAGGAGAGAGTGAGAGAGAAGGAAAAGGACGCAGCAGCAGGTTAAATCCACAAACACTTGATATTTTCGATTATTTGCTTCTATATATAAATTTAATATATACGTTTGTAAAAGAAAAAGCGAAAAAAGTTCAAACCGCGAAAAGGAAAGTCCTGCTGATCGTTTAGCCCACTATTTCGTCCCTTGTCCTTCTCCCCCGCGTTTTTCGCATACCAGCTTCGCCCCTTTCGCACTGCTCGGCTGATCTCTTTTCATCGCTCGTCTCGAACGACTTTGCCGGGCGTCAACTCGCCCAAGAGAATCGCTTGCGGAGCATTGTCTCGCATAATGGCTAATAAATTGACCCCCCACTCTCGTCAAACTTCCTTCTCACGCACCAGCAGCTGGAGAATGAAAAAAACAAAACTACCAAAAGTTATTTGCGATCTTGATATTTTCTTCTTTTTTTTTTTTTGTAACGTTAAAAAAAAAAAAAAAAAAAACTAAGTAGTCCGGAAATTTTCCGAAGCTTCTTAAACGCCGTAACGAGAGCGGGACAGATACGAAAATTCGTGTCGTCGACTTGTTCGAGTGTAGTGGAACAAAAAAAGGGAAGAAAAAAAATGAGGAAAAAAACACAGAGAAAGGTTCCGTTCAACAAAAACCTTTTGGAGATTTCTTCGAGATTCCATCGCTTTAAGGTGTGTATTTTTCGATCGAAGACAATATATATGTTGGAGAGTGTAAAAAGAGATGGAAAGTCTCTCCGTTGGTGAAACTAAAAGTCGGCGTTGTCGAGAGACACGAGGACGGTGGCCGCGCGGGGCCACCTTCTCGCGCTCTCGTCCTGCACATGGAAAGAGAAAGAAATTAGAGATGAGAGAGAGAGATTGAGAATGGACCCGGCGGCTGCCGCTTGACCGGACATTCGCTCGCATCCGGTGATATATTTCAAGCGAAGACTCTCATCCCGCTTCTCGCGACCAAACTCATGGATTTTCTCAGTGACACACACAGACCCGCTATTTCTCTGCCTCCTTAAGGTCCTGGCTACAAATCACTGGGCGTATATTACACGCTTCTTAGCTACGAGATCCCATGAAATATCGTATTTTGCCACGGCCAATTTTCTGCTGCGTATATACTCGAGAAAAAAAAAAAAAAAAAAACAGAAGAAAAATAAAAAGAAAGAGCAAAGTGCCTAATCGCGAATTATCCGGAACAGCAATTTCCTTACGTCACTTCGAACTGGACCATTTTTTGCTTCCTCATAGAGGAACCTATGTGACGGTGAACATTTTTTTTTTCTTTTCAGTTTTCAATGTCAATGTGCTTAAAATTTCCCAAAACATCGAAAAATCGTATCTAGAAAAAATTTTCGCATGTGTGTGTGTTTGTGTATTTTCTGGGACTGCAAAATTCAAACGTTTATAACTCGAGAACGGTTTGAGCTACAGGGCTCCCGTTTTGCACAAATGTTAATCTGTACAAGCTTCTCATTCGCTGAGAATTTTGTTGGAATTGCTAGAAAAGTACGAATTTTACGGAATTTTAAAATTTTCAAAAAAAGAGTGTCGACGCTCTAGCTTGCGCAAATTTTAAGATTTATTACTATTTTTTTTTTTTTTTTATAAATAGAGTATCATAATAAGAAGGTTGGTATTGAATTTGGAAAATATCGGTTGAACGGTTTAAATTTTATGATTTTTCGAATTTTACGAAAATGAAAATTTTGTAAAATATTGTGTGTAAGTCTGTACTTCCTCTTTACTTTCTAGAAAAGGTGTCGGAATAATTTTGATGCAAATAGAAAAAACGCTGTAAATTGAAATTTGTAAATTTTTTTTTTTTTCATAAACATTTCGCCCCAGAACCGACCTTTTCCAATTGTTTTTCATGATTGATTCATGCGTCCATTTTATTAAGTGATTATCGATTTTAAAAAAAAACCGCCCAAGCATTCAAGTTTATTTGGAATTCTTTGGGAAAAATAATTCTTCGGTCCTGTATCTCGGGTGCGCGGCAGCAGAGTCTTGGTAAGCAAACGACGCGATGATCGATGAATGTGGCACATACGGTAACATATTCTATGGTCCCATTATATACGCGCTTTCGATATAAACAAGAGAGGCCAGGTGACGCGCGATATGCCTCGCGAGCTGCCTTCACTAATCACCATCGGTTTTAGATTATTCTCAAATAATGATGCGTGTCTTCTCTCTCCCTCTCTCACTCTCTCTCTTCCGACGTTTCTGTATGAATATAGCAACTGTAAACGGACGAGCGTGATAAATCGACGACTCGTCTCACACACGTCACCAAAAGGGTAATTCGCGTGTGACATCAGGCGCGACCTCAAGTGACAAAGCCAGAGAGAGAGAGCGAGAGAGCTTAATCGCGTGTCTTCTCCAGATGTTGGTCCAGCATCGAAAAACTCGAAAACGAGCTTCCTTCACGTTCGTGATGAATAAGATCGACGAACGTATCAACAAGTCTATAAAAATCTAAAAACTCCAACGAGTCCCTTGGAAAGAAATAATGAAAATTAATTTTCTTGTGAAATCTCTACTCGAGCAAAATCGTACACTGAAAATGAAATTTTGTTAATAATCGTCGATATTTTGTTGAATACGTTAAACTAAATATTTTTGGCTAATTTCAAAATTTTCGTTAATTTGCCAGTATTTTTGGGATTATTCAAAAAAACGTTTTGTCGAACGTATCGAACAAAATATCGATCTTTTCCAACAAAATTTTGTTTTTAGTGTAAATACTTTGACGAATAAGCTCAACGACGTGAATTGACAAATTTAGAATAAATTAGATTTGGTTCCGTTTTTTTGTTGTTGTTTTTTTTTTTTTTTTTTTTTTTTATCTAATACACCGCTCGTAAGAGCCTTTGGGTTTTTCAGTCCTCGGCAGCAGGATGAAGGATCCAACTTTTAGGCTCTCTCACGGGACCGTTCTCGAGAGTATTTATGCGCGCGGGGGAGATCACCGCTCGGCGCGATCCGGTTGACCGTCCACTCGATCGCCGCGCCAGAGAGCGCGCGCGAGAGAGAGAGAGAGAGAGAAAGATTTCGTTCGTTACGCCATCCGGGATGCTGCATATTTTTCTTTTTCATCTCCTTTTTCGTCTCCTCGTCACGAATCCGCGAGCGAGAGAGAGAAGCTCGCAAAAGACTTTAGAGTCCTCGCGGGCATCAATGGAAAAGATCGCGGTTAGTCGCGCTGAGCGCGCGTGAATGAACCGAGAGACAAAGACGAGCGTCGTCGCGCGCTCCTCCGCTCGCGTAGAGCAGCATCTAGCGAAATACCAGTCTCACGGTTTTCACCGTCCAACACGCACCATGAGCTCGTCCCCCCCCCCCCCCCCTTCACCTCCCGCGCGTCTTTGCTTCAGCTACTCGCTGGCCGAGAGTTTTCTTATCGCAATTCTTAATGTTCTCTAAGAAATAACTCTCTCGCTCTGTCTCCCTTCAACTCTGAACCACCTTTATCTCACCAATACACGAAGAGCACGAGTTACGAGCACTCATTAAAAAAAAAATTGAGAAAAAAACAACATCCGTGATGTTCGACGCGTTGTAGGAAAATTTAAGACATTCTTCTTTTTCGGGAACCGCTTATCGACATTATTGGCATATACGTCTCTATCCATGTCAGTAATAAATTCACCAAAACTTAAGGACGTTGTATGCTAAATTTTCTATCGATAGAATTTTTTTTTTATTTCCACTACACAAAGAAAATAGCTCGCGCAATTTCAAGAGGCTTCACCATGTAGAAGACGAGATATTTATTTATAAAAATCACCATTTTCAGTAGTTTCTCAAAAGAGCGTGTGTTAAAAGTTGCAATTTTCAACATTAAATATTCCGATTTCTAAATGGTGAAGCCTCTTAAAACTTTGCATACACTTTTGTGCAACATCGAAAAAACTTTATTTAATTTTTCAAAAAAATGGGTCGTTAAATTTTTTCAAAATTTTGTTTATTATATAAAAAATGCAGATTACCTCGGAAAATCTTGGATTTAGAGTATGTTGTTCTTTAGTCAATTTGCAACAATTTTTTAAAATGAACTTGGGCTCGCAAAGCATTTTGTATGTAAGAAAAAGTAAAAAGAAAAATTAATACTTGAGCGTCGCCATACAGAGTCCTTAACTGGCAAGAGGTCGAGTGATTAAAAAAATCGTTGAAATTAAACAAATGAGGGAAGAGTAATAATTGAAAGATTGAAGTGTGACGCAATAATACGATCAATCTGTTGGAGTTTCTCTCGTTCGATAAGATAACGAGATTGACACGAGACCCCCGGGCCATTGAATTTTGACGCCGATCGCAGCGTGGCCTAGTTTGCTCATTGATTCTCGCGATTCGCCACCGAAAAATCTCGTCAAGAAAATATGAAACGCCGCAAAAATTGGAGCAAATTAATGTTTGGAGTGTCGCACGCTGCGCGCGGAGGATAGAAACGTTGTCGCGAATCGCGCGCGGCGACGAGTCTCGCGGCCTCGTCGAAGATCAGCCTCGCGGAGACGATTGCTCGTGTAATTTAATTTAAGTTACGAGGAGCAGGGAGCAACGGCAGAGGGAAAACGATAGCGCTCGGGCCACAGCCACAAATCAATTAGAGTAGCTCGTTCTTTTGGGTGGGCGATTGTGATAGCGAGGACGGGGAACGAGCCTCGCTGCTGCTGTAAACATCTTTACTGCCCGATAAGTATTTATACATACATACCTTTTATACACATAATGTGTGTGTCTCCGCGTGTTAAATATTCATTCCCGTACCATTTTGCCCCGAAGCTTTTATCATAACGCACCATTTTGTACTCCAGATTATTTTTCTCTCTCATTCGGATTATTATTTAGCTCGAGTGAGTTCTGCAGAGAGTCCCGTGCGAGGGAGATGCCGAGCACTCCAAATATATATTTATATATTTATTATGAAATAAATCTTGATAGAGATTTTAATTCGTAAACTGAGAGTTCTCTGTTTTTTAAAAAGGACTCTCATCCTTGTTGCGATGCTGCGAGAAATCTCGAGCCCTGCATGCGTTTCTCTCGAAAATATATTCACAGATGCATTTGTTATAACGATTTTCAAAAAAAAATGTTTCTTTTTGAGAGAGAGAGCGCGCGCGCGAGCGATGCATCACCCGGTGTGCGCGCCGCGCGAGCTTATGCCTATATTATTAGTCACAGCCGGAATACCAACTGCGCGCGCGAGCAGTTGAACCAGCTCACGTTTTTCTTTTTACTCCTCTCGCGATCATTTCTTTTATTTTTATTCTTGCTGCCGGCTCCAAATTGAGTCCTCGCCATAAAGTAAGCCATAAAGGGCAAAATAAGAAGGGGCGAAATGTGTCACGGGGCGGGGGGGCGCCGCATGCGCGCGCCCTCTCGTGGTCATTCAAATTTATGATAATTCCTCGCTCTCTCTCTCTCTCTCTCTCTCTCTCTCTCTATCAAGGCCTGCCATCGTGAGGTTATCAATATTTTTTATATTCATTCTTCTAGACATTCATCTTGTTGTTATTATTTTATTAATGTCATTTTAGTGAGCTTAAGGACGTTGCATGGCGACGCTCAATTATAAATTTCTATTTTCAATTTTTCTTACATTCAAAATGCTTTTCGAACCCAAATTTATTTAAAAAAGTTGTTACGAATTGACTAAAGAACAACATACTCTAAATCCAAGATTCTCCGAGGTAATCTGTATTTTTTATGTAATAAACAAAATTTCGAAAAAATTTTACGACCAATTTTTTTGAAAAATTAAATAAAGCTTCTTCGATGTTACATAAAAGTTTATGCAAAGTTTTAAGAGGCTTCACCATTTAGAAATCGAAATATTTAATGTTGAAAATTGCAACTTTTAACACACGCTCTTGTGAGAAACTACTGAAAATTGTGATTTTTATAAATAAATATCTCGTCTTCCACATGGTGAAGCCTCTTGAAATTGCGCGAGCTATTTTCTTTGTGTAGTGGAAATTTAAAGGAATTTTATCGATAGAAAATTTAGCATACAACGTCCTTAACGTTTTGTCCCTGTTGTATTTTTGCCTTTTTTGTTGAGAAGCGGAAGAAAAAACTCGAAATAAATCTGCCCGCGTCCTTTATTTTCGCTCTTCTCTCTTTTTCATCTTTGGCACGATGCCGTATGTTCGTACACATCGATGATAAAATACAACGCGATAAAATCAATGAAAAATAGAGATTTTACATGAAAGTACGTACGAGCGATTGAAATTTATCTCGGAATGCATCAAATGTCGTAAACTTAACGTTTATGACACGAACTTTCGCACTGCGATTATTTATCCTCGAGAAAAAGAAAAAAAAAAAAAAAAAAAAAAACGTGCGTACATACGCTATCGGTATTATTAAATCCACGAATAAGCACGCCAAGAAAATGGATGCTAATTCATCGAGCAAAAAAATGATTTTATCCTCGGGCTATTTCGAGAGGACAAAAAATTGGAATGAAAAATAAGCGAAGAATATCGACGTGAGTTATTGCGAATGTTGGAGCACACACAAGAGGACAGATCGCGATTGGCATTTAATCCGAAGGTAATACGCGACACGTGTAAATAGCGCAACGTTATCTGCGAAACGAGCAACGACTTGTAATTACGTTTTTATTCGCGTCCGAGTGCAATGATTGCAATTTTGAATAGAGCAAGTATAAATTGAAACATAACGATCGTCCGATACATGAAAACCGATGAAAATTCATTAATTAAAATGACAGCTCTGATCGAGATTTTAATTACGATTTTAATTTACTCTGCACTGTAAATGAAATTTTCCTAAAAATCGTCGATATTTTGTTGAACATGGTAAACTAAATATTTTTGGAAAATTTCAAAATTTTCGTTATTTTGTCAGTATATTTTGTTTCCAACGGAATCGTCAGCAAAATTTACGAGTGGAACGACAAAAATTCGATTCCGAAGAGACTTTCTAGAATATTTCTTGCTGCAATGACACAATTTTTGGGATTATTCCAAAAAAACATCTTTTCCTACAGAATTTTGTTTTCAGTTCGCGCCAACCAAATTGTATCCTTCTCCCACATCTGTACACTTGTAAGTGTGAAAATATATATTCCCCAGAGGAAACACCTATGGTGCGAGACGTACGTCTTTGGCTCAGCGTGTGCGCCACGAGAAATTGTCCTGCTCCCTCCTTTGGGCTGTCCCATTCCATTCCTGCTTAATCCTCGTGCTCGTACATCAGACCGAAGCGGCTATCAATTTATAACGAGTAAACACAAATTTTATGAATGTTACGACAAGCCCGTGTAAATAAGCTCGTACACTGGCTCGTCCAACGATGAGAAGACTCCTGTTTTTGGCGTTCCATTCCTGCACGATATAAACACGAGGGCGAAGCAATGAATGGGTTCGTGTATATTCGGGTCTGAGTGACCCATATACCAAGATACATCGATATCGCACATCATCGGGCTCTGTAAACCGAAAAAAATCGAGAGAAACGTTCGTGCGAGTCAAATCGACTTGGAAAAGTGCATCCAAACGACTCCACCGATTCAGGATGCATTAATGCATCCTCCAGGCTGCTCAGACGTCTATATCTATTTATATGCATGTGAAATGATACAAGTTCGTTGTTGCTCGGTCTATGGGCTCTTGTAAAACTCCAACCAACCACCAGAGCCCCGAATATCCAAGCTTTATTGCATCTCTATATATAATACGTACATGTACATAATATACACATACATAAGACATATACGATGCATATATAGCGTGTACGAAAGACTGAGGGCGTTGAAAGGTTTGGTGGAGCGTTTGGGATGTGTCTTATGAGTTTATAGCCCCATGTGCCCCTTCCCTGGCTCGGGCATATCCCCAAGAGCCCCTGAGAGTCTTCCAAGCAAAGAGGCTTGCGCAATAATTCGATACAGAGAGAAACAAGCCGTTAGAATCCTGCCATTTGTTCCTTGGCGTCTTCTCTATCTTTCTCAACCTCCACTCTTCATTTTTGTTCTCCAATTTATTGCAAACTCGGAGGATCGTCAATTAAAAAAAAAAACTTTACCACTTTGAATTCCTTCCCCGCACAAACATTTCCGTCTCTTTTCTTTTTTCTCTCCACAGACACACAAATCTCCATTATTTCCACAAAATTCCGCAATTTATGTCAAAACTCTCGTGCAAATAAACCACGAAGAGCGAAACAACGTTAAAAAACCAAAAATCCTCACACCCAGCCTCTTAATCAATCATCATTTTAAATAAATTACCATTATTCGTTTCTTCAGGCTCTCGTTATATTTCCTCAACGACATTATCTAATTATTACGTTATTTTTAAAACCCTCGTGTGTGCGTGATTGGTGGATAAATAAAGAACCAAAAAAAAAAAGAAAAGATTTTTCAAATCATGCATCGTAGCGATGTAAAAAAAAAAAAACATGAACCTGTCTACAACGTAATACTCTCATTTTTAATATAATATGAATTTATAATCGTAGTAGACAATAATAATAATAATAATGATAATAATAATAATAATATCGTGATATTGTTCTTGATGATAATAATATATATAATAATGTTAATAGATATTTATATATGTGTGTGTGTGTTTATATATCTATTTTGCATATATTTATATATTTTCATATTTATATATTCATCATCATATATATATATATTTGTTTAAATATATATATCTATTTATGTTCATCTATATTCACATTGAATATTATTTACAATTGATTAATTTACAATAGAACCGATGGTCGGGTAAAAGGGCAGCCAAATCGCACTTTTGTTCGTTTATCTATTTTTTTTCTCTCTCTCTCTTTCTCTCGCTCTCTCTCCCTCTCCGTTTCGATTTATCTCGAAACTCGATGCTTAATGCTGGTCGGGCTATATCCATATGACTATTTAGTAGGAGCAATAATAATGGAGCAGTAGCTCGCGGCAAGGTCCACAATTGTTTAGTATACGTAGCAATTATTATATTTTATCAAGACGCGCACAAGCCCTCTCCAAGTTTCCAGAACTTTGAACCAACTTTTTTCTTCACTGTCTTGATTCTTTTTTTTTTTTTTTTGCGGTTTTTTTTTTTTTTTCTGGTGCTCTCGACTTAATATCCAATTATATACAAAATACGATTAATCGAATTTTTATGCATACGCATTTTTACGATACATAGTTGGGGCTCGTTGCGCACGATATTTTAATTATGGTATGAGTTTTATGCACGGGCAGAGAGTCGAGGGCGGCGAGAGGCTTCGGTTGGGGCTCCAGGCAAATCGGGCTACCGCGGAAAATCGTTCACACCGCGCACGACGCCCACCAACGCGTTCTCCCTTCCTTTCCACTTTATCACAGATATAAATTAATGTTTTTTTTTTTTGCCTTATTTTTCACTCGTTTCGCTTTTTTTTTTTTCTCGCGATTTCGCTTCTCTAGAATTTTCTAGATTCCAAATTTTTCGGACTTTCGATGACGACGCTTCGTCACACGTCCCGACACGACACGACCCGACAGGACAGGATGTGTCCTGGACTTTTTTCGTTTTGACATTTTCTTGCCTTCTCATTAAACTAGAGATTTTTATTTTATCATTATGTTTTTTTTTTTTTTTTTTTCATTGTTTTGTTGTTTTTTTTTTTTTTTTTTTAATAACTTTTTTGTCCGTCCCAATGTCGTTAAATTTACATTAAAAAAATATCAACAATCTCGAGCACCGTGCACGCAACTCTCGCAACCTCGCCCGATCAGTTATCACGAAAGAGAAGAATGCGATGAGGAAAAAATCGCCGTTCGAATATTCTGCTTCCTTTTCCTCTTTTTTTTTTTTAGATTCTTAACTTTTTTTTTTTGCAATTGAGTTTGGCCCTCGTGCTGCGAAATAAATTTCAGGGATTTCGTTTCGAACAGTTTTAATTTTATTTGAAAAACTCTTTTGGACTTTCGTAAAAAAAAAAAAATTGAACGATTATGTACACGCAATTAGTTGTCTATGATTTTCATGTTTTTTTGAGAATGTCGACACTCGAGGCGAGAGGAGCGCGCGATCCCAAACAACGTAGAGAAAAATGTGAGAGAATTATAATTTTTTTTTTTTTTATTCGCCGCTCGCCAAATTTCAATTCGTGATTAAAAAAATGGAGAAATTTTGTCATTTCGCTCTCGTTTTTCGCCTCATACTTTTTTTTTTCGTTTTCTAAGTCACTTGGACGAAAAAAAAAAAAAACAATTTTTTCACTCGATTCCTCCCTCACACACCGTCACGTGCAATCAACTTAATAATTAATATGTTTTATTAATTCTACAGCGTCGTTCTAAAACGACAAAAGTCCCTTTGCAACCGCGATTCTCGATCGAGCTCCTTCTCTCCAATTTCACCATTTTTCTTTTCATTTTTTATTTCTCTCGTTCGTCGACGGCGCTACAAATTATTTGCACATTGCCCATTGGCTCTTCGAGCCTCTCTTCTTTTCCCACATTTTTCTCCAACAATTTGCCGTTTATTTCGGCCCCTAAAAATTCCCCAGAATCAAGCATCCCGGAAAATTCGTCTTTGCCTCTTTTTTGCCTTGTTTTCTATGGCTCATCCCTGATTCAGGCTTACGCTCCTTATCCCCCTTTTTCCACTTTGAAAGAATCTCCGGCACTTCCGGTTCCACGATTTTTCTCCACCCCCCCCCCCCTCCCTCCCTGTTCCCTTTCCCGCGGCTCATCGTACAATTTATTATTCTCTCTCATTCTCTCGCAGTCGATCCTGCTCCACGACGTCGTCAAGGACTCTGCACGTTGCTCGTCAATCCTCGTGAACAATCGGTCTCGTCTGCTTCGTCCAGTTTGCCCCTCAAAGGTATGAAGCTCGTTTCCCTTCCCCAGTCTCGGGCTTTATACTGGAAAGAAAAAATACAAAAGAACGTTTATTAAATGCGAAGGCACAGTTTGACTCGAAAAATAAAAATATAACGAGGACTAATTAAGGACGTTGTATGGCGACGGTCAAATCTAAATTTTTCTTTTCAGTTTTTCGCACATACGAAATGGTTCGCGAGCCTAAGTTCATTGAAAAAAGTTGTTACTAATTGACTAAAGAAGAACATACTCTAAATTCTCCGAGGTAATCTGTATTTTTTATGTAATAAACAAAATTACGAAAAAATTTTACGACCGATTTTTTTGATAAATTAAATAAAGCTTCTTCGATGTTGCATAAAAGTGTATGCAAAGTTTTGAGAGGCTTCACTATTTAGAAATCGAAATATTTAATGTTGAAAATTGCAACTTTTAGCTCTTATGAGAAACTACTGAAAATTGTGATTTTTATAAATAAATATCTCGACTTCTAAATGGTGAAACCTCTTAAAATTACGCGAGCAATTAGAAATCACTATTCTCTTGGTGTGGTGGAAATTTGAAAGAATTCTATCGATAGAAAATTTAGCATACAACGTCCTTAAGATCCTGGGCAAAGTGGACGTTTCCATCGTGTTGGCGATTTATTCGGTGGCTGAAAACTTGATCCATAGGCTTTTGCCAACGGTTTGTACGGGAAATCGTGGTGCACGAGGCAAAAGTTTATTCGCAAAACACACAAAAACGAAGCAGGCGTGCGCGCGCGTATGCGAAGAGACGAAGGACTCGTTGGAAATAATAAGCGCGCGCGATAACGCGGGCTGGGCGGAAAAGTGAAGGACCGGTTTTCCGAGAGAGCCTCTTTAAACATGCGCCTTCAACTTTGTTGGGGCTTAACATTAGCCGCCGCTCAAGCGGTCACTAGTTCTCCAGGTACTTGAAACCGCACACCTCGACACTTGTAACAACTCTTGTTACTAGAGCGCACTTATCATGTTTTTTTTCTTGTTTTTCTTTCGTGTTTCTGTTTTCTGCTCGCCGTGTCTCTTTTTTTCCAAAGCAAATATGTATAGAGTGGACTTTGGCGGTGTTTGCGCGCCGTGGCGATGAAGCTTGTGGCTCGACAGCCCGTAATTACCGCGCGTATCGGCGACAACAAGTGCGCATCGATATGTGCGTCGAAAAAAAAAAAAAAAAAACAAAAAACGAAACGAGAGAATGATTGGAGGCGACGTCGGAATAAACACGACGATTATCTTTGCGCCCCTCGTCCCCTGCGCGCGAGCAGACAGCGTTTAATTATTTTTTAAACTCCGCGCAACGACCACCGGGCCGAACAAATAGTTTTGCGTCGTTATAACGAACAAAGTCGTTGGCGATCGATAACTAACTCGCTAGGCGAGTGTTTGCTGGAAAATGTGATTTCATGGCTGCGTGGAAAGAGAGCGAAAGTTTGTTACGAGGCTCTCGATATACCGGGAGATTCGAAGAAGGCCTGCTAGTCGATAGAGGCGCGACGGACTCTCTGCTTGCCACTTGTTGCTGCTCCCTGCTCGGCTGTTCCCAAAACTGGAACATACTCCATCGACGATCTACACGTTTTGCGCCTGGTAACTGCTCGTTTTATATATTCCTCCGTCGCAGAATTGGCACGTTGAACAAATTCGTTGACTGCTGTTGAAAAAAGGGCCTGAAGAGGATGCGCCCGAGAGATGTGGTCGCGCGCGCTCGCGTGAGAAAAGATCGCGCGGCCGAAAGAAAGGTGCTGTTCGGGTCCCGGAGGAATACCGGTAGGCGAAAAGGTGCGAGAGAGGAATGTTTCTACTGTCCCTTGTCTTTAACGCCAAGACTCGCGAATTTGCCGGAGCGCGAGGGAGAGACAAAGAATAAAGAGGAAGCGAGAAGCACGTCGATGCAAAGAAGCAACGCGCGAGGGAGACGAATAGAGCGAAATGAAAAAAGAAAAGAGATTCGCGCGTTCCGGGATGCCCACGGGCGTCCGAAACGCCTGCGCGAAGGAGCGAGAAGACTCTCTGCTCGCAAGAGGCGAGAAAACGAACGCGCCGAGAGAGCCAACGCACGAGGATTTATTAAGGAGGCACAACAGCACGTATCGCCTCTTCTGTGCTCGAGCTTGGAATTCAGGCGTGCTACGTCGGCTCCAACGGGCAAGCAGCGCGAGAAAGGACTCGCGAGAGTGAGAAAGCTTAAGGTTGTGCGGCCAAAGGACGAAATTTTATGCAGATATCCGAAGAGATCGTGTAAATATGCTCGGGAAGGTGCGAGCCAAGATCCCGAGGTCGGCGAGCGACCGCGCGGAGAACTTTCGTCTTGTATATAACCTCCGGGCCCTTATGCGAGCAGGCGAGAGACAACAAAAGAAAAAACTGTGCGCGGGAAGACGCTCCTTGAGAGATCCTAACTGATGCTAACTGCCAACTACCAACTGCGGCGGCGCGCAGGAACGGTACCGATCGAGGACAATCCTGGTAAAACGCGCGGACTCGCTGCTGCATCCTCGCTGTTTCTACTTCTTCTTCGCAGGCCCACCTCGCCGGTAGAACCAGAAGATATCAACGTAGGGCAAGCCACCCATCCTAAATGGCAATTAAATATCCTCTGCGCTAATTGGCAATTACGACGGCGACGAGACTCGCTTTTTCAGCGCGATAGAGACCAAACCTGCTGCGGTTTGCCCAACGCGTGCTCTTCCGCACTCCTGCAGACTGCATCAGTGTCCTCTTTTGCCAACTACCTCAGCAGTAGTCAGCCGACGGATTCGCACTCTCTGCCTTTTTGCCTTTCGTCCCAGTCAGCTCGCGAGTTAGCGGTCACCATTCGTATTATAATAATAAAAGTTGGACAGCAAAGAGAAAGAGAGAGAGACTCAGGGCTGAAGGCAAGGCCGCATCCAGAGCCGTGAAAAAGAAGAGAGCCAAGAGCTCTCAACTGTTTGAGATGCTGGATGCTGTATAAATACAAATACGTATATACTCGGTCGAACACATGAAGGAGGAACGAGAGACGTTAAGGCGAGGTTAGACGACGAGAGACGAGAAGAAGAACAAGCAGAAGAAGTGGATGGAGGGAGGAGGAGGAGGAGGAGGAGGAGAAGGGCGTGGAAGAGGCTAAAGGGGCGATCGTTGGAGAGAGCCGAGGTGACGACAGCGAAAACTAGTTTATTTGGGACGCGGCTATAAATTAGGATCAGATCGCCACCAGATAAGGGCATCCCGCGCTAACACACTCTCTCTCTCTCTCTCTCCAAAAGATGTCTCGACTTGGAGCGGCCACCGTGGTCCAACTTCTACGCGGATAAATGTACGCCTATATGTATATAAATAAACACACTTGACCGCCACACTTGGTCCATGCTCCCTTCCTTCCAGACCCCCCCTCAGCGAGATTCTTCTTGTGCGTGTGTGTGTGAGTCCGTTTTTTTCCCAACTTTAGTCCATATGTGTACATGCCGCTTGTGCCACCTCCGTCTCAGTCATTTCCATTTTAAACTCCGTCTCTCTTTGAATCCTTTTTTTCATCATTCTCTCGGTTGGTTGTTTTTTTAACGCGCATCACCGCACTCCCTGCAGCCAGGCATCAGATATCCGCCCCTGCCTCCTCTCAGCTGTTCCTTTCTTATTCCCTCGTATCCTCGTATCCATGTTGCTCGCTGGATGCTCATTCAAAAACCTTCCTTTCTCCATCATGATTATTTCTCGCGGATCGCCTTCAACCTTACGAACAGCCGCTCAGATTTCGATAATATTTCGCTTCTCAGGTTAATGTGCCAAGCCGCGTAGACCTGTCAAAGAGTATATAGCTCCGAGCGAGACGATCGCCCTATCCTAGCTAACCACTGGACCTATTGTAGGCGCGAATGGTCCAACTCGACGTCCCGACATTAAAGCGACATTAAGCGACGGTGAAAGACTGATCTCGCCTTGCCACAGAGACACAGAGACAGAGAGAGCACCCAACCTGGTCTCCGCAGAGCCTCTCGTGACCAGACACACGGAGAAGAGAGTGAGCGAGACTGCCCGGTGATTCCATTCACCGATTTCAATCTATGTCCATTTGTCACTGTCAAGGAGGTGGCGATAGCCAGGACTCTCCCACTCGCTCTTTCTCTAGCCGCTTGTTTCCGCGGTTCATCTCTCTTTGGAACGTACCAAGCCTAGCCCGCGGACACCGCAAACGAGCACCAACATTATTATTTTAGTTCTCGAGTCTGGTCGACCAGAAACAACACGATCAATCGAGACTCCTGCTCTCTCTCTCTCTGTGCAGAATTATTCTATAATTTATGGACACCGAGATCCCACTCCATTGTCCAGTTTCATGTCCGCTGGACTTTTACCATTTGATAGAAAGAAAATAGACTCACCTGTTGAGTAATTTGATGATCACGTTGATCGAGAATGATGGAAAAGATCCAGACATTTCTAAACCGGTGAAACGAAACCACTGGTCATGGGCTGTGACCTGGAACGAAACGGATATACGAGCTTGGATTAATTTGTTGTTGGGTTACCTGGTGAGAGCAGCTAAAAAATTCAATACAAGTAGCAGCCATAAAGATTGATTATAATTGTGAGATGTATGGAGAATGTTTATTGAAGAAGATATGAAAAATGGTTACTCACCCTTTGTAGAAAGGCTTGAACGCCGTCGTGGACTCATTGGCTGGTAGATTGGTGGTGGTTTGTTGATGCAGCAAGGAGCTTTGATTGATGCTTGAGAAGTCCTTGTGCGGAGAGGCCTGGAGTCGAGAAGTGAAGGAAGAGACGCTGCTGGCCGAGCCAGAACTCGAAGATAAGTATCCGGTGGAGGAAGCGGCTGCGTGGCCAGCTCCGGGATAATGGGCGGAAGTGAGGTTGCTACTGGAAGCGGTGGTTGCCGCGCCACCAGGGCAATAAGCTCCCGGAGGTGCTTGGATCGCTCCGTTCGGTGTTCCGACTTTCATATTCGGTGGTGTCTGGGGCGGTGTATCCGTCCCAACCTCGGGAAACCCCGCGGCAGCTGAGGAGGATGCACTTGAGGATGAGCCGGAGGAGGAGTTGGGATTATAGTGCAGTTGTCCACCGGTGGAGGAGCTCAAGAAGCCGCCGTATCTGGTGGCCGCGCTTGAGTAAGGAGCGGTCGCTGCGGCGGAAGGGCTCATCGAAGCGGCAGAAGGCAAAGCAAAAGAGTTGAGTCCAGCTCCTCCACTGGTACCGAGCCAAGGTTGTTGGGACTGATGATGACCTTGGGCTGCCAGATGATGCTGATGTTGTTGCTGCTGTTGCTGTTGTTGATGTTGTTGATGGTGATGATGATGTTGATGGGGATGTTGATGCTGGTGTTGGAGTTGATGATGTTGATGATGCTGTTGATGTTGTTGAAGCCCGTAGTGCTGATGGTGTTGATGGAGCTGATACTGCTGGTGATGGGGATGGGTAGGTGGCGGAGTTTTGCAGGCGGCTGTGTCCGCGAGCGACCAGATTTTTGGTTTTGTCGCTGGAATCGGCACGCCACCGGCACCGGCGCATTCGGACTTGACAACTTCGTCCTTGAGGTGATCCTCGTAAGCCTGGTGATGGTGATGATGATGATGCAGCTGTTGTTGCTGTTGCTGCTGTATCGTATGGTGAAAGGAGAGCTCCGGTCGACGATGATGATCATCCTCGAGATCCAGGTCGTCGTCATCCTCCAAATCTTTGTCATGCTGAAGATGTTCCGCCTTGACGTGTCTCATGGGTTCTGCAATTAAACGAGGATTACGTTTGTTTTGCTTCTTCTAATCCAAAAGCCGTGTGTCCTTCCATTTTACCTCGAGTGTAATCCGATTGATAAAAGTGAAATCTCCAAGCACGCTCTCGGTGATGAACACGTCCTCGAGCCGAGTGCGTCTGGATTGTGACATTGGGCGAGGGAAAGACTAGTGACGTCCGCAAGTCAATTCAACCCCCCGCTCGTTAATTATTGGCCAGGACTACGACGGGAGCAGTGCCCCAGGTTCATGTGTATATAAGTTTCAACATGTACAGAGCCATGTGCTAATGTGTATGTGTCTACGGGGGTGCGTTCACTCAGGCTGTTTCGTGGGGGAGCTCTCTCGTGGCGGAGCGCGCGCGCGGCAATATTGCCCGTTAATGGTTTATAGTCCCTGGTGTGAAAGTGAGATGCACGATGCGTGTCATTGCGGGGGAAACGCCGCGGGAAAGTAACACTTCTACTCTCCTCCCGCGATTTTCTACCCCTCTGGCTTCCTCAAAAGCGCCCCGCGTTCTGCACCGCTATATAGGAAGAGAAAAGCTACCAGAGAACGAGAGCTTCTCTTCACACCCTCTATTGCCTCCATGGATTCATACCCATATACACGTATTGCGCATAGGCTGTATATGAGCCTTGGGGGATGCTGTGAAAAAACGAGGGTGCGAAGGCTGCAACCACTTTGGGGCGCGAGAGATTTCGGATCCCCCAGGGGTTCCGTGGCGAGATATATCCTTCTCTCTTATTCTTTTATACACCCGTACGCGGTACTCTGGTGTGAGCCCCTGTCGGTTACGAGCGCAGACAATCACACGTATAAACACGAGGATACACTTCTCTCTGGGACTCCCTATCTCTCAATCTCACCCCCTCCTTCTCTCGAGGTTCTTTGGCACAGCAGCCTCGCTGGAATGGGAGAGAGTGAGAGAACGGAAAAGCCCAAACTATAGCCGAAATGGAGCCAGTCAGCCAGCCAGTCAGTCAGGGGTGAGAATTTCATTAAGAGGTTCGAATGAGTCGGCCGAGGGGTTTACTTGATGGCTCGTCAAGCGATAATTCCCAAGTAGGGTAGCCAAGAGTAAAATACGAGCGAGATGGAATCCGATGGTAGAAGCACTCCGAGTGGACCAACGTTGTGAGAAAACGAGTGAGATGGATAATGCATCGCTTTCAACGATACTTGGGGTTGCCAACGCGGCTTGCGCGCATCATCCCCCTCTGGCTCTTATAAACGAGAACCTTATGGCCCAACTAAACAGATACTCTATACCACCATCCCAGTCTCACTACGAGTCCACAAGTGGCCCTTTAACTTTTGACCCTCCCTTTTATCAGCGCTTAATCGCGTAATCTTCGACCCATCGAAGAGGTACATCTATATACGGAAATAAAACCGCACACATTTCGAGTGGTATACGTCTTTAAATTGAAATTAATAGGTGGAGCTTAACACTTTATAGCATATCCGTATTTTTCCTTTCTTCCTAACGGATCCTCGTGTTCCTAAGAGTCTACGAACGTTTCACGTTGCTCACACTATAAACCAACCTCCAGAAGGATTTTGCCTGAATACCTCGCCAAAGAGAACGGTAGTTCTCGCTCCAAGGACCAGCGGAATATTCGCTCTTGCTCTCTCGCTCCCGAGTCTCTCCGTTCGGCCATTCGTCTCGCTGCGGGCAACGATACCTCGGACACTCCGGAGAGACAGAGACCGAGAGAAATAGCGGGTGTCCCCATGTACATCGGTCCATCCGCGTTGGCGTTATGTACCGCCCGAGAATATACATAAGCGCCGCGTGGTTGAGGGACCAAGAGTAGTTGCTGTACCGCTGCTATTGGCAGTGCGAACGCGGACCGCACCCTCTGGCCTCGGGCACTAGATTCTCCCGTGCTCTTGCTCCAAGGGCATACACACGTATCCAATAGCGAGTATCCATGTCGAGAGAGCAAGAGCCCAGCAATATCGTAACATCGATATACATACGTGTATGTTTTATATACGAGCGAGTTAGAAGCTCGATTGTTTGCCCGTGCGGACCTAATTCCCGTTATTTCAACCCTCGAGTACTCCGCAGGACAGTGCCCCTCTGATTGTTACCAATATTGCCAATTCGTATGTCGGTACTATTTCTCCGTGTATTTGTGTGTTATGCATTCCGAGAGACGCGCGCGCACCGAGCGATACGGCCAATACCGATACAGCTTTATTCCCATCTCCTCTTCCGTACGCCACTCTCCACCGTTGGCCACCGGCCACAGGGCAACCCCAGCTCCCGACAATATCCCAACCCAAAACCCATTAATCTTTCTCTCTCTCTCTCTCTCTCTCTTGCTCGCTGGCTGGCACTTTGGAACCGCGCAACCCGCAACCCGTCACTGTGTTTACCCACATGTGAAGCATTATGTGTCCACCTCCACGATATAGTGCCGATAGCCCCGAATTGAGACCTCCCTACCCTTTTACCAACCCCTCATTTCCTCGAGCAAGCCAAATCGCGAATGAGAATTTTCGGAGAGCCCCTCCCTCGCGCCCCTCGAAACCAACCACTCTATGGCAAGTTTATGTCCGTGCAGTGGAAAGAGCTCGGATGTGGTCAGACCTATTTCGCGTTACGTGTGTCATATGGTTTACCCATGAAACGCCATAACATTCTTCCATGAAATAAAGGGCCACTCGCGTGGCTAAATTTTAAGCAGAAATTTGTGGATGACTTTTACTTACCGCTGTCTTCGATGTTCCTCCTCGCTTCGTCGCCGACTCTGTCGCTTCTGCTATCAGCGACACTGTCCTCCTTGTCCTTGTTGTCCTCGGAGTCAGTGAGCACAGCGTCATCGTCGTCGTCCGTTTTGTTTTTCGGTTCCCACGTCATTTTGTTTTCTTTCTTGAGACGTCTCCGGGCGTTGGCGAACCAGGTGGAAACTTGGGTCAGCGTCATCTTGGTGATAATGGCGAGCATGATTTTTTCGCCTTTCGTTGGATAAGGATTTTTCTTGTGTTCGTTGAGCCACGCTTTGAGGGTAGCGGTTGATTCTCTCGTTGCATTCTTCCGTCTTGCCGCGAGATCGTAGCCGGCTCCGTACCTGAAAATCCATCAAAAGTCCAGTTTTTTTTACTCGTTCGAAACAAAAAACAAAGGAAACGAATGTCACCCGTCAAACAAGAAGAATCTGGCCAGCCTATGAATCCATTTCGTCACAGCTGGTCAGACTGACCGACCCAAAAGCCTCGCACTTTGCCCTCGTGTATATTTTATCAGAACCCAAGCAGATCTCTACATTGGACAACGCTTATGGCTCGAGAGTCATTCCAACGCGATGATTTATCTCGTCAAGCTTGAGAGTTTCCCTTCTGGCATGTATTCTCGATGGATTTCCCGGAGTCTTGTATCACGACGACATCCAGAGAAAGAGAGACAGAGAGAGAGAGAGAGAGAGAGAGAGAGGGATTGGCCGATGCGTGCGCGTAGCGCGTTACCCAGACGAACACGCCCTCATCCCCAAGCACCACACGTTTCAACCCCCTTTTCTATCAGCGAATACATCCCCGTATACTTATATACACAAGTATTATAGCCTGTAGCTACCGCGAGCTCTCTGCGTGCACTCTGCTTCACTCTCAGCAACGTCTCACCCTCTGAGGGTGACCCTCGCCAGCGCGAACACCAGAGCGATAGAGTAGAAACTCGGCGAGGGTTGATACGCCGACGGCAAATATATACGAGAATAAACCAGCCCGCACACACACTCACGGTCTGTGTGTGTGTGTGTCTTTGGGATGTTTGTGTTCTCTCCTCCTGCCATCCGCCGCACGTTCACTCTCGGCGTAATGGCGATTCGATCGATCCCCCTTTCCGGCAACGACGACCAACAAGACGACGTCTACGTCGGCCACGTACATCCAGCACCCAACCTCTCTCTCTCTCTCTCTCTCTTTCTCTATATTATGACCACGGAGCATTCACTATTCACCAGAAACATCAAGCTCCTCCTGGTAACACGTGAATTCGATCCACTCTCAAACATAGTTTTACTGCGACTTGATTCTCTAGTTCTTCCAGACAGAAATACGTTTATGAAGCATACGCTGGTGATTCGTTGGAGTGTCACGGACAAACGAGAACCGGAAGTTGGCTTTTAAGGGCCTTGCAGTTAATTCCGCTCTGGATAGAAGCAAAGGGAAGAAAAATCGTTGCGGATATGGGGGATCGGGGAGGGAGATGCTGCTGGAACGAACGTATAAATCGAATCAGAACCCTCTTCCTGATTTTACCACAACTCGAACGATTAGTTGGCCGCACTTTTGTTAGCCAAACAGCAGCAGAGAATGAATCCAAGCTCGTTGTGTTTTTTCTTCGTGCTCTAGATTGCCTCATGACTCGACATACTCGCCGCGGCTCTTTGTCACAAGAAACGAAAGCGCAAGAGCGAGCGAGGAGCATGAGGAAGAAAAAAAACTTTGGGGCAGCTAGCCAAGGGAAAGATTTGCTTCTTTCGCACAGCAACGACCACGACGAGAAGAAAGTGGGTGGGCTCACTCTTTTCACCCTCTATTAAACTCCCTCCGGACAAGGGAAAGGCGCGGCGGATTTCGCCCGAGTGCCGGAACCGCACAACCACCGTCGCGAGCATTCTCTTCTCCCATCAACCAAAGAACCCTCGTCGCGAGAGTTTCTCGCTTCACCCCCGCTCCCTCCAACTCTTTTTTACTCTTCCGTAGTACAAAACCGCGTTTCGTCGGACGTCATCGCGCCTCGACAATAAAAAGTATTAAAAAAAAAAAAAAACAAAGCGAAGAAAACGAAGAAGAAAAAAAAGCTATGCTGGAAGCTCTCGAGTGCGAAAAGATTCGCATCGATCGGAGCGATTCTCCGCGACAAACTGGATCCACCGATTGGTCTCTCTCGTCCTCCCAAGTCGTTATATCCTCGCTAAGCAATTTTAGGGTTGACCAGCACACTCTCGCCTCAGAGGATGGAATCGCCGCGATAAATATTACCGGTTGGTGCTCCCTTTGAATTTTAATCGCGGTAAAACCCTCTCGAGTGAATTTAATGAGCTATATTCGTTCGGCTAAAATTTGCTCAACGACGAGAGGGTCCAAATGGCAAAATAAAAAAAGGAGAAAAATACTATAAAATTAAAAAGCAGAGAATCGTTGTCGTTTGGCCATTTTTTCTCTTTCCCTGCCTGCTGGTGCGTTTCCAACAAGATGAGGCAGGGGTTCAGCAGGCAATAACGATGATACGGCTCGCGTATATTATAACACACAACCAAGAGCAGATAGCAAGAGAAGGGAGAGCAGCACTCTACACTCGAGCGACTCATTAGGGGCTTTGCATATGGTGGCGTCAACCGCTCGAAAGGTTAACCAATATTGGCAGAACCGACGTAATTACGCAGCCTCCCAAGCCGCGACCAACCTAAACCTACATCGCGCAATCTCTATCTATACGACGATACGTACGCTTCTCTATAGCCATGCACTCGCTCTCCTATATGATACGATGCAATATACCAATATACATGTATATATTCCGTGCTATTTAGTAGCTATAGGCGGAGCCTTGTGCAATAGTAACCGTGTTTGCTCCATGTCGAGCAAACGTTATACGCTCTGCGTCTAGCCCTAGACACAAGAGAGAGTTCCCCCTCCCTCCCCTCCCTTTCTATTCCCTCTGTACGAGGATCTCTACTCTGCAACCTACAACGCCAAACCGTGGCTTCATTTGATGTAATACCTATTCCTCAGATACTCCCAACGAGCCAGAGTTACACGACTCGCGATTGTACTCGTAACGAGTCCTCTCTCGACCTCCCGAATATACGTTTCGCCTCGTTCGGGGCTTTGTTTCAAATTCCATAAGTCCCTCGTTCAAAAAAAAAAACTTAAATATCTGCAAACTCTCGTGCAAATATTTCAGAGGGAAACGAAATTATGACTTTTTTTTATAACGCGAAACTTCTGGATTTTCGATTGCAGCATCCGGAGGTTTATCTTCCATTTACAACCAGATGGATCATAAATTTCGTAGCAGTCCTTAAAGAATTTATGTTTGTTTGATATCGAAAACATTTCCGGTGCTCGTCACAAGTGCCACTAGACGTTTCGCCGCTTTGCGAACGCTCCCTGAACGTACGAGGGAGTTTGAACAGGGGTCGCCCGCCAGTCACTCCACTCGAGGATCAGCTTCGAGCTGAGATTCGTTGTTGTACGTGTGTTCGTGAGCTCTATATCGAGGCCACCGGGCGAGCTTGAGACTGCGATGCAAAGGCAAAGAGAATTGAGCAAAAAAAATGGATAAAAAAAAACGGTCCGAAGACGAGAGGGTTGCCGCAATGGGGGAGGCTCGGGCAAACCGCGCTATACAAGTTCTTCGCACGCGGCTAACCCTCCTCACAGCCCGACCAAACGTACGACACGAAAATTTACACGTACACGCGCATATGCGAGTGTTCACATTGAAAGAAGAGGCAAGGGCTGGTTTTTCTCTGATCCCTCCGGGGAGCCCCTTACAGGATCGATGGAACGAGAGCTTTTATCGAATAGCCCGAGTGTTGCGAAGGCACGCCTCCCAAATATCCACGCGTTCACCTCGCGAGAGAACGAGCCGCACCGGAAACAACTCGAGCGTGCAGCAGCGATAGCCTCGATTGCTTCGAGCCTGACTTCCGCAATGGCAAACAGCCACGCGATTTTCCCTCTTCCTGTTCATACGTTATACACCGCAATCTCGTTATTTTCATACTTTCTTCTTCGACCCCTAAACGCACGTACGATCCCTGGTACGCCACGGCCCAGAAGAGAGTCTCGCACGCGTTGGCAAAAGCGTTGGAAAAAATCTGACGAAAATTCCAAAAGTTTCCATAACAATATTAACGCACAAAAAATAAGAAAAAACCGCAGCTACAAAAAGCCCGAGGTCGCGCTCATCGCGTATCCATGCAGAACCGCGATAACAGCGCGCGCGATTACTCCTCATGTTTATCGCCTCGTTCCAACGCAGTTTCGTACATCGCCCGCGAACGTGCGTCCACGTTTAACCAACAAAGTCACCAGCTAAATGTTATTCAACAATTATACCATTTACGCGCGAATACTAACTTGCAAAACAGCTTTCAATTCCCGTCCATCGCGAGAACGGAGTTTCAAAATTCAGGGACACGAAAACAACTGATAATTTTGTTGATTATCATGTCGACGATTATATTTTTTCTTTCGCCAAACGCGTTTCGGCGACCAGGAGAAAACTACAAACATCTCCTCTCTGTTTATTCTCTTGAATCTGAAATCTCTTGCTCAGCACGGTCCCGGGGATCAATTGGAGCAGAGAAACAATGACGCTTCGTTGCTTTCTCGCGAGGGGGATGCTGCCAGAGTATAATAGCTCCATGCGCGCTCTAAACATATATATATATATATATATTTATATACACATGGATATAAATACAAAACGCGCGGTATAGAGATGACCGTTCGCGCGTCTCCCTTGTCACTCTTGCATGGCTTCTCCGGCGTTCTAACTAAAAGCAAATGGCCGAGAATGGGCGAGCTATCGTTTCCGTCGGATACAAAGCCAAGGGATGCGATGTATACATACGCGAATAAGGTATACACATTATATCAGAGGATATACCGCGCGTCGAGTGTACAGAGAGGGCAGCGGAGCAGCAGTCAAGCATTGCAAAGGGTGGCGCGCAAAGGGTGAGTAGCCGCTGGAGTATCCTACGAGAGAGCCTCGAGGGTAGAAAGAGAAGGGGGGGGGGGGGGGAGGATGAGTGGGAAGGTATTATTAAGCAAGTAAATTAATAGCGGCTTTGGCAAAGGTCTCCGGTAGAGCGCAGAGGAGCAAGAGTCGAGAGGTTCGCGAGGGTGGATTCCGAAGCAGCACGATAAACAATGCGTACCCTTCCTTCGCTTCCCCAACAGAGACACATATACACCAAGGCCTATGGATCGTTGGAAAGATGGGGTGGAGAGAATCGAGAGAGCTATATATATTTGTGCGGCCGCTTATATCCCAATGTTGCCATCCTCCGAATCTGTTTGCGTGTATGCAATACACTCGTG
Organism: Hyposoter dolosus; assembly: GCA_963921915.1. Taxonomy (NCBI): domain Eukaryota; kingdom Metazoa; phylum Arthropoda; class Insecta; order Hymenoptera; family Ichneumonidae; genus Hyposoter; species Hyposoter dolosus. Next base: position 12,133,833 of record OY998138.1, read on the forward strand.
TTCACGTGTTAGCTCCGCAGAGTCATCTTCACTGCTCCGCAGACTCACACCATCCTCCTCCTCCTCCTCCTCCTCCTCCTCTTCATACACATATTCGTGTATATTCGCATGTATATATACGAGGACACGACACGCTCGCTAAGTAAAGCAAGCACCTGTGGGACTCTGCATGCATCTCCCAATGTCTCTCTCTCTCTCTCTCTCTCTCGCTCCCTAGCTCTCTGTGTGCGTCGCTTCTCCTGCCGCTCGACGCTTCGTTGGGCGTGAGTCTATATACGAACGAGCAGATTCGCTGCTCGCTTGTTTTCGCCAACGAGAAATCGCCCCAGAGAAAGAGAGAGAGAGAGAGAGCGAAGCTTCATGTGCAAAAGGAACCTCCGCACATACACGGATACGTATGTAACCATATAAGAGGCTTTCGAGAGAGAGAGAGAGAGAGAGCGAGAGAGATGGGAGCGAGAGGAGCGAATCCCGGGAGGAAGCCAATCAATAAACTCGCTCACTCGCTCCTCTTTGGATACACCATGTGTAAAATACATATATACATTTATACACATGTATATACATATCATGTACTTGTTTATATATATTGAGATTGTACATAATGGTTATATACATATATGTATATATTACAAACTAGCTAGAATGCGAACCGGCGAAACCTCCATTATGTACGCCCACTCAGGCCCCCCCGCCGGTTGCCTACAGCCATTTTGTACGTACCTACGTAGAGACCCGTTCTGCATCGTCCTCCTATACGTACCAAGCATCCTCAATATATACTACATACTCCCATTTACTCACTGAAAACAAAATTTTTGTGGAAAAGATCGATATTTTTTTCGATACGTTCGACTAAACGTTTTTTTTTTTTTGATTATCACAAAAATTGTGTCATTGCAGCAAGAAATATTTTAGGAAATCTCTTCGGAAGCCTATTCTTGTCGTTCCAATCGTAATTTTTAAAACCTACTGCCAAAATTACGAACATTTTGAAATTATCCAAAAATATTTGGTTTATCGTGTTCAACTAAATATCAACCATTTTTAACAAAATTTCATTTTCATTTTTTTTATTCAACTCAATATTTATAAAGAAAAAACCCAAAAAGTTTGTATTTCTCATCGTGGAAGTTGGCTACGTTCATTTTTTTTATTCCTGATTAAGCAGCACGACTATCTGTCGATAAAAAAATAATACAGTTTTTTTTTTCCAAAAAGCTCTTTGCTTTGGTTGACAGACGCACGAAAATGATTCGAAATTCTCGTTCCCAGGGCCGCGATCGATCGATTATTATCGCTGGAAAATTGTTTCAATTTTGCATTCGTTAGCAAAGCAATTTGCGTAATTTTTAGCTAAACTTTTTTGAGACTCGAGAGAAAAAAGTGTTAAACGATGAATAAAGATTTGAGGAAGCGATCGGTTAGCGTCGCGTGAATATTGTAGTTGAGAGGATAAAAAGTTGAGCGAGTGTGGATCTGGAGGATGGGGAATCGACGTATGCGCGAGAGGAAAGCTCGAGCGTGTACCCAAATCCACGAGGGAATTTTTTTCAACGTGTGTAGAAAAGAGAAAGAGCGAGAGAGAGAGAGAAATCGAAGGGAGGCACCGATTCGAGGAATCCTTGAAGCTCTTCTCGGATTCTCCACGTTCGGGATTGGGGAAGGAATATGAGGAGGAGAGGAAGAAGAGAGACAAAAAGAGAACAAGATGGGAAACGACCAAGAGCAGCGAGTACGAACCCGCGTGAGATCCGCGGCCAGCGTTGAACGAGACACGAGGAATCTCGTTACGCGGGTCTTCCTAAATCCCCTCTAAAACGAACGCTTTCCTCTCCATCACCCTTTTTCACTTTCTCACTATTTTCCTCCGACCAGACGAAAATCACCGCCAAATTCAAAATTCTCACAATTAAATCATTTTTACAGTTCATTATCCTTTTGTACAAAAAAAAACAGAGCGAGAGGAAAAAGATTAAAAAAAAAAAAAAACGGCAAGGCCCAAAAAATTGATTCTCTCGGCGCGTTCGCATCGACGTTCTCGTCGCGTCTACACTCTCCGAGAGATAAGATAGCGTTACTTAGTACAGAACACTCGAGCTCCAATAATTTCATGATCGGTCAATATGGACGATCGTTGCAGACATTTCGTTCGCGATATCCACTCTGTCCATTATTATGACTAACGAAACCGATAATTTTGTAATTTGATAATCATCGAATAAATATTTAATAATGATTTTTGAAGAAAAAAAAGTTTTTTTTTCGTCCAAACAAAATTCTTTGTTGAAAGAAAAAAAAATGTAGAGCTCGTTCCAGCTCCAGTTTCGATAGAAAAAAAAATAGGGTGACCATGAAAAAAGGGACGAAAGAGCAGGACAGAAAAAAAAGGAAAGACGAGTAGCGCCCGAAAGGAATTAAGCCTCGACGTCCATCATCCCAAGCCAACCAAACGTCTCCTCGCGCGTTTTAATTAACTCAGTCAATAAAATTTCGAAAAAATGAAACATTTACAGGAATTACTTAAGCTGGTTGATTTTTGAAAAAAAATTACGTACCCATAGGCTGCGAGGGTTGGATCGTAAGGGTAGTATCCAGTCGCTGCTGGCTGGAGCGCCGCAGTGCCCCATGCGCTTCCCATGTCCGCCGTCATTCCCATTCCCGTCGCGTCCTTCAGTCCATATGGGTTTCCCTGTAAATCAGCAAATCTTCATTTTTCATCCCGTAAAAAAAATTCGTTTACTCGAAAATTTTACACAATAAAATGAAGTCACTTCCGCTTGAATTAAAAAATTAGAAATTTAAAAAAAAACAAGAAACTGCATTTTGCAACAATGCGAAAATTAATGGCGAGAAGGAAATTTTGTTTTTTTTCCCGTTAAATTGAATGAAAGAAGAATAAGATTTGATGGCAATTAATAATCGGAAACTGAGACATCCAACTGCCATTAAGCAGGACGGTCCACCATAACGCGTTTTATGGAGTTTATATGCACAGAGAACCCGCGGCAGCAAAAGAGAACGCGAAGGAGCGATGAGGGGTTCACAGAGCGAGCGAGGGCTTTCCGCGGCGGCGGCGGCGGCGGCACCCGCAGACTCAAAAAGCCACGGACGTGCAAGTATATTAGGTGGCTAATGGTAGCACAATGGGATATTATTAGGCCGGGCTTAGGAGAGGGCCCTGACGCGGTCCTGGCGCCAGCGCGTTTCGTGTTACACCTCGGCCCGTCGCCCGCGCGTTATAATTCTTCATTTCTGCTCCTCTTTTTCTCCCTTTTTCATCCTGCTGCTGCCTCTTTTACACATTCTCATACACATAAGGTGCTCCAGAGCTAGCATTTCAATTTATACTCCTAGTCTTTTCCACAGCGCGCAGCTTCCAACCTTTTTTTTTCATCTCATTTTCATGCAACTCTCAATCTTCATTCTTAAGGACGTTGTATGCTAAATTTTCTGTCGATAGAATTCCTTCAAATTTTCACCACGCTAAGAGAACAGTCACGTCTAAATAGCTCGCGCAATTTCAAGAGGTTTCTCCATGTAGAAGTCGAGATATTTATTTATGAAAATCACTATTTTCAGTAGTTTCTCAAAAGAGCGTGTGTTAAAAGTTGCAATTTTCAACATTAAATATTTCGATTTTCAAATAGTGAAGCCTCTCAAAACTTTGCATACACTTTTGTGTAACATCGAAGAAGCTTTATTTAATTTTTCAAAAAAATCGGTCGTTAAATTTTTTCGAAATTTTGTTTATTTCATAACAAATACAGATTTCCTCGGAAAATCTTGAATTTAGAGTATGTTGTTCTTTAGTCAATTTGTAAAAACTTTTTTTAATGAACTTGGGCCCGCAAACCATTTTGTATGTAAGAAAAATTGAAAACAAAAATTCAGATTTGACCGTCGCCATAGAAATTTTCTCTACAAATAAAAATCAATCGCCACACACTTGGCAAAATTTTTTTTCGTCGTATTCGTAATTATCGCGTATTCGTACGCGAGAAAATATTTGAAAAATCGTTCGAAAATGAAAAATTTGACTTACCGGCCCAGGAAGCTAGTTAAAAATAAAAATAAACAATTAGCCGTCCCTCGAATCTCGAGAATCGTGCCTCCTTTGTTCTATCAATCGATACGTCAAATTTTATTCCTACATCGAAATTTTATTGGTATATATATATGTTTCGGCGTATATATACACCTGATGCACACACAAACGTATGCGTGTATTATGCGGACCTCCCAGAGTCCTCCCTACGATCCACTAGGCATCTTTACGAGGCTGAGTGGACCACGGGTGGTCCAGTTGGTGCTCGATTATTGTCACGGCGTTGTGGTTTACCCAAGCACTCACTATATGTATATATATATAAATATATATACATGCTTTTGTGTGTAGAGGAGACGAAACAGCGAGTGAGCGAGCGATCCGCAATTATGATCTGTATTGTATATACCGTACGGTTGTGTCGCACAGGCACAGATAATCGAGGCATAAACCGCGTCACAAGCGTATTACTGCATTATAGTTGCAACTGAAAAGACGTTGTTCGAGCTCTCTACCGGGTTGAGCGCATAAAAAATCGAGAACCTCGCAAGGTTTTCTCTCTCTCTCTCTCTCTCTCGTTCATTCTTTGCTGTCTGTTCGTCCCTTTCTCATTTTTTCTTCCCCTTTCTCGTTTTCTCGTCGTGTTCTGTCTTTGTCGCGGCGCGGACGACGAGAACGCGCAATAATTGAATTAAGTCGCGCGAAAGGGTGAACATACGATAACGCGATTCAGACGACGAGATATTTCAACGATACGCGATGCGGAAATTGTTTGTTTATTTGGAACGTGGATTTTTTGGAAAATATTATGGACAATTGATTTTTGAATCTACTGCGGCTTTACGAGGCCATCGGACTTGAGAGAATTTGGCATCGTCGTTCAAATGCGGAATTAGAGGGTTGCCGGTATGGTCGCGTCGAATGCGAGCGAGAGAGAAAGAGAGAAACCGAGGGTGGATATATTCCTCGGAGTCTGGGGACCACCGTGTAGGTCGTCCTCAACGTATAGGTATATGAACTAGCGTTTTGTATAAGGACCGTGGTGCGGCTGGGTTGGAGGGCGCGCGCGCACAGTTCGTTCTTATTGCTCTTATTGCCTCCGCGCGCCGCCCATTTCATTCAATGCTAATCCGGTTCTTATTACGTTCTTATAACGCTCGTTGAAAACGAGCAACGTTTTCTCTCTTTCTCTCTCTCTCGAGAGAGAGAAGGAAAGAGAAAAGAAAAACGAGAAGAGCATCACGTCTCGAGCACGTGCTTCTGGCGACGATGGAGCTCGTAAACGATCGGGGAAAACATGAAGCAAAAAAAAATACACACAGCCCCCAACATATCGTCGTCCAAGTTTTCAAATTAGAAGCCCAGCATCTCGTCGATGATTTTATTTCGCGATTCCGATGAATAAATCGATAAAACGATCGGTAAACGAATCCGATGACGCCAAAATTCATTTTACCACCAAAAGGATTAATGACAAGTTGGAAAAACTTACCAAAGGTGAATAAAAGGCCGAACTGTCCATACCGATACTCGGATACGGCGCTTGATCGGTAGCGGACGGGGTCGGGGTCGGATAAGACGAATACGAGGTGGCGCTTGGTGCCAGCCGAGGGTAAGCGCCGAGCGCGAGTCTAGCAGCGCTGTCGTATTGACAGGAGCAAACGGTTTGACCGGTTACGGGATCGGTCATCATCGGCCTGCCATTTTCGCAGCAAGCGGTGCCCGGAGCACCTCCGCTACCGACCGGAGTGCTCGCACCGCCACCGGCCGCTCCTCCTGGAGTACCAGCCCCGGTACCGGTCCCTGCTGCGCCCCCGGTCGTCGTCGTCGTTGTCGCTGTCGATGACGGCGACAGGGCGCCCGGACTCAATCCCCCGCCTGAGGACATTGCCGGTGACGTTGCCGTCGTCGGCTGTCCACCGCTCACCAACAACTGAAACAACGAGATGGCGTGATTCGCCTTAACATTTTACCGATTAACATTTATATTACCGATGTCCTCACACTTTTATAACCGATTTTCAATAAATCGGCGCTACTATGGCAACAAAACGACGGGATCTTTTCCGCAGCCTCTCGGAACCGCGATCGCCTCAACGAAATCGCAAAAAAATCGTTTCTAAAAATCGGCACCGCGACCGATCAACGAAATTTCTAGTTCACTAGCTCTCTCCGCGCCTCCGACACTTTATATTTAGCCGATTTCTGTATCACATCGAGAGCCAGAGAGCGAGAGAAGCAGAAGATCGAGAAAGCGAGAGAAATAAATGAACAGGGCCAATGCGATCTATAAATAAAAACAAGGCAAAGCGATCGGACGTCCAATCGAATTGGCACGTATCGAGCTTTGCACCTGGTTGACGCGAAACCCCCGAATCGTCGAGATTCACAAACAACGTGACTCAAAAAACGCGAGCATTCCAAAAAAGCCAAAAAAAAAGCGACCCCTCTCAATCGACGCATTCATCACAGCCTCGCGATCTTTCAACACCTGCATTACAATGTATACTTGTTTGTTATTCCAACGATTGCTAAAGAATCGTCAGCGAATCGTTGAGCGTTGTAATTTCGTTGTCCGACAAGCAGAGACGACGACGACGACGACGCAACGACGACGTTTCGCGTCTATTCGAGGCGTTAAGGAGACGCTCAAATTGGCAGTAACTCCTCGCCCGCGGTAGTTAACAAGAGACTCCCAGAGAAAAATAAACACGAAAACAAGAATCGCAGAGTCAGAGCTTTCGAAAAGCATCGGATGTATTTTTACGCGTGTCTCGCTTACGAGAGCTCGAGCCACTAAAGCTCAACGTCCCCCCGTCGAATACTCCGCGACCAAGAGCTCCGCCTCCGAAGCGTCCTTTTCTCTCAAAACACTCAATAAACAGTCACAAGTTACAAAAAACAAAGAGACGTCGAAATACAAGCTTAAAAAAATAGATTCTCAACGCCCGAGAGCTCCCAAAGGCATAGGAAAAATTGAGCCAACGAGAAATTATTTATTATGATAACAAAGTCGTCCCGCGAAGACCCCGAGATTTAGGTGTGCAAAAGGCAATCTTTGGGCCGGTTTTACGCGCGCCTAGTGTCAAGCCACAGTGTGCGAGCATGTGTGTGAAAGAAGCGGGTGCACCTGTGGAGAGCAACCGGTTTTCCGGCTGCTCTCCGCAGGAGCACATACGTGCGACGATGAGGTGAACCGTCCGACGTGAATATCCCGACAAAACTATATCTATATATATATATATATATATATCCCCAAGAATTAATTTATTAAGTTGTGAATTAATATCGAAGCCGATTGAGGTAGCGAAAGAGCGTCGATTCGTTTATGGAAAGCACACGGAAGCGTCGCGGCCTAATTTATATCTCCGAATGCACAAAATAGCATGTGGCTCTCTCGTCGAAACGTCGCTTTTGTTCCAAAATTCCATGCCCGGACGTTATTTCCATTTCTTGGGTTTCAAAGCAATTTAAAAATTGAAACAATTTATCATAAATTAGCCTTTTAACTGGGAGCTATCAATCATCGCACTTGTAACTCAATCCGTCAATTATTAACGCGGAGTCATTTACACTCGACGCTCTTGCCAATCGGATTTTCGTAATTCCATCAATGAAGACAAATTTATTGATTTTTCGTGCTCGATCGAATCGATTGTCGCGTTAACGAAGCGTGAAAATGATGGAAATTAATGTTTCAATTTGTTTGTCATCCTGGCAGGAGGTACCAATTCCTTAAGTGGATAATTCACGATACAAACGTTTCATTATTTCAAAACTCAACATTTTCATCGATCATGCGATTAACCGGCTTTTCCCTCTGGGTCCAGAGCACAAGAAGAAAGTTTGGTTAAGTAACGCGTGCGGTTCGATTGGGTAACCAGTCTCAAAGCAATGCGGTCGCGCCAGACTCGCTATTACGAGTTGCAACGCTATAATAGTATAAACCCGAGCGCTACAACTTCCATTCGCATTTTTTCTATACACATCCAAATGTGCAAAGTATAAAAAAAGAGTTTGTACAAAATATCGAGTACGTCAGTTTCGGAAGAGAGAGATGAGACGATTGGCTCGTTGCTCGCTCTGCAGCGATGCATCGATTTACGAATGTGTGTGTGTGTGTGTGTGTGTGTGTGTGCGTGCGTGTGCGTGTGGGATCGATGGGGTTCTCGCGCGCGCGGTCAGGAAAATATTCAGCTCGCGAGTCTCGAAGCGCCGCGCGGCGCGTTAAACTTTCACGCGCGCGACATGTGAGGAATACGCGATGCGACGGCCGTCGGGCTCCGCGGCAGCAGCAGGTGCGCCTCGTTAACTCGCAAAGCCCCTTCGCGCGATTCACCTATTAATTAAAACTCCCGGGATTTTTACTTCGGGAGCATCGATGACGATTATATTTGGAAATTGTTGGGGAAGATGCGAGATTTTTGTATGAAACGATCGCCCTGCACGAACGCTAATCATTCGGAAGAGGGTCCGTTTCGTGTGTACGAATGAATAATTAGGAAGACTCTTTCGATGGAGCTTACCTGAGAGGCCGACGGATAGGAGTATCCGAATTGAGCGTACGCCGACATACCGCGCGGCGTTTGCTCGCTAAATATTCGTTGAAACGATTTCCTCTGCGGTCGCGACGAACCACGAGGCGATTCGAAGGAAAAGGATCAAAAGGAGAACCCGCGAAGGGAGGACACTGTTATCGCGAGCACTATGCACCTACGCGCACTTAACACTCGCGTAGGAAAACACACTCGAGTCCCTCTCAACAGAAGTTTCTTTCCTCTTCTCTGGGAAAAATACTCTGGAGGATGAGCTCTGGCCGCGAAGTCCTTTAATCCCACGGAAATATCCTTCGACGAGGCAACTGCTCGGATGAGATCCGTGGAGCGACTTGTTTACCCGAGCCCTCGAGGCTGTCATCAGGGCATCTTCGTTCTCAAACTTTTCTTCATTGATCCACAGCCTCCTACGCTCTTCATACTCTCTAATATTTATTCAACTCGTTTATGCTTCTCGAGCTAACGAATTTTCGATTGTTATCTCAACGAAAAATCACCACTAGATTCAACCAGCTCGATCACTGCTTAACGCACCACCAAATATCCCGCGTAACTGATTAATCGATCGATATTGAAAAAATAAAAGATTCATTAACAAATCCGAGATTTCAGGGCACACGGATTAAGCGCGAACGAAAATTTTTGATTACACAGCGAGAAGAAAGTCTCGCTTCTCTTTCTTCGTGCTCGTACGTACGATCCGTACCCTGTCCCTGTCTCGGGGCTCTCCAGACTACGACTGACTCGACTCTACCCACACCACTTCATTGGCTTCCAACTCGACTCGGCTCGGATCGCCCTCTGCACATCAAATCGCCAACTAAAACTTGCTCCTACTCTTCCCTCCGCAGGCGGACTCACCCGAGCAACGACCTATCCTGATCATTTGCACAGAGTGCAGCCTCCACCCACTGGGTGTTGCCTCGTCGCCTCATTGGCTCGTCGATCTCTCGGCAGGTGGAACCGTTTCATCGGGACACGCCTCTCCCGCGGTATCAACCTTTACCCCTCCATTTGCAGCGTGGAGACCAGCGTGAAACGACGATTTTCATCCCTCGAAGCAAAACTCCAACCCCAACAACCTCCCGAGCATCCACGAACTTGCACCACGCCGCGGAAAATCCACCTTTCATCCTCTCACTCCCTGAAAACCTCATCCTCCCGAGAATCTCTCCCCCTCCCCGCACAACAAACAGCACTGAGAACAAGGAGGAACGAGTGTGTTTACGAGACTCGACTCTTGTCAACCCCGTGGCCGGGGACTTGAATAAATCTCACGTTTTCCAGCCCTATATACATCCGCGCTATCGCTTATATACCTGGATATATGCCTCGCGGATTATCATTCGCCATTCGTTTGATAAACCATAAAATCTTTCCTCGACCAGCATCATCGTCCAGCACTTGATTTTGCGCAAGTCCCCGGCTCATTTTTTTCCTGCGGTGGTCGCAAGTTACAAAGACCAAAAGGATCTTCTTGACCCAAGCAATTTGCAATAATTTCACGGACCATTAGCCAATGTTCCCCCCCATTGGGGTTAACCCCTCGTCCATCATCGGCTCCCGAGCACCGATCTCTGCTCGCATCTTGCGGAAGTGATGCTCACTTCCGTGAATAACACGAGTCCATGGCTCTCGGACAAAGGCTCACTAGAAAGAATCGTATGCTCGTCTCATTGGAACATTATACACGCGGGAGGAAACGCTTTCGCGTGCTCCTGTGCGCTAATAGGATTATAGGCGACAGGTCCCCATGCAGCCTTCCCGCGCGATGCTTACACGAGTACGGGCATCCGAGATAAGATGCGACCTCCTCTCATCGGCCATCCGTTCCGAAGGCCTGCTCAAGCAGATACACAAACCCCAAACTCTCTCTCTCTCTCTCTCTGTCAAGTTACAGAGCTCGGGTACGACTCTCTCTCCGGTACATACCGGATATCGGATGACGTGCCAGTTCTACCTGAGTCGCTTCCCCGAAGCATCAGGCAATGATTTACCGTGAGCCGCGTAAACCCAGTGACCTGCCAAAAGCCCAGAGCCTGCTCTTGCGTTCTTCCCCCGCAATAACAACCGCTGAGCCATAATATATCTGTGTTTGTCAAAACTGGACTCCTTAACGAAAATCCCAGTCATTCCAGAGTCAGGACCAAAAGGGACTCTCTTGGGAGAAAGAGAAAAAAAAACAGCGTGACCGAGCTAATACCCTGCTAAGTTTCCTCTAATGGCATCCTGCTTCGCATAAGCTGCAAATGAACCGCAAAATTGTTTCGTTTTTGTCTTATGTCCTAAGCTGTCATGCTTAGAGGATTTGAAATCGATCCGGGGTCTGCTGCTCTTCACCAAGAGCGAAATCGTCATCCTTGGAACAACTGCATGCCATTATACTTTTTGTCCACTCGTTGGAGGAACTTTTCTTTGTGACAATTTCACGAGCGGAAATAGCAAACGAAAACGACCATTTATGAAAATTCACTTTTCCTCGTCGATGCTGTAGGAGGACGCCCCCATAAAATATCGATGCATAAAACAAACCCATTGATATTAATGAGGTTTCCTCGAGTCATGGCGTCCGGGCACACGCAACGAGAGTATCGATTTCCATCGTCACGCCGGAACAACCTCCGCGCACTTGTCATTAACATAATCTCGCGTTACGGGGGTGCGTTACTGAAAACCCAAGCAGAGCAGTGTTCGTGTCGAACGTCAAGACAAACGAAAGCGTAACGTGTTTTCTCGTCGGTTGAAACGTCTTGACAGTTGAAAGCCGCAGTTTCAAACTTTCCGGATTCGATAAGCAAACACGAGAAATCGAGATCGATTGTTTGTTCTGGAAAAATGACTCTTCCAACTTGAAGAGAAATAAAAAATAATCTCTCTGCTCTAAAGACTGTGTACACGGTGTCGAGCTGCTGGAGATAACACAGCCACGAATTTCTTTCCTTTTTTCTGTGTCGTTCGAGCCCAAACCAAACGTCACGAGGTTTTATAACCTCCGAGCAGATAAGAAGCGTCAAGGGGCTGCCAAGAAATGCCCATTTACCTGCGACTCGTGTTGGCAGAGCTTGCTGATTGGGCCTAAAATTTGACTCCATGTTCTTATCTCCATTGGATCTGTCCTAGCAGTTTTCCTGGACAGGTTCCTATCGACCTGTGATTCGGGGTTGTTTGGGAAACTTTTACAACGGCAGAATCCTCGCTGGTTTTGTGGCAATTAGATTTTAAAGCCCTGCTACCTAATCTCGATAGTAAAACAACAGTCCTGATGTGCTTGCCACGGAGATCTCTGGTGGAAAGAACAAAAGGACGTGTCTGTCAAGTAGCCAGGCATCCGCTAATCAAGTATCCCGTCCCATCGCCCTCTTACAAGCCTGAGAACCGAACAAGATAAACTTTGAGTAATAAAAAAATAAGGGATGAGGAAATTGTCGGATGCTGGAGTTTCTACAACTCGGCAGAAGATTTTCGAGCTCCAGACGATCCACTGGCGCCTTTGAAAAACCTTTAGAGTTTTATTGGGACGCTCGCTTCAACCTCCTCCTCCTCCTACTCCTCCTCCTCCTCCGACTCTTGGTAGCTCGAGAAAGAGAGAATCAAGCAAAGACTCTCGTCTCTCTCGGTATGGCCGAGCAGTATGTCGCCGTAAAAAAGCCGAGGACCCCTTTTCGATCGCGGGTAGCCTCTCGTCCGCAGAAAGAGAAGAGAAAGAAAGAGCAACGAAGCAACGAAATGTCAACCGTAAACCTCGCGAGGCAACACTAATTAACCCGACCGAAATAAACTGCACCGCTCAGCGTTGCTCCCCTTTCCTATATACATTCACTCCTTTAACTTCTTTTCCCTACACTACATCTTGCTCCTCTCACTCGCTGGCTATCCAAAACACTCTATATCTCTCTCTTTCTCTGGTTTTCTTCTCTCCGTGTGGCATCAGCTCGATTCCGAACACTTGGCCAACCGATACACACATATACCCATCCTTCCCTGCTTCCTCCCTCTCTCACTCTCTTACGAGCTTGTCTCTCCTCAGTTAGGAATTTCTTGAGCAAAGTCCTCTTATCGATGCCAGAGAGCGCTCGCAGAGTCGACGAGACCGCGAGCGAGAAACTTATTGTGTGCGCAACGCAGAGACAGAGAATACCGAGATTCTCTCAGAGTCTCGTAGGAAATTCCCCTTCGGCCTTACGACATCTACCACGGAAGGTTATAACGCTCCATGCCCTTTCTAGCCCCTGTGTGATTGCGCCAAAGCTAGCCGAGTGCCTCTAACACGAAACGACCATGCGAGACCGCAGGAAGAGTCTCTTTGCCCGACGGGAATCGAACCCTGCCTGTAGCCTATCTGAATAGAGGCTACAAACGCATAAGGGCTCAAACTACCTCCGTGTCGTCGTCATCGTCGTTGGCCTCTCGTTCTCCCATCAACGGCAACACCGAACCATGGGGTTTCCTTGTCTCCTGCTGCTGTCCACGCATTTCCATTTCACTCAAGGTCCTGCTACATCTATAACCTCTGTATACGCGTCTATATATATATGCATACATATGGAATCCATTACTAGACCAATGCGTGAACCCCGTAACGGCGTTTCCATGGAAAGCGCATCAGGATTTAAGGGCCTGCAGATCGCGTGTGTCTCCAGCGGCGAGACCCTCGACTCGTTCACCAAAAAGGACATCGAGCTTAGAGTCTTCAAATTGATTTAGTGGAAAATCTTTTCCACCTGTGAAATCATCAATTTAGTGTTTTTCCCCATAAACAAACGTCCGAGTCATTCATCGAGACTTTTTGACTCTCCTCAATGAACCATTGATGGATTTTTCTCCAAAATGTCAAAATTCCTCGAAATCTCGATCAATTTCTTAAAAACGATTAAATATATCGCGCATAATCTTTGCGTAATCGAATTGATCGGCTGGTGTATAAATATCGCGCGCGGGACTGACCGTCATATCGAAACTTTATAAACGCTCGTATACGCGATAAGGAAAATAAGCTCTTTTGCTATATGCGCGTGTCGTGCGCGCTGCTTCGCCATGTAACGTGTTTCTACAGAATGAATTGGTCATTACAGCTCGCTGATTCATAATATCCAAGAAGAAGCTGCAGAGAGGCATCGATGCATGTACGCGCGGCGAAACGCGCACATAAATATAATTGAGCTCGCGTCTCGATACTTTTCTTTGGCAATCAGCCCGACAAGTCTATCTTAATGAAGCGAACAGGTCCCTCTCGTGTGCAGAGCAAATAAAAGAATCGACATAATCGTCTAGGAAAGAGCGATGATCCAGACCGCGATTTAATTTCGTTTGTAAGGATCTTCCTGCTCCTTAAAAAATTCTACAGCTCCTGATTGCCCATAGATGTGTCATGGGGCACCATACGAATCGTAGGACAAGCATGAGCCACGATTTTTGGCCAAAGGAGAATCCTGGAGAGTCCTCGCGCGTCGAGGATCCTCGAGTTGGAACGCAGGATAATGATCGGCGGAAGTGTTCGTGTTAAAATATGCAGATCCGGCTAAATTACTACCGGGCGGTCGGGACTGCAACTTTCCTCCTGCTTCGCTCGCCACACCATGCAATCGCTCGCGTATACGAAAATCCCATAGAGAGAGAGAGAGAGAGAGGTATTTAGATATGTACACGTAGAAATATCTATGGCTGTGTGCAGCCGCCACAATCATCGCGGACTCTCGCAGAGCAGAGCACAAGAGAACAACGCTCCCGTTAAGTGCTTCATGTACACATCGCTATACAGACATACACACGTGCATATTGTTTTTATGTCTCGAGTGTTGAGGAACGTAAGAAAGGATATGGCAAAGACCCGGGCGCGTAAGTTGCTCCTGGAGGTCGAGGCCGGGCCATACTTCTCTCATGGCGTGAAGCACGCGTGGGAAAGTATATTAAAACCGCGCTGAGTGTGCTAAACCAAAAGCCTTCGATATACTTATATATCCTGATCGGGACGACTCCGCCAGATATTCTCCGCTCTATCACGTATCCCAACTTATCATCATTTATTCAATCAATGAAAGCCTAATCGGAGGGAACGAACCTTTGCCTCTTTTTTCTTTATTTTCTTTTTCTTTGCTTCCTTATGCTTCGTTTTTCACTTCACACGATGCGCGCGGAGGAAGCTGCATCTCGTGTTTTCTCCAGCAGCAGCGGAGAGTTCATCATCTCGTCTCCACGCAACTTTGTACTCTTGAAACTCTGTCCGAAGGAGTTTTGTTTTTAGCTCGTGCAACAAATTTGCTTGAAACGTTCGTTTATTCATTAAGAACGTTTGCATGCTACATTTTCTATCGATGAAAATTCCTTCAAATTTACACCACACAAAGAGAACACACTGAAAAGGAAATTTTGTTGAAAAAGATCGATATTTTTTTGGATTCGTTCAGGTAAACTTTTTTTTAAAAATTACAATAATTTTTTGGCATTCCAGCAAGAAATATTCTAGAGAGTCTCTTCGAAAAGCTAATTTTCGTCATTCCAATCGTTAATTTTGCTGACAGTTCCGTTGGAAATCAAAAATATTGTTAAAATTACGAAAATTTTGAAATTATTCAAAAATCGTTTTTTGACTAAATTTCATTTTCAGTTCAATGATGTCTAATTGCTCGCGTAATTTTAATATGATTCACCATGTACAAGTCGAGATATTCATTTATAAAAATCACCATTTTCAGTAGTTTCTCATAAGAGCTAAAAGTTGCAATTTTCAACATTAAATATTTCGATTTCTAAATGGTGAAGCCCCTTAAAACTTTGCATACACTTTTATGCAACATCGAAGAAGCTTTATTTAATTTTTCAAAAAAATCGGTCGTTAAATTTTTTCGAAATTTTGTTTATTATGTAACAAATACAAATTACCTCGGAAAATCTTGGATTTGGAGTACGTTGTTCTTTAGTCAATTTTTAACAACTTTTTTAAATGAACTTGGGCTCGCAAACCATTTTGTATGTAAAAAAAAAACTGAAAAGAAAAATTTAGATTCTTAGAAATTTAGATTTTTAGAATTTATGGAATTTGAAAAGTTCTGCATTGAGAAATAGGAATCGTTGCTGGCATAGATCAAAAGGAAAACGATTCCCACAATTTTCTCAATGTTTACTCAAGCCTCTGCGGCTCGAACGTTTTTTTCTGTTCGCAGCAACTTTGTTTTCCCTTTTTCCAACGTTTTTCACAGTCTCTCTGGGATTTAACGAGTGAGTGCGAGTGCGCGAGCGTGACGCGAGGGACTAATCGACTTCTTAACACGAAACGACCATTAATACTTGGCGAAACGCTCGCGCGTGACATTAGCAATCTCTCTGTACGAGACAAGGACAGCAGCAGAGACAAGGGCGGAGAACGAGTCTCTGGCTCATCGGAGGATTCTACAGTGAAACGTCTACGTGAACGAGAAAATGTTGAATGGAAACAAGCTCAATTCCTATAAATAAATCAACCCTCAAAAGCCTCCGATCAAAAAGTACCAAAAACCGGCTTCATTTCTCTTTCTCTCCTTTAACAATTTCCTTCCATCTGAACAAAGTTTCTGAAAAAGTTGGAAAAAATGAATCGATGATGTTCGCACAATTAAGCATCGACGTAATCAGCAAACCGACGTGTTCGGCAAGGCAAAGGAATAAAAAGGACGAGTAAAAAATTGAGGATCGTTAATCGAAGGGTAGCGGAGCAGTCTCGCGCGATAGCCTAACTCGTAATATGTATATCGAAGGATTTATCGCGTTGAGTCTCTCGTACCGAATGTGTATCTACAAGATACAAGCTACGCCATGAGTTTGTATAATACGAAAATGTATGTCTATAGATAAATAAATTCATACAAATATCGAGGCTGAAGCTAGAACGCGAAGAATCGATATGTATGTATCGATATCGCAGAGACTCTGCGGCCGTGTATACAACCCTCGAGAGAAACCTTTCTCTCTCGCGCTCTTGCTTTTTGCATAAATGCACCGCGCGCGATGCACCACTTTATGCGAGCATAATGACGCCGTAAGTATTCCGCCGCCTACTCTCCATCTAGTTAACAAATATCCATCGCGAGCACCGTTAACGCACACGTTCGTGATAATTTATTATCTCCCATACATATATATAGAGAGAGAGAGAGACAGGTAAATATGAATATTCGCGATATACATTTTGCTTCTCTGCGCCGTGCCTTTCTGGTCTGCACGCCACCCCGCCCGCTTTATATGTTCGACCCGAGAGTACACATCGCAACATCGATATCAGTCAGCAACTTGTACGTAAATTTAAAAAAGGAAACAAACTAAAGAACGAGGAAGAAATAAAAGGATTTGCCATTTGAGAAAAATGGCATAACGCGAAGGCCAATTTTTCGGAGTGTTTTATTTTTTTTTTTTAGGATTTTTGCTCGATATTAACTGGACGAATTTTTTTGTCCCTTTTTTGCTGGGCTCTCGCGTCTCGATGATCCACGTTAATTCGTTATTATTACGAGGCACACACTTATCGGGCAGCGTATCAAAAGGAGACGCTAATGTTTTAATGGATACTGCAATGTTTTTTTTTCTCTTTTTTTTTTGTTTTTTCTTATTCGGTATTTTTCGTTAAACGGGGGAAAGGAAAAGTAACGAAAAAGTTAATAAGGACGATGCGGGATAAGGTTGAACGAGATATGAAACGAAATACACAGAGAAAGAAAAAACGAGGATCAAATGAATATTACGAGAGCGATGGAAAGAGAAAGAGAAACTATACGTTACAGGTGAGAGCTCGAGGCTCGCGTGCTGCAAACGAGCCGGCAGCTGGCTCTCTATAACACACACCCTGTATATATGAAACATCGCCAAGAGCTGTGTGTATTAATATATGCGCGACCGACTGGCAATGAGACGAGAACGACGACATCGGGTCAAACGCGATCCTTTCTTCTTCGCCATATAAACATACTCTCATTACCATTATTATTATCATTAATAACAATAATTCAACGAATCCTCATCGAAATAATAACATACGCGCGGCCCCTCAATCTTTCTTTTCCGTATCCGATTAATTTTACCTAATTTTCTCGATCCAGCGAAGAATGTGGTGCACAAAACTTTGATATCCAACGAAAAATACGTTTTTCCATTAATTGTTTTTACAATTTTTTAAATCATGACAATTTTCGTATCGATTCTGTGTTTGGATCCTAAAAAAAAATTGTTTTATCGCCTTGACTCAATATTGAGTAACAAATAGACAATAATTATATTTTAATATAATTTAAAAAAAAATCGAATAATCGTTGAACCGAACGAAATGATTGATTCGATAAATTTTTGTGTGTCCAAGAATTTTCAGAGTCATATTAGAAAAATATTAAATTTGTCGCGTCCTGTGACACGTGCGCGTCTGTTATTCCGACGCACTTGCTTTATTTCTTCTCCCCAGAACTCATTTATCTTTTTATTTAGTCTCTCGCCTATATAAACAGACATAAATAGGCGCGTGAGTATCTGAATACAATCGGCAATTGGTCGGTTAATTCGAGGCAAGTTCTGGCCGCGCGCGCGCGCGGAGTCTTGGAGCAACCCGAGGGAAAAATACATCCATCTCTCCCTCGTAGAGCAACGACGTTCTCTCGCCGCGCTCTTTGCTCGCTCGGTCTTTTTCTCTGTCTATTGAGAAAATGAATGAAACGAGCAGGCGAGAAAAAGAGGAATATAAGGATCCCGAAGACATCGCTCTCTCGAAAAGGGGCGCGGCGATCCTCCAGCCGCGAGGGGCAACAAGAAAGGAAAAGCTCCGTTCTGTCTCTTTATTCTGCTCAATCTATATCTATATGTCCATATACGTATAGGACGTATCGAGGGTACGGAGCAGTGAATGAATGCCGGTGGGCAATCTGTTTCCCGTGCAGGATTACTTTCACGGCTACACACCCCTGTCCCAACGATATATATCTATATAAACGCCTCTATATATCTGAAAGGAACATCTATAGACTCGGTAACTCCCACCGGGCGTAAAAAGCACATCCGAATTGAATCATTGCTGAATAAGCGGAAAAGTGGCGAGCTGGCGAAAGGGAACGTTTTTTTCTTTATATACAAAAGTACAGAAATGCTTGAAGAATCGTTTTCCTCTCCAGCGTCCCTGCTCCTTGTTCCTCTTTACGATCTGGCCAAAAAAAATTTTTTCGTCTTGTTCTTTTTCTACATTTCGTTCACTATTTTGACAAGACTCTCCTCCGCCGCTCTATATCCTCGTGTTCATCTCAAAATTAACATGTCCAAAGAGCAGAGAGAGGCAAGAGAGACAAAATTAACGTTAAACTCGATGCTTTAAAGTTTGCACGGCGCGAGTTCGCTGAGAGCTTTCTCACTCTCCTCCCTCGCTTTGTACGGGGCTCTAATATTGAGGAAACGTGTGCAACTATACAGCGCACGAATATGTACGGATAACGCGAAACATTTCGCCTTTCCTCGTGGTTCCCCAGGGGCGCAAACTGTTGCGTCATAACTCGGCAGCCAAACTACCCCCCCCCCCCCCCCCCCGTAAGAAGAGGACCACCGCGAGCATGTACAACCATACGAGATATATATATCTGTATATTTCAAACTAAAGAGCACAATGATTAGAGCGAGCTAATGAAACAGAACCTTAGACGTGGGACACTCTTGCCACCAGCAACTAAAATACTCTTCCGCTCCGAGCCAATTCTCATCCACCTTTCCTACCAACATTTTAAAAATAAAATAAAATAAAATTGAATCAAACGGAAAAAAATAAAATATTTTGTTTTTTATTGAAAAAATAAAGTGTGACATTTTTAAAAATAAAATAAAATAATTTCCTTGATTGAAAATGAAATAAAATGAAACGAAATGGGTAGGCGACGGCTCGAGATACTCCGCGGACTTTTCTTCTCCGTTCCCACGACGAATAAACTGTCCACTGCTGCGCGCGGAAGGTCGCACATTTCCGAGACACGTATCGTGGTTTAAATTCAGTGGTTTCGACACGTATGAAGTAACGATTATCGCGATAGGGCACTTAATTTCTCCGGCGTGTATTGCCCATGTTTATTTATATATTTACAGCATATAGGGGTGCGCGCGGGAACAGCTCGAGAATTCTTAGACGACGTTGACGAACGACGCCGTACACGTGCGTCCATTCGCCAACACATATCCATAGAATCAAACTGAGACACAAAGCTATACCTTTATTCTTGTATATGCGGGATGCACGTGTCACGTGTGCACCCCGAGTGTCAAGTCGTCCGCTCGCACCCAGGAAGGACCATTTTTCCTCGCATCCTTCTCTGCCCCATTCTCTCTGCTCCCTTTTCCTATTTTTTCCTTTCGCAGTCGCACAACAACGAAGGGGGGCAATAATGGAAGGAATGGGGTGCGTGCGACAAGTGCACGACAAGTGCCAAAGCAACTCGGCACATGAATAAGCAGCCAGCCCCGAAAATGCCTCGAAAAATATAAGAGAACGCGTCCACACAGCACACACTTAGTGCCTTAACAAAATACAAATAAAAAGTATTTTCTACCAAGTTGCCTATACTGTGAGAATCGCAGGGGCTGAATCGAGTCGTCCCATCTTTTTCGTACTCGAGAAACTACCATGGACCGTGCGAACCGTGCAATCCGTCCTCCCAGATTCGCATCGCGCAAGGGTGAACGATCGACGACCTATCAAAAGGCTCCAACCACTTTGTTCGACCTATCGACCAAATTTCATCAAGCACTGCATTACGATTTACTCAAGTGCCTCCTGTCTCCTCCATCGGCGACTATCAGAGTCCCTAAACATTTGAGATTTATTAATGAACCCTCGGATTAATCGCCAGATTATACTTTATTCTTTTACTCCAACACCCCCGGCGACAAAAGATTATTGCCCCTTGATAACTCGACAAAGACACGCCACCAAAATTTAACGTTACACGCCTCTCTCGGTCGTTAACCGCTTTCTTTCTCTCTCGCTCGCTCGCTGCTCTCTTCTCCTGGACAATGTCCCATGAATATGCACCCCTTGGAATATCCTCGACATCGTGTCTCAACAAACATTCACAGCAATGCCTTTTTCTATATATATCGATGTCTCTTGTCTTTTTATGTACATTTGTGTGCGAGCCTCAAATGGCTCGGGACACCTGCGATCTTCCAGGAGGATGACCACGGCCTGGACGACATACCCGCCCCTGATCCTCGAGCCCTCGTATTAATTAATTAGCGAGATATCCTCTCTGCCAATTTTCTCGATCGAAAAATTCATCCCGGCAGATTTTTATTTTTACTCGTTCACCATCAGATTTTCTGCGAGATTTTTTCGAGGCTTCGAGCCATTCCAATTGTCGGAGTAATATATTTTTCCAAAATCGTGACTTTCCTACCGATTTATTCGGAAGCTCGGAAACGTCGCAGAGTCTCATTCTCACGAATCTCACGGTTTTGCGTCAACAGAGAGAGAGAGAGGGGGGGGGAGGGGGAGGAGGAAAAAACAGAGAGTGTTGCGAGAGATTTGTGTATCGGCCGCTCCCACGTGAAAAATTTTCACATGGGGTCGCCCGAGAGGATTTAATACTCGAGTTGGCGGAAGATGGCGGCGGCCCGGACCCCGAAGAATGTTCGCATCATTGATGCGAGAAAGACGCCGCGAGAGAGAGAGAGAGAGAGAGAGAGAGCGCGAGATTCCTTCGAACACGCAGGAGGAATATAAAAATCTGTGGCGCCTACAAACTCGCCGATATATGTCCCGTAAATTTAACAAACACTTTGCCTATTGCCTGCCTAATAATCCCCCAAAATATTCCCCCCACACACCCACACCAACACGTATTAACACTCGCACCAACATTTTGAGACAATAAATAGCGATGAGACAAACAGGTGCGATCTCGCGTCTTCGCCCTCGTGGGAAAGTCATACGTGAGCCTTTCGAGAGAGACAGTACACAAACCACCGCGACACAAAACTCTCTTTACGAACTCGACAAAGTTATGCTCGCGAGTATATATTTCGCTAATGAGTCTTTCGTCTCATGAATTTTGAAAAATCAAATAAATTTCAATAACGACTGGAAATGCTTGACCAGGATCCTCGTCATTTATTTTGAATACCAAACTCTGTGAAAAAAAAAAACAAAAAAAAAAACAAATTATTTCTACGGGGCTTGTCCAATTGTCAAAATTTTTAAATCCGACAGTTTGAGCGTCGAAAGTTTGAAAAGTTGGCGATTAATTCCTCGATTAAGGACGTTGCATGCTAAGTTTTCTATCGATAGAATTCCTTTCAATTTACCCCACACTGAGAGAACACACCGAAAAGAAAATTTTTTTGGAAAAGATCGATATTTTTTTTGGATTCGTTCAGGTAAACTTTTTTTGAATAATTACAATAATTTTTTTGGCATTTCAGCAAGAAATATTCTAGAAAGTCTCTTTGGAAAGCTAATTTTCGTCATTCGAATCGTTAATTTTGCTAACAGTTCTGTTAGAAATCAAAAATATTGTTAAAATTACGAAAATTTCAAAATTATCCAAAAATCGTTTTCACCATGTAGAAGTCGAGATATTTATTTATAAAAATCACAATTTTCAGTAGTTTCTCATAAGAGCTAAAAGTTGCAATTTTCAACATTAAATATTTCGATTTCCAAATGGTGAAGCCTCTTAAAACTTTGCACACACTTTTATGTAACATCGAAGAAGCTTTATTTAATTTTTCAAAAAAATCGCTCGTAAAATTTATTCGAAATTTTGTTTATTATATAAAAAATACAGATTACTTCGGAGAATCTTGGATTTAGAGTACGTTGTTATTTAGTCAATTTGTAACAACTTTTTAGAATGAACTTGGGCTCGCAAAGCATTTTGTATGTAAGAAAAATTGAAAACAAAAATTGAGATTTGAGCGTCGCCCTACAACGTCCTTAATTCCCTCGTTCGTCTTTGTCGGACCGAGTCGCGATCTCATGGGGTGGCTATGGGAAGATTTAATATATATATTGGCGCAGAGGACAGTGAGACGCGAGTGGCCGGATATCGGAGGTGAATCTGGCCGGTGATGGCGAGGAAAAAAGGCAGAAGGGCCGAGCGCAGGGCACGGACTTCGAGCAGCAGGTGCATGCACGGAGAAAGAGATTCGGGGGCTCTGCTGTTCGAGTTGTTGGTGTTCTCCCTCACTCGCAGCATTTAGGGATCCGGCTGCAAATCGCGATAGAGGTGCTAGCAATAAGTAACTTTTTTTTAAGGTTCCTCAGAGGTGGACGCGCGCCTCCAATCTCCATCTCTCTCTCTCTCTCTCTCCCGCGAACGAGAAAGCAACCCCGTGCGAGCTGCCGCGTCGAAATAAATATATCGACGCGGGTATTATTCTTAAGCTTTGCTATCCGCTCATTCACGGGACGACCCCGCGTCCTTCCTAAATCTCTATAATTTCGCTCGATGATTACAGGCCAGCGTGACCAACGCCCGCGGTTTAACTCTCCCCCTTCATTTTTCTATCCTCCTCGCGACGATTTAGCAACACACACACACACACACAGACAGACAATATTTGACGCACGTGTCTCGCCCTTTTTTCGAGACTTCTCGCTCTTGCCGCCGGGCCTCGTTACGGCAACACGCGCGTCCGACGAGAAATTGAAACGGAAATCTATGCTTTTAGTTTTTATATATACAAGCACGCCCGAGAAGCCTCTCGAAAACGCGATACCATTTATTTAGCTAGAGCTTGACAGTAGAGCCTGGTATTAGTGTTATTAGGATCGCGCTATTATAGAAAAGTATAGACGCGATCGCGCTCTTTGAAGCACAGGTGAAAGTTTTAGTTTTATGTGGAGAAATATATATAGCCGCGTGGGCCAGTTCCCCATGTATAAAGTGGAAAGATCCTATGATTACGCGCGCAAGAGGCATTGATCCTTCGGATGTGTAGGTCCTTTGGAGAAACAAACAAACGTAATGGCCGGGTGGATCAGTCATCAAAAGAGGCGAAATGAGAGGCATCCACCTGTCGCGTGTAGGACGATCGCATTTTTTTTTTATCTTCTTGTTAACCAATCGCGCGAGAGTTTCGATGACGAGGGACTTTTCTCGTGAATAATGAAAAATTCCCGGATCATGATTCATTGGCGCGCGAGAGGTGTGAAATTAAGCAGTTCACGTATTTCATTGATTTCTCGCGTGGATATGAATAGTTGTTGGGGGATCTCTCGCCCTCCGCGCGGTTTGTATTCCATTCGCGTGGCTCATATCGCCGTCGGAATGGATTAAACGCGTCAGTGTCTAAATTTCTATACGCGGATCGAGGCGAACGTGTCGCTGGAATCATTTTTTTCCATTTGGGCGGTTTATTCGTCGCACCGTTCGGGATGAAGGATCGATCCCAGGTAAGACGCGACAACGCGCGCGCGCGGCAGATAAAGATGCGGACCGACTAGAATATTCGCCTCGCGAGTCTTTCGATTCTTTCGAGAGGCTCTCTTTCTCTCGCGCCGTTTCAATCTTTCTTTTAATCTCCGAGAGAGACTGCTCGCGCTTTGAAGAATATATAAGAGAACCCTGGCGAGTCGCGCGCGCTAGCAGTCACCCGTTTCGTCACGAGCAGCCCAATTAGCGCGACGTTTCCCCGCCGCGCGCCCGACGCGAGTTGGACATTTCAGCCTGATTTTCGTTAGGATAACGTTTGAATCTCTCGCCTGCTTATTTTCTCGAGCCACCGATGGACCAGCTTGCGTAATGAGCTCTCCGCTTCTCGCTTTTCCTCTCCACTTTTTATCACGCTCTTTGTCACACACGCGCGCGCGCGCCCGCGCGCCGCGTTATTGCGAATCGTCGCGCGAGCGAGTGAAAAAGCGAGAGCGACGGCTCATCCGCGAGCCAAACTCGGAATTAAATTATCAAGAACCTCGCCGCGCGCCGCGCGCGTAGCACATGCTCTGCCTTTTGCTTTTGCTGGCTCTTTAATCCTACTCTGCTCCTCCGAGAGAGCTCGATCAAACTGTCAGATCGATCGCGCCACGCTTCTCCGAACAGCGCGACCAATTTTTCCACTTCTCGCGTTTTTTTTTCTCGTCATCAGCATTTCGTGCGATAAATTCGATGATTTTATTCCGAAATTCTCCCGGAACTCTGCGTACGAAGGCACTGAACGGACAGAGACTTACCTCGTGTTGTTGTTGTTGTTGTTGTTGTTGTTGGACGCAGAGAAAATCCGAAGATTGATGGCCGGGCGGCGGGGGTGGATTCTCCGGATTGGAAACATCCTGCAAGAGACCCACGTGGTCCCAACAATCTTCGGACATGTCCATGTCTGTCCGATTCACTAAAAAGTCGAGATTTATTTGCGTTCGAACGAGAAAAATGCACAAAATCACTTTTGCACCCGCGCACCGTCAACGATCCGCGCGCCTTGCACGAGAAACTTTTCGAGCAAGTTGCCGCGCGATATTTTCCGCACGAGGAAACTCCCGAGCTGCCGGAGAAACGAAAAGAACGATCGATACTCGGATAATCGACGCGAAGCCGCGCGCGGAGAAATATTCGATAGATCGGTGCTCGCGAGAGAAACGATCGCGCGCGCGGGGTTATATTGTTGATGAGAGAGGAGAACGACTCTCGGGAATCTCTCGTGGCGTGGCGCGCGCGCGAGCTCGACTTGGAGCACGTCCGGCTACGATTAACGGGATATCTCTCCTTCCTCTCTCTCTCTCTCTTCCTTTCGGGGCAGAGAGAAAGGGTGGCGCGCGCCCGTGAGCTGCTGCTGCTGCTGCTGCTGCTGTGGCGGGACCAAAGGCTCTCTCGCTCTTCCTCCAGAGAGCGAGCGCGCGAGCGAGAGAGATTGGAGCAGCAGAGTTGGGGGAGGCTGCGAGTTTTACGAGAGAGCTCGGAGAGAAAACGATAGAGATCGTGGCAGCAGAGAGAGAGAGAGAGAGAGAGAGGAAAAGAAATATACAGAGAGAGGGAGATACCGCGCGCGGATGGAAAAAAGACCCTCGCGGGCCTTCTCCTGCGAGAGCTCCAGAGGGAGGGGAATCCTCCTCGGAAAGTTTAGCGCGTCGTCGTTTGTGAACGTCGCGGGATATATGTGAAAGCGTTTGAGCAAGAGTTTGCGAATAGAGCGCACGCGGTTATATTTTGCCGACGACGTCGAGGACGACGACGGTGGCCGTCGGTGGTGGTCAGTCGTCGTGGAATGAAGTTGGACGGTCGCTATAGGGTTAGGCTCGCTCGTTTCACCCAGCAGACCGCCGTCGTTGTGCAGCATCAGCGCTCTCGCGCTCCGGAGCAACGACGCAGAGGGGGATGGAGCCAGCAGCTTGGTATCTCACGTAGACGTACAATATCCAACATGCACACATACATTCGCATGTTTATTCGCATACATAGAAACGCACAGCGCCCCAACGAACACACGCGGTGTATAAACGAGATGAGAAGCGAGAGACGCGCGCGCGAGCGAGTTGGCCATTGGCGCCTGGCTAAGCACCGACGGAGACAAAACGAGCACGACGTGCGGTTGATTGTGAGAAAAGCCTGCATCGCCCGGTCCCGCAGCGCGCGGGGAGAATCCAGAGCGAGACAGAGAGCGCATAATCGAGCGAGAACTAAGCGTAAGGCGTAAGTCTGGCTTCCCACATATATATACACCTCGTCTTTTGCGCGCGGGGGAACTGCTCTAGCGAATTTGTGGGGCCGAGCAGAGGAGGTGGCGCCAATACCTGCCCCCGCCAACGAGCTTGCGTATACGTACCTGCCTCTGCGCTTCTCTCTCTCTCTCTCTCCCTCTCTCTCTCGCTCTCTTCGCGTCCGAGCTCCATTAATTGGCAGGATTTCATGATTTTTTGCCCTCAACCGCGCGATGATCGCGCGCTCAGTCATCGTTGACGCGTTTCTGATTAATTGCTCGAAATATCGTGGCAATTTGACGAGACGCAAAGTTTTTCGCGACTCTGTGTTGCTCAGAATCTGCGAAATATTGAAAAACTTTACAAAGTCGACGCGGAGAATCTTCGAAGCTCCCGTACCCTGCGCCACGGAAAGCAGCGACGAGACTCTCGAGTGTGTGTGCTTTACGAGCGAGAGGCTTTGCTCTCGAGCGAAGAGCTCGCCGCACGTACAATAATAAGATAAAATATGTAATGCCTGTCGGGACTGCAACTCTACCTGTGATTTTCTCTTTATCGGCGAGTGCAAATCCCAAGAATAATCATCGAGCGGATTTTTTTAGGATTCTCGAGTGCGCGTGGGAAAATCAAATAAACCGCGTGCGCGCGCGCGCGGAGTAGAATCGAGTGGACAAGCAGCGCGATCGAGAAACGTTCAAGAGTCTGCAACGTGAGAGAGCGATTCCTCAAGTTTTTTCCAAACTCCGGAACGTTTTCAATGCGCCGCAAAGAAAAAGAAATACGCCGGGACGACTGTCGTCCCGGTGCAGACTCCCGAATACGAGAGTCAAGCGCGATTCCGCCTGCTCGTTCCGCTGCTCTGCACAGTCGCCTTCGTTTTTTTTATTCTCCTCCTCCCGCGGTCGCTTTTGCTACTCTACGACGAACTAGCACGCACAATAATAAGCGGCAAACAGTCCACAGCACACGCGAGATGTTCCTCGAACATGGAGGTATGCCCAGAGTGCATAAACATAACGCGCGCTGAGGAAACACGGGTAGATGATATCGCGTGGATGCGCTCACCGCGTGGATGCACCTAAGGGGCCGCGCGTTGCGTCGCGTCGCGTCGCGTCCGCAGGCGTCGTTCATTCCGCCGCGCGCTCCGCAACCTTTGGACTTTTCTCTTCATCGCAAATTCTCCTTCTCCCTGTTCTTTCTTTTCTTCCTTGCTCTTTGACAAACAAGGCGGGTTCCTTTTGCGCGCGTTAACCTTCCGAAAGACTCTCGCGACTTTCCATCACTCGCTCGTGCGTACCCGCGCAACAATTCGCCTCTATATCTCTCGGCCGCGTCGACTGATCTTTGCCACCGAAAATCTGCCAAGAATCTCGGCGGCAGCAACGCGCCGTTTGCTCGCGGGTTCTCTTCGCCCATTATTTAACACGCCGATTTACCTCGGATCTCTCGATAACCGAGATTTCCCGCGATTAGCCCTGGAACGTCAACCTCATTTTTTTCACCTATTCCTCTAGCTTGGGGTCAAAATGACCCTAATTTTGAAAAATTCATATCTTTGGGAAAATTTAACGAAAAGGGTTGCACTTGGGCTCATTCTTTTCGTTTTTTGATGCAGGATCACGTGAGCCAGGGCGATTTTATTTCAAGTCGAAAAATTCGTGAAAAATGCGGTAAAAAATGAGCTGGGGTTGTTTTTTCCCCGAGGTTATCGTTATCTAGGGTTAACTCGGTTTTGAGGCTCCGTGGTCACGCCTTCCAGAAACAACGCACCAGTCACGCGGGGTCAAAATGACCCCGGGCACGTTTAAACGCTTGCCACGTTGCCAGTATCGTTCCGAACGATGCGTGAAAATTCAGGATATTAGTTTGAACCTTTCCGAATAAGAATATCGAGGGAAAAAAATTTTTTCCAATTTTTAAAATGGCGAAAAAAAATCAGCAAAGAAGCAATTTGCCAAAAAAAACAAAGAAGCGCCGAATAACTTGCAGTAAGTCTGGCTCAAAGTTGCGATCGGGGTCATTTTGACCCCCGGTAACCACGGAGGGTTAATATAAAAATACGATGAAAAATTTGAATGCAAAAACGTGTACGACGTTTCCTCCGGTTGCAAAAAAAGTAAAAGTTGCAATTTTCAACATTAAATATTTCAATTTCTAAATGGTGAAGCCCCTTAAAACTTTGCATAAATTTTTATGTAATATCGAAGAAGCTTTATTTAGTTTTTCAAAAAAATCGGTCGTAAAAGTTTTTCGAAATTTTGTTTATTACATAAAAAATACAGATTCCCTCGGAGAATCTTGGATTTAGAGTACGTTGTTCTTTAGGCAATTTTTAACAACTTTTTTCAATCAACTTGGGCTCGCAAACCATTTTGTATGTAAAAAAAAACTGAAAAGAAAAAATTAGATTTTACCGTCGCTATACAACGTCCTTGAGTGCCAACGGGATGACAAAAGAGTTTCCTGTTGCGTTTAAAACGATGAACGACCTCGCGCGCTCGATCTAATGAAGATTTCCCAGTAGCTTGTTTGCTTCTTTCATTTGAATCCGCGCGCGCTCATTTTTATTTTTCTGATGCATACATAACCGTCAGATATAATCATCGCGTTTGTCGCGCGAATTACGCGGACAAAAGTTCAAACATCAACACAGCCCCGTCTCGCGCTGACAATCCGTGTAGGTATATTGATAATTACGAGGAAAAATAGACGCGGACGCCCCGCGCGATATAACGTCGCGTGTCGAACCGTGAGAAATTCGAGTTGGCAGATCGCGAATGGATATGGGATTTATATCATTTATTTTGTCACTGCAAAAGCGATCCAAGCTCCGGAAGGTATTAATACAAAGTGCACTCAAGCCAAAGTGGCGATCGACAGTATTCAACGTGTCCAGCGTATTAGTCCTTTCGCTTCCGATCCAAAAAACCTCCATATCGCTTTCCCTTCTCGCTATATATCGCGCGCGATGCTCGTCCAAATATATGTAGTATCGAATGTACGCGCACACACGAGACTCCGGAGCTTTTTTTTATTTCGGATACTATCGACTGTCGAACGAGCTGTGCGACTCGAACCAGTCGCTCAACGTGTGACGATTAATTTGCCCCTTTTTCCATACACGAGAATCCTAAAAGGTTTTTCAACGATGTTGTATCAAAAGTACATGCGAGTGTTCAATTTTCTTTCGGCCAACGAAAGCCAATGGACAAAAAAACACACGCAGAATCATCAAAATTATAAAACTTTGAGAATTATTTTGTTTGAGAATTTTTCACATCGAAAGAATGCCTCTAAACAAAAGAAACTGGATCTGAATCTTTAAAACGTTGGAAAAACGATGATTTTACGAAAATCGGAACCCGAGCAATTCACTTTCGTTACCCAGGCCGAGAAACTGCGTCCCAAATGATTTTTTTTTCTTTTTTTCACGTCGAAGCCCCGAGCCGAAGCCTTTCAACACAACATCGAGAGTCGCTGTGCTCAGCCGCGACACGAGGAATTTTTTTTACCGACCGCAGAGACGCGGAGCTATCGACTCGTCCGCGAGCTCGGGCTGTCGCGGCGGTCGTGCCAGTTCTGGCAATATGGCGACGCCCAGTGAGTTGTCTCTCCAGGAGATACGCCAGTATTTATTAGATAATGGGGGGACAGTGCGAAATCGTGACCTGGTTAAACATTTCAAGAGATTCCTCACCGAGCCTGAGACCCGAGGTAGCAATTGGCAGTTTTTTGTGCATCGTTTTTTCGACTGTTAATCCATTTTTTCCCCTCGGAATACACACGCCCGCGGTGTGTTTTCCTATCGCTCGATCCACTCGGTCAAAACTCACCTTGATAATGACCTCATCGCGGAAACATAAAGCGTCACTTTTCCCTCGTGACTTTTGCCCTGCGATTCAAACTTTCGATTCCGTACAAAAAATCGTTTTTTTTACCCGCGCTGTCACGTTGACAAATCTTTGTTTTCTTTTCGTTTCAGTCGAGGCTCGTAATAATTTCAAAGAGTACGTCAATATTCTGGCGTCGATTAAGAACGAAGAGGTGAGTCACCGTGTGTGTGTTTATTTTTTATTGGTTATTGCTACGTAGAGTAGAGCTTGGTGGCTGAAAGTCTCGCGCCAACTTGCCCATGCACGAGGCAACTCGGTCTGACAGTTAGGACGAGAACGCTCGAGGCAACGACTTGTTGCTCTCGCTCCAACGTTGCCGGATCTTCTTTTCTCTGCTCTCCTCGACGTTACTGTGGTGGCGGCGCGGTGTGTGTGTGAATACCGCGCGGGCACACGGCCCGAGTCTTTCTTTTTCGTTCGCAAACTTTTCCTTCCAATCGAATTATCGATTGATCAAAAAATCGATAAAAATTATTTTCTGCTACTGAATTAATCCTCGGATCCTGCACTTTCCGATGAGGACGAAAAAAAATTACGTTTCCGATTAAATATTTGACAAAACTCGGGCGAGAAAGGAAATCGTCGGGGATTGCATCTCGCTTCTTCACACGGAGGCTTCGAACTTTCGCTCTCTCTCTCTCTCTCTCGCACAGTTTCCAGTTTCTCAACGCAATCAAATAAATCACAAAAATTCATCAATATTTTCCATCATTTTCGATTCTTACCAGGTCAAAAAATATCAAAAAATTGTTCATTTCATATCCGACCGGTTTTTAGCACAATTTTCCATCTTGAATTATTGTCCCACGAATAAGGAGCAAGAAAACGAACGTCTCGACAAAAATTCCATTTATTTAGCTTTAATAATGAAACTTACAAAAAACAACGATAAAATTAACAAATAAAAAATGGAATAAAAAAAATTGTATATTCATAATAACTTGTGCATTATTATTATTATTATTTTTAATTTTTTTATTCTTAATTATTTTCAATGGTAAAAAGTTCTCGATATTTTTTTGCACAGGGAGAAAAGTACAAAAAATTGAATTAAAAAAATTGTATATTGACAATAATTGTTATTTTTCATTTTTTTATTGTTTTTATTTTTAATCGTTTTTTTAAATGGTTCTCGATATTTTGTTGCACAGGGTGAAAAATATTTGGTTTTGAAAAAAAAATATCGTGAGAGTTACGACGATGTTCCGTCGCCGGTGTTCGGACATCTCGGTCAAGGATCACCGCTGGCGACTCCGGACGTTTCAACCCCGACGTCTCCGCTTCGCGATCCTCCACCTTACAGACCTCCGCCGCCCGCTCCGGTCAGTCCCTCGGCCGATTGCGCCATCGGACCGATTTCAACTCCAACGCGAATCCAACAGATCGATCGCCTCTCCGAGGCGACGGACACGAGCTGGCCCAAGGCTCAGGAACCCCCGCGCCCAGTGGCCGAATCCAAAGAATCCTGCGAACCTCCGGAAGCTCCTGCGGCTGCTGCTGCACTCTCCTCGCCTCCGGTACCGCCTCGACGCAAAAGCCAAGACAAATTCAAATTCGACAACAAAGAAAATATGACCGTCGATCGGAACAGAAACGGCCAGGAAGCCACCATCAAGGTCAGTTTTCATTTTCTCTATTTTTATTTATTTATTTAAATTTTTCGCACTTACGGGCGATCCTCGTTGTCCACACTCGGCGCTGAGCCTCCGCGGATCATATGATTTATTTTTTTGGCCCCCCGGAATGACACTGACGGTCGCAGCGTTGAGGCCCGACAAAAATACTTTTTCTATTCATTGATTGTTCAATTTTAAAAATCATGACAATTTTGGATTCTAAAAAAAAATCGTTTTATTGTCCTGACTGAATATTGAATAAGAATGATGAGCTCTGCACAAGAAAAAACCGAATTTCCACATACATCCTCATCCCTCGCTATTTGGAGAGAAAAAAAATGTAAAAAAATTCTAGAATACTCTCCATTGATCCTACTTCAAGTTTACCTAGTTCTCACATTCGTTGCATTTCTTTATTTCAAAATAAAACGTTTTAATAAACAAGATTTGCGAAAAAAAGTTGTCGCCATGGGTCCCCAAGACCCACGTGATCCCCGGAGGCTCAAAAAAGCTACAGATCTCTAAAAACCTTTATAATTCCTCGGCCAATGAAAAAACTCACCGGCGAATTATTCGTCTCGATGTAAAACGCAAAACTGATTGTCAGTTTCTTCCAATCGCGAATTTGTCACAGCAAATGCAAATGCACGAACAAGCGCCAATGTTCTTGCGAGTCTCGTCAATTACCACGAGCTCTGTCTGCAGCCAAACGAGCGTTACGTACAGACTCTTCTTCCTACAGTTACATACCGAATTCCTTTTGCACTTTGAAGCCTCTAACGCGCACTTGATAAATTGTGCGATTTTTCCTGCTGGTAATTGATCGCTCGTTAGCGACTCGCATTGTCGTGCATGGTGCATCGAGCTTGATTAGCAAATTAGTGACATTGAGAACGATGCAGGAAGACGAATCGCCGTCGACGACGCTTCCGGCGACCACCGGCTCGGCCGAGCTGTTGAGCGTTCGCGAACGAATGCAGCGGTTCAATCGAATGGCCAGCGAAACGGACCTCAACGCGAGAGGCAACGGGACAACGACGACGCCCACGAAAAAACGTTCCGATAAGGTAAGTCAGCGTTTTCCATTTTTCTAAAAAAAAAAACCTCAATTCACATTGATTTTTTTTACATTATCCATGATATCCTGATCTAGCTTCTCCTCGTTTTTCATCAACTTCTTAATTTTAGTTCCAATCGTAGAATTAATAACGTACCGTTTACCCATGCATGGTCCATATGTCACGTTTTAATTGAATCAACTTTAATTATAAATATCTTGGGTCCGGGATGGTGAACCTTGTTAAAAGTTCATACAGGTTTCGATCACATGTTAAATAATACGAATGCCAAATTTGGATAATTTCTTTATTCCGTGATATCCTGCTCTAGCTCCTCATTTTTAATAAACTTGTTCATTTCAGTTCCAACGCTGGAATTAATAACGTGCCGTTTGTCCATGCATGGTCCATACGGTCACGTGTTAATTGAATCGAATTGAATTAAATTTATAGACGCGGCAGCGTCTTGACGCCAAGTATTAAAAAGAAAAGTTCGAACCGACAAGGCAAGTTGCGCCGCGTGTCTATATACTCGAGATTGGGCCGTTTTCCGTTACGTTCAAACTTTTTATAAATATCTTCGGTTTCGGAAAATTTGAACCAGTTCTCAATTCAAACGTCTCGTGGGGGAATCAAATGTTCCCCTACGTTTGGGGCAGCGAGTAATCTCGTTGGAGGATCGAACCGCGTGTGTAGTTGAACGTCCCGTGTACCTGTAAATCAGAACGAAAGAGCACTGCTTTAAATTATCAAGGGAATATGCTTCGGACGTTGCTGCGCGCGGCTTCGCCGAATCCCTTAATCATAGCCCGCACCGATTTGTTTATAGGCATCGATTAAAACATTTTAACCAGCGAATTATTTTAAAAAAACTCTTGTACGTGTGGACGTGGATTATAATAAATAAAGAGGACATTGACGTACGGGTTGGCGCGGGGTTATGGACCAGTGAATGCGTTCCCTCGGCGGTTCACCTTTCATATACAAATTTTGACCGCCCGACGCATCCTCGATTCGACTTAAACTCTCCGGAAATCCTGTAATATTCGAGGCTTGTGCATATCCTACAAGTTTCGAGTCTGTAAGTCGCTCCCTGCGCGCGGCAACCGCGATTAATTATGCAATCCGATGGCTGCTTCGGCTTGTTCCTCGAATCCTCAATGAGCGTATAGATCGAAGCAGAGGAGACGAGACAAAAGAGGAAAGCGATTGTAGGACGTCGTCGTCGTCGTCGTCGTCGTCGTCGTCGGGTCGCGCGATTGTCCGCGTCGAGTGTCGCGTGCCGCGCGAGCGGACGCTTTACCCGAGGAACGTGACCGTGGGCCCCGCGTTGCCCTCCGCGACCGGGGCACGTCCCGGGATCAAAAGTTTCAAAGAAACGAGCGGGCTCGATTAATTGAGAAAGAGAATTAATTATGTCTCGTCTATATGCGCGCGCAGGGACCCGCAGGATTTTTTGGCCACCTGCTTGGATCCCCCTCGATGATTCCTCATTCCTCGCGTACTCGCATGTACGGAAAATCGAATGAAACCATTTGTAAGCGCTTCTCGTTGATTCAAGATTTTCTAGAAATTTGGGAGAGTCAGGAAAGAGGTCTCGGTGTGCGGGTGGCGAGTAGGAAACGTTCGAAGCTTCGGGACATTAACATAATAGGCACGGGGCTTTCTCTCGTACGTGGAATACGAGGCTAGCGAGTTCGACGGCGCATATACATGCTGTGCGGGGGCGTGCGAGCTCGCTAACAGACCGAATACGAAGCTCCAGCGTGTAGTTCGCGAGAGCCTCGAGGCTTTAACGCTTCTAATTAAGATCACGCGTGTTCGCAGGCTGATCCTTTCCCCGGCCGCTGGGGTTCGGTCGTTCGTAGCACCGCGAAGAGCGCGTATCCCTCAGGAAACTCTGCCCTTACGTCGAGCTTCAACAGCACCAAACTTGCCAATTCCGCGTACAGTTCCGCATACATTAGAAACCTCCGGAAACTTGGAAGGTTGTTTGCCCGCCGGCAGCAAAGCTCTTGCCGAACGGGGCGAGCATAAAAGCAGCGAGGGAAGGGGCTGGCAGCTCGCAAACAAGGAAAGCACGAGAGTCAGACTATCCCGAAACAGAGAGACGGAGGTTAAAGTTGCTGGCAGGTGGTGCGCGCTTTCCCCGACCCCATCCGAGGATGTAAACCGCACAAAGTAATCTTACAGAATGTATATGCAAAGCTGGTAAGGTGACGTTGAGATGGAAGCACCAAAGACGAGCTTTGTCAGACCCCCGGAGGAAGAGACACTGTGCGGCACAGCTTGCGTGATCTCTGCGCGACCAGCCACCACACCGCGCTCTATCTGCAACTTCGACATGTGCGAGACTGTCGCGAGACGACCAACTTATACAGCACTAGCAGCAGCAGCACAGCAACTTGACTCGAGACATTTCTTTCTTCGGTATTTTCATTCATATTAAAACGTGCTGCCCGAGACCTTTGGAAACTTGAACATTATCCGCTGTACCACATGCAGTCTGACACTTTTCGATCCCGTCGCGTCTCTTGCCAGCGAGCAAAACATCGATGACGATCAAATTATCATCATACTAAACACATTGTTAGGAACAAACATGGAAAACCTGCACTGAGACGTTTAAGGTTATCTTGTCGCTTCACACTAGTCATGCCACTGATCATACTTGAGACTCGCATAATTGACATTTTTAACATATGCTAAAAAAATAATGTGCATAAGTTGGTTTTCTTAACAGATACGTCTAATCGCTTTTCTTTCATTTCATAGCTTACTCGATATCTACTCGTTACAATATTTAACTTGTTCAGCTTTTGATTAATTCGCTCCGGTCCCTACCAAAATAACTCGATAGCTCTGGCTCGGACTCGCGAGTGATCGATGATTGTGGAAAATTCGTAGGTGTGTCCCTGATAGTTCGGCCCGCAGCCACATTTTTCTTAAACTTGATTGTGGCATAAACGAGTTTTCTCCCGAGGCCCGGCGCGTTGCTTGGCGTTTTTTCGTCATCCTTTTATTTCGAGTAGGCGTGTGTTACCGTAGTCTCTCGCCGCACAGTATGAGTCGCTATCTTGGCCTTTAAATCTCGATGCTGCTCTTTCTCCTCCGGTTCTCTACTGCTACGACTACTTCTCTACTCGCTGGCTCTTCTTCATATCGTTCTCTTTCTTTGCTTCTTCTTCCTCTCCTTTTATCTTGTTCTGGCTGGGTCCTGAGCGACGCTGTCGAGTTTTACTCGAGCAGGCGCAACTACGCGGGGTGTATCATTGTTTATTTAAGAAATATTTCGCTCGTTATTCAGAAATGTGGCACGGCGTAGAGAGGGCTATCGTTTCTTTAGGTGGATTCTCGTGATGCGTGGGAGGAGAATCGAGAGGCACCTGGTCCTCTCGGCAAATGAGGAAAAAAAGGAGGGAAAGAGTTTCTTTCGCCGAGAGCTCTCCACCGTTGCTTGTCCCTGCGGTACTGTCCGAAGATATGCCGGGCCCATCTATTTGGGCCTTCTATTAGTCCGTAGATACGTTATAGATAGGCCCCTCGAGCATCAGAAGAAAAAAAACGCATACGCGTGCGCTTCCCTCGACCATTACAAGGATAAATAATCGCCCCAACGAGCTCCTACTCTCTTGTAACTCTAGATTAGCTGCTTGCTTTTTATTTGCTCCTTGAAGCCCCTCGCGACGCATCAGCCTCACTTTGTA
The DNA here is from genome assembly GCA_963921915.1 of Hyposoter dolosus. Taxonomy (NCBI): domain Eukaryota; kingdom Metazoa; phylum Arthropoda; class Insecta; order Hymenoptera; family Ichneumonidae; genus Hyposoter; species Hyposoter dolosus. The sequence goes on from OY998138.1 coordinate 12,170,328, forward strand.
CGTCTGATAATCGAATTTGCTTGGGAGATTATTCCCCGTTCGTTGTAGATAGTCCCGCGTGCGAGGAGGGAAAGGGAATGGAGAAAAAAACGAGCGAGTTCGATCGGAGATCGAGCCACCAAATTGGCCGCACTTGCCAAGAGGATTCTTTCAATGCGCTGCTACTTGCTCCCTCTGAAAAGAGCTTCGTCGTCGTAGTCTCCCCGCGCGTCATCAATTTACCGTGCGCGACAGATAAGATCGATCGATCGGGTACACGAGCGCGAACTAGCCCGGAGAATGATGATTCTCAAAGATCGTAGAGGCTCTCGATCGTCATCGAGAGGCAATCGTGTTTTTCGTGCGTGACCCACGAGGTCAACTCTCACCTCGCGGCCCGTTATCCTCTCGGATCATCCGGCCACGTCTCCCTCAACATTCCTACGCGAGACATTAGGCTGCTCGATTCTTTCGCGAGCATCGAATCGCCATAGGGAGGCTCGCGCGACAGGATCCCAAGAAACGAGAGCAGCGAGTCCACTTTTCGATTCTTCAAGTGCGTATCTGTGTGTATATGTTTACATGTGTTTATGTACCAACGGATAATCTTTGGGTAAACGGTTGCTCACGGCGGACAGAGCCGGGTCAGTCCCGCAGAGAGTCTTGGAGGAGCGTCCTGCCTCGAGCTCGAGCCTCATCTCCTCCGGAGAGAATATGGCAAACCGAGCGAGAAGACTCTGCTCACAGGGCTCGCTTTTTATCAGTAGTTTTATCTGTGAGACGGGCGCGCGCAGTGAGCGGCTATTTGTATTCATAAGCCCGCGGGAGGGCGACGCTCTTTTTCGTTCTTTCTCTGCACCCACATCCCGGGCCCCCATAACTGCTGCGTGCATGGCTCCTTGCGAGAGAGACTAGTTATTTTTCCCTCTTCTTCTCGCGCGTTCACCTGAGAAACTCCCGGTGCGTCCTCGCCGCCGATAGCGGCAGCCCGGCAGCTTCTTCAGCTCGATCGCGGACCGAGCGAAGAGGCTTATGCATATTCGCTTCGGCGATTCATGCAGCGTGCATTAGTTCATGAGACTCGAGCCCCAGAGAAAGGGAGAGAGAGCGAGCGAGGGCGCGCGAAGATGCGCCAACGTCATCGGACGTGACGGCGCCCGTTATGCCAAGACACGCGTGACCAGAGAGCTCTGCCGCGAGCAACAGGAAAGACGAGCTGCTATCACCCAGAGAAAAACAACGAGCAAAGATTCCGCTCGAGCATCCACAGCAAACACTCTTTCTCACTCCAATAGAGAATGTGACCAGTCATCGGGTTATTTAATTTTTCGAAGCACCCCCGGAGCGCGTGTTTGCTCAGCCCCGCTGTGAGCACAAATTACCTCGCGACCGAATCACTTTACCCCCTCCCCTCATCCGTATTTTTATTATTCCTCCTGCTTTTGTATTCACCTCCGAATCTCTGCTACACGCACAAGTAGGTCCTCCGAAGCAACTAGCCACGTACGACGCCTCCGCGCGGTAAATCGAACGGTATTTTCCTTCGGTAACACAAAAATCGATAATCATTTTAATAAACTGCTCTCCAGTCTCCAGGATATTTTCATTCGCACTGTTTGGTCATGCACTTGAAATGTTTGTTGTAAGATCATCGATTCACAGTCGAGCTTCGCACAGTACGTTTTGCCTTAATTCGTAACAGGCCAATCTAAGAGACCAGTCCCCTATATACTACATCGGGCTAGACCCAAATACCCAGAGTCTCATCGTATATAGGGTTATGCCGGTCTCAGTTGTGTTAATACCCTTCACACCCCCCGTGTACAGTTATCTCCTGTATAGAACGTAAACGCGGTCATCCCCGCAACGCTATCTATATGCTAATCCGCATTGAGATGGTACAGGCAGATTACAGCCCGGAATTAGCCGAGAGAGAAGAGAGAGAGAGAGAGAGAGAGCGGAATAGGAAACAGGAGTGTGTATACGTATCGGAAATGCGCAGAGACAGGAGCTCCAAGGATTCTCTATTTTCTACGCAGCGTGTGTGCCAAAGTCGAGTGCCGAATACGCGATTATTTGAGGCTCGAAATGCATGTCGAATAGTTGGCGAAATTCGATGCGAGCAATAATAATGCATTGCGGGGGGGGGGGGGGGGGGATGAGGCTCGGATGCTGCAGCAAGAGAAAAGGGAGGTCGAGGCCTACGCAGAGGTACAGAGAACGCGATAATCAAGTGCCGGACCTTTCCACGAGCATACCCGCAGCTTGCCGCCCGCGCGATATCCACTCGAGCGATAAATTATTACGTTCCTAGTATGCATGATCGTTCAACTGCGGGCAATGAGAGAGCAAACTGCACAGTCGTACGAATATTCCTGTCACAACGCGCCCGGAGAAACGGGACCCGACCAACCGCGTGTGTAGCTGCTCCGTGTTCAACGTTCCTCGCAAAATACGAGCCGATCCGCGATCATGAATCACCCGACAACCCACCGAACTCGCTAATAATCCAGTTGCTCGCTAATTCCTAGTTCCTCCTATACGCCGCCCTGTTTAACCCTTTCCCCGACAATAAACCGAGACCGTCGCTTTCTTTCTTCACCGCGTTATGTCCAATCTGTTGTATATCCGCGTCGGAGGTAGGCGTGAAACAATCGATGCATCGTGCACGTGAATTTCGCATTAAATACCCAAACGGGAATCCCCGTTTAAATGTCTTGCCTGCGCCCGCAAAGACCACAGACGAAAAGTAGCTCCGATTCGTCCGAGTATATAACCCCGCGGATATGTACGCGAGTTATCCAAAGGCTCGTGCTGCTCATGCTCCTGAATCATTTATGCTAGTCGCGCGAGAGAGAAAAGCCAGGGACTTTGGTAGGCGTCGCCGAAACCGAACCCTGAATCACCGCGGAGGACCGAGAGTTTTAGGCTGTCACTGACAGTCCCCGGCGTGCATGGCGCCTCGCGTTCTCGCGGAACCGTCGGGACTACGACAGTCCCGCGCGGTTAAACCTGCTGCTGCTGCTGCTGCTGCTTGCGCGTCCTACTGGAATCGCGCTCTAAATGAATGCGCAAACGCCCATTAGGGGAATAAATCAGGCTGAACGTTATTCACAGATCGCATAATCGATTCCGCACATACCTATATCCTAATTCCCAACTTCCCTTCTCTTGTTCCACCACTTTTTAACCATTTTACTTGCCGAATACGAAAAACGTCTTTTCGTATCTCGTTCCGGCTAATTTCTCAAATTATCTCGGTTCTCTCGCAGCACAGCGAGCTGATTATTGTCTTTGCTCCTAATGAGCAAATGTAATATGCGTGTAAGTTGGACATTGGGCATTAAGGTTCGCCGCGCCCAACAAGAAGGAAAATTACACACGTTCAGTGAAATATCTCACGATTAGGAAGGCGTTCTCTCGTTATCCGGCAGCGTGCATGCATGGCTGTTTCTTTGCCAAGCATTCCCCGACAACCTCGTACTCGTCGTACCGGTGAGACGCGAAAATGTTTCGTTTCCAGCGGCAACAGCAGCATCAGGTAGGTCTCCCTCATTGGCCACGAGCAAACAGGGGTCAACGACGAAAACACCCAACTGACTAGAAGGAGGTACAAGTCTCTATTCGTGTTTTCAGCGCAATACCGAATCCCCCTCCGGCTTATAATAAAGCTAATTCCGGGTTGCGGCTCTCGAGACAGCTCGTGCCGCAACATGTTTTCCCTCTCGTACACGCAAACATCCATGCACTCGTTTCGCTGTTTCTCTTTCATTCCTCAACCACGAGAAAGTCTTTCTTCTCTCCTTCTGCCCCTTTGCCTCCTCTTTTCATTCCATCCATTATACTATTTATACGCGGTATATACAGACCGCGGCGCCTCAGGCATGTGCCCCCTTATTAAAACATTTCCAACCCCTCGCTCTCGCTCCGTTTGACTCTCAGATCCGCGCGCGCGCGCGCGCGCCGCCAAACACAGTCTCCAAATGCGCTTCCACATCTCTTTCGCTTTTCTCTGCGTGCTTCTCCCAATGCCACACGTGACTGGCCAAGTGGCTCGGGACGCGTGTCCCGAATTATACTTGTTCCTCACAAACCCATCACCCAAACATGACTTACCTTGTATTATTACTATTGTTGTTTTTATTAAGTAAGAGCCTCGCGACACGCTTCTCGCACGCTCCAAAATTTTCTCCTATTTTTCAAGTCCCTCGCGATTTTTTGTATTTTAAAAATTACCGAGTTTACCAAAAGATCAACGACAAATGTTGCGCTTTTCGAAAGTGTTAATAAATCGGGCAATTCCGTTGATCGAGTCTCTGACGCGAGGGTCGCCATGGGAAAGGCATATTTTTAGGTATAACGGGTACGAGCTTCACGGAATCGAGAAATCGATCGGAACCCGGAGATTCCGATCGCGTCGTCCCGCTTTAATTAATTTTCGGTCATCTCAATTAAAATATTAATTACCGAGGCACAATGCTCTCCTGGGGACCGAAGAGAACGTGCAACAAAGAGAAAAACTACGTGAGAGCACAGCAACCCGCTGTGCTCTCGGGCTTACCAAGGGCCGGGCTTTTCACCATTGGCCCGATGCCATTAACGATTAAACCACCTCCCATAAGCTTATCAGATAACCACGTCATTACGTCGTAGCTCGTGCTGTGTCGACCGTACCAAACGAGATGACGGGGCTCTGAGTGCGAGAGAATAACGCACACACGTCTCGTCCCCGTCGCTCCGAGACGTCCAATCTAAACTCGAATCATCCGATTAGCATACGGCTCATCAGACAACAAAACAAACTCACACGAAACACTGACTCTTCTCATAGTCAATCGTGACGTCGAACCTCCTCTTAAAAAATTTTCTGATCACCATCGTAATTTTTTGTCACGTCCGTTTCCTCAATTTTGTCACCGCAAAAATGGTTTTCCAAAGTTTTTTAATAAAATTTTCTAACCGCACCAAAAATGCAGAGCCAAAAATAATTTTTTTTTCAAATCTCACGTTTATTTTTTTATCCAACTGTTGACAGGGAACCGACGAGGATGATCGAGCTTCCGTGGCTTCGGTAAGTTTCGCTCCCTCAAATATTTTCCACAATTGAAAAAAAAAAAAAAGAAAAAAATTTCAACCCTTTTAATTGTTCGTCGTGCAGCAGTTGGACGGCAAGTCTCGAGAATGGTTGGTCCGAGCAGCGCAAGGCGATTACCAAGCCCTGGCCAAACTGGCAGCTGAAGAGCCTCGACTGACTCGACTCAAGGTAAGCCAGAAAAAAAGCAATTCTTCAATGTTGATACACTTTCCAGATAAATGTAATTTTACACCGCGTTATTAAGGGGCACTTTGAAAAGAGAGAGAGAAATAAAAAAACACGCCTTGTCGGATTTATGATTTCTTGTCGCGTAACAGCGCGAGATGATATCGAAACCGCCGTCGCTCCCCTCGTTTTATTACGGAATTAATCGACTGCGATCTCGGTACACGATCTGCCAACTTTTGACACCTGCGACGCGCGCGCGCCGCAATTGCCAGTATTTTTGAGCCACCGAGCCCGTTCAAGGGTGGCAGGTCAATAAATCTATGAAATTTAAAGGGCTTCCTTTTACATGTGTATTTATGTGCTCGCATAAGTACGCGCAGCTGCGAGGGGCCATAGAAAAAATATTTCGAAACGATTAATTCTCTGGCAAATTGTTACGATTCGACTCGTTTTTTTTTTTTTTTTACACGTAAATTATTGGAATTTTCGATTTTGATCCTGCGAACCGGTGGTCGGGCCCAAGCACCAGAGTTCCTTCGAACTTGGCTCCTGTTTGATCCTGCGAAAAATAAAATACGTGCGATTCGTGCTATTTTTTTTTTTTCACACACATCAATTATTCGACTCGCTGGTCCTGTTGGAAAAAATGGAAATTAAAATGTCGAATTATTAAGAGCGAGAGATAATTGAGTGCGCAAAAAAAAAAGTTTTCAAATTTTTTATAGTTAGCGACGCCACAAAATTTTTTTGATCGATGAAAAAGAAAAAAACATTTTATTTGAAAACGCCTTGATTTTCACTAAGAAGAGATGGAGCTTCAAATTATTTTTTTGCTTCCTCAATCAGCTCGTCGATAGCTCTCTCAATTATTCGGTATTCAAATTTTCATTTTTTTTTCATTTGACGGTTCCAACTTTATAGACGCGTGGAAAAATCGTGCGAAGAACTAAATACGAGACAAGGAGCTATACGAAAAGATTTGGACGAGCTCGAATTTCTATAGAGCGTCGGTGAGTGTAAAACGGAGAGGAAATGGGGTTCGGTGTAGAGTTTGGAAGGGGCTAAATTCATTCCATCGGACAAGGGATCCTCGGTAGCGGGCGGTGGAGTTACGGGTTGAAACTACCCTTTCGTTCGTGGACGAGGCCGTCGGAGCACCTCGTTGCTCTCATCCCTTGGGATAAATTGGCCATGGCCGCGTGTTTGCGGATAACATTCTGTCGATCTATGTACACACAGGCGCGTATATACATATGTATAGAAAGAGACGAAGGAAAAAGTGGTGAGAGGTCCCGAGCGAATCCGCGCGATCTGCCAGCAGAAATTTTTTTTTTTTCTCCTCCACCGAACACGGTAGCATTAAAAAATGTAATATCAACTTACGGTTCCCAAAAAACGCGACATATACGCGTGTGTATTTCGTCGAGAGTCCAAAAATGTCGGAGAAATCATAAAAAAAAAAAAAAAAAAAAAAAACAAAAATTGCTTAAAATTTCCCAAAACATCGGAAAATCATATCTAGAAAAATTTTCCGGATGTGTGTGTGTGTGTGTATTTTCTGGCACTGCAAAATTCAAACGTTCGTAACTCGAGAACGGTTTGAGCTACAGGGCTCCCGTTTTGCACAAATGTTAATCCATACAAACTCTTGATGTTCTGAGAATTTTGTTGGAATTGCTGGAAAAATACGAATTCTAGGGCATTTTGAAATTTTCAAAAAAAGGATTTCGACGCTCTAACTTCCGCAAATTTTAAGATTTGTTACTAATTTTTTTTTTATAAATAGAGTATCGTAATAGGAAGGTTGGTATTGAATTTGCGAAATATCGATTGAACGGTTTAAATTTTATGATTTTTCGAATTTTACGAAAATCTGAGTTTTTTGAAAAATCGTCCAACCGCTCTAAATTCTGCAAATTTTCTAAGATTTTGTGTAGAAGTCTGTACTTCCTCTTTACTTTCTAGAAAAGCTGTAGAAATTATTTTAAAAAATACGAATTTTGCGATATTTTGAAATTTTCAACATTTAAAGTAAATTTTAAGATTTATTACTAATTTTCTCTTTTTTTTTATAAATAGAGTATCATAATAGGAAGGTTGGTATTGAATTTGGAGAATATCGGTTGAACAGTTCAAATTTGATGATTTTTCGAATTTTACGAAAATCTAAGTTTTTTGAAAAATCGTCCAACCGCTCTAATTTCTGCAAATTTTATAAATTATCGTGTACGAGTCTGTACTTCCTCTTTGTACTTTTTATTTTTCATTGCCACATTAAAAATGACATTTTCCCTCGATTTATCGAGCCCCGATCGAAAAATATTCGGATTTACGCGGCTCCTTGAACCCGGTGAACAAACAGCCCTTTTCCTTTGGCCCGTCGATGCCAGATACTCTGTAATAATCCGTCGATGAATATGCAACGAAGAAGAGGAGCAGGGAGAGGATCCCACCGCGAGGATGGGAGAGCCGAGCACAGTGCGGGGTTTGCGCGGAGCAAGGACGCGAGGGGCGAGTAAAGGAAGAACAGAGAGGGGGAGGGAGGGGGACGAGCAAGGGAGCTACCTCGGGACTGGGCAATGCCAATTACTCCTCCGGTAATTAAATCGACACCGAGGCTAATTAACGCGATCCCCTACCACGAGCGATCCTACTGGATGGCAAACTATTCCCCTGCATCGCCGCGCGCGACGTGTTGCTCCGAAGCTTACAAATAAAAGCGAAACTACCACGCAGCGCCGAGACAACTCATCGCGGTGATCGAGCAAAGAATACAAATAGCAAAAGGCACAAAAAAAAATAAAAAAAAACAGACACAACAAAGTGCTGGTTGGAAATGACGCGCATAATTATCGTAAATCGATTGTTCGATGGGAGAACGTGTACGCGCGACACACGCGGCTTATGACACATCGTTCGCCAAGCCTCCCGGGGACACACGTTCTCAACTCTTTTCTTCTGATCCTCCTCGTCCTCCCGGAGCCCCAGGAAACACGTACGCGTCGATTGAACAAAAGAAACGCGCGTGTGTTCCTTCTTCATTTTTCAAGTTCGAATCCATTTTCCCCGGACACCCGGGGAAACCGCGTGTCCGGGTATTCCAAAAGTTTACTCCCGCGAGCTTGTCGCGCGATTCTTTGCTTCCCGAGCAGGCATCATAATTCGACGGAGCTCAACTTACGTGCGCGACATCGCGAAGGATTTAACAAACGATCGAGCACAATCTCTCGCTTTGTTGGCTGCTCGCTGTTCGTGCGACGCATATCGTCCATGAGTTATTTATACAAAAGCGTACAATAGAGCACGAAAACAGCAGCGTCGTTCCTATACTCTTTCCACCTCAACGGAGCAGCATTCGTTTCTCGAAAGGTTTCGTGTAGTTTGCCACTCGCCGAGACAATTTTCAGTTTCACCAGCAGAATAATTGCGTATCGCAAGAACCTTGCCCGCTCGCGATCGCGAGTTCATTTTGCCGAGAATCCAATCAAGCCGTTCCTCTTTCTCCGCCGGGCAAAATCCTCGAGCGTTTCCTTTTGCCATAAATCCCTCCGGCGCATTTGTATCCGATCGTAATTAGTCCCTCTAAGCAAACAAATTAGTTGGATCTTCTCCACGGTCCACAAACGTAACGTCCCTGCACCCTCGCACGCACACAGACATACTCAGCCTCGTAACAAAACGTCTCTACGAAGCGAAGAAAGTGAAAAACCTACCAACGCGTCCTTGGTATCTCTGGAACGCCGCCAGAGAACAGCCAGAGGATTAATATCAGCGATTTAGCTGCCGGCTGATTTAAAGGGTGTAGGACCGCCCAGCTCGCATCTACGCGCCTCGCTCTCGCCACCGGTAGATCAAGAAATGAGCAGCACCGCGCGCGTTCACCAGGCCAGCAGCCCTGGCCACCGCCCCGCCGTCGGTGAGAACATTATTTCCCATAAGCATCTCGTAAAGGCATACGTTTTACGAGACAAGACTCGCGAGAGACTGAGCGAATAGCGATAGAGGCAACCGAACGACCCGGTGCATTTAGCAGTAACCATATTTATAAACGTGATTGGATTTCCGAGGAGTTGATCGGTGAACCTCCATAGCCGTGGGTGACGTGCCCCATGATCGATAGCGATCCATGCACCATTGCGATCCCGCAAAAGAGAAAATTAAACAAAATTAATAAAAGAAACAAAAATTTCCAGACGCCCCGAACAAACGATACGACCCGAAGGATCGAACGGTAGTTCGTTAACGGGCGTCGAACGGCTATTAGCGGGCGTAACGCTCATCCAGTGGAAGCTTCCTCGCGTCTTTTCTCCGACCTCCTCCTTCGACATCCACTCGCCCAGCGGAATAATCCTCTGCAGAGAAAAATCCACACAACTAACAAGGAGGCGGACTCACTGCCACAAGTTGGAATGATCTACCGCACGCACAACGAATATCCCGATCTGTTACGTATTATGGAGCAACAGCAACCATGCAGAACTTTACTCTCGCTAACCAACACGAAAATTTCGATACAATATCGAGCTCCCAGTTGAAACAAGATCGAGAGAGACGGAAAAAATATTCTTTCGATCTCTATGGCAGGTGGATACCAATCCATGCACTCTCCTGTATCTTTCTACACCTCCCAGCACCCTTCCCAATCCCCACGCCCACGAATATCAACGTCTTTGATTTATGCGCGTAATTATCCTCTAGTTATTTTGCACGAATCCTCAACCAGCATCTTTCGCTCCCTCTTGACAAATTATTATTACGTTTTTCCGTTCGGCGTGCCAATTTATTTTCCAATTGCCAACCGCTCCAAACGCTCGACCCTATTCATCTACACGCATTTCTACTCGGGGATTTAAAAATCGCTGAGAGAATCGTCGATTTTAACCCTCGGTAGACACACATGGGTCTGGGGTGCCCATATTCAGCGAATGGCCTGAATTTCTCGTTTTTCGTATCGATTACCTTTAGACGACAATAACGAAAAAAAAATTTTTATTCGTCATCCAGTACAGACTCTCTTTCTATGGATCCAAAATTACTTTCCTGAATTTTTTCAGATTTTTTTAAACGCGTCCAAGTACAGTCAAAAACTGTTTGTTAAATTTCAAAAACCAGGACAATTTTCGCGCCGATTTTGTGTTTGAAATCTAAAAAAAATCGTTTTATCGTCCCGACTGAATATTAAATAATAATCACGAGCTCCGATAAAGAAAAAACCGAATTTCGTTGCATTCCATCGACGAAAACTTCAACATCGTATTTTCAATCGATTTTTATCCAATTTTTATATTTCGCGTGAATTTTCGCATCGATTTTGTGTTTGAAATCTAAAAAAAATCGTTTTATCCGATAAAGAAAAAACCGAATTTCGTTGGATTCCGCAACGACGCAAACTCAACGAAATGACGCGAAGGGTGACGCGTTGGTCGAGGACCAGAGGAGGAAAGGCGCCAGGAAGATAGGCGTCATCTCGACTCGGGATCGATCCTTGCGGACCTCCCCCAACAGCCCTATAACTCGATCTCTCCGTTTCATCCTTTTTTTCCGTCCCTTGCTGCTCTCGAGTTTTCTGCTTTCGCACTCGGGCGAACAACTCCGCCCTCGTTTTCCCGAAAATATGTCCTCGCCGTGCGAGATGCTGACCAATCGCCGTTCCTCCCTCTGTACGTCTTTGCCATCGTCGCCATCGAACCTCCGCATCGAAGAAACGTTCATGACGATGAAAACGCCAAGGAACGCTCAACGCAACGTACATTTATGTCGAAGGGTTGACGGGAAGAAGAAACGAGCGGGAAAGGGGCCCGGAAAAAAGTATCGGCTTCCTTGGGGCTTGTTCGCACCGTGGCCTCGCTAATTAGAGCCCCGAGAACGATGTCTATCTGTCCAGAGCTCGCCGAGAGGCACACATGTCCCTTCAGCAGTTTTAAACCGAGAGAGGAGTTTCTCCGCGATGTATGCTCTTTTTAACGTTGATGCATGTTTACGGGTTTAAGGGTGTGCGTGCGCCATGCCGCATCGCGAGTATACTGAGCAAGCGAGCCCAAACATCCGGTGTTGCTCTTTCCTCTCGCTCTCTCTCTATCTCTCTCTCTCTCGGGCGTCTTTTTGCCTCCGGAACTCTTGAGGCGTTCCAGGGATTCGTGAACACGTGTTTCTCTCATCGCGGATGCGCGGAGCTCGCGCGAGCCCGTTTCTCGCTTTCACGCTCTGTCAATGACATTTCTCACTTTATCTGTAGCCAAAACGTTCCTGGAAAACGCCCCGCGATCCTAAGCGATCCCGCGCGATCTAAGAAAATATTTTTCACAATTCTCCTTCTCAGGCTCCCCTGGACCCTCTTTCCTCCTTCAACTTCTCTTTTATTTATCTCACTGCGATATACTTTATTTACGTAATATTATTAAAACAAGGGAAACACTCGTGGCAATTAGTAAGCGGAGCTCATTATGGAAATAAGCCCCGCGTAACTAAATACTTAATAAAGGTCTCGCATCTTGAATTTGTAAGTAGAAAAAAGGGGAAGCCACTTGCTGCTCGCTAAGAGTGCAAAGTGCCATTTTTTTTCTCACTCGATCTTTCTTTCTCTCTTTTTGTTTTTTTTTTTTTTTTTTTTCATCAGCCCGCATAAAGTGTTTCCGAGCGAAAACGTGTACTGCAAAAATACTTGAGTTTCGAGAGAGATTCTCACTCGCCGTGTCTCTCGCTCTCGCGTGCGTGCAACACACGCCACGCGTCCTCGTACCAACTCGAAAACTCACGCATCGTAGAACTCGCCGCCCCGCGAATAAGCAACAGAGACAAAACGAATGCGAGAAGAAGAAGCGTCTGGCGCAGCTTTTATCCTATACGCCATCGTCGCGCGGGATACCAAGCGGCATGGATCGCGTGTCGATCAACAACCGCGATATTTGTTACTTTACAGTTGTATCACGTTTTTCCTATGGAACAAAGCCATTGTTTGTAGTTCGGACATGGCACACGGCGCCACTATGTTCTCGACAACTCTTCTCCTCGTGCCCCCGATCCTTTTTATTTCCCCTTTCCTTTTTCCCTGATCTCGCAATTCTCGATATTTTGAATATTCATAAATAAATACCAAAACAAATTTCAAGCTGCAATTTAGCACGATGCTCAAATCTTCCTCCATGAGGTTCTATATTGTTTTTTTTTTTTTTTTTTTTTTTTTTTTTTTTTTTTTTTTTCGTGATCAAATCTTGAGGAAGCAATTTGCAGCCTTTTATAAAAAATAATTTCGACAATTTTTCTAGAAAGTAAAGGGACGGTACAGACTTGTACGCGATATCTTACAAAATTTGCAAAAATCCAAGTGGTTGGACGATTTTTCAACAAATTTTCGTCAAATTTGAAAAATCATAACATTTAAACCGTTCAAACGATATTTCCCAAATTCAATACCAAGCTCCCTATTATGATACTCTATTTATAAAAAAAAAAAAAAAATTTAATTTGCGCAAGTTAGAGCGATGACAGACTTTTTTGAAAATTTCAAAATGTCCCAAAATTTGTATTTTTTTAAAATAATTTCGACAACTTTCCTAGAAAGTAAAGGAACTTACAAAATTTTCAGAAATTGGAGCGGTTGGACAATTTTTCAAAAATTGAGATTTTTGTAAAATTCGAAAAATCATAAAATTTGAACCGTTCAAACGATATTTCCCAAATTCAGTACCAACCTTCCTATTTTGACACTCTATTTATGGAAAAAAAAATGAGTAACAAATCTTAAAATTTGCGGAAGTTAGAACGATGACAGATTTTTTGAAAATTTCAAAATTCCGTAAAATTCGTATTTTTCTAGCAATTGCAAAAAAATTCTCAGAGAATGAAGAGTTCGCATAGATAAATATCCGTGCAAAACGGGAGCTCCGTAGCTCAAACCGTTCTCGAGTCTCAAGCACATTGACATTGAAAACTGGAAAAAAAAAAAATCTCATCGTCTCATTAGCTTCCTCTATGAGGAGGCGACAATTAACAAAATTCTCTGCTAAAGGTGGGAAATGTAAAGAATGAATAAAATTTAAGCAAAAACATGTCACTCCGTGCACAAAGACTTTGTGGTTACAAACGCGAATTAATTCCGGAGCTCGTAAATATAAATAATAAATATAAAAATGCATAATGCAACGTTTGGCAAGACGAGGTGCTAACGAGCATTAATCGTTGCTAAAAGATTGAATGCGTGACTGTTATCGATAGACGAGGTAGATAAACAAGCATAAATATATTTATCTCAAAAAACAGCATGCAGGATAATATAAAATAAATGTCCTGTAGGACAAGCCTCTCAATATATTAGAGATACGGCTCATAATCAAAGCAACACAATGCAACCTGGTATTTGTGAGTGCATATCTCCTCGTTTCCTGTCGCAAGAGCCCGAGGAGGGCGAGGATATGTTTTTTAAAGTACGAGAGACGAAGAAAGAGTCTAAAGAGGGAGAGAAAAAAAAGTTATGCTAGTTGGTCGTCTCGACGAGCGAAGATTAGCCGATCTTTATCGAGATGGTTGCCTGAACGCTAACGAGGTACTCGCCAGGTCTTCGTCCCTCTCATCCCGAACTCTGGCAACGACATTTCGAGCCTCCTGTCGTTCCCGTTCTCCCTGCTTGCCCCTCGGATCACCCTTTTGTCAGTTGTTTTTTTGACTCGACACTTCCGGCCCTCCCCAATGCGACATCGGAGTTCCGATCTATTTTTTTTATCCTCCTCCTTTCCCCATGAACATCAACGCAACATTTTACGATTCGATCCACCTTTTTTCTCTTTTAATTTACAGTATCATCCTTCGCCGTCTATATTTCTGGCTGTGTGTGTTATTTATTTTATCGCTTATTCATTAGCCTCGACATATTACCCACGTCAAAAAATTAAGCATAATCCCTGTTATTATGTTTTTTTTTTACGAGCCCCTAACCCTCGTGTGCTCTGCTCCACTTTTCCCTGCTCAATTTCAAGAACAAACTGGTTGAGACTAGTTTAAACTAGTTTTTGAAAAACTTTGATATTTTATTAGCCACGAAAAACTAAATATTTTTCGGTGATTTATAAATTTTCATAAATTTTTCAGTATTGTTGGTTTCCAACGATCGGAATGACAGAAAATTGATTTTTGAAAAAATTTTCTAGAATTTTTGTTACTGCAGTGACAACATTTTTCATTTTTTTTATTTTTTATATAATTACAAATGTGAATAAATATATAATTTCAAAAATATTATATTATAATATTCCATTGAAAAACGTCGATATTTTGTTGAACATGAAAAACTAAATATTTTTTGGTAATTTCAAAATTTTGCAGTATTTTTGTATTTCCAACGAAACTGTCAGAAAAGTTCACGATCGCAGTGACAAAAAATTGATTTCCCAAGAGATTTTCTACAATATTTGTTGCTGCAATGACAAAATTTTTTATTTTGTTATTTCTTTTATTTTTGATACAATTATAAACATAAATAAATATATAGATTTATGTTTTTATTTATTTATTCGTTATATTTATATTTATTGTTCATTTATTTATAAATGAACGAATATTTTTTGCTCAATTTTTTTTCCATCAGAATTTTGTTTCGTTCGTATCGAGTTTTTCGCAGCAGTCGACGCACTTAATCATGTAGATCGTACGTCTCGTTACTCAGACATTTTTTACTATCATCAGCATCTTGCCTAATTAATTTAGACAACTGTTACGCGCGATATACCGAGCTGTGGATGTTTCTCATTTGTCGGCATTTTTTCTATACACGTTTTAAGGCCAAGTTTAGAATCTTTCGCTCTCGGTCTCGAACGCTAAAAATACGTAATATATGTGCTGGATACACATGTATATATATCCCGGAGTAAATGTAACGCGGTGTGAAAAGTCTGGCGCCACTCTCGATGACCTGCTGCAACTGCTCTTTCTCCGGGCTCGCCCTCAGACTCTCGTTAAACGGGATCCCTGTGTGCGAAGGACCTCCGCAGGACAGACAGAGACAGAGAGATTTTTATCTCGTTTCTCGAGACCGAAAAACCCTCCGATTTCCTTGACGCACGACCGTAGCAAAAAAAAATCCTTGTCCCAAAAACCCAGGCAGCCTGGTTTTCGAAAATTCCTCAGGGCTTTACCAAACGAGCCCTAAATCCAAACGGAAATAGGATCCTTCGCGGCACCACCGGAAAACACCCTCGAAACCTATGCTCTCGCTCTCTTCTCTCCTGTTTTTTTTCTTTATATATTTTTCAGACTTTTACGCCAGAACGAGAGAGAAACATGAAAGACCAGTTGTCGAATCTTGTTCGCTATAAGTTTATCCTCAACTTATCTGCTCTTCGAGTTGTCAATGAAATTTCTAACCACAGTCGAGCAGATAAGGGCGTTATCGAATTTTAGGTATTTTGGTAGTCCCCACAGTTTAAACAACACTCTCAACTCTTTCCACCTTCCTCTCTCTCTCTCTCTCTCTCTCTACTCGTGAGCATAATCTTGAAACGTGTTTTTCTCTCCTTTCGAGTCTTTGCTCATTTAATTGTTTCCGAGATACGACAAATTAAGAGAGCGAGTATAACATGGAGAGATAAATATTCAATTTACCTCTATTTTCGAATTATACACATTTGTGATAATTGGGAGTTGTGTCGCGCGACGAATCGGTCCGCAGAGAAATACAAATGGAAGGGAAAAATTATAAAAAATAAAAAAATAAAGAGTACAGAACTCGCGAGTGGGACGAGGCCACGGGGGAACGCGGTTTTCAGCGGAAAATTTTACGTCCGTCCTGTGCAAAACGTACGAGCCTCACTCCTCGCGCGTTTTTCTCCCTGACGAATTGTTCGTTTAATTTTGCCGGACATTTTCGGGCCGATCGGGAGGACGAGGCGAGAGGAAAAGGTCCAATCATCTCGTTCTCTCTCGCGACGAAAAAAATTGCAATTCGGGGCTTCGCGCTGGATCGTCGGTAAAAGGGTAAAAAAAAAAAAAAAATGAAAAAATAGTGGAAAACTTGGGAAACAAAGTTCGGCAATTCGTCAAACAATTTTTCTCGCAGATAACCGATCTTTATGGGGTTTTATGGGGGCTCCGTTATTTATGACGAGAAGGAGCTGGCATTGGGCAACAGCACAAAGAACCAACACTCAATAATAAAAATTAAGAGAAAAAAAGAAAAGAAAGAAAAAAAATAACAACGTAAAAGTAACATTTTTACTTTTTATTTGAGCCTCAATTATGATTAATGATTTGACGAGATACAACGGGGAACATGAACAGGAACAACGTTCTCCGATGTATATCCCAAAGGCAGAGAAGCACAGAGATGTATTTTTCATCATTGGATTTTACCGGAGTTACGAAAAATATCAATTAAACATAAAAGCGCGAGGGCTTGTCATCCGATAATGGGAGGATCGGTCAGCCCCGGGCGAGCGAATAATTGGGAGCGGCGAGCAGACGAGAAAATTCTCCGAGACCCGAGAGCACCAGAAAAACATATAAATATATAAAAGCGAATCGTACAAAACTCTGCCGCAACGAATTCGAAGAGTTTTCTACAAAAAAAAAACTCCCGTTTGCCATAGAAAATTAACGGATTTTGAAAAAATTCCCTACGACAGAAAAATCGGTAAAAATCGTTTAAAAAAATGGTTTGTGCGTGTTTCTTTGACTCCGTCAAAACTCGAACGGTTTTTATTCATACGGTGCTGTGGCCGTTATTTTTTATAATACGACGAATACGGAGCTAATTCATTCATCCGGTGAAACAATGGCGGATCGGTTACACGCTGACTCGACCGTTTTTATTAATGACCTGACGCAGACTACGCGCTACGTTTACTCACTGGCTCGCTCGCTCCTTATTCTTTTTCTTGTTGCGGGTTAATGGGGACTTTAGGCGAGTGAAACGGAACGCGATTCTTCAGGTGAACATCACCGAGGGAGAGAGACGAGATATCTTGCGACAGAACACACACACACACACACACTCGCGGCGATGCTGAGACCAGCGGATGGAGAGAAAGAAATAGTAAAAAAAAAAAAAAAAAGGAAATCGCCCACGCGCTTTGCCAACACCGCGACGCCCTGACACGGGCTGGGTGGTCCTGGCTGAGCGCTCCACCCACTCACCCCTTTTCCCTCCACCCTCGTCCACCCGATCTTCCATATCCACCATTTCTCTACCTGCTCAGTATCTTTTCTTCGTCCCTCTTCATTTTCGCACGAAAATCGGTAAAAATCGGTAAAAAATCGGTAACGATTTTTCATCAAATTCGCAGTCCCTGCTAAAGGGGCTGTTGAAACGCGTCATCGCCGCTTCCAAACTCCGTTCCGATCGCTCCCAATGCTTCAATTTTAGTTCGACCGATTTTCCCGTACGAGGGGGCCGAAGAAACCAAAAGATTCAGGTCCCCATATACGAAGCGAGATCTTGAATGGGACCGCGAACCAAAGGGAGAATAACACACACACACACACACCCCGCCTTTTAAAAGATCGGTATCTCGCACAGAGGGCCGGGGTTCTCAGAGAAATAATTTGGTGAATGAGAAGCGACCATTCAAGAGCTATAAGCCATCGCGTCAGGGAAAGAAACTGCTGGACGGTCTCTCTAATCGAGACT
This sequence comes from Hyposoter dolosus, assembly GCA_963921915.1. Lineage (NCBI taxonomy): Eukaryota > Metazoa > Arthropoda > Insecta > Hymenoptera > Ichneumonidae > Hyposoter > Hyposoter dolosus. The sequence goes on from OY998138.1 coordinate 12,188,186, forward strand.
TGATTCTTTCTCCATCTTTTTCGATCTTCAGACGCGGAACAACCTTCCCGGTCCTGTGTTTTGCCTACATGTATATATACCGAGCCTCGGTATATACGTGCAGCGACGAGGTAGCAAGAGTATTCCGGCCCCGAACAAGTATTCCTGCTTCCTCCTTCCCTTTCGCTCTCCCTTGCCGATCTCTCGCGTGGATACAACCTCGCGGCGGTCCCGACGCCTCTGTCACAAGCCAACAGCCTCGCTAAGTGGAAATTGTTGTCAAAAGTGTGCGCCCGGCTTCGTGAGAAAGAAAGAACGAGAGAGAGAGAGAGAAAAGGGCCGATCTCATAGGTCATATATTTTCCAGCTGGACACGTGGGTGGTTCGGGCAAATCAAGCGTTACCTGGATGCATATTTACACGTCAGAAATATCACTGATGCGATGCAGCGTCTCTCGCCGCACCGAAAACACAGCCTCGTGACTATTAATAAAAATCGGTAAGGTGCGAAAATTTTATTGGCGAAAATCGACACGCGAAATAAATTTCAACGAGCGGAATTTCGAGTTTCTTTGACAAATGATTCGTTAGGACATTGCCAGAGGGCGGGAAAAGTTCTTGGGTCCGGAAAATCGAAAATACGAACCTGACTCGACGCAGCAACCGATTCCAATCTCCAGAAATTATCTCTACGAAGATTTTTTCGCTCTCTTGGCCTCTTTTTCCGGGCCTTTGGCTTCTTCACGCTCGTTCCACTCTCTCGGGGTCCCTGCGATGGCGCCCCGAAATCCGTAGGCTCGAAAACAAGAGACCGGAGCAGGGGAAGGGCCTCGGGGAAGAGCGAGTAATAAAGTTTGGTATTGTTTTTGCGACGATTTTTCTTGCCGCTTGTATAACTTCGAAAACCGACTGCAATATAATTTTAACAACCCCCGGGGGCTCTCTCGGTTGCGTAGAAAAGAGAAAAAGGGAGAGCTAGGACGGAGTGTCATGACCGCGTGCGACTCGAAATCCCCGGCGCCAGGGAATCCACGATTCCTCTCGTCTCTTTCGACTCTCCAAATTACCGTCCAATATCTCATGTGCGTGTGTTGCCGGTGTTGGCATTTCTACTCTCTCGCAGAGCAATGCGTCTCGAGGCTCTCTGCGGAAACGTTTGTATTGCTCGCGATCGAAGCAGCTCCTCTTTGCCGTGTAAGAAAAGGTCGAAAACGCGATGCCAAGTGCCCAGAGAGATCGCCAAGAAGGTTGGCGAACCAGAAGGAAAACGTCGAGGTTAAATTCGTTCGTTTCTCTCTTGCTCGCTCTCTCAGGGCGCCCACCCCTCCAGAGAGGACCCTCGTAAACTTTTGCTCTCTTCTTTTTCGCCCTGGACCACCATTCACCGAGAGAGAGAGAGAGAGAGAGAGATCGCTTTTTATTTCAGCCAGAGAATTTTATTTCGAGCTCGAGGGCTCGCGAAAGAGAGAGAGACAGAGAGAACGACGAGGGCGACAGAGAGAGAGTCGATGCTGCTCTGTTGTTGCTGCTGCGGTCCTGCAGTCCGCGAGATTCGACGTCCCGAGGATTTAATTTGGCCGCGAGCTCCTCTCCTCTGCTCTTGCTCGTTCTCCAAAAACCCCGAGAGGGAGTGAGACATGCGGATACCAAAAGAGACAAAAATCCCTCACTCCCTCGCTCGCGTTACGATCGTTATCCGATTGTTTATCATATCCGCTCTCTCGGCCGAGCGCGCGGCCCCCAAATCTTTTCCTCTGGACCACGCGGCACACTTTACACACGTATATGTATATATCGCGAGTTTATACCTTCGCGAATCTAACCAAACGTTTTTGTATAAGGCCCAAAAGACGAGGATGAAGAAAAAAAAATATATTGAGCGCCGCACGCGGATCCTCGTACAGCGATGCTGAATTTTATTGCATCCATATAGTTTGTTTTCCCATATCGATGCAGTCGAGACCGCGCAGCTAAACCAGGCACTGCGAAGCCAATGATTAAAAGCAATGTTCCAACCGATCGACAACGACCAATGATTCAAAATTTTCTACATCCCTTGTATTTCATATTTCAGCCAAAATAAATAATATTCAGTGTGTGCTTTTTTAATGTATGCGCATTGGTCTAAGAATATTCTGCCACGAACGACACAGTGCGGAGGCGCCAAACGTCTTGGGAAAATTCAAACTTTCCACTTTTCTTTGCTTCCTCATAGAGGAAAAACGGTGCATTTTTTGTTTTTCCAGTTTTTAATGTCAGTGCGCTTCAAATGTCACAAAACATCGAAAAATCATATTTAGAAAAAATTTCCGAATGTGTGAGCGTATGTTCTTGAACTGTAAAATTCAAACGTTCATAACTCGAGAACGGTTCGAGCTACAGGGCTTCCGTTTTGCACAGATCTTGATCTATACGCAAGCTCTTCATTCTCTGAGAATTTTGTTGCAATTGATAGAAAAATACGAATTCTAGGGCATTTTGAAATTTTCAAAAAAAGACTGTCGATGCTCTAACTTGCGCAAATTTTAAGATTTGTTACTAATTTTTTTTTTATAAACAGAGTATCATGATAGGAAGGTTGGTATTTAATTTGGAAAATATCGGTTGAACGGTTTAAATTTTATGATTTTTCGAATTTTACGAAAAACTGAGTTTTTTGAAAAATCGTCCAACCGCTCTAATTTCTGCAAATTTTGTAAATTATCGTGTACAAGTCTGTATTTGCTCTTCACTTTCTAGAAAAGTTGTCGAAATTAGATTATTTAAATGGAAATACAAAAAACGCTGCAAATTGAATTTTGCAAATTGCTCACATCCGTGAGCATCTTGTTTTTTCATACTTTTGGGAAATTTTCATTTATTCATTCCGAGCGTCAGAAAACTCGGAAGTAATGAAAAAAAAAAACGTTAATCGCGTTGTTTTTGGGAGGAAATATTTGACGTCATTGTGTTGTTGGAATCGAACGATGGCGGACGGAGGTATTTCACAAGGTGTCTCTCGCAAGTTGCAAGGGTGAGAGAGAGAGAGAGAGGCTTTTAGATGAAGAGGGAGGAGGAGGAGGAGGAGGAGGAAGAGAAGGGGGAAAACGCGTTCTCACGGCTTGTATATGCTAATGTGAGACGAATGTCTCCAACGTTTCTCCTCCTCATCCTTCTCTGGATCCTGAACACACTTCCCAAGTCACACAAGCTCGAGAAATAGAGAGAGAGAGAGAGACAAGATTGGTGGATTGCTCGTTTCGCGTGGGCGTTAACCCAAAATCGAGCGCGCAATGTTTTTCGAATTACTTTTCGAAAATCCGATAAAGAATATTAATGACCACAAAACGGCCTTAAATTGCGAGTATTTTGGAATTTCCTCCTTCTCTGTTCACCAAAGCGATGAAAACAAAGAAAACGAAGAAAAAAAAAAAACTTAAAGTTTCCATGATCTCATAATTTTTCATGGTGTTTTTTGAGCCTCGACGATAAACGATGAAAAAAAAAAGTTAATTATTCTTTCGGTACTCAGAAAATCATTACTTCCAACGATACACATTTTTTTCGCGCAAAATGTAGCACATTCGACTAATTTATTTGACAAACTCAAGGATCGAAACTCGAGGGCCCACTCCTAAAAGAAAAAGGGGGGGATAACGAGAGGACGGTGTGACATTTGGGGGCTTTAAGTGCGTACACGTGCTGGACGCATGTTTCTGCACCCGAGCGTCCCAAAAGACGAGAGAATAAGCAGAATATTTAGAGAGAAAAAGGAGCAGGCAAACGAGTGGGGCAAAGTGAAACCCAGGAATTGTTTATGACTCTCCAGCAGTTTCAAAAAAGTCTCGAGCGCGTTTATTTGGTCCGAAGAAAAAAATAACTCTGAAAAAGGAGAGAGGACAGGTCGAACTGTCACCGGACACTCGCTGTCAAACCAAACACTGACCACACGCCAATGCCCCTAACGATCATCCAGCAAAAAACATAATAAATGCCTCCAAAAACGTTAGAAAAGTCAGTGGCGCCAGCAGCCCAGCCTCGCAGACGGTGTCGACTTACGAAATTCATCGACTCGGCCTCCTCGACCTAAAATTTTCAATGCCCCATATACGCGCCTCTATAAACGTCACAAAACAGTTTTTCTCTAACAAACTTTCATAAGGATTTAAAAATCACAATTTTCGACTCACGAATCCACGGTCGCCTCCGGAACCATGGATCCCGAGCTTCGCTACATTCTCCAATGAGTCGCGTATTCACTGACAGCACAACTAGGAGAACTGCACATAGATCCTGCTGCTGTGGCTTTTCGTTAGGGGGCGCAGCAGCATTGTAGATCTTTTCCAAGCCAGTCTCTCTCGTCGTTTTTCTTTCTCTCTCTCTCTCTCTCTCTCTCGGGCTGGCTCCGGGTCCTTCTCTTTCTCGCGGGGTGTAAGTCTAAAAGTCCCGCACGTACGTTACGCCATTCGTACGATTCTTATCGCATTCGGAGATATTTATTCGCCCGCCGCTATTTCGCGGTCGGAGAGAAAAAATGGTTGTAGCGCGAGATTTTTGCTCCCGCAGGGAGGAAAAGACAGACAGTGAGACGGGAAGAAAGCAGAGAGAGAGAGAGAGAGAGAGAGAGAGAAAATACGTGTTGGCAGACGTACACCAAGTTCTTCACGGAGAATGAATGCGCGTACGTAACGCGTACTGTTTTATAAAGCTACTCGCTCTCGGCACGCGTGCGAATATACCTGCGGAGAGCCAAGAAATATCACAGCCTCAGTTCCGTAAGTTACAATCCTCTCTAGCTCCGTAACTCTCCCTCCAACTGCTTAGACAACGTGTACAAACAAAGATCCCTGCCATTTTACTTCCCCGAGCTTCGATGTATCTTCGCCAATGAAAAAAAAAAAAACGATCATTCACTCATTTATCGCGATATTGCCATGCAGATTATTTGTCCTCGTTATCGAGTCGTCTTCGCTCCTCTCCTTTTAAGGACTGTTTGCAAAATTTTCTATCGATAGAATTTCTTCAAATTTGCACCACACAAAGAGAATAGTAATGTCTAATAGCTCGCGCAATTTTAAGAGGTTTCACCGTGTAGACGTCGAGATATTTAATTATAAAAATCACAATTTTCAGTAGTTTCTCATAAGAGCTAAAAGTTGCAATTTTCAACATTAAATATTTCGATTTCTAAATGGTGAAGCCTCTCAAAACTTTGCATACACTTTTGTGTAACATCGAAGAAGCTTTATTTAATTTTTTTTAAAAAATCGATCGTAAAATTTTTTCGAAATTTTGTTTATTGTATAAAAAATACAGATTACCTCGGACAATTTTGGATTTAGAGTACGTTGTTCTTTAGTCGATTTGTAACAACTTTTTTCAATGAACTTGGGCTCGCAAAGCATTTTGTATGTAAAAAAAACTGAAAAAACAAAAATTTAGATTTGATCGTCGCGCTACAACGTTCTTAACGTTTCTGTGAAAGTTTTGTGCAATTCGGACTCTGAAATTTCGTTCGTAAAGCAAATCGATACGCAAATACATTTTCCCATGTGGCTAGACTCACGATTGGAAAGTATCGCGATCGATTCTCGTGCGCGCTGAGTGAGAGTCGCCCTTTCGTACGTGCCACGCGGCAGGCATAAATATTCCGGACGAAGACGAAGACGACGACGACGACGACGTCGAGAATCGGGAGAAAATAAAGGAGTACGAGAAGAAAGAGAGAAAGATGCCATGGGGCCAATTTAAAGGCAGCACGGTTAATGAGCCACCGCGGATGCCACGCGCGTTTTTTGCGCCGCGCTCCCTCTCTCGCTCTCTCGGAACGACGCGGGGCCTCTTCGAGATTAACAAACGGCCTCGCTCTCGCCATAGCTCTTCCGCTAGAAAACTCACCGAGGCTCCGAATCCTCTCGTCTCAAAAATCTCCCTCCTCGGATACTCGCCCCTCGCAAGAATTAGGAAGCCACTTCTAATTGTCACAACAACGACTCGATTCGATCTATCACTTTGCGGCTCCGGGAACCTCCGCTTCAGATTCTTCCAAACCAATCCCCCCCCTCAGCCTGCTGTTTTCTTATACACACTAATAAATATACATAAATATATCACTCCGCCCTCTCGACCGATAAATAATCCCAGCCAGACACTGGATAAATATTTTCGACACACTCAACGTCCACATAAATACGTCACGTCCTTCCACCAGTCAGACAACAATTAATTATTCCTTTTCCCAAATAATAAACTGGCTCGTACTCCCAAACTCCATTTTTCATCTCTCACTCGTTTCCTTAATTATTAATTCCAAAATATATGCCGGGTGCTTCGACAGATAAATATATAACAATCTCGCTAGCGCAAAATCTTGAAATGTCTCGAAATAAATTTGTCGCCGCAGCCTCCCTTGCTCCAGAATCATCAAAAATCATCAGCTTCACATATTATCTTCCTTTTTTTTATTTTCTTCACATAAAAGTCAATATAACGTACTCTTTCGTCACATTATGCTACATTTTATTGGTATCCGTCACAGATGCTAATAATAAAACGAGTCTGTGCCGAGAGGACGAAGAAAGCGAGAGACGCAGCGCCCCAGAGATTGAAATCGACGTTAACTCCGCGAGATGGAACGTCGCGAACGTCTCTCTGCTCCGTTGGATCTTCTTCTTCTTCTTCTTCTTCTTCTTTATGAGTGTGTTCGACAATTAATGCCTCGACGACGGTTTACCGCGCTCGTGCGCGCGCGGAAGGAAACGAGGAAAGGTTTATCTTTGGACTTTTGGCTCTTCTCCTCCCGCCTTTTTTATTTTACTTATACAGACGTATGTACTTTCTTAAGCGTACATATTTATATATAATGCGGAATGAATCGGTGACGTGCCTCGGACAGGTGCGAATCTCGGACACATGACTAACCGACTATCGGGAAAGGGTGGACTCGGCTACGACGTCGACGAACGTCTCTGCTGCCTGCATCGCCTTTCCATTATTTTTCTCCACCTCGAGCTTGACGCCGCAACAGTTACCCATTCACGCCTTTTCTCATCTGCCTTGAGAAGCACACCATTAAGGACGTTGTATGCTAAATTTTGCATCGATAGAGAATTCCTTCAAATTTACACCACACTAAGAAAATAGTGATGTCTAATAGCTCCTGCAATTTCAAGAGATTTCATCATGTAAACGTCGAGATATTTATTTATAAAAATCACTATTTTCAATAGTTTCTCATAAAAGCGTGTATTTAAAGTTGCAATTTTCAACATTAAATATTTCCATTTCTAAATGGTGAAGCCTCTCAAAACTTTGCATACACTTTTGTGTAACATCGAAGAAGCTTTATTTAGTTTTTCAAAAAAATCGGTCGTTAAATTTTTTTGAAATTTTTTAAATTGTATAACAAATACACATTTCCTCGGAAAATCTTGAATTTTGACCATTTCGTTTGCAAGAAAAACTGAAAACAACAATTTAGAGTTGACCGTCGCCATGCAACGTCCTCAAAGTCGAGGAAAATCTGAAACGAAATGAAGAAAGATTCTTTTTTTTCCTTTTTATCAGCAGCCTCGTTCGATAAGTCAACGCGACTCGCGTGTCAAAATTTTTCGATGATCTATGAGCAACGGAGCGGACAAAAACATCGGGAAATATGAGAGAAAGAAAATGGACGCGGCGTCACTCGCCGCCGCCGCCGCCGCGGCGGAAGAAGGCAATAATTAAATGAATTTCTCACGCTCGTGAAACACGAGAATCCGATGGGAAAATCATGTGGACCTCGAAAACATCAATTAGCGCTTCTTGACCTAATTAGGCATTCGATCGGATGCTGCGGACATTTTTTCATCTTTTTTTTTTTAAATCCTCTCCAGCTGTCAATATTTTATTCAAATTTTATTTCCCCAAACGCGATCGCCTTCGCTTCGAAATCTCGGAGAAATATTCGCCACGAATAATCGAGTCAAATGTCACTAGAAAAAATGAAACTAATGGAAAGAGACTCAACAAGTGTTGAGTCGTCGAGCAAGTTGCGAATAAAGTGAAGGGTGCACGTGTTATTGCCAGTGACAGCGTCAACGAGGCGTGCATCAGTTAGTCTCGGCACATTAAGATTCTCACTTGGCTATAAGTTTGTATATTTCCTCGTAAGTCTCACTCTAAATATAATTTATTACATTTGCCTCGATTTATCTTCCGCCTCATTTGCTCGTCGTTTCATTAATTCACTCCGATAATTATAATTTAATAATAATTCAATAAAAAAAAAACGCTTCCTCCATGAGAAAGCAAAATCGAACCTTCTTCTCCTTTTTTTTTTTTTTTGATAAATTCAACGTGGACGCAAATAGCCCTTCAGCATTTTTCGTACGTTTTTTGCCGTTGACATGGATTATAGAATTTACGTCGAGAAAAGATCGAAAGCCACTCGACGTCCACTCTCTCTCTCTCTCTCTCTTGCCAAGAGCAGAGACCGAGGGATGTTTTTGCCTGCGTGAAAAGCAAATGCATATATGACCACAAGAGTTTTTATGTTACGTGCACCTACTCGAGGGAATATCCCTTGGATCCTTGAGAGGGAGAGACAACGCGGGCTCTAGGTCGTTACGTTTTTTCGCTTACGTTTCTGCTCCTTGTGGCTCGAGGATCATCCTAAAGAGGAGATGGACAAAACAAGAGCCTTTCCCGACTGGCTCTTCTCCTTCTTCTCGTCCCTCGAATCATACTTTGTTGCGTTTTATAAAAACATTTTTTTTCCCATACGATTCTATATAAAGAAATCGATGAAAAAAAAACGTAAAATTCTGTGAATCGCGTCCGAAAAAATTGCGCGACGGAAATAAAAATTATTTCAAAGTTTCGAGCAGGTTTTTCCGGAACTGGGACCCATGGGCTTCCCAATATTTAAACAGCCCCATAAATAAAAGAGAATTTTCGATCCTTCGCGAATAAAAACAGAACGCCCAGGTGTGTGTGTGTGTGTGTGTGTGTGTGTGACTCTGTCTCCCAGTCTTTCCCTTTTCATGACCCGGACACTCGTTCATCTTGCTTCACGAGGAAAGGAGGAATTAACGAGGAATTAATAGAGGATCCTAATGACAAATGATTCCCTTCCACGTCGTTCTCACGCTGCGCCCTAATTTGTCTAATTATTTCGCTTAATTCAGCGTGCAACCGGCGAAGATTCGGTGTGCTCGAGCGTTTAACGAAACCGAGTTAATTAATGAAGCTATTAGAGGAAAGAGCGAAAACTTGGAAAATAATGTTTTTTTCAACGAAATTCACAAATTTCGACAGCAAATACAACTCGGACTATTTTTTTTTCTCCATTTCGCTTCATTACCCGATAAAAAAAAAAAAAAAAAATCCTACTCGAAACGTCGCCCCCGGGACGCATACGAATATATCTTCCGGCACATGTCATTTCTTTAACGATTTCCAGCGCGGACCGTTTTTTAACGCCGCGGTACATATATTTCTCGTTTCGCTATATATACAGAAAATGATTTCGGGAACAAGGGAGACAAGCGCAGACTGAAAACGTCGTTACGTACTTCCGTCTCTTTCGACGCCACGGAAACCATACCGATTCAAACTAGCCGCGAATGGATAAACGATTTCTACCAGCCAAAATATTAACTACACGCATCTCGCACGATGCGGAATTAAATTCGACGCAGCCCAACAAATTGACTCCTTGAAAAACAAACAAAAGCACCGACCTCGTGAAATTTTTGCTGCTTCACTGTGCAAAATCATCAATTTTGTCAATTGTGAAATTTTTTTTTCCAGTTTTCAATGTCAATGTTCTTAAAATGTCCCAAAACATCGAAAAATCATATTTGAAAAAAATTTCCGAATGTGTGAGCGTATGTTCTGGCACTGCAAAATTTAAACGTTCATAACTCGAGAACGGTTTGAGCTACAGTGCTCCCGTTTTGCACAGATGTTAATACATACGAGCTCTTCATTCTCTGAAAATTTTGTTGCAATTGCTAGAAAAATACGAATTCTACGGCATTTTGAAATTTTCAAAAAAAGGCTGTCGACGCTCTAACTTTCGCAAATTTTAAGATTTGTTACTAATTTTTTTTTTATAAACAGAGTATCATAATAGGAAGGTTGGTATTTAATTTGGAAAATATCGGTTGAACGGTTTAAATTTTATGATTTTTCGAATTTTACGAAAAACTGAGTTTTTCGAAAAATCGTCCAACCACTTCAATTTTTGCAAATTTTCCAAGATATTGTGTACAAGTCTGTACTTCCTCTTTACTTTTCCTGATTTTTTCGTGTTTATTCTCCGATTTGGAGACGAAACTTTTGAGAATCGATTTCGAAAGCTACAGCCAACCGCGGGGATTAGTAAATAAGGGTTGATCGAAGCATGACAGGGGGCGAGATAAAGCTTACAAAAGTCCTCGCGTGATATTGCGAGGTGTGCGGGTGCTTCAGAAGAAGAAGAAGAGCAGGAGGGGCGGGGGGGGGAGAGACAGAGAAGAGCTCCGTTTAGCCACGGCACAGGCTTTCCTCAGCTGGCTCGTTCCATCACTCACACGCAAATAACTCAACTTCCCCCTCGGTTTGGTGCGCGTCGCGGTAATTTATGTTCGCCCCAAGAGCCATCGCTCTCTCGTCCCGAAGAAGAGACGATCGTAGCTCGTGGGCAACTCCGTGTCCCACGAGGCGACTCTTCCTCCTCGGCCGCGAGTTTATAGAGAATCTCTCTGTCTTCTCTGGCTCCTCAGAATCTCCAAGAGCACTGTACACCCGCGCTGTTAAATTTAACCCACTTTATAAGGCAGCGCGAGGGCGTTTTATCGGCTTGGCAATGGAGGGACCGCGAGAGCAGGGCGTAAAAGAAAAATCCCTCGTGCGGTCTCTCGCGTTTGTGTCCTCAAAATGCGGCACTCATTGGTTACGCGGATGTATATTTAGGCGAAAGAGTAACGAGTGGATAAAACAGGAGGAAATATTTAGAAGCTTTGGTTCGTGGTCGCGTGCGCGATCTCGCGCGAAACTTCGCAGCGTCTTCCGCACGCGAGTACCAGCAGGAGGAATACATTCTGCTGATGAGGATTTTATTATGAGGAATGTGGCGGACAATTAGTGCATGCGAGTCGTTCGAAATAATTTAGCGACTATATTTCTTAATTCGATACTTGCTCGTTTTTTCAGGATAATTGGCAATTGCATGCGCCGAACGAGAAATGCTTTTGCATCAGCTTTTATCCGAGTCGCGGGCAAAGTTTGCCATTTTGTTGAGAGCATCGCGAAAGTCTTAAGGTCATTAGAGCAATGCGCGGCATGAGAAAACTCGCGCGCGAACTTGGCGGTCGCGGCTCGACGCGCGAAGAACCGAGCCGGTTAATTCTGGAGTCGTTCGTCAGAGTAAACCTCCCTCTCTCTCTCTCTCTCGTTCACTTCGGCGTGGTCTCGCAGAGTCACACACTACTCACCGCGCGCCGGGTGTTATATTTATTAGTGACGTTATTTTGGTATTTCGTTACGCGACGCGTCAAGCCTCGTGGCTCAGGCCCATTCGATCCGCTGAGTAATCGCCGCCATTAAACACCCTGTCCTCGTGGCGCGATCTGCCGTCGCTCTCCCGACTCGCTCAAGAAAAAAGAGTAGCGCCCTCTCGACCCCATCTCGAGATTCGTTTTTTTCTATCCTCCTTCTCCTCCTCCTCCTCCTCCTCGCCTCTGCTGTGTCTTGAGCTTGCACCCTGGCACTTGCTACTCTCGGTGTCCCGGCTGCAGATTCAAACTCTCTTGACTCCCTTTCTCTCTCCCTCTTGCTCGCGACGGTGATGGAACGAGAGGGATTCGAGCTATGACCGTTACACCGACGGAATCAACGTTGATGAACTGCCGTCCAAACTTCGTCGCTACCAAAACACTAGCTTTTTCCTTTTTCGTTCCGTTTCCAGTGTTTTTTGCACTCTACTCGCTACTCGACGTCCGGCAAACGAAAAATTCAGCTCGGAAGCAAAAAGTTAAAAATCTCCATCCGCAGAGTGGACATTTAGGAAAAACCTTTCTCAGGATTCAAGGGAATTTGTGATTTTTCACTTCCTACCTTTCGTTGCCTTCGAAAAACGAGGCTTGGCCAAGATTTTTTATAAAAAGGTTGATCGAACAATTATCGAGGAAGCGTATGATTGCAATGGCGAATTGAATCGAGAAAATAAGATGTCTCGGGGAGCCGGGAGATTAAAATAGAGCTCGCGAATCAGCAAGAGATCGAGTTGGGAAAAAAGGATGCTGCGCAGACGGTTAAGAGTTCGCGGGGCTATTATACGAGAGCGAAAGAAGAAGAAGAGGAGGAGGATGAGGAAAGGGAGATGAAAAAGAAGACGAAGCGCAGGGGGTTTATAAACGGGGGACCGCGCGGGGCGGGGGGGGGGGGGGGGGGGGGGAGAAGTAAAAGAGAGCAGAAACTGCTACAACGACCAAGACGCGGCTCTCTCGCTCACTCGCGATCTTTCCTCGAGGTCCAGGGCACAAAGTTCCTTTTTTCCTTAGAGGGGAATGCGAACGCGGGCGCCGAGGGTGGCCGCCGCCGTCACGTTGACGAGCGTCGCGCAGCTGGAAAACCGGCAGTTTTGCCCGAGCAAGAAACTCTCACAAAGACGCTTTTGCCCCCATTAAATTTAAGTACAAGTCTCTAAAGTAAACACTACCTTAAAGTACTTCCAAAACCCTGTTTTCGTCACTTTCTAATGTCCAAATAAAAATAACCAAAGTGAAGAAACAACTTCATTGAACTTTGCTTCAAAATTCAAGCTCCGCTGACGCAATCGTAAATATGCGACGATCTTGCGCGGAGATTCCGACGAATCTCGGCGCAACGAATGAAAAAAAAAAAAAAAAAAAAAAAAAAAGGAAAAGTCTCGTTCGCGAGAAACGTAAATATTCTTAAAGTTCTACACGTGTCCTCTCGTGTCTCGAGTCTGTTCCGGGGCTCAAAATTCTTGCGCAGACTTTGCGAGACACTCCCGACGTCCGTTCCCCTCGGTCTCCGCCTCCTAATAATAAAAAAACCGCGTAATCCCGTCAACACCCTCGAGGGAACGTGACGCGACGCGAAAGCTTTCTCAAGACGAAAATCTCGGTTTTGAGGCACGAAAAAAAAAAAAAACGTCGGCCAAAATGGACCGAAATTTTTCACGGAAAATTATGCGGCTTCAAATTTTCTTGTTTGTCCCGCGAGCACTCCGACGCAATAAAATATATCTCGCTCGACAATTATTCATCTTTTCCACTAATTTTTCTGTAGCCTCGCGCCGACGAGCTCGAAACACAGAACAAAATTGTTTCCGCCAGAGCAGCAGAGAACGTGCAACGTTAAGCGCGCAGTGCATCATACTCGAGTGGCGAATGCGGCACGAGAAACAAAACGGTGGGCAATCCGAATATAACGAAAATGTTGGGCACACTTTCCCGTAATATATCGGTTTAAAAGTGCCATTTGTTCGAAGCTGTACGAGCCGCGGACAAAAAGGGCGCATCCAGGGTATGAACCGCGAAACGAGAGAAACAAGCAGCACGAAATAATAACGGGGTTAGCCGCGCGATGTCGGTCGAGTGGTGGTTTTTCTCTCTCTCTCTCTCTCTCCCCCTCCCTCTCAGCTCATCGAGCAATAACCAAGTTGCATCACGATATACATCGCTCTTGCGTTTTTGAGGACAAGTTACGCATTTCCCCCATAAATATGTATGCCCGCGTCTCCATAAACATTCGAAAATGTCAGTTATCGTATGCAGTACGTTGCAGCCTCTCGAAACTTTCGCATCACGAAGATTAATCGGCCTGACACTTCATAAAGTATTTATTTATTTTTTTATATTATCGTTTCTGCGTATGCACTGGAAATGAAATTTTCTTAAAAATCGTGCATATTTTGTTGAACACGGTAAAAACTAAATATTTTCTGATAATTTCAAAATTTTCGTTATTCTGACAGTGTATTTCGTTTCCAACGGAATCGTCAGCATAATTTACGATTGGAACGACAAAAAACGTTTGGTCGAACGTATCGAACAAAATATCAATCTTTTCCAACAAAATTTTGTTTTCTGTATACCCTTGCGGCTTTTTACGAGCCAAGGGAGGGCCAAGGGAGACTGTGGAAAAGTTTGTCCGATACAGGCGGCTATATTTTCACAGAGTTTCAGTTGATCATAACCATGAAAAACTTTGCGTAAACCGCCTCTCGCTCAGTGATTGATACGCCAGCAGCCGGTACACGGCCAAACGGTCACCCAACCAAGTACTGAGCGCAGTCGATGCTGCTTAACTTATGTGATCGCCGAAAGTCATCATGCACCGACCGCGTACCCATCGCTGTCGGTTACTTCATAAACTATTTATATATTATTCCTCGCATATAAACGCGTAGCTCGCGTTTATTAAATACACACGCAACATCGCGGGGGTATCTCGATCTTGCGAGATCTCGCGGTCATCCGTTTGTTCTCTCTCCGTATCGCATTCGATTGCTGCGATTGAGAGAACGCGCCGGGACTTATAAAACGTGACCGGAGTATAATAAGTGGATAAACGCTCGAACGATGATTCCTACGAGCAGAAACCACATATATATATATATATATATGCTCTCTCAATATATATCTATCGGGTGTACGTACACGTGATAAAAGGGGAGACTCCATACGCGGAAGACACACCGCGCGGTCGATTGCGGCCACGTTGCCAATCGAGGCACGCCGATCCACCAACAATATAGAGACACAGACACATGGACACGTTCTGAGACGTATGTATGGAGTCTGAAATGGCTATATAGAGAGAAAAGGGCCAGCAGGTCCCTGGTGGTTGCTGCTCGATCGCGTTCGGGGCAAAAAGCGCCCGGCGCGATCGAGTGAGAACGATTCAATCAGGAGCCACATAAATCTCCTCCTCGTGGACATGCTCAGCCCCATCCCTATATCCTCTTCTTCTCTTTATTCCACTTCTTCTTCTTCTTATTCTTATTATTTTTATTATTTTTACTCCGAGAGGCTCTCTCTTTGGACCGGGACTTTACTCTCCTGCTTCTTTTTCTACTTTGGCCGGTTCTTTACTCGATCTTCTCCTCTCGTGTAACCCCCGTTTACCGCCTGAGCTTACCAGCACCAACCAAGACTCTCTTCTCCTCTTTCTTCAACTCTCGCGCGCTCGAGAAAGCCTCGTTTTTTATCTTTCTCGCGGTATTAATTATGCGCCGTGTGCCCTCGCGGGCATTCCAACCACCGGTACCAGTATTTGCGGCATTGTTAATCCGCGCGCTCTCTCCCCGTCTGCTACCGTTTCGTCGTTGAGAGAGAGAGAGAGAGAGAGAGAGAGAGAACGACGTTGCCGAGGAGCTTCTTTGCTTTTCCCGCGCTACAGACTCGTACACTATTATAATATCTCTTTCTCTTTGTCGGAGATTGAGCCTCCGGCAAAAGTCTCCCGGTACATCTTACCGTGTCTTTTCCCATTCACCCCCTCTTCGTATTCCGACGAGTCGTGTACGCGAGAAAATACGAGAAAACCGGATTTATCTCTTTGATTTATTAATATTTATACGAAGCAAATTTCCGATCGACAAATAACCAAAATATAAACAAACAAAAAGTTACAACTTTGTATTCCGTTGATATCTTGTCAATCGCCAGCAACATTTTAAACGAGAAGAAAAACAATACACAGCATTCTGATAGAGAGACAAGAGTCCCGCATCCACTGCATGCCCAAAAAGCTTTGACAGATAAGAGACGAAGAGAATGTCAATCGAATCGCTAACGACGTCTTAATTGCGCGGATCGATATCTCGACAGTTAATTGGCTCGTTCGAGACGTGACCGCGCGGTCAAGAGCATTTTTTATTTCAATCCGTTTCGTAATTGTTTCGTTCGCCAAGAGTTTTCATTTTGAAGAGATCAACGGAAGTGACGCAACTTTGAAACGAAAAAATTCATACACACGTCTGTTCAAAAGTGACTAAATAAATATTTACGCGAAAAAAAAAAAAAAAAACAAAAAAAAAAAACTAGACGCGACCGTGTGTCACGCATGCAGACACAAAAGTTTGCAACGAATCTCATCGAGAGCCCGGGGAAGCAGAGAACCAAAAAATCAAAGTGGATAATCGATCGGTCGATCCCAACGACAGCCGGTGAATTCCATTCTCGAGGATCGAATGGAACGGCCGCTAATTACTAATTAGCTACCTAGAGTCTGCTCCCGCTGTTCGTACCCTCTCTGTATTACGCTTGAGGGAACTTTTCTCTCATTCCCTCCTTCTCTTTCGATCTTTGAGCCTCGGCAAAACGAATCACGAAGCAGAATATTTCAGGACGCCAACGGAATGAATAACAACGACCCAAGGCATGATTATTAATAGCGCATACACTTAATTGCCAATTAGTAAACCTATAGTACGACCTGAGGCAAGCAGAACCAACAAAATCCCTCTCGTCCCTCCTCCCCCTCCAAACAAAATTATTAAACAATAAAAATCGATGAAAAAATCTCGATTCGTTGAAATTTCAATCGGTACACAAAAAAAGACAAAAAATTATCCGCGATATCCCATAGAATCCAATGGTTCCCTCGATGGAGTCTTACCGAATCCGCCGAGGCCCCGCGGCGGTAGCGTAAAAAATTATTTAACAATAAAAATCGATGGAAAAATCTCGATTCGTTGAAATTTCAATCGGTACGAAAAAAAGGAAAATAATTATCCGCGATCTTACGGAATCCTGATAATTCTCGAGCCCCCGCGACGGTAGCCCTCCCCCGTTCGTTCCCTTGCTCCTGCAAAACTCGCCCGTTACCTCTTGGTCCAAAACAACCGGCAAACAAAAGGAGCCGAAACACGTTCATTATTCCAAGCTAATTGGCGATGCCCTCGACTCGAAAACCCGCTCACCCCCGAACTTTCGAACTCCGATATTCGCCAACGACCTGCTGCTGCTCCAGAGAAAGAGAGAGCGAGAGAGAAATTACTCGCGGGATAAAAGCCAACGCGCCAAGTAGCCCGGAAAGTTTGAATTTCAAACAAAAGGCCAACAGCGAATAATAATAACGAAAATGATTATTATTATCATCGCGTAACTAATGATAACAGAATGCAGAATAATATACACGCCAGCAAGAGAAAAAAGTGCATTGATGATCTTACGAGATTTCTATGTGTCTCGGTGCGCGGGGATCGGGGACTATCAGCTGCGACGGACGTCTCGGCTAACAAACGATTTCCCTAATTCCCTTTTCGTCTCGCGGGAGGACAGCGAGAAGGGCGAGAAGGAGCGCGCAGAGAAAAGGGGGATTGCACATTCGCGCATAATGCTCGTTATCGCCTCGACCCACCAGGCTTGAGCTGATACCTCGGGATTACCATATTTACGACGCGTGCATGTGAGAGTTGGAGCAAGAGAAAGAATCTCCGAATGCACTGCTTCCTCGAGGCTCGGAAGAAACACCAAATTTTATTCATGCCTCTCTCCGAGCTGGAAAAATGATTGTTTGAGCAATTGCGACAAAAATATTCAATTTATTTTGACAACGACAAAATTTTCATCAAATTTTTATTCCATTTCGGAAATAAACCGAAAGAAATATTTCAAATCGAAAAACGCTGCATATTGAAATTTTCAACGTTTTTTTTTTTTATATTTGCATGTAAATTACATACATTCGACAAATTTTCTAAAAAGAAACTCAAGTACAGACTTATACACAATATCTTACAAAGTTTGAAAAAAATAAAGTGGTTGAACGATTTTTCGAAAAAATAAGATTTTCGTTAAATTTGAAAAATCATAAAATTTAAACCGTTCAACCGATATTTCCCAAATTCAATATCAACCTTCCCATTATGATGCTCTATTTATAAAAAAAAAATTAGTGTTAAATCTTAAAATTTGCGAAAGCTAGAGCGTCGCCACGCTTTTTTTGAAAATTTCAAAATGCCCTAGAATTCGTATTTTTCTAGCAATTGCAACAAAATTCTCAGAGAATGAAGAGCTTGTACAGATGAACATCTGTGCAAAACGGGAGCCCTGTAGCTCAAACCGTTCTCGAGTTATGAACGTTTGAATTTTTCAGTGCCAGAACATACACCCAGACATCCGGATATTTTTCTAGATACGATTTTTCGATGTTTTGGGACATTTCAAGCACATTGACATTGAAAACTGGAAAAAAAAAAAATTCACCGTCACATAGCCTCCTCTATGAGGAAGCAAAAATTGAGGAAAACGTGAATGAAACGTGGGTGGATGGAGTTCTCCAGAGGGAGAGGAAAAAAAAAAGTAAAAATAAAAATGTGTGTGTTGCGAGGGATGTGATTCTCGAGACCGGTAGCGACGGTCGCCGGAAAGTCGCGTTGCTCGGCCGCGGTCTCCCAGCAGCAGCAGCAGCGGCGGCGGCGGCGGCGGCGGCGGCTCATGCCGGCGCAACTATAATTTGAAATAATTTATAAATCCTATTCAATTCAAATTAAGGCTCCACTCTGTCGGATGAATAAAAGATGCTCGCGTCGCGCAATAATGCGCGTGCCTACGGGCAAATGCACCTTTCTCCTCAGCTCCTCGCGGTCTTGCCATTAAAAACCTCGAGCCTTCGATCCACCTGTGAACACAAAAAAAAATAAAAAAAAAAAAAAACACCAACAAAAATCATTAAATAAATAATAACGAAAATTAAATATTAATAAAACTGCATAAAAATGTTGTCGCTATCGTCGCTTCAATTATCCTTTTGCTATCGACTTTGTTGCCCCGTATAAGCGACCAAGGCTTCGCACCCTTATGTCGAGTACATAAAGTGCATCGGTGGCTCGGTCCGTGCACTTTGCACCCCACAGCCGCGCGATGACCTCGCGTGGAATTGCAAATCAAATCGCGTCTGGTATACATTATCAAAATGGGGCTTGTGCGTATTCAAATGTATGCCAATACATATATATATATATATATATATATATGCACGCGGAGCATGCAGAGTGTGCACATGCACGTGTGCTTTTGTGTACAGTACCGCAGGAGCCTTTTCGCTCGGGTGCAATTTCCGTTTTCCCCGTTTAATCATTCACACATGTACGTACGTATGTATAAACGTGAATACGAGAGTGTGCGTGCGTGTGTGTGTGTGTGTGTTTGTGGACTTTCGAAGCTGCTGGGACGCATCGTGGCTTCGGCCTCATCCTCAGCATCCCGGAGCAGTACACAGAGCGAGAGAGAGAGAGAGAGAGAGAGGCCCAGGCTCGAGCCGTCATTTGTCAGGGAGCTGTCGCGCCACGAACGTGTTTCTGTTCCAGCGGCGCAGATAGCGGCCCGTCCATGGGCCGTTCATCTTTATTCCTTTATGTTATATACACGTATATATAGATACGTGTATATATGGATGGGGTGTAAAGTTGGGATCGTAGAGAAACATGCAACATACACGTATGTTCGTTATATAGATATATATATATATGTGGAGACGCATAACAATATATCGATATCTCGAAATTGGAAGAAGGTCGTCCGAAGCATAGACCTTTGGCTGTCAAGCTCCATCCACATTCGCCTTTCTAACACTCAACGATATATATTGCCATGCTGAACGAACGAGTGTCCTTTCTGTATCTCTCTTTCGCTCTCCCTTCTCCTCGGAACACGAATCCTCTCCCTCTCCCCGGTTCCCAAACTCATTTAATTACAACAAACAATTTATTAGCTCCATTCGGGAACCGCCCACAGGCGTAAAATGGCGCACATGCGCCACGACCTACTACCATTTCAAAAGCTAAAGCTTTTCTACTGCGTTACCCATACATGCCGAATTGCAGTCCCTGTACCGACAAGTCCGACGAAAAAAACTCGCGCCGCTCGACTATCGGAGGGTTGGACCCGCGTCGCGATTGCATCTGTCGTTCCAAGAGCCCCCCCGCGCGCTTTCACTAAAGGGTCCTCCTCCTCATACTCCTGCTCATACGTTATGTTCGTTTGGATAGAATAGCAAATTCATTCGACAACCCACCGATCGTTTATATCGAGCAAACCTGATGGAAGGGTGCCCCTCGATATAGACAACGCGTCTCTATTATTAACTCGCCTTTATGCTACACCATCAATCCGAGTCAATTAATTTATCCGACACGACCATCTCCTGTTTTTTTAATCATTTTTCCTCATTCCTCACAAAATATTTCTTATTTTTTTTGCTTTCCAATAGAGGAAGCTACGTGACGGTGAAATTTTTTTTTTCCAGTTATCAATGTCAATGCGTGCTTACAACCTCCCGAAACATCGAAAAGTCATATTTAGATAAAATGTCCGGATGTGTGTATGTTCTGGCACTGAAAAATTCAAACGTTCATAACTCGAGAACGGTTCGAGCTACAGGGCTCCCGTTTTGCACAGATTTTAATCTATACAAGCTCTTCATTCTCTGAGAATTTTGTTGCAGTTGCTAGAAAAATACGAATTCTAGGGCATTTTGAAATTTTCAAAAAAACCATGTCGACGCTCTAGCTTTCGCAAATTTTAAGATTTAAGACTAATTTTTTTTTTTATAAATAGAGCATCATAATGGGAAGGTTGGTATTGAATTTGGAAAATATCTGTTGAACGGTTTAAATTTTATGATTTTTCGAGTTTTTTGAAAAATCTCCCAACCGCTTTAATTTTTGCAAATTTTCCAAGATATTGTGTACACGTCTGTACTTTTTCTTTGCTTTCTACAAAAGTTGTCGAAATTATTTATCATTATTACCGCTGATGCCGTTTTTTTGAAATATTGAAGGAACTAGAGAGAGAGAAAGAGTTTTGCACGATTGCGGAAAGGTTAAGTGCAATAAAGAGTGGGTCGCAATTTTGCGGTGTCGATGATGGCTTCGGCGGTGCTTGTGTTGCGGTTAGACTCTCTTTCTCTCCTCCTCCCTCTCTCTCTCTCTATTTTTTCTCACTCTCTCTCTCTTCCTCGCCCTTAATTCGTACACAGCATCTTTGGTACTCTCATTCCGCTTCATCTCCTTTTCTTATCCCTCCTCATAGCCCTACACCTCTCGATCCGCACAAACTTGCCTTCCTATCATCGCAACGTAACGATCCGAGACTCCCTCGCTTTCATGATTAAAAGTTAAAACTCCTGTGGGAGCTTCGGGCTATTTTGTGGCCGTCGTACTTTCTTTTCCCTCGCCTTTTTTGCTCCTGCTCGTTCTCTCATATTCGAAGAGTCGAGTCGAGAGGAATATACACTTATATAAAGCTTCTCCCTAATATTTTTATACCTTTTTATTAATGTATATGTTCTATCGCTGGTAATACGCCAAGCATCAGCTTTTATATATTCCTCGCGTATAATTACATGGCAATTTACTGGATGCTCGATATACGCCCAGCAAAAGCGAAAGAGAGAGAGAGAGAGAGAGAGAGAGAGACCGCGCGCGAGAGAAAAAGGCGCGAGACGAAACGCCCGGTTTCTCCTCAATTTCCCATCGGCTTTTGCTCGCCTCTCTCTTTCTTGCGATTTATCTCTCACGGAAACTCAATCGAGTCGCTCATATTCTACTATCCCGTACATTGTACCTATGTGGCCGAGTTTGCATTATTTAATAAATGTCTTATTATTATTTCTACAGGAAAAAATTAACAGTCCATGTTTTTTTCCTTTTTTTCTGTTTCATGGGCTCCTTGGAAAATTCGTCATCAAGGATCCGTCTTCCGTAAGTTCGTGCAACATTCATTAAAAATCTATCGATTCAATTAACCCTTGATAGTCACACCTCCGGATTGTGAGGTAATGGTCATTGGGGGTGTTATCAACCCCACTCACTTTGGAAAGCGATAAATAATTGGAAAATCGTTAAAAAAAATAAAATAAAAATACTACAAAGTTCTTTCAAGCCTTGAGTAACGATCACGATGATTGTATTCAATTCGTGTAATTTTTAATACAAAAAAAATGTCGAAAAAAAAAAAATTCTGCAAAAATGACTTTTTTTACAAAAAATGATGCAGAAATTGTAATTTTCAATTGAAAACAAAAAAAAATCGTTTCACAAGTCTGAAATAGCATGCTTTCAGGTGGGACTGTTTAAATTAACGATCGTTCCAAAAAGTATACCCCAGTTTTTACACCCTCCGCTTCCTACGGCTTCCAAAACTGAACTAACGGGCCCTTTGAAATAATAACGACGAGGCTCCCTACCAGAAGGTCCAAACTATCGACAGAGCCTGTCACAAGTGCCATTTTCTCAAAATTTCTATTACGTATCGTCGGTCGAAAGCGGCCGGGGTAAAATGAACCCCACGTGACCATTAAGGGTTAAATCGCCGGAAATGGCAATCAAAATTCGAATCTATCGCTTCGTTACTAACGAATTCATTTTTTTTTTTTTTTGCCAAACCTCCATCCATGGACCTCGAAATGCCGGACACACACACACACACACACCCGTCGGAACATCAGGGCGTGAGTATATCAATAATTTATAATCTCAATTTTGATCTCGAAATATGTGCGGCAATCGTCACAGCCGAGTTTTCAGATGAATCTCCATGAGGAATTCCAATTATGGTGTAATTAGTTTTGTACGACACGGAGCTCGACACTTCCGGATAATTTATATACAAACATATACAGATTTTTATGTCCGGATAATTATATGTAGATAAATATATATATTTATATATGGACACGTATAAACGAAAGAAAAAAATCTCGCGCAGTGTTTTATCCCGTTAAAGATCCGTGAGAATACAGACTCGATAAATCGTGTAGATCGTAGGGAGATGCTCCGCGCACAGGAATAGAAAGAGAGAGAGAGAGAGCGAGAGCGAGAGAGACTCTGGAGAGGACGATGGGACCCGATAACTGACGTCTCTATAAGTAAAAGGTGGACGGCGCCCGCGTCGCGACGGGGGTCCCAGACGTCGTCGGAGACATCAGCACTGCGGGCGGCCATTGTCTCAAGCCTCCGCGAGTCCTCTTTTTCTCTGTTCAGAGGCTCTCTCTC
This sequence comes from Hyposoter dolosus, assembly GCA_963921915.1. Lineage (NCBI taxonomy): Eukaryota > Metazoa > Arthropoda > Insecta > Hymenoptera > Ichneumonidae > Hyposoter > Hyposoter dolosus. The sequence continues at coordinate 12,211,143 of OY998138.1, forward strand.
TCTCTCTGCCTCGAGATTTCGAGAGGAAGGAGATCGAGCCGCGGAATGCCTGGTCCTCGAATCCCGAAAATTGATATGCACATCGATTGGAAAATCGTGCGTCTTCTTTGAAGCAAAGAAAAAAAACTCGGCGTCAAACTCGCGTTCGTATCAATTTTTTTCCAACCCTCCGAGCGAGCCGTTTTTTCCCTTGGAATACGCGGACACAACGAGTGTATAAATTACCAACGCTAATGCCACCGAATGAGACGGATAAAAATAATCAGGAAAAAAAAAGTCAAACAACTAGAAACAAAAATGTAGCGTGCCTCCTGACACCGGCTGATTAAACGAGACTGATAAGGAAAAAAAACATAAATACATATTTATATATCTATATATCTTTTTACCATAGATAGACACATTTTCTTTTCATACACATTCACCTTTTATTTTCCTATATATCTCTCTATATAAAATAACGCGATTGAAGTTTCAATTGGCGAAAGCGACGAGTTGTTTCTTTCACACCAGACTGCCGCAACTAAATTCAATGATATCTCACGGCATATCAAATATAACACGCGTAAATGTATATGTTACTGCCCCACGTTTCGTTTATATCCGTACCAAGCTATACTTGTCCCTTAATACACACCGTATTTGGCTATCACTGTTTTCATTTAAACCGACAACACGAATATATTGCCTATAATTCACCAACGTGTTAAATAATACGAGTTTAACGAGCCCCTGTGTACAGATACCCAGATACGAGCTCGTGTATGTGTAGCTCAATATCATAGCTCATACATTTCAAGCTACCAAGCTAGCAGGATTAAAAGGAAAAGTACAACCCGAGAGCTCATATTTTGACGTTTATTTCCTTTGAGGACTTTGTATAGCGACGGTCGATTCTAAATTTTTTTTTTCAGTTTTTCTTACACACAAAATGCTTTCCGAGCCAAAGTTTATTTAAAAAAGTTTTTACTAATTGACTAAAAAACAACGTACTCTAAATCCAAAATTCTCCGAATCTGTATTTTTTTATATAGTAAACAAAATTTTGAAAAAATTTTACGACCGATTTTTTTGAAAAAATAAATAAAGCTTCTTCGATGTTACACAAAAGTGTATGCAAAGTTTTAAGAGGCTTCAACATTTAGAAATCGAAATATTTAATCTTGAAAATTGCAACTTTTAACACACGCTCTTTGAAAATTGTAATTTTTATAAATTAATTGCTCGACTTCTAGATGGTGAAAACCTCTTGAAATTGCACGAGCTATTAGACATCACTGTTCTCTTTGTGAAAATTTTGCATACAACGTCCTTAACATGGAGAAAAAAACTTTTTTTCTACTGGTTTGAAAACCTGCCGGGCCTTTTGTAACTGAATGTTCAAAATAGTGACTTATTCGCTGGAAATAAGTAACAGGAATCGAAAAACGCGCGGACGAACTTTGTCGAACTGCCTGAATGAAATAAAAATAAAAAAAAAATCAATAAATTTTAAAAAATTCAATGAAAATAAGAAAACGACGTTTTTTTTTTCTCTTTTTATTTTTGTCGATAGATGTACAAAAATGTAGACTGTAAACAGGTATAAATACATGAGTAGACAAAATTAAATATGACGAGACGCGGTGATTACGGTCGGATTTCTCGGTACGACGGGGGCCGCGCGATCGTCCTCCTCATTTACAGCAGCTGATACACTTTTTCGTCGAGCTGCTATTATTTTTATTAGCATAATGACAGTCGGGCGGATCGACAACTCAATTTGCATGGGAAATCACGCGGTGGCATTCTCATCCTGCTGCGTGGCTCTTATCCATCGTTATAATGTCGAAAAGTAGTTTTAACAACGTTAGAAATTGTGCCGCAACAAAACGAGCCTCGTACATTTTTTTATCTTTTTTTTTTTCCAATTCGAACAAAATTTATAATTCGAAAACTAATGAATTTGTAGCAGAAAAAATGGTCATTTCGTTTTCTCCCCATTATCATTATCATTTCATTTCGCCCGCTGCGGAATTCTCTTGCGGAAACTCCTTTTTTTATTTTTCATCTTTATAAATATGCAAAGTTCAATTTCGTCCTCGAAAGAACCAATTTAATCTAATCAACGCGGTATTCGCGTACAAGATTCTCGGGATCCTTATAATATCGATCGTCTCTCTAAATACGCAGTGCATAATGCTAAAGATTAAGTGGATCGCGAGCCAGGGACCAAGAGATAATGCGCGCCTTATTCACAGCTATACGCGAGTCTCTCGTCGTCTATACGTATACACTTTGGATTATCATCGTTTTCAGTGAAAACCGGTAGCACAGTCGTTACACCAAAGCACATAACTGCGCACACACACCGTAATCGAGAGAGCCACTAAAAACAACCGCCAGAACGTAAAATGTTTTTTTTTTTTTTTTAGTTTTCTGCCTGCGAGAGTGAGAGAGAGAGAGAGAGAGGAAAGGGGGTGCGATCTTGAGGCGCTAAGCCTCACGTAGGCACTTTTTGATAAGGATCTTAAATATTATGTAAATAGAGCCGCGACGAGAGGAGAATATGAGACAAAAAGAGAGAAAATCAAACGCGCCCGTTCGGGATGATAATTTTTCGATCTCTGGACCAAATTATTATTTTGTTTTTTTTTTTTTTTTTCAAAAAAATCATCTTCCACCTTGCGCAAATTTTTTGAAAACCTTCAGCAAATTAATCAACCATTTTGGCAGAATAATATTTTTTATTGCTTCTGAATTCAAGTTTATTTTTTGCCAGTGCTCGACGAATGACTTTCATGCTGAAATCTTCTCGTTATTTGTAACGCCGCGTACATTTATTATTTATGCGCATACGTACGCAAATATAGAAATATTTTGTGCTGGTGAATGCGGCACACACCGACCCCGCACCTCACCCCATTAACATACCGATTTACATAATGCGTATAATTCAAGTAATTATGAAGGGAAATATACACAATTTAATATAATGGAGGATGTTTAGCGCGAGAACGCTCCGCTCTATCTCTTGGAGATATCTTTCTTTCTCGCTATTCATCGTTCAAGAAAAAACGCTTCTGCCTTTTTTTTTTCTCATTCTTTTTACCTTTTCCAACTATTTGTCAATTTTCTGCAATTTATTTTTCTTGTCCGTACACACTCGGCTAATTCGTTAACATTACAAAAATAAAATTAAAAAAAAACAAAAAACATCGATCCCCCTCGATGTTTTTCAAGCTTTTTACTAAATTTCGCCAAAATTCCCCTCGAAACGAATCGCTTCGCTGTACAAAAATGTATGCGCAGAAAAAAATACATGCGGAGATTAATTATAAGAGGAAAAGTGTAGGTTCTGAAATGAGGCTCGAGTTTAGTTGACGCGATGTCGCGCGCGGTGTATTTCGTGTGACATTTAATTCGAGCAGCGTGTTCGCGCGGCCACATCGCGAGACTCTCCGCGCGTCGTCGTCGTCGTCGGGTTTACAAAGCCTCGTACATACAATTTTATAAGTATATACGATAAGTATATTTACGGCGAGGTTGGTAGAAAAAAAAAAAGAAAAAGAAAAAAAACTGTGGATAAAAAACGGAAGGGGAAAATAAGGAGGACTTGCTCCGCGCTCGTTTTTTCCCTCTCCGCGGCCTATCTCGACATCTATCTGAATAATAACGTGTACGACAACATGTCAAATTATACAGAGCCACACGATGACACAAACACGCACGCGTAAACGCATACAAACGCGTGTGCATCGACTTTGAGCCAAAACATTCACGAAATGTTTGCCACGAAGTTGTCCTTTTTTTTCTCAGAGACACCTGCGTGAAAGAAAAATATAGAACATTTATAAAAACATACTAAACGCATGCACGCATATGCGAAACATATCGATGAACGTATTTTTACGACTCCTTTCCACGTCATTATCTTCCGCTACATTTTTACATTGCCTCTCGATTTTGCTTATTCATAGAGCAAGCTATGTGACGCTGAAATTTTATTTTTTCAGTTTTCAATGTCAATGTTCTTAAAATGTCCCAAAACATCGAAAAATCGTATCTAGGAAAAATTTGCGGATGTGTGTGTCTGTTCTGGCACTGCAAAATTCAAACGTTCATAACTCGAGAACGGTTTGAGCTACAGGGCTCCCGTTTTGCACAGATGTTGATCTATACAAGCTCTTCATTCTCTGAAAATTTTGTTGCAATTGCTAGAAAAATACGAATTCTGCGAAATTTTGAAATTTTCAAAAAAAGGCTGTCGACGCTCTAGCTTCCGCAAATTTGAAGATTTGTTACTAATTTCTTTTTTATAAATCATAATGGGAAGGTTGATATTGAATTTGGAAAATATCGATTGAACGGTTTAAATTTTATGATTTTTCGAATTTTACAAAAATCTAATTTTTTTTAAAAATCATCCAACCGCTCTAGTTTCTGCAAATTTTGTAAAATATTGTCTAAAAGTCTGTACTTGCTCTTTACTTTCTAGAAAAGTTGTCGAAATTATAAAATTCAAATGCAAACACAAAAAACGCTGCAAATTGAAAGCCAAAATAAAAAATATAGTTCCTCATATTTTTTAAACTTTTACGACTTTAATTTTCGACTCATTAATCGTCACACGTTATCTCGAAGAATTTTCGATGCTTCCCCATCCCTCTCTCTCTCTCTCTCTCTCTCTCTCTCTCGCCTTCCGTTTTCCTTTTATGGAAAAAACGTCTCACCCCAAAATTCAGTCCGGAACGCCCCTTACCAAGTTAAACCGCGATCTCGTGTTCCGCAGAGTTCTGGACGATTGTATTACACACGAGATTCATATCTGGCGTTTGTATCGAACGGACGTCGGTGACAATTAAATCACAGGTCCGGGGCTTGATCATGACGGATCGTTTTTCACTGCTCGAGTCCTGCTCCGTGTACAAACACCCGGACTATATATTATTGCGTTACTTTTTCATGATACATCTTGTTTGTAATTTCAGTATGCATGTACTTTACAACCGTTATTATTTATGTTATTATTATTATCGTTGTCATTATTTTTTTTTTGTTTTCATTGCCGACATTGTTATTGTTAGCATTTTCGTAATTACGTCGTGTGCCCCACGCAAATCGCACCTAATGCAACACGATTTTTTTATGTTTGTTTCATGTGCCAACCTGGCATGTTTTTCTTGACGACGATCCAATGAAATTCCACGTCACAGTACGTAAGTAAAATTCTCTCAATTCTCTAACGATGCCAAAAAGTTTGCAGCGTTGAAATGCAACGAAATTCTGTTGTTTCTTGAGCAGAGCTCACGATTCTTATTCAATATTTAGTCAGGAGAGTAAAACCATCTTTCTAATATTTTTCTTAATTTTTTTATTACATTGCTTTATTTATTTTTACTAAATTTTTTGTTTTTTATTGTTCCATTACATTATTTTATTTATTTTTATTATATTTTTTGTTTGTTTATTGTTCTATTATATTATTTTATTATTTACTATTTAGTCGGGACAATGAAACGATTTTTTTATAGGATCCAAACACAAAATGGGTTCGAAAATTGTCATGATTTTTGAAATTGAACAAACAATGAATAGGAAAACGTATTTTTCGTTGGGCCTCGACGTTGCGAACTTCAGTGTCATGTTTTCTACGCGTTGCATGAATTTTAATGGGCGATTAAAATAGTTACGATAAATTGCTCCGGAGGCTTAGAAAAATAAGGAAGACTCGGGATGTGAAATATAAAATTTTTTTCGAGGTAAAAATGCGTTAAAGGACGAATCCGCGAAAATTAAGATACGAGCAGGAAACGATGTAGGGAGAACGGATTGAGTTACTCATTGGAAAATAGAGACACGATCGTTCGAAATGTGGACGGAACGAAGGCTCTTGGAATATTTCAATTATCCGACGCACACGGACACAGCCAGGAGAATACAGACATAAAAATAGTTGGTTCGTGTGCGGAGGATCGAGCGGCGATTCGCCTGTGATGTTTGATGCGTTCGAAAAGCTCATTTACGTGAGCAATATGCCGTGGCATCATCCGCGCAGCTCAGGGCTCCGCAGCTTGATCGAGAAAGGCTCCAAACAAAAAGACGATCTGCTCGATAAGAAAAAACAAAAAAAGAAAAACAAAAGGAGAGACTGGCGCTCGTTCGAGCCAAATTCTGACGCGACCCCGATGTTTGACCTTATTAAATCGTCGATCATGTATCGTTTTTTGTAGTCAGCCTCTCTCTCTCTCTCTCTCAGTTTCTTCCAATCGCCCAGCAGTGCTCGTTCTCTCGTCCATCGAGCAGTATCAGGGGCAAGGCGTTGCACCTGCCTCGTCATCGGCCTCCTAATAGAACACGTTCTAGGTGTGTTGTAGAACGCCATTTATTGATGAAGATGGAATAGCCGCTTGAACGAACTAGACTATCCACCCAAGTCGAGCGAGATGATGGCGTAATTGGTAAGAAAATCCGAGAGCAATAGAGGGAGAGAGTTTGATCGAGCAAAGAGGAGAACGTGGCCGAACGGAATCGAAGCGATTTAGCATCGACGTTAAAGTTTATTAAGGACGTTGTATGCCAAATTTTCTATCGATAGAATTCCTTTAAATTTGGAATAATGTAAAAGTCGAGATATTTATAAAAATCACAATTTTCAGAAGTTTCTCGTAAGAGCGTGTGTTAAAAGTTGCAATTTTCAACATTAAATATTTCGATTTCTAAATGGTGAAGCCTCTTCAAACAAAAAATTGGAAACCGATAGTCCTGAACGCGTTTCTTGAGGCCATAACGCAACGAGCTCTTCGCGAGTCTGAAAATAGTGAGAAAACCAAGTCGATGATGGCCCCGAAGCGGTTGTTTGTGTCCACAGTGACTGGGGGGCAGGCGGAATGACGATAGAACGGAGTTTGCAGGAGGAGGAGATAGGCTTTGCAAGAGAAGAGCTCGGTCGACGATCGAGGCTTTCCGTTGATACAGAAGCCGTTGGTCCGGACTGTGAGGATGGGAGCACGGTGATTATCGCGATATGGCGCATCGCGTTGGACAAAATCCGTATATAGACCAACTGCGGCCAACGGGGAGGTCGTTGGTGCGCGATTGAAGCCCGCTTCGGAGACTCTGAAACATCCTCTCGCAGGTCTGCGAGAGGATGTTTCAGAGCTGGCTCACGATCAGCCTGCCTGCTCCTATATATCGAGGCTTGATACCGAACGACCAGGAACTTCAGCCTGCTGGCGTTACCGACTCCCTCTCCCTCTCTCTCTCTCTCTCTCTCGATTCTCTCGAAGAGAGTGCGACCAGCCAAGAGACCGAGAGAGCGAGTAGGAATATGGAGGAATAGAGAGAGGATGCTGTAGGATCGTTGGGAAAGCTTCAGGGGCTTGGGGTTAATACGGTGGCCGCGGTGATACACGACCGACGCGAACCTGTGGCCAGTGGCCGACCACACGCCAGCTGCTCTCCTCTGCTCGATATGCTTCTATGCCTTTCGCCCCTGCCCCGCGTAAACCTATACATAATGTACATGTGTCTGTACATTATGGATATGCGCGTGTTCCCTTTTGCAATGGGTGGGGGGGGGGGGGGAACGAGCCGAAAAATCTGTGCGATAGTCGAGTTTCTCTGCGACGAGTGTGACATGAAAAAATTCTACATTCCCTGCGCAATTTTCGCGTTTTGTGGAGAACAAAGTTCCTTCGGACGGAGGGAGCAAAGATTCAACGCTGTGTGATCTTTTAATCCGCCCCGCGACGAGACCGGAAGTTGGCACTCAATGGCGCGTCTGTAATGGCCGCGGGAAAAGAGAATCGAGGTGAACGACGACGAGAGATCCGCGGACATCCTCGATACACTTTCGACGCACAATAAACGCTCGGCCAGAACGACAGACAGAAAGAGAGCGAGAGAGAGCAAGAAAGGTTAATGAAACCTTCGACGCCGCTCGACGAACGAAAAGGAAAGGAGAGAACGGAATAAAAGAGCAACCAGAGCCGCTAGATGGGATCTCTGCTCGCGCATAATGGTCCGCTTCCTCTTAATAAACACGCACGATCCTCCGAGAGACGTTGGCTCAATGAATCGCAATTACCAACAGCACGAGCCCTTCTTCTTATGAAAATATATCCTCCCTCTCCTCTCCTCCTCCTTCTCTCATTCTTTACCCACAGTCTCCGGCTCCAAAGCCCTTTTTTCTCTCGCCATTCGCACCGCAGCATGGAAAATGAGTGGGAAATGGATGACCCAGTATTTAGACCGGGTTACAAGCAACGCGTATTATCTCGTTGTGGTTTAGGATTCGATCCCTCCCTCCCTCCAACCATTCAATTTGACCAACGGCCAAAGGGAAGGGCTTCCCCGAGCAGTTTCAATTTCACTAGTAATGCCAATCCAATCATGTAAATCAGCAGGAGGGTGGCATTATATTAGTCCCGGTGCTTGGCAATCCGAGTATCTTCTCCTCTGCCTCTGCCCCCTCGCCCTTTCTCACTCTCCTCCATCGAAACATATATTTAGGAGACAGAGATCGAGCTACACGGACTTTGAATGTTTGCCTATGTGTATATGTATATACCTGGAAGGACATTGGGCGGTGCGGAACCTCCGAGAGCCTCCACAACTAATCCAGGGTTTACCTAATCGCTTGCGCTCCTCCTCATCCTCCTTTACGCTCCTGTACTCTCTCCAGCAGTCATCGCGAGAGGCACGAGTCTCTCTCTCTCTCTCTCTCTATATACTTCGATCCTATCCAGATCCGGATATATGTCCATCTATGGATAAATTTGCGTATAAACATCGTTTCTGCTCCAGCCCATCTCCGAACCCAGGGAACCAACTTTCTGGAGAAAATAAAACTCCAGTTTGGCAAACGAGACATTTCGATGGCATCGAAGCCTTTTTCTTCCGGAACGCTCGGTTTCGATATTATTTTTCGTGTCTTTTTAAACAATTTTTAAAGGAAATTCATTTTTGGAGCAATTTTCGAGTGTCCTCGAAATTTTGAGATTTTTTAATCTTTTAGTGACAATTCGCTCGTCCAGAAAACTCGGGAGCACTTTTCAATATTATGTTTCGCTTCTTTTTAAAGAATTTCAAAGAAAATGCATTTTTGGAGCGATTTTTGAAAGTCCTCGAAATTTTAAGACTTTCGAACAACCCAAAAAAATGACACGCGAGCTTTCCTCGACGATCCTGTCGTCCACAAAGCTCTGGAGAATTTTGCAATATTATTTTTCTCGCCTTTTTAAACAATTTTCAAAGAAAATTCATTTTTCGAGTAATTTTCTAGTGTCTCCAAAATTTTGAATGTTTGCTCGTCGATCCACCAAAATGATACAAATTTCGGAAACGTTCAATAATCGTAGAAGGTCCAAAGACTTGTGTTGCGCGATTTAATACGAAAACATGGATTGCCGGGTTGGCGGAAATAGTCGCACGGGACGACGCGATAAAAATGCTTCTGGGACAGTTGAGTACGTACATGCGACGGACGAAACGGTATGTATGAATGCGCGTATGTGCAGCTAGGTTAAAGGGCATACGAATGAGCGAACAATAGACTGCCGCCGCCGCCGCCGCCGCCTCCTCTTGCTCGCAACAGGTACTAAAACGCAGCGATGCGCTTCCGCGGAGGACGATTTATCTTCGAGAGGAAAACGTAGGTGCACGCGGCGTTACGCGTGCAACGGGTGTTTTGCGGCTCGTTCCCCGCGACCGATTGCCTTTTACCGCACAAAATTCTCTCTCCCTCTCGCTCTTTCTCTCTTTCCACATTTTATATGTACACACACCGCGAGCTGTGTAATACTTTCGATGTATAAACCGGCGTACCACGTAAAACCGCGAGCAATTCACGCGATACACGTGTACGTCGCAGGAAAAAAAAAAAAAAAAAAAAAACAAGAAATTTAATAATTCTCGAGGACGATGCCCGATCCGGCAATGTTGGATGCGCTGCATTTCGAGAACTTGTAGATTTTCAGATTTTCACGAAACACCATAAAATTTAATACATTAAAAACGAAAAAAAAATTATTTACGTTTAATCGATTTTGGAATTCGCACCAAAACGATCGTTCGATCTTTTATACGTTCAGGCCCATTTTTGCTGTTTTGCTATGTGAGCAAATGTGAGCGAAATTTTTTTTTTTTTTCAAGTTTCAATGTCAACGTGCTTAAAATGTCCCAAAACATCGAAAAATCATTTCTAGAAAAAATGTCCGGATGTGTGTGTTCGGACACTGTAAAATTCAAACGTTCATAACTCGAGAACGGTTTGAGCTACAAGGCTGCCGTTTTGCACAGATTTTGATCCATACAAGCTCGGCATTCTCTGAGAATTTTGTTGGAATTGCTAGAAAAATACGAATCCTAGAGCATTTTGAAATTTTCAAAGAAGGCTGTCGACGCTCTAACTTCCGCAAATTTTGAGATTTTTTACTAATTTTTTTTTTTTTATGAATAGAGTATCTTAATAGGAAAATTGATATTGAATTTGGGAAATATCGGTTGAACGGTTTAAATTTGATGATTTTTCGAATTTTACGAAAATCCGAAAATCCGAAAATCCGAGGAACTATATTTTTCATTTTGGCTTCCTCGCAGAGGAAGCAATTTGCAAATTTCAATTTGCAGCGTGGTTTTTCTTGTTTTCTGAAAAAGCACGTCTCGGTATAGAAGAGTTAAAAACCCTTTTAGAAGCGATGCGTGGAGCAAGACGTTTCGTAAATAATTAAGAACGCGCAGAGTTGAGTCGAAGTGTCGTTAATTGTTCGAATGGGAAAGGCGCCGTGAATTCTTCTAGCATGGAAGAAACGAGAGAGAGAGAGGGAGAAAGAGAGAGATAATTGATACGTGTTCTCGTGATGTTTGCGTTTGAATGTGTCGTCGGGTCTCGCAGGATATCCGCGTTATAACACCCGCGTATGTACATCGAGAAAGAGGGAGAGAGTGAGTGAGAGAGAGAGAGAGAGAGACTGTTCAAACGGATTCGAGTGACGGGCTAATGGTCGACTGATGGCAATGTCTTGTCACGTCGCGGCTCGGCGAAGCCCGCACCTGTCGCCAATGAGTATTCTCTCCGGGGCAAAACGCCCCGTAATTCTCGCAACACCGATACAAACTCCACATTTACATCCGACGAGACTCCTCGTCGTCGCGCGGATTCACTCGTTCACGCAGCTGCGCGATCTGACTCGAGAAAACTCTTTTTTCTATCGCCCAAGCAGAGAACGCGCGCATAAACTTTGACAAACGCAGTCTTTTTTCATTTTTTTCAACAATTCGAGAAAAAAAAAAAAACGAATGGGGAGGGAAATAAAAAGCGAAAGACGAAAAGGGGAAGAATCTGGAAGAAATTACTCGGCTCGTTTGCGCGATCGACAAGCGAGACCGTGCCGCGCGCGTTCTTCTCCGAAGCTCCCGAAAATCTTTCTTTTTTTTTTCTTCCCTTCGCGGGGCTCCCATTTATTTCTTGCTGGCACGAGGATAAGTTGCGGTAGGAAGCGCGTGTTTCAATCGAGAGTTCGCGCGTCGAAACATTTGGCTCTCCTCGAGTAAGCGACTGGCAGAAATAGCTGATGCGAATATATACGTGCGGCAAACAGCTCTCCTTCACATTTCGCCTCTTTGCCTCTCTCTCTCTTTCTCTCTCTCTCTCTCGCGCTTACCATTCGCGGTTGCACTTTTGCAATCCACCACGCCGGAGATTGGGACGCGATAGCATTGTCATCCGGACAGGATTCTCTCGAGTGTGCTGTGGGCGTTTTCTTTCTCTCTATCCCTCTTTTCTTCTCGAGCTTCCCGATCGAGCCCACGAGAGCGAGAGAGACCCAAGAAAATCTCGCAATTGAATGTACCACTCGAGGATAATTTCAGGCTGAAACTAATAGCCTGTCTTGTTTTCCACGTCTCAGTACACACCAAATAGATTCTCAGACTTTAATCACCAACCGACATTTCCATTTTTTACTTCGTTTCGATTTTTTCAAAAAAAAATTCAAAAAATTCTTCCGAGCTCTTTCGGACGATTGGCGGCATTTTCAAACCAACACATTTCAACAAAGAGACACGGTGGACATTTCCCTTTTTACGGATGAAAAAAAAAAAAAAAAAACATTATTTCGCGATCAAAAAGCGATTTCTTCCGATTTTTTCGTCTCTTTTCGATTTCTTTTTTTTACATTTTTTTAGAAACGCGAAGAGAGATGGGGAGATTTGGAGAGAAGAGGCTACTAAATATTGTGTTCGCGCAGTGAATACAGAGCGTTGGACACGTGTAAAGCGGGAGAAAACGAGCGGGAGATTCCGTATGAAGCTCCTCCGCAGATCGGCAACAACGATTATACGCTAATTCAACGCAAATTCCTTGCCGGAGATATCTGTATCGTTCGCATACATCAGGAGCTCCCGAGGGAAACGGGAGGAAAGAGAGAGCGAGAGAAAAGAGTTACTCGGCTGCTCTTTTGGCGCAGCATCTTTTTGCGGTCCATTGCGAAATCTTTTTCGGAGATTCCGGCAAAGCGAACGATGAAAATCGAGAGAGAAAAGATTAAGTCGAGCATACAGAGAGCAAAAAAAAAACGATTTTTTTCGTTTGCTGCGTGCCACCGACTTTTGTCGGAAGCTGCGGAGTATCTTGCGATCTCCGGACCGATCTCCGTTGCTCGTGTGATTGAAAATCGGCTCCAAAGATTTTCCAGGCCGTTCGGTGCCTCGAGAACGTTCGAAAAACCTAAAAATTCTCCGTTGCAAATTCCCACATACGAATCGCCATTTTCGTTGACAAAATTCCCACCAAATTTTTATCTCCCGATCGAGAATCAACGACGTGCCCAAATAATCAGCTCCCGAGACTCTTACCTTACGATTCGTCCCTGGAATCGCGCGTACCAACGTACCAACGTGTACGAACCTACGAACCCGCGTGCCACGGACTCCCCAACCAAAGGAAAGAAAAGGCTGCGGAACGGAGAGCGAGCAAGCGAGAGAAAGAGAAGCTCGAAACGCCAAAGATATATATCACGGTGTCGCGGGCGACATAGCATTCTTTTGCGGTGTGAAAGCACGAAGAATGTCTCGCACGAGGGTATGAATACGGCGTGTACAGAATAAAACAGGATCCACAAATTAAGGAAGAACCAAAGTCCGGAGTATCAGCGAAAAATTCTCTTTCGCTTTTTTCTCTCACGCGGTGCGCTGGGCTTCATAAAACTTCGTTAGCGTTCCGGAAGCTCGAGCTTCCCCGTATAGACCGTTCGCGCACGGGGATTTCCAGAGGGTGTACGGGCACGAGATGCGGAAAAATTAATATTCCAACAGCAAGAGGCTCGGAAAAAAAACGTGGCGTCAGGAAACAAAAGAAAAAAACAATTGGAAAGCTCGAAACGACGAATCTCTCCACCTTGGACGCGAGTTTCCTCGTGCTCTGGGAACACGACGTCGCCACGTCGTATATTTCGTTGTCCGGTCGTTCCGCGTTCGGCCAACGCTCTCTTCCCTAGTCCGTGTCGTGTAAAGACGTACCGCGAGGCAAAAACAGCAAAAATCTCATTCACAGCCTCGCGCTGATTCGTTTAGTCTCGCGACGAGACACACACAGCGAAAGCCTCGAGAAAAAAACGCGGCGACGAAAAAATCGAAAACTTTCAACATCCAAAAAAAAAAAAAAAAAAAAAAACAAAAGGAAAATGCTCGTTGAATAACAACGGAATCGGGGTGGCCCGATTTATAATAATTCCCTCTGCAGAAATGAAGCAAAAAGATCGCGACCAAAAGAAAAAAGGAAAAATACATTTGGGGATGGGTTTCGAAGTGCAGAACGGAGTTGGCAATTCATCCACACGTCGGGGCGTTGACGTTGACCGTCCTTTAATTGAAGCTCGCGACACTATTTTCTCCGCTTTCCATATATATTATGGGGAGCACGGGGCAAAGCGATGGAGAGAAAGAGAGATCGTTACATACTCTCGTTTGTGCAATAAGACGGCAGCTGTTGGCGGCTCGTCTCCTCGCGGGAGTTTCAACTCTTGACCCTGGAACGGTAACCTGGGGTCAAAAACGACCCCTGGTGACTTTACCCCTTGCTGGGTACCTCGGGGTACAAACTGCCTCAGGCCTATCAAGGAAAATAGTCATTTTTCCACTTTTCTTGGTTTTAGCATTTTTTTTAGTGTACTCAAATTTCATTTTTGGCTTTATAAAGTAAACAGTCTTTTTAAAAAAGCTTTCAATATTTTCTACAACAATTTTCAAGTCGAAATATTCAGCAGTTCATTTTTTATAACAATTTTTGTCACTGGGGTACAAATCTACCCCGTGGTGGCAAGTACGGAATTCTACAGAGGCGTGGCAAGCAAGGGTTGAATCCTGCGCCCCTTCTCCCTTCGTTCTCCCGTTTTTTTTATCGTTTTACCGCATTTTTGACTAATTTTTTGACTCTAAGCATAATTGCCCCAGGCTCGCGTGATCCTGCATTAAAAAAAAAAACGAAAAGAATGAGCCCAGATTGAACGCTTTTCGTTGAATTTTAACGGAGATATGAATTTTTCAAAATTGGGGTCATTTTGACCCAAGATTACCGGAATAGGTAAAAAAAAATAAGCTTATCGTTCTAGGGTTAACAATCCCGTGAAAAAGCCTCTCTCGGAAATAACGAATTTTTGATAAATTTGCACCAGATCGACCACGACGTTTAATCGCGAGGTTCTTCCTCTTTTTTGCTTCGCAGACAGCTCTGCATTGGGGGGCGAAACACGGCGACGAGAATATCGTCAAGCTAATCGCCGGTACTTACAAGGATTACATTAAGGGGGTCAACGAAATGACGGTGAGTGTGAAGCGCGAGCAATCCACTCCGATCCGGATCAATGTTTTTAAAGAGCCAATGTTTTTTCTTGTTTCATGATCGATGCATTCTTCGGACACCATCGCAGAACGGGGTAAGTCTGTTTTTTGTTTTTTTTTTTTTTCGCTCTTTTTTCAGGATCATTTCGATTTTGATTGAATTTATTAAGGAACGCGAAACCCATACGTTAAGCATGACAAAGTGTCGCGTTTTACCGTTGGCCCCTGAAACCGATCGCGAACGTCCATGAGTGAAACGCTCGCGAGGGCCAGGGAAATGGAGCAAAGAGAGGAAGGAAGAAAAGGCAAGCGGAGCAGTCAAGAGATAGGATCGGATGCGTGTGGTCCGCCGCTTTACTCTTTATAAGACTTATATAAGCCACGTTTGCTCTCTCGAGAAAGAGCAGAGCCGGGGCTTGCTCGTTAGCGGCTCGCGACAAACACACCGTGAGCCGCGACCGGCTGACTCGTCTCTCTCTCTCTCTCTTGCTCTTTCTCCTCGTTCCCTCTGCGCACCCCATTTCATCCCGCCTTACTCAGCACCGTGAGCTCCTGGCTCCTGTATACCTTCCTTTAAACCCCATGGCCCGTGCGCGTCTTAACCCAACAACATCTGTCAAGAAATTTTACCCTCCACTTTCCTCCGAACGAATGAGACAAATTGAATTCAACGCGGCTTTCCAACGATTGGACAGAAATTAAGGAGGTTGTATGCTAAATTTTCTATCGATAGATTTTTTTTTATTTTCACTGCACAAAGAAAATAGTTATGTCTAATAGCTCGCGCAATTTTAAGAGGTTTCACCGTTTAGAAATCGAGATATTTATTTATAAAAATCACAATTTTCAGTAGTTTCTCATAAGAGCTAAAAGTTGCAATTTTCAACATTAAATATTTCGATTTCTAAATGGTGAAGCCTCTTAAAACTTTGCACACACTTTTATGTAACATCGAAGAAGCTTTATTTAATTTTTCAAAAAATTCGGTCGTTAAATTTTTTCGAAATTTTGTTTATTATATAACAAATACAGATTTCCTCGGACAATCTTGGATTTAGAGTGTGTTGTTCTTTAGTCAATTTGTAACAACTTTTTTCAATGAACTTGGGCTCGAAAATCATTTTTTATGTAAAAAAAACTGAAGACAAAAATTTAGATTTGACCGTCGCCATACAACGTCCTTGAGAAAAGAGGAATGACTTTCTAAATTTGCCAAAATACTTGATGAAAATCGTTGCTGTCGGAAAAATATTTAAAAAAATCTTCTGGATCTTGAAAAAATGGGATTTTGTCAGGATCCGATTTTGAAAAATCTCACGAAGAACGTAAACACAATCGGAAGTTGTAAAAAAAAAATGAAAAAAAAATTCAATTGAATTCGCGTCGAAAAAGAAAGGCCGCGGGGAACGCGGGACGAGTTGGTTGGAATTAAGAGTGACAAAGAGGGTTCGGTTTGGCGCGTTGACGCGTCCAGAGACTTTGCGTTGATGGGGGCGGTGAAAGGGTAATTCGTCCGTTTCGCGGTGCGTCTTTCAAACCGCGGAGTCATTTGTTTAGGCTCGGCTCTGTGTGTCAGTCAGTCGATGTGTTTACGGAGGGCGAGGGCGAGGGGCCGAAGAACTGTTGTGCCGTCCAAGAGCCGGCAGCTTCCTTCACCGCGCGCGATGCTGCGGAGGATCTCCCACAGGCGCGCAAGCCCCGTTGCCCCCTTAAGGACGCTCGCTTCCTCTCTCTCTCTCTCTCTCTCTCTCTCTCTCTGCCTTTTTTTTCCTCCTTCTTTGCTTTACCGGCTTTCTCAGGGTTGCTCGGTCGCCTCATGTAAATCGCTAATTCCACGAGGAACATTAATTATCTCGTTACGCTGGCTCCCACCCGTGATAGAGGAGGGACGCTTCTGTCTGGCTTGCTACTGCATCGCGTATTTGCAACAAGAGCGAGACGCGGAGAGAGAGAGAGAGGGAGAGAGTGCAGCATCCGAGCTCATTGGAGCCGCGCGGAGGAGGCTTTGGACAAGTTCTTGAAGCAAACGGCGGCTAAGAAGAAAAAAACGTCGCATTCCGTGTACCCAATTATCGGAAGAAAGCTCTTCCACAGCCAACGCGAATCGTTCCCATTCTTCTGGCTCTCTTTCCCCCTTCCTCTCTCGCTTGCTTTCACGAATTTCGACAAACTCTGCTGCCTTTTCAACTTTCCTCCGCGCAGCAACGGTGATTAATCTATTTACGCGAAATGCTATCGTAATTTCCTGGGCCATTGGAAATCCAACCCTTGCCGAGAACTTTGGACATGTTTTTATAAAAGCGAACGTAACTCTCGGGCGTTAAAACGCATCTTAACTTTCTAAATTTTCTATAAACGTTCTTGGCACCAAAACTAACAGTTTTCTTCTATGAAAAAAAAATTTCTGACGTGTTTAGAATTTGAGATATTTCATGTCCAATTTTTTATTTTTAATGCAATTCTTGCTTTGCAAGAAAAAAACAAAAGAATTTTCCAAACAAACGTTTAGATGGGAAAAATAAAAAATTGGAAATTAAATATTTCAAAATCTAAACGTCAGAAAATTTTTTAAAATGGGAGAACGAAAGCAGAAAGGGTGCAGGATTCAACCCTTGCTTGCCACACCTCTGTAAAATTCCGTACTTGCCACCACGGGGTAGATTTGTACCCCAGTGACAAAAATTGTTGTAAAAAATGAACTACCGAGTATTTCGATTCGAAAATTGTTGTACAACATATTGAAAGCTTTTTTAAAACGACTGTTTACTTTATAAAGCCAAAAATGAAATTTGAGTACACTAAAAAAAATGCTAAAACCAAGAAAAGTGGAAAAATGACTATTTTCCTTAATAGGCCTGAGGTTGATCGTACTCCGAGGTACCAAGCAAGGGTTAAAGTTCCCTGGGGTCGTTTTTAACCCCAGTTTACCGTTCTAACGTTAATCCACTGCGCGGTGCCTATTATTTTCTACAAATTATGCAGAGAATTAAATGAGCGCGTGTTTCATAACGCCGACACATTGCCCAGCAGGAAGGAGGCTCGATGTAGTAGGTGTGGGAGTATATTTTCAGCTCGGTATAAACGCGAGTCTCTGTCGTGTCGAGGGGCAGCAGCGAGGGGGCGGAGAGACAGAGCCTTAATCTGTCACCGATACGAGTTCGCCCCGCGCGACCAACTCGGCCCCGCGCTCTCGCTTATCGTCGCATCGACGCGCATTTAATCCTCGCAAAAAATTGCCTGCTAACGTCTCGACCGCCTCCACACGAGGACGCGGAACAGACTCAAGAAGAAAAATAAAAAAATTAACTCTCCGGAGCTCGAGAGAATGAGAGATATTGTGCGAGCACCGCGACCCTCTGGCGCCTGCTCCCCGACCAAAAGGTACGCGGAAAGGTACAGCGACACAGCCTCGCACGACAATACCCTCCGCTCCGGAGGGAAACATCCCCCGGTCGATCTTACACCCCGAGACATTTTCTCATCGCAAAATAATCGAAACTTTTCTCAAATTTTGCTCTAAAAAAAAATGAAAACCGCGGCAAAAATATTTCGCGACCTTATCACACTCCGGAAAAAAATAATTGTTTTATCGATCGAGAAATTTCTCAGATCCACTAAAAAAAATTTGCATAGACCGGAAACGTTTTTTCCCGCTCGAATATTTTTATTCCTCGGAAAGTTTCTCGTAAGCGCGCGTTAAAAAAAACGTGTCGTTGATGCGAACAATTTCGAGTCGCAATAAAAAATACATATCCCGTGCGAGGAAGCAGGGCGAGGAGGGGACACCGTGGAAATATCGAAATATGGGAATTATATCGTGCGTCTCTCGTATTTCGGTGTCCGGAGGCGTGCGACGAGAAAAGAGACACGGATAGATCATAGAAAAGAGAATTTATATTATGTCATGTAGGAAAAAAATTCGTATACCTATATATCTATAAAGAATATGGAAGAGTTATGATTTAGTTGGTCGTAAAGGAGGCAGCGCGAAACGCGTCAAGGAAGCACGTTGGAAAAATATTAAAATTGAAAAATCTTCAACTCGGAGTGATATACGCGAGTGATATCGGTGGCCAGCAGCTGTCCTGTTTCCCCAACTCGCATTTCCCCGCCCTACGTACAAATCCTTACACATATATATTAGAGAAATAAGCAGGCTTTTCGGAAAAGTCTCTCGGAGCATAGATCGCGAGTGTGACGAATGGAAAGAGGCAAAAGAGGATAAAAAAATGTATAGGCAAGAGAGGGTGAGAATCTTGCTCTCGCCGTTGGACGACGACGAGTATACCGAAGAAAGGAAAAACGAATCGCGTAGATATTGTCTCGATTCTCCCTCTGACTTGTCACTTTACAAAAATCCCCCTTTCCACCCTCTCCAGTCCCACTTTTTCGAACGATACTTTAAAATATTGTCAGGATTGTAAAAAGTTATATACTTGTGATACAGTTATATAGGAGAATGGACCGGCAATGTACATTTTGGATAGGAGACGAAAAAAGGGTGCGAGATGTCCATAGAGAGGCGAGGAAATGCCGAGGGGCTCGAAGCGCCACTTGTCGAGCTTCACACACGTGTCGTTTAATTTTTTTTTTTTTTTTCTTTATTCCTCCATCTCTCTCATTCTGGATCAAAAAGGGCCGAGGGGTTGAGTGCAAGGTTTGCAACTTTCAAACCAAAAAGATCCGCCAATTTTTCGTTTCTTTCAATTTTTTGCTTCCTCATAGAGCAAGCTATGTGACGGTGAAATTTTCTTTTTTTCAGTTTTCAATTTCAATGTGCTTAAAACGTCCCGAAACATCGAAAAATGCAAAATTCAAACGTTCATAACTCGATAACGGTTTGAGCTCTTCTCTACAAGCTCTTCATTCTCTGAGAATTTTGTTGGAATTGCTAGAAAAATACGAATTCTACGACATTTTGAAATTTTCAAAAAAAACGTGTCGACGCTCTAGCTTGCGCAAATTTCAAGATTTATTACTAATTTTTTTTTTCTATAAATGGAGTATCATAATAGGAAGGTTGGTATTGAATTTGGAAAATATCGGTTGAACGGTTTGAATTTTATGATTTTTCGAATTTTACAAAAATCTGAGTTTTTTGAAAAATCGTCCAACCGCTCTAATTTCTGCAAATTTTGTAAAATATCGTGTAGAAGTCCGTACTTCCTCTCAACTCTCTAGAAACATCGTCGAAATTATATAATTTAAATGAAAATACAAAAAACGCTGCAAATTGTTTAAATCTTCTTTAAAAATTTGAAATTTTATAATTGATTCAATTTTTGTCGAGAATTTTCGTCAGATTTAAATATCGCACCGACCCTCCCAGCCAGATCCATAATTTTCGGCACACCCCATCGCCAAGAGTCGAGACCGAAGTGAATTAAATGGCAACGGGATTACAAAAGCCCCTGAGGGATGAAACTACTCGCGAAAGGGTGCATAAGCTTTTCCATAGAGACCCTCGTACCCCGTGCATGATACGAGACATAAACGCCATTATCATTGCGACGTCGGAGAAAGCGATCGCAACATCGGTGACACTTTTCATTTTAGAGCCATTTTTATTTATTTTTTTTTATTCTTGTCAACTCGCGTACGATTCGAAACGCCCGTCACTGAATTAGCAGCGTGAAACGGGTTTTTTTTTCTCTCCAGCGTTTCGAATACACTTCCCGAGCGAATCGCAATTTCTTTTTATTGCTTTATTGAGAGTATTTTTGAATAAATGTAATATAAACACAATCCATATCGTGTCCATCATGTTCGCATCGTAAAGCCCGACGTTTTTTCATGTTTCTACTATTTTTAATATCCGGAGCCACGTGGGCGAACAGGACGAATGGTTTATCGAGAAAATATCGCGAAATGAAAGCGCAGAGAGCGATATACACGAGTGTCCTCGCCCACGTTAACGAATGTCAAAAGAAACAATGACAGGAAGAAGAACAAATTTTAGCAATTACACGCCGTTAGTCGCCTCGAATTTTTACAAAGCCGAAAAAAAAAACAAATTTACCCCCTGAATTGCGAGCGAAGAATGTTTCGAAACTTGGCGAATTTTCGGACAACAAATATGAAAAGATCGACAAATATTTGCATCACGTTCCAGTTGATTATTAAAATTCCGTCGTTCGAACAAAACTTCGCGAGGGGAATAACTCTCGCTCGTACTAGATTTAACATTTGCTCGGGGGGAAACGATTCGCACGCTCGAGGTAATACTCATCAGACGGTATTATTAATTCCTCATTGTCTCTGTACGCGGAAGCATCATTGCCGACGTCCATTTTATCTTTCTCTTTCTTTCTCCTTGTAAATCATATCCGCGAGAATTAAAATGGCGCTCGAGGTTCAATTAACCAAGGAGATTGATCGCATCGACGCCCTTTTCACTCCGAGCCACGCAGCGCGCCATAAACGCTTTTTCCAACACTCCGACAAAAGTATGCTGTACTCTCACACGCGAAATACGCACGCGAGCTCAATGCTAAAAAAGACACGCAGGGCCTTGTAAAAGTCTCGGGGGCTCTCTAGGAAAAGGTTGTATCGAGCGGCCAACTTCCATCCGCGGTTTGTTCAGCTTGCGTTGCTGCACCGTTATAAAAAAATACGAAGCAATTCAAACATCTCTAGCATTTTTTTTTCCCATTCATTTCTATTCGAAAAAAATTTGCAAATTGCTTCCTCAAGATGCACGGTGCTCGAATCTTCCTCTATGAGGAACTACATTTTTTATTTTAAATTCCTCGTAAAGGAAGCTTTTTCAGGAGCATCTTGAGAAAGCAATTTCAAAATTTCAATTTGCAACGTTTTTTTTTATTTCCATTTAAATTATATTATTTCGACAAGTTTTCTAGAAAGTAAAGAGGAAGTAGGAACTGGTACAAAATATCTTGGAAAATTTGCAGAAATTAGAGCGGTTGGACGATTTTTCAAAAAACTCAGATTTTCGTAAATTTCGAAAAATCATAAAATTTAAACCGTTCAACCGACATTTCCCAAATTCAATACCAACCTTCCTATTACGATACTCTATTGATTGAAAAAAATGTCAATTAGTGAAAAATATAAAAATTTGTAATTAAATAATATTAAAAAAATTTTTAAATTTGTAAATTTGTAAATAAAAAAATTATTTATAAATGGAACTTTTATAAAAATTCGATTGTGCAGCGAATTATTATTATTTTTTTTTTTTCAGGGTTACACGCCACTGCACATCGCGATGCAGTTCGATCACGAGAATATTTTCAATCTCCTGGTGCAGGTCTACGGTCAGTATTTTTGTAACGACGTTCCGGAAAGTAAGAAAATATTAAAATCGTGTTCGAGTAATTGGTATAATTTGCAAGAAAATCGATGGAACATCGTGAAATAATAATTCGGCCGATTAAATGTCATTGAATAGAAATAAATGCAGTTTTTTCAGCCGGAAACGTAACTTTATAATGAGAATCGTTGAAAATTAAACAGGAGCGAATCAAGAAGTCCGAGATCACAGTGGAAAAAAAGCCCGACAGTACTTGGTCTCGCAGGAAGCTGCCGTCAGCCAGGACACGTTCAGAAGTGAGTAGAATGAAAAAAAAAAATGGCACGAAATATATTTCGAGACTTTGGTACTTGCCTGAACCGTTATGGATTTGGTTTAGAATCTTTGGGATTATTTCACGACCGCATTTCTTTGGCACTCTGTAGAAAAGCAAAAATTTGAATGTCGTAGTTTTTCCTGTACAAAATTTTCAGTGGTTCGGTTATTTTTCTTTTTTCCCATGGATTTCTCTGCTCTATTTCCGGGGGCATATCTCCAAGTATTTTTTTGTTTATAGGAATTACTGCCGCCGCTACTCTCAGGCAAGTAAACAAAAAAAAACAAAAAAAAACGTTTATCTCAGCTTGTTGAGCATGTTTCTCTGATTATTGGATCGCTGTTTACAATTTTTCCAAAAAATGCATGACCCTAAAGTTCCCAACGTTGAAGTCCAACGAAAAATACGTTTTTCTATTAATTTTCGTTCAATCTCAACAATCATGACAATTTTCGCATCGATTTTGTGTTTGGGTTTAAAAAAAAAAATAAATAAATAAATGAATGAATGAAAAAATAAATAAATAAATAAATAATACACAAAAAAACAAGAATTGTGAGTTCTGCTCAAGGAAAAACGACATTTCGTTGCGTTCCAACGATGCAAACTTCAACGTGGTTAAAAATGCTGAAAGGGAGCTTTTGGGATTTATTTTAAAATGAAAAAAAAAAATTGAGTAATTTCTAACACTGATATAAATTATTTTGGAATAATTGGTGCATGTACTTTTTCATTGGTACGAATTGCTGTGGCTTAATTGACTCTTTGGTATCCGCGTAATTCATCATCTTCCGCATGTTTTTGCACATAATGCAAGAAACGCGGAGAGATCAAGATTAATAAAGAGCCTCGGCAAGTTATTTATAGTTTTAACCCCGATAAATGTGTGTGCATGCCGCTGCACAGATTCGCTATTTTCTCGTCACTCGTTCACCGCATTGTTCGACCGGTTAATTGTGGCCTCTGACGTTTCATTCAATTAGCAAGCAAACAGACAGACACGGAGCTGCTCACCACGATCGTGCTCTGACACAAAATTGGCTGCTCCGAAAAAGAGCCTTTTTATTAGCCTCTTTATCGAGTCTCTCGATCCGAGCCGCTACTTTTTGTCTCGCATTAATATTAATACGCGAAAACAAACGATTCGTTGCTATAAACTTTTATTCCTGCCCTCTCACATTTTTCCTTTGCGAATTTATTAATTTATCAACTTTC
This sequence comes from Hyposoter dolosus, assembly GCA_963921915.1. NCBI lineage: Eukaryota > Metazoa > Arthropoda > Insecta > Hymenoptera > Ichneumonidae > Hyposoter > Hyposoter dolosus. Next base: position 12,234,767 of record OY998138.1, read on the forward strand.
TCTTGTGACTGAGAAAAAAAGCGGTTTCCGGGGGGGAAAATAGTGATTCTCCATTATTTGTTTTTTTTTTTTCCATGCACGTCACTATTTTTCCGCAACAACAAAATTGAATATTCGAATTCGTCATTGTGTTTTTCTTTTCTTTCCGTATAAATTGCCAATGCGAAAAGAAATCTTGGGATTTATGAATCGTTTTCTTTTTGCAGAAATAAAAGCAAGGAAAAAGCACACAGGTGAGCCGCCGATGGGAAAACTCTGTCATTTCATCGAATTTCTTATTTTTCTTATTCGAATTAATTTTTATTTATTTTTATTCATTTATCAATTTTTTTTTTTTTTCAATTCAGAGAGAGATCTTGGTTTCCTACGAATTGGCTCGTTGAACGTTCGCGTGAAACGTACGACGGAAGCGTTCAGCCAATTTTTGGGTGTAGCTACGAGCGCGTCTAGCAATGAGAAGATTCACAAGACTTGGGGATCGGCGGACAACGTGCAAGTGAGTTTCCCCGCAAAACGTCCAAAAATTCAAAAAAGCCCCGAAGCAAATTTCATCAAAAACCTAAAAACCCATGAAAATCGAGAAAAAAAAATCTTTAACGAGGAAAACAATTTTTACAGGAAGGAAAAAGCATGCCACCGCCGAAATACGCGCCGATAAAAAAGCGGAGGAGTCGCAGAGCTCAGGATTTCGGAGGCAGTGGAAATTCACGGGTCCAGCCGACCCAAGCGGCCAGTCAACCGAGCACGCCGTTGCCTCAAGCGCGCGAGAGTCTCGCAGCGAGAAGACCCTCATCGACGAGCTCGGTAGCGCCGGCATTAGGACTCGAGGCTTCGACGACGATCGTACGTCAAACTAACGATTCCGATTCGGATGGAGCGTGCGGCTTCGACTCGGCATGGCGCGGTTCCGCGCAAATCTGAATCGTCGTGTTCCTATTCCTTGAAAAGGAATCGTGAGCTTTGCGAGCTCCTGGGCTAAAATTTACACTAAAAATCTATTTATTCACGTTGATGCGAAACCATTTTTTCTCACTTCCCAATAAAAATTCCAAATGATCGAAAAAACCAAATTTAGAAGAGAAAAAGTCTCCATGGAACGAGAAAAACATTTGTTTTCGCATCAACATCAACGCATCCTTGACCCATTGATTTTTTCCACATATAGTCAAAACGAAAGAAAAAACAACAAGCCGATCGATCTTCCGCCCGATTTGTTTGAAAATCGCCGACAATTACCATTGACATTCAAAAGCTATCGCAATCGCGATGCCGAGTCACCATTCAAAATCACACAAAGTCAATCACAATATCCAAAGCCAATTCAGCAATAACTGTCAATCGATCATTTCCGATAACGCTTCAGATGGACATGCGATGATAGAGCCGAAAAAAGCTCCAGCACAGCGAAAAAACCTGGTGTTCAAAAATGTTCTGATATTATTTCCCTATGCAACCGCAAAACCAGTGTTTATTACCTTGGTATTCTTATATATTTATTGGCAACTAGTTTGAATTGTATGAATAAAAATTTAAATTTTCTATCGCCGAGCCGTCGTCTCATTGTTTTTTCGTTCGTGATTCGTCGCCCAAGTAAAATTGACTTAACGCCATCTGTGCCGCCGTTCTACCCAATAAAAACCAACGTGATTGCCAACCGCCGGTCCGGTGATTCACCGACCGTCGATAACTTACCGACCGATGGTAGCCGAGCCTTGCTAAGTGGACGTGAACGGCCGCTGAATCGTGTCCGGCTCCTGCTGCCCTCTGCTGATCATTTTCACATATTTTTCTCGCCATCAGACATCGGGACAATGGAAACGTAAATAAATAGATGTTCAGGTTTTGTTTAAAAATTTAAATAACATTTTCGTAGCCATGGATTTCATAAGATAAATAGTTGTGATGGATTCTCTAGAGACGAGGATAGTTGCTTTTTGTTTTGGTTCTAAAGTTCAAGTTCCGTGTGGACGCGACGAGGGTTTTGTAACAATTATTCGCCCACGCGTAAACTTGGAAACTGCTGGGACCACAACACCTGCCAATCAATTGTTTCAAAACTATATAGGTGTGAATTATTATTAACCAGCGCGATGACCGTTGGCGTGAAATGCCGATGCGAGGATCTGCTGCATCTGTATCCTCACGTGGAGCTTCATGTGTTCGGGGATTTGGCGAAGAGAAGGCAACAACGAGAGCAAAAACATTTTATCGTAATCGTCGTCAGCGCCAAAGGTTCTTTGGCTCGTTTGCGATGTACTCAATACATCTACCCCCATTTCCGTCTCAAAAGACGCCATCGAAGCTTCGCAAACCCCCGATTGGCGCTGATAAGACTCCCCCCCAGCCGACTCCTCGTGCGATGCCAGCGCCACACCCGACAACGCGTACTCGTCCATCTCAGGAGTCGTCACGATCTCTATTTCGTCCCTTATCAGGAACTCGCCCTTCATCAGCTCTTGCTGATGAGATTTCCCAGTTTTAGTTGCTTTCCCTCCCCTGAAAAACAAAGTTGACACTGTTGCCGCAATTCCTACAAATCCAAGCAACAAGACCCAAAGCTTCAGGCTCTTAGTCGTTAGTTCGAGACGCCACCGCACACACGATTTTCCCCGTACGTAAAAATTTGCCTCGGCTTCTAAATTCTCTCCGTCTGAACGAAATTTCTGTCCCTTGAAACTGTACTACTCCACGAACAAATTGAGTTGATCGTTAACATTGTTTTTCACTTAATTACAATCTCTCCTGTGCTCTTTGCACACTTGTCGTCGCCATATTTGCCCATGTTGGCTAAGCTCCGCCCATTAGACAGATCCCAATACTAAATTTTCGAGAGCACGGTGTGTACACTGGGTACTTTATGAAACAGTCGGGTTATTTACAAAGTTTTCTAAGCTTTCAAAAAATCTGAAAAAATTCTGGATTATTTATTAAAGTGCCCAAAAATTTAAGGGTAGCCGAAGCCTGCCCTATCCATAAGAGAGAATTTCGAGTTTCCAATTTTGACTGTTCCTTCAAAGAGTACACATGCCCGGTTAATAAAACTAAAATAAAAATAAAGTTTAACTTTGAAAATTCGTAATTATCGAAATTCAGACACACATTTTTCTCTCCTAAGGAATGACGTGAAAATTTTTCATTTCCCTCGGAACGTCGAGCTTTGCAGAAAAAAAAAGATGCAGCATGATTTTTATCATCGATCGGAAAGTCGCAAGATCAGCTTTTGAGCAGAATATCGAACAAGCAGAGGAGGACTTACCGCTTCTTGATGCTCGGAAGAAGGAAGAGCAGATGATCGTAGTACGCGGATTTTTTCCGTCTCCGTCCACCGCGTCCGCCGCTTTTTTTGTGGGCTTTGACTTCCTTCATGAAATAGTCCCTCATATTTCGCCACTTGTTGCGCAAACATTTTTCTGTAATGTGTCGAAAGAATTGTGGTAAAAAACGAGTGAATTTGTTTTGTTTCGCCGCGTTCGCCGGGTCGCTGCGCGAAGCGCGAGTCGACGTGAGCGGCGCGAGGCTCTGCTCGCGATGAGCAACGACGCCGCGTTTTTGTACCTTCTATCGCTCTCTCCTCGTCCGTCAGATGGTTCCAGTCCGGTATCATCGCTGTGCACACCTCGAACCAAGCGTCGCTCTTGGCGGAGCGATCGATGTATTGCAGGCAATTGGTGTCGTAGATGGCCGGATGCCTTTTTATTTGGCTGATGAATTTTTCGGTGTCGAGGGTCGCGACTGCCATTTTGAGACGCGCACGAAAAGCAGGCAATGGAGAGAGAAGCGGCGAGTGAGAGCGGGAGGAACGCACGCGTTGTTTATTTTGTTGATTTCGTGTACAGCTTGGCAATAAACACGAGAGACTAGCCAGCGCGGAGTAACGCGCGCCAACGTTGCGGATCGCCAGCAAGCGGAGCACTGCGCGCGCCGTCTCTGCGGAGAAAATCGTTGGCCGCGCGTCTCGTTCCGCGCCGCGCGTCGAGTCCACGTATTTCCGAGCGCCATGAACAACGGGAACGCGCGGTTACGGGCTTGCGGCATTGCACGTCCCCAGCGGCGGTGGCGGAGCGAGGGAACGGTGCGGAATTGACGCACACGCCGAAAGGTGCGCTTCTCGCTTGTTCGCCTCCTCCTCGTTCAGCGGTTCACGTCCCAAGAATAATATCAAGCGGCCAACCTCGCGGCCTTTGAATAACACATTATTACAGCGGCGACGGTTGTCCCGGATCCTCGGAGACCTGCCGAAGGATCCGCATCAAATTCGATCAATTGCATGCTCTGAAAAATTCCCATAACCTCAATTTGCCAACGACGTTCGATCGCGATAGAAACACTGCAGTCTCGGCTCATTCTTCTAATTATTACGCACGTGTCAATATTTTTACGTGACCTTGAAATGAAAAGAGCGAAAGAATTCAGTTTTACAAATTTGCAGCCGTTTCTCTTTTGCTCCCGCAAGTCGCGACGAGTCCTCAGGACTCTGCCGAATGAGCATTCGTCCTTGTGGGCGTGGGTGCGAAAGGCAGATCGAGAAATAGAAAAAAAAATACGGACTTTCGATCCCTACGGGAGTGTGGGTCGCTCGCCGAGTCTGAACGACACGCGGATCGAAAGATTCTCTCGAAAGCAATAAAACGGCACGAGAATTTTTTTCATCCATGAAAATCTCGCAAAACCCTCAAAAACTTCCGTCGAATTTCCAATAATTTAAAAATGGAACTGCGCGAAAAGATTTTTCGTCTTTTGCGACATAGGAAAGATTTTTAGGAAAAAGGACAAATCGCGTCGATGGTGCGTGGCTCTCCCTTTTCTAGGGGCAAGACTGAGAATCGATGCTGAAGTCGCTGCCCGCAGCATGGACCGAATGTACTATAGACTACGGGCGGTTTCCTCCGCTCAGAGTCCTGGATTCTCTGGCTCTGGAACGAAACTCCTCTCCTACGGGCCCATTACGCGATAACTTTTCGCTCGGAAAAAACAGTTCAACTTTTCGGCTGCAGGGAGCGCGGCGATCTGTCGGTGAGCCACACACACATGCAGGGTAGCCAAGTCCCCTCTCACCTCTCACTCGCCCTTAGAGCGGCGGCGAGAGCGGTGGATGATCTGTCTCCGTCTCTCAAAGAAAGAAAAAATGCGCCAGAGGCGATAACGTCATCAACAATCAGTTGAAAATCCAAATAAAATAGAAAAAAATGGAAAGTTGAGGAAGTGAAGACTTGCAGAAAATATTTTACAAAATTTGCTGAAATTAGAGCGGTTGGACGAATTATCCAAAAACTCAGATTTTCGTAAAATTCGAAAAATCATAAAATTTAAACCGTTCAACCGATATTTTTCAAATTCAATACTAACCTTCCTATTATGATACTCTATTAATAAAAAAAAAAATTTGTAATAAATCTTAAAATTTGCGGAAGTTAGAGCGTCGACACGCTTTTTTTGAAAATTTAAAAATGCCGTAGAATTCGTATTTTTCTAGAAATTCCAACAAAATTCTCAGAGAATGAAGAGCTTGTATAGATTAACATCTGTGCAAAACAGGAGCCCTGTAGCTCGAACCGTTCTCGAGTTATGAACGTTTGAATTTTGCAGTACCAGAACACACACACACACACACATCCGGACATTTTTTCTAGATATGATTTTTCGATGTTTTGGGACATTTTGAGCACTTTGACATTGAAAATTGGAAAAAACAAAATTTCACCGTCACATACTAGCTTCCTCTATGAGGAAGCAAATCTTAAGGGCTGGGACGAAATAAAACATTTGAAAACTCGACAAAAGTATCGAAAAATTTTACTAATTTTTACGCCGAAAAGAAAGCTCGAATCCCATAATTTATTTTTCACGAAACTTCGATCGGTATTAATTGAGAAAATATTTGAATTAGTATTTCGTTGATTGTTTCAAACTTTCCAATTTTTATCTGTAATTTTACGAAAATGAGGTTTCCTCGTCATATTAACCGAAGAATAATCACGTCGTGCTTCTTGAGACGTTCAAATTTCGTTTTCCTATAAAAATGACATATTCCGAAACTATAATCGTCGATGACAAAATATCGATTTTTATGAGTTTCAAGCCCGCGTTTGAAAATGAAATCGAATATAATTTTCCCCGATATCTTCCCAACCAATCGAAACCCCAAACGCGATAAAGCTTACGGCCGCGAAGCCTGCGTGTGCGAGAGAGCGCGCGCGCTATGGCCCTGCGTCCGTGTGTCCGCCACGGACACGGCAGCGCCGCAGTGGCCGGCGTCCGAACTAACGGGGCTTCGAGAAATCGCGCCGATAAGCCGCGCCATGTGAATCTATGTTCCACATACACGGAGAATTTGATACAAACACATAGACGAGAAGGAAACGTGGTGCGTGGTGCGTCCCGGCGTGATCGCCTACATATATAATTGGCGAGTTGCCGCCTCGTTTCAACAGTATTCGTCCGGCTTCAAGAACGGAAGGATCTTTTTGACAGTGACTAGAAAACCGCCCCAAGCCGGTTAACAATCGTTCAACACATTTCTACGAAAGGAAAAACCAACGAAAACTCAAAATGTCGCTCGCGGAATTCTACGGAAAGAAATACAAGCTCTCGAGCAGCGAAAACTTCGACGAGATGATGAAGGCTCTCGGTAAGTCGAATAAATTCAATTTGCTAAAATTTTTTTTTTTCGGAATAACGACGCGTATTCGTGATCGACTCGCGGGACGCCCCAAAGGATTTCGGCACACCTGGCGCGTCCAAAGATCACGCGATCTTTTTCAACGCGCTTTGCTCTCGCGTACAGACACACCCAAAAATTCGCTTCGCCCTCATCCCCCATAATCTTCCGGTTTTTCGATATTTTCGAATATCGATCCCTCGTGACACTGCAAATCTCCGAATTCGTTCCACGGCAACAACTCTGCATCCAAGTATTTTTTTTTTTCGGTTTTCGACTCGCTTTTTCTCTTACTCGACGATTGCGTTTCCGCTCGGAATAAAAGAACCAATCAACTCGCTTATTTGACGACGCATCGTGGTGATCGATTCAACACGTCCAACAAATTGCACTCATCGTAATAACAGTGCGCAGCGGCAGTCTGCCACAACGTCGTGACATTCGTAACGAGCCTTTCCGGTGCAGCACTCGATAAAACCCCTTGCCGCAATCCCCACACATTCCCATCGATTTTTTCCGAAGAACGTCACAATTTTTTCTCGCATTCCCTTAAGGACGTTGTATGCAAAATTTCCTATCGATAGAATTCCTTTGAATTTACACTACACAAAGAGAATAGTCATGTCTAATAGCTCGCGCAATTTTAAGAGGTTTCGCCATGTAGAAGTCGAGATATTTATTTATAAAAATCACAATTTTCAGTAGTTTCTCACAAGAGCGTGTGTTAAAAGTTGCAATTTTCAACTTTGAATATTTCGATTTCTAAATGATGAAGCCTCTCAAAACTTTGCATACACTTTTATGAAACATCGAAGAAGCTTTATTTAGTTTTTCAAAATAATCGCTCGTAAAATTTTTTGAAATTTTCTTTATTATATAACAAATACCTCGGAGAATCTTGGATTTAGAGTATGTTGTTCTTTAGTCAATTTTTAACAAATTTTTTAATGAACTTGGGCTCGCAAACCATTTTGTATGTGAGAAAAACTGAAAACAAAAAATTTAGATTTGACCGTCGCCATAGAACGTCCTTAAATAGCTTCGATGTTCAAAAACCAAAAATTCTCCAACCCAATTTTTCAATCTCCAGAAATTGCGATTAAAAATTAATTTAAAAAATTGACAAACTCGAATTATTCGCTCCCTCGGATACTGCGTATCCAGCAGGATCAAAAATTCGCGCAAATGCCACAAAAACGTCCAAAAAAAATGATGAAAAATGGAAAAAATGAAAATTCATCATTTTTAATGAAAAAAAACGCGGGAACTCAGCGGACGAATCGTCCGCGTTGGATTTTGCGAAAAAACTATAGGGTTTCTGCCATAGCGTGGTAATCCGAGTCAGCAACGCGATACGGCTTCTTTCTCATATTTGCGCATATACATCAAACTTTACGCGACATACACAGCGAGTCGTAAATTCTGAGATAATACAAAGAAGACCTTGCAAATTGACCGGTGCAAAAATGTGGAAGAAAAAAAAAATATAGCGATAATTCTAAAAATAAATTCCCTTCATATCTCGAACAAGTTTGAATAAAATGCAGCGAAAATAATTCCTGAGAATCGAGGGCAACCGGTTCGCATTTTTTTCTACCTGAATCGACCGGCGGATTCTAAACACAAAATTCAACACGTGGATCGCGAGAAATTCGATGACGCAATGCGACGCTGCTAAATATTTCTGCAAGATGTCGCCACGTGCTCGGTTACAGAAATATTTTCGACTTGCAAAGTTTTTTTTTCTCACTTCGTATTTCTTCGAATCTGCAAATTTCTAAACGACGTTTTTTTCCCACCGTTAGTTCGATCGCAATCGAAAATTCTCGCGATGCTTCGGAACGACCGACGAACGCCCTTAATTATTATTTAAAAAAAATGCTTCAGCGACAATTCAAAATTTTGGTCCTCGCGTGCGCCCGAATTTTTCGAAATTTTAGAAAAAAAAAATTAATACAAATCGGTCCCTTAATTATTGACTGTCGTATTTTTTCGAATTTGCAAATTTCGAAACATTTTTCCCACCGTTCAGCCAAAATTATTAATTTTGGTCCACGCGGTTGCCCGAATTTTCCAAAGTTTGAAAAAAAAGTGAAAAAATAAAAATTCTCCTCTGTCTACAAAGTCCCTTAATATTGACTCGAGCACCGCGGCGGCTATTTAAACTCTTCGATAAGCTCGTGTGTACCGAACGCCTCGATTTTTGTCCATTAGTTTGCACAGATTTGCCAGAGTCAGCGCGAGACAGGTTCAAAAGTCGAAGGTCATATTTTCGCATTAAGCGCAGACCGTAACTTTGTTTTCTCCCTCTCCGTCCTTTTCGTCGGTCACGTAACGTTAGGTGGGCAATGTCCGTCGTAGGTCGCTCCCCCCAAAGTCCGGTGCATCGATAATCGAGCGCCGAATGTCTCGAGAATAGAAAACGTTGTGAGAAAGCAGTTCGAGTTCAGTCTGCGGTTATCGCAAACCAACGATAACCATTTCCCGATTGTCATTTAGAAACAAGGAAAAACAATCGGAACTCTATCCACTCGGAAAAGAGAAATTTAACTCTCGATTCAATTTCACGAGCTTGAAGAACGCGATGGCGAGCACACTGAAAAGCTTTTTGGGCAAACAATACAAACTCTCGAGTAGCGATAAGTTCGACGAGGCCATGAAAGCTCTGGGTGAGTCCGGAGAAGCACGACGTCGAGGTTTGCTTCGTTTAAATGCAACGAAATTATTTTTTTCTTCATAATTTTGAAAATTAAACAAATTCTGAATAAAAACGAAATTTTTTTCGGTGCATTCCAACGTTGCGAGTTTCCCAAACTGGGAATAAAACAAAAGAATCGTCCTCAAGCTCACGATCACAACAGAAATGTAATATTCTTTGTTTTGATTTTTTTTTCTCTTGGGAATTAAGGCGTGGGCCTGGTGACTCGAAAAATGGGAGAAAAAGTGAGCCCGACTGTAGAACTTTTGGAAAACGACGGTGAATACACGATGAAAACATCGAGCACCTTCAAAAATTCCGAAATCAAATTCAAACTCGGCGAGGAGTTCGACGAGGACACACCCGACGGTCGCAAAGTAAAGAGCATCATCACTATCGATGGCAACAAAATGCTTCACGTGCAAAAGGGTGACAAGGAGACGGTCATCGAACGAGAATACGGTCCCACGGAAATGAAGGCCGTAAGTATTCGTTTGATAAGCCCTCGTTTACACGAGCCCAATTTATTACTTCAATTCATATACTATTTACCCCCATTTTCTACGTCAATTTCATTTCATTATTCTTTTATGATTTACGACACGCAGATAATTCGTTAAAAAAAAAAAAAAAAAAAAACGGAATGTGTGTATAAATTTGAATTCTTGTCCATTCTTTCTGTGCAAAATGGAAATTGTCATGAAAGCCAAAAAAAGCTTTGAATACGTCCGAAAAATGATTTTTCTTCGTTTTTTAAAATTAAACTCTGCGCAGTAAAAAAAAACGTTTAACAGAATGGGTTTAGAAATTTGAATTTTCGTCCATTTTTTCTGTGCAAAATAAAAATTCTCATGAAAGTAAAAAAAAAAATTTGAATACGTCGGAAATTTTTTTATCTCTTTTAAAAAAATTTAATTCCGCTCAGTAAAAATAGCGAGGAAATGACTATTTTCGATCTCAGTCCCTAAACGTGGTTTTCTTTCGATCGAATTTTAATTGACTGTAATGAATTGAAAAAAAAAAATGAAGCGAATATCGGAATGAATGGAACGATTGAAAGGAATAAAGCAATTGGATAATACGCTTTCAGCGTCCTATTAATTATCCAACGAGAAATATTCATATAATTTATAATAATTATTGTAACTCGGGACGATTTAAAATTGAGATTTAATTATCAATTACCGAAAGACGAAGCAGGGCTGTTGGTGAGCGTTTCTTAGCGCGGGAATATCTCGCTCGATCCCACGTACCTTTTATACTGCCCACGTACACACTCTTACGTCCCTAACAAGTCATACAATCGCGAGTGATTGATCAAACGTACCGCCAATTACGAGTACCTCCGTGTTGGATTCAATTCCCCGACGTGTGTGGCGAGATGAAATTTCAAGCGAGCCTGAAATCCAACTACAAAATATTATTTTCCCCTTTTTTACTTTTCCTTAACGTTCAACTCGTAAATTTTGGCTGGGAATATTTCTTTTTCTCGTTTTTCCAATTTTTGGTAAAAATAATTTTTCAAATATTTAAAAAATACGTCGACACGGTTGGCCCTCGTTGAATGTGGTGTCTGAATGGATGCCTAACGGGACATGGGGAATCGATGGGAAATTATAAATAAATTTGTTCATTTTCTTAAGTTATTTAATTAATTGGCAATGATTTTGTTAATTAAATGTAAATTTGTTAATTTCAGATAATGAAAGTCGGTGATATCGTCTGCACCAGAATTTACAAGCTCCAGTCATAATTCTCTGCACATTCTCAAGGAAAGAATCTCACACGAAATAATCTCCGCGAACACGCACATTTTATGATCTGTTGAAACGCCTGAAAGTCGTCCAAGTGCTGATGCGCTATGGATATTACGGATTCTTTGTTACAATTAAAACTGCTCGATCAAATCGCACAATTTTGTACTCTGACACGCTTCACAAAATGTGAACAGTTCTCCGACTCTTAAAAGGGAATTTCTATCCATTTTGTATGTTTAACGAATAAATACTTTAATAATGAAAAAACCCCCCAATTCATTTTCGTCTAAATTTCCATTTCCGGCGAAACGAGCAAAATATCTAGGATTTTGAATCCCGTCATCTCGAAAAATTGCCTCTTTTCCATTATTTTTCGTACTCCAGCAGCCAAACGCGATTTTTTTCGAAACTTTACTTTTCAAATTACGAAATTTATGCGCCAAAGACGCTGCAGCGAACCAACGTCAAGGCGCATGCGCGCGGAGCTTAGTTCCCGCAAAACGGCGCCACGGTCGCCGAGCCCGTTCGAATCGTTCGATCGTCGCCAGAGAAAACGTCGAACATAACCTCCGTTTGCCGTGCTGCGGAAAATTTGAGGTTATTCATTCCCGAGACTGTCACAAGTTCGACCGAACGGAATCGTTCGCGATAATAAAGTGGAAAATTGAGAAAAAAAACGTCATGGCGGACGAGGAGAACGAGCTCGACCGACCGGTCATGCTGTTCGGGCGAGACATCCGAAAAATCCCGTGTTTCCGGGACAGTTTGTTGTACGGTGTCGGAAGCGGAATCGGGGGTGGATTGTTGGTTTTTATGTTTACGAGTAAGCCGCGAATAGCGACGCACAGTTCGATGGCAATATTCAGCACCGTGACCTTGGGTTGGTTCGTCGTGTGTCGTCACCGATGGGCAACCCAGAAATTCAACATGGGCCAAATATTTTCTGCTACAAAGGAGCGACTTCGCGACGACCATGTTATGAAAACGGGCAAGCCTGAGAAGGACGTCGAGTTTGTTAACGTTTAATAAAAATTTTCTCACGCTCTGTCATTTCTACGAAACAAAACCACTAAATGAAACAAAAACTCGTAGTTTTATTGTACAAATTTCACTTGTAAAAAGCAACGAATCCATGTGACTGTCTCTTAATAAAAAAAATCCTTGTATCAAGGAGTTTTTCATGCGTCCAATAAATCTGAGCAACTTCCCATTTACCACCAAAAATCCTGCTGCATCCGGATCTAATAGATCTTAAGAAAATAGTATTCAAAAAAATATAAAATATATTTTTCTTATTTTTTTATTATTTCAAATACTTTTTTTAAATAGTATGAAAAAAAATATTGAACAAAAAACCATGGGCAGCAGACTGCGAGAGCCTGAGATGCTTTGTCTTTCGAGGAATTACCAAATTTTCCCAATTTCCATAATAAACGATTTTCTTGAATAAATAAATTTGTATCGATGCCAAGATTCCATACTATTTCAGGAAAAGAGTAAAATCAATATTTTCAAATTGTAAAATTTCATTATTGTTATTTTTAACAATATATATATTTATTAATTTATTAAACTAGTAATTTATAATTTTTATTAATTAAATAAATATGTTGATTAATTTATTAATGTATCATTTTTGTTTGCATAGAAAAAATTTGAGAAAATTGTAGAAAACTCTTCATGGATTCTACTTTAAAGTTTCATAGTTCATAGAATCGTTCTGAAAAACAAGATTTTCGAAAAGAGTTCAGAAAATATTTGAGAAATCTGGAGTAATCCCGTGGGAAATGAAGCAACTGATAAATAAAATGGACATGGAAAGATTATAGCGATGAAAAAACCGGATCGAGGCTCGGAGCCTCGATCATAAAACGATGACGTGCGAGAGCTCATCCTACGAGACAGTAAAATACCCTCGAGCAACCGAGGATCTCATCCGGTTGCTCCAGAACGAGGATGTCGAGATAAAAAAAAAAAAAAAAAAACACTTGAAAGTGTTTGCAAAGCTGTAGTGTCGCGCGAAGGCTAGAGATTCGACTTTTCGTTGCTCGGACTATTCGACTGACGATTTTAAGACACTAACGGTAATTTCGAAACCCTTTTTCTTTCATTGCTTTGCGGGAAAAGAGTTTTTGAATGGATAATACAGAATTCGGGTCCATTCGCCCGTGCATCGCGCATCGAACGAACGTTGTTTACAGTTCGAGGCGTCACCAACGACCTCGCTAATTGACGTCATCCTTATGGCGCCCGCATGCCAAACTATATATACCGATCGACCTACGCCAACGGTGCCCAAATTCTAAGCGTTCGCTTTACCGTTAATTCGAGATTTCGAGCGTCGCAGTTCGTGAAAAATTCATTTCGAAATTGTTTCAATTTTTTTTCGATCTTATTTTTCTCCTTCCATCGTTTTTCATTGATAACAAAACGTCGCGCGCGACAAAAAGCTACCGGGGCCTAGAGAACTAAATCGACTAATCTCGGACGCTTCGAAATACTCTCGATCGACGAGGCCATTTTTTCACTTTCACCACAACGTTAAGGACGTTCTATGGCGACGGTCAAATCTAAATTTTTCTTTTCACTTTTTCGCGCATACGAATTGGTTTGCGAGCCCAAATTCATTTAAAAATTTTTTTACAAATTAAATAAAGAACAACATACTCTAAAGCCACGATTCTCCGAGGTAATCTGTATTTGTTATATAATAAACAAAATTTCGAAAAAATTTTACGATCGATTTTTTTGAAAAACTAAATAAAGCTTCTTCGATGTTACATAAAAGTGTGTGCAAAGTTTTAAGAGGCTTCACCATTTAGAAATCGAAATATTTAATGTTGAAAATTGCAACTTTTAGCTCTTATGAGAAAATACTGAAAATTGTGATTTTTATAAATAAATATCTCGACTTCTAAATGGTGAAACCTCTTGAAATTGCTCGAGCTATTAGACATGACTATTCTCTTTGTGTGGTGGAAATTTAAAAAGATTCTATCGATAGAAAATTTTGCCTCAACGTCCTTAACGTCGATGAATTCGCGCGGGCTATATCGACGCGTAGATTCTCCAAAGCCCCGTCCAATGGAGCAACAATGAACAAATCATTGTAATTACGCACCGCGATTTCTATTGAAATCAAAAGATAATAGAAACTTTCGATTTCTCGAGTTAATAAACGAAGCGAAGCCGTTGAACCGCGAGGGCCTTGATTCCTCGTATCAAGACAGACTTCCCTTTCTTTGTAATTGCCATAATTACGATATAGCACACGTTTCCTCGCGTGAAAGGGCTCGAGCATGCTTTGCGTCAGTATATTTCGAAAAAAATTGTACAAACGAGTCCTCGCAACGATTGGGACGAGAATCTCGAGCGCCGAGTAGGTTCTCTGCTCCGCGAAGTGCGTAAATATTCATCGAGTCTTCCGGCCATCGTATCTGTCTCGGTACATCATTTTTTTTTCCCAAAATCCGACATTTTTATAAATTCTCCATTAGTCGTATAACTGAACCGAAAATATTCAAATTTCAACCGTACACCGAAGGTCATTCTCGAAAATCATGAAAAAAAAAAAAAAACAAGAAAAAATTAACCATTTACAAAAAATCAGTATTCGCTGATGAAGAAAGTGTTTTTTTTTTGTGCACAAGTGACGTCTCGCGTTAAGCAACGTGAATAAAAAGGTTGAACAAATTTTGTAACGATTCCGACCGACTAGAACATTTTGATTCTTTTTTTTTAGCTTTACAAACGCAACGCGAAGGTCGCATGAATATTTCATTCTCGCGTGGCCTATTTCCACGGAGAAAATCGCTCTTTTCTTCAGAAAAAACAAATCCGACCGATTATCCAATTAATCGCGTATAAATATTCAAATCGTCACGAAAGAAATTCTCTGGATGAGCGAGACCCAAATGTTTTTTTAATTCGTTTCGAATTAAATCGAAAATAAAAAAGTTTCGATGTTTTTTTTTTTTTTTTTTTTTTCAAAAAATTCAATTTCGAGCGCAATTCGCTTGGACTGCGGATACGAATCGAAACATGAGTTTCGCGCTGGATTTTGCTCACGAAAATTACATAATCCTCGTTTCTCTGTACTAAACAAAATTTGTTTTTTGTTTTTTTTTTGTTTTTTCAAGTCGCGATTAATCATGAGATGAAAAACGAAAAAATGGTGCAACAAAAAAAATGACCGAATTATCAAAACAAACATAAAAATATCGATGAACGTTTTTCCTTCCAAAATTTTGTGATTTTTGTATTTTGGCGAAACTTTTAATCGATGACTCAGTCGTTCAGGAACGATCGTCCCTGCCGCATCGGGTTTCGCTAGTGCAAGGCCGCGGCCAATTTTTGTCAAAAAATACAGAAGCGTCCAAAAAAGGATTACGACGGAGAGTGAGGCACAGGAAAGGGGGGAAGGGGGGCGAGGCAAGGGATTATTAAGAGGCGATGAAGAAAGAATTCGCATGACGCGTTGTAAATATAGGTGCGCGTAACAACCTTGGGCGACCTTGAGGTTTCTCGAGAAGTTTCAACCTCGGATAATATCCGAATAATCAACCGAGTCTTCTTGGTGACTCGCGTTTTTTTCTTTCCACCTCGTAAATGTCACGTCGGGTTGTGTAGAATATTGGTAAGAGGGCAATATGCTAGAGATTTCGAAATTTAGAGCCACGTACGTTGATCGAGACGTCAGAAAAAAAAACAAATTTATGAAAAAACACACACACACACACACGGATGGAAGTTCGGGCCAGTCTCTGTTTCTCCTTTGGCGCAGCAGTTGATAAATCGAATTTAATCGATGACGTTGACGTCATCGATTCAATCCCTGTTTTTCTCACTTCCCATTTAATTCATGACACTCGGGTTCGCAACGCTCATTAGGTCCGTCGAAAAATACCTTTTTTTATTCATTGTTTGTTCAGTTTCAAAAATCATGACAATTTCGGGTTTGGATTCTTAAAAAAATCGTTTTATTGTCCTGAGTCAATATTGAATAATAAAATATAATGAATGAGTAAGTAAATGAATAAATGAATAAATGAATAAATGAATAAATAAATAAATAAATAAATAAACAAAAAAATAATCAAATAATAAAAAAATAAGAATCATGAGTTCTGCTCAAGAGAAAACGGAATTTCGTTGCATTCCAACGATCGAAGCTTCAACATGGCAAGCCCGCGGAGTCTGAAATCGAAAAAAAAGTCTCAAAATCGTATCAAAAATGAATAATCGTTTGATTTTTCGAGAGAGGATTTTGGAAAAATGACAAAAGCGTTTTTTCGACGAGCCAGGACATCTTATTACCGCGATGTAATGAGAAAAATAATCTTTAGACCGATCGAGGATCGTTTTTTGACGTGTATGCGTATAGAAAATAAAAAGCGGGCGGTATAATTTATTCCACTCGAAGCAATCGCTTATACGGACGCGTCAGATAGCGATCGTTTCTCTCGCGAAACAAACGTGGAATAAATGTGTATACTTTCGGATATGTTTGAATAACCCGGGCATGTTGGTTTTCTCGCCTCTTTGTCTATTTGCACAGAGAACCCATTGATCCACTTTCTATGCTGTTTGTGTGCGTGTCTGTCTGTTCGAAGAGCTTCCTCGGATGTTTTTTTCATCTTGTACCCGAAGCGCGTCTATATCTTGCGAGAAAAAAGAAAGAAATACGTATTTCGAGTCTCGCTTTCTTTTCCAAATCCGTAATTAGCGTTGCCCAATCTTCATCCCAACGTAACACACTCGCGTCGTGAGTTAACGAATTTTTCACGCCCTCCCCTCCTCTCTACGCCCCGACGCCCTCTTCCCGCGCTCATAAACGTTCGTTTCTTCTCTTGTCAATCTTCCTTTCCTCAACCTCTCAATGTTGTTGTTCTCACGAATAGTTTACGATCTTCAAAAACTACGAGTCTTGCTAAATATGCGAAAAAATCATCAGTTTACTTCGAGGTGGTCCTTCATTTTTGTTGCTGACAAACAACCACGTCGCGCTTCGGGGATATACATGGAAAATATTCGCACGTATTTCACAAAACATTTCCATTGCGAAATATATCGTGAGTCCCTAGGACTCGTACAAATTTTCGTCCTTCTTCTCACTCGTTTCTTATTTTTTCTCGATATTTGTAACTTTTGTCGCGTACCTTTTGCCAAAGAATTAGTTTTAACGATTTTTATGCGGTGCACGAAAGAAAATTAAGAAAAAACGAAATCAAATCAATTTTTTCGACGATTTTTAAGTTTGCGGAGTTTCAATGCAACGAAATTTCGTTTTTTCTTGAGCAGAACTCATGATTTTGTTTTTTTAATTATTTATTCATTTATTTATTTATTTATTTAATTTTGTTTAAAAAAAAATTTTATTGAACAAAGAATTAATAGAAAAACGTATTTTTCGTGGGACGCTCAACGTTGCGAACTTGAGTGTCATGACTTTTTCGTGGAGATTCCGCGAGCCGGCTCGAGTTACGAAAAGGTCCGAATAAGGAGGAAGAAGAATGAAGGGTGCGGTTGCGGGACGACGAATGTTAAAAGAAGCGAAACGTCAAAGTGCTGTCTCGCGGGTTGCAGCAACGAGCGCGCGAAATGGGTTTGAAGGACTTTTATGCCCGGTCTCCGGGGCTCGAGCCGTATAACGCGCGTTTCTTTCTTTCCATCTCATCGTCCTGCGGTTCAAAGGTCGCGTCTGCGGAGATCGAGCGAGAATAAACTGAAAAAACGCGCTCCTCTCCCGAAATAGCTCGCGGAGCGAAATAATCGCTTGGAAAACGTTGCGAGGTGAACCGCGCAGCGATCGGTAACATATGTTGCAACTTTTGACTCGATTTCCAAGAATCACATTTCACCGGAGCAGACCACGAAGCTCCGCGCGGTACATTCAAAATTTCGAAATTGTTTTTGCTCCCGATGAGAGACATTGCGCGTCCCAATTTGCCGATTTCCATGCGATCGCGAGGAGTAAAGTTCCGAGGGAGAAAAATTACTAGCCCGGCGTGTATCCGCGAGCATCAGGTACAAAAGAGCGTTATCGATCGTCTCGATCGGCGGAGATAACGAGCCGCGCGCGCTCGCGGAGTGGAGGGTTCAAGGAGCAAAAGAAAAATCGGTAACAAAAAGGAAACATCCGAATCGAACGAAAGTGGGGCAAGGTTCCCGGCAGCACAATAAAACGTGCGCGCGAAGGATAACGTTCCATTCATTCAATTTGTACGATTTATTCATTCCGAAGAGACTCTTTGAAGGGAAAAAAAAAAATGATATCTGCGCGCGGCGCCAATACGTAAAACGCCAACCGCGGCGAATCATCGATTCCAAGGAAGCGCGCGTCAGCCCCAAGCGGATCTGGTACATCGGCACTCTTCGCGCTAATGAAAAAGACGCCTCCGTCGATTATCCAATATGTAATTATCCCACCGCGCGGGTATTTCCGTTCCACGGTACCGAGTGCGCGGATACATCGAAAGTACGTCTTCGCGACTTTATTTAGAGTTCATTCAAAATTTAGTTTAAACGTTCTTGCCACCAAAACAAAAAAAAAATAAAAGAAACGCGCGCGACTTAAATTTACACGCCGTTTAGATGGGAAAAATAAAAAATGGAAAATCTCAAATTCTAAACGTCAGAACATTTTTCTTCGCAAGAGAAAACTGTTAGTTTTGGTGCCAACAACATTTATTATAAATTTGAAAGAACCCTAAATAAATTTATTTCGTGATTCGTGACCTTGATGCGGGAAAAATATTTTTTTTCGTCATCGTTCGCGATCGCGATCTCGCAATCTCGTTTGCAGAGAAGTCCTTTTCGCGGTTCCATGGGTCCTTTTCGTCCTGCGGCTTCATCCTGCGTATTTGGAGAGAAAAAAATCGAAAAAAATTCTGGAATACTCTCCATTGATGCTCCTTTGAAGCTCCAAAGTTTTTATAGTCTCTGCGTTTGTTTATTTTTAAATAAAACGTTAAAAACCAAGATTTTCGAAAAAAAATCGTCGCTCGGGTCAAAATGACCCATGTGATCCGTGGAACTCAATGGGTCGATGAATCACGACGAAAAATTTGGGTTTTTCCCGTACCGTACGAACAACAATGCTCCGCGGGATATATCGAAAGATATAATTTTTGGATCCGGGAGAGATATTTGACGCGCGGGCTCCTTCGAGACGGACGTATGCGTGGTCGATGACGCGCACACCCGATCATTCTCCAATTCCGTAGTCTTTTGAAAGGTGTTTTCCACGCGAGATTGTTACACCGGAGTGGAGGTCACTATCGGTAGAATCTGATGATCCGGACGAGCACTTTCGTCTCGCTCGAGATCGTTACATTAAAAATTCAATATAAATAACGACCCGCTCCCAATTTCGTAAATCAAGCACGAAAAACAACTGAAATTTGTCGCGCGCGCGCGCGCGCGAGGCAAACAATGAAAAAATATCGCGATATATCTCGTCCTCCTCGTGCGCGACGACTATTCGAGTTCGTCGCGATAATTAATGAAAAGATGAAAAGCAAAAGACAAACAAGATCGACAGTTCAATCTTCAAAAAAATATTTCGTTTTTATTGACTAATATTTGTTTACTTTCCAAAATCATCCAAATTTTTCCCACACATGGGTCTGGGGTGCCCGTACAGCGAATGGCGTGAATTTCTCGTTTTTCGTATCGATTACCATTAAATAACAATAATAAAAAAAAATTTTTATCCATCATCCAGCGCAGCCTCTCTTTCTACAGATCCAAAACTACTTTTCTGAATTTTTTCCGATTTTTTAAACGAGTCCAAGTACAGTAAAAAAAAAAAAATGGCAGACCCATGTGTGTCTACGGAGGTGCGCCAAAGAAAAAACAAAATTTCGTTGCATTCCAACGATGCAAACTCGAATAATCTTTTCGAAAGAGCTCGCTCGACAAAATCATGAGGAATCGGTCAAAAGTGTCGCAATAAAAAATTAATTTCTATGGAAATCGCGCGCGATCGTTTGATAATAATGGCCAACGAATGATTCCGTTACAGAGGCTTGCTCTTGCCCGAGGGGTCACGCGGACCGTAATGAGATGGCGTATTTCTCGTCCGAGCGAGAGGCGCTTGCAGAGCCACGATTTTTCGGACTTTAAAGGCCAGCGGGCGTCTGTCGCGATCGCGAGACAAATATCCGTACGAAAATATATAGACGCACGCAATATCCAGAACTCGTAGACTGGCGCCAATCGATTTCCTATTCTCCGCGCGCGTCTCCCGTCAGAAATATTCTTTCACCGCCAGCTCCTGCAAAATCCTCAACGTTACGATTTCAAAACGTGACAGCAGATTCGATTGTACGGGATCACCGCGTTTCGAACTGTGTCTCGCGCGCCTATTGGCCAGATATTTCGATCCTTGCGACGCGATAAATCAGTTACGTGCAAATCCGCACACGTATGTCCATAAAAAACATTTTTGAGAGATTTTATTTCGCACAGGCGAGTTGAAAGGTCAGCGGCCGCGGCGACTCGATCGCCATTTTTCGCCCTTTAACGAGAGAATAAAAAATAAATAATTACCGCGTCACAGAATAAAAAGCTCGAACCGTTGACCGATTTTTATTGCGCGGAATATAAATTTTCATGAAAATATTTAAAAAGTTTGATTTTGCAAAAAAATTCGCTCAATTTTCATGGGAATGAAAATTCTGATGAATCAAAATTTCCAAAAACCTTTTACTTCGTCCCCGTTGCTATTCCCCAACAGAAATCCTCAAGTTTTCGGAAAAAAAACTTTCAAAATACTCGGGAATTCAAGAAAAAGTGAAAAACGTCTCGATTCCTGAATTTCGAAAATCTAATGTTCGTGCAATCGGTTACGCTGCGAGAAAAGTGACGAAAATCGTTATGCAAAGACTGCTCTCTCAATGATATGATAATTCCTTACGATTTATACATTTTTCACCAACTTTTCAATTCATTTGTCATCGCCCATGAATATACATATAACTTTACCGATATAAATATATATCTCGAAAGCGTTGAGCTCGCGATACGTGTGATAAAGTAAAAGGGGGCCGGGTAAATCTGCCCTCGCGTGCCGATGACTCAATAATCCACGAAATTGATGCTGCCGCGTTGCCTGCTTCATTTTTCATTCGCCTCGGAGCCTGCCTCCTTCGTAAGTCCACAAGCCACGGCGAATATATCTATAGAAACGTATAAACATGTATTTCGAACTGACGCGACAATTACGCGACGATCCGCGTAGGCCGGAGCGCGAGGGACGATTCCGAGGAAATGAAAATTCGAAAAAAAGGCGAAATTTTGCAAAAACGCAACATTTTTTCCGGAGGAAACGTTCCAAACGAATGCGAGAACCGCGCGATGCTCGAAAGCCTGAAAAATTAATGAATAAACGGCGTAAAATCGTCGCGTTACGGAGCAACGATAAAAGATCGAAGAAAGAGAGAAAAAACTTTCCTGCGTTTCATAACTGATGCATAAGAGTTACATCGCGGATATACGTTCGAAGATTCTCGTGGCGCTTGGTTTTTTAATAATGGTATGAACGCTCGGGAATAATTTCCTCGTTGGGCAAACGGAGAAAAGACATGCAGAGGGTTATCTGCGTGCGGAGAGATTATGGGAGAGTGGGCGATAAGGGGTAGCCATGCATTTTGATGTTGGAATTTTCTCTGCGCGCGTTTCCGCGAAGCGCGTATCACGCGCGAATAAACATCGCGCGCGCGCGCGCGGGAGACTCTCCACGACGCGGAGACGCAATTTCTGTTGATCGTTATTTTTTCGCAAGGAAAACGACGGAGAAAAAATTATTCAACGAGGCGCGCGATCGTAAATACGCGCGCCTTTACTTTTGATCGTCTCTTGGCAATAATAATAATTATTTATTGATCCATCCGTCCACGGCTACACGCGCTCGCCCGGCATGTAGATATATAAACTATAATATGACACGGCGAAGAGAAGATCGGAATTCACGGAGAAAGTGACCGCGGGATCGAGTCGCGCGAGCCACTCGCCCCTTGCCCGCGCCCCAGCCCGCGAATAACGCCCCATCCTTGTCCCGCCGCCGAGCCAGAGCCTCGCTTCGATTCACTTTTTACTCTAAAACGCGTTGCGCACCAGAAAAGAGACGCGCGATGAGTATCGATGGCCCAACCACGAATAAGACATAAAAAACCGACGAAATATTGGTGAGCGAGCCGCACAGCCCGCGCGATCCTCTCGCAGCTGCTCTTTGTTCCATTAATTTTGCCCTGATTACCTGCTGGACGTCTCGTAACTTCTAGACGATCCAAAAGTCCGTTCAATAAATTGGCTCGCTGCTGTATAACGCAAAAAAAAAAAAAAAAATATCAAAATAAATATCCAAGAGACGAAAATCGGCAACGCGGAGATTGATTAATCGGCGAGATCGACAAAAAGCATCTCATCATCGCGATGATCGATGCGAACTAACAACCATATTTATTCTGTGTAACACGCGAAATATCCTTGAAGATCTCTCGATTGAGACACACCAGCAACTGCTAAGAGACGGAAACGCGCTTCTCGGATCTCGAGCTTGAGATTCCAGTGACGTGTCACAGCGTCGTTACCGATTTCCGCAGTCACAACGATTCAACGCGAGCGTCGTTGACGAGCGACGTGTCACATCATAGATTCTCAATGAAATTTAAAAAATACGGACAATCGTTCATTTTTGCTGATTTTTCCAACATTTTTCCGATTTTTTTTCAGAATTTTCCAAAAAATTTTCAATTTTCTCTAAATTTCTGTATAACTTTCGATTTTTCCCGATGCAAAAGTTGAAAATACGGAAACCATTTTGTACACACCGACAGCTTTGTTGGGAAGGCGAAATAACAAAAATGAGGACAATCGTTAATTTTTTTTTAGAATTTTGCCGATTTTTTCAAAATTTCTGCATAACTTTCGATCGGTCGCGATATAAAAGTGAAAATACCTTGGTACGAAAACGATTTCGCACAAACGGACCCCGTCAGCTTCGTTGGGAAGGAGCAACGAAAAGAAAAATTCAATTAACGGATACCGCGATCTCGTGCGATGACGCGAGCCCAGCAGCAGCGTTTATTGAGGCAGCAAAAGGGCAGTAGTAAAATAAAGAAAGGTGTTGTCGGGAAGATATAGCCTAAATATGCGATCGGTGAGCGCGCGCGCGACACCCAACAATGACATCATAGCGGTACGTCATGGATTATGAATCACATCGGAATACATGTAATGCGAGGGGTACGTGGGTATGGCGTCAAGGATTCACGCGGGTTCCTTGACGACCCACACTCGTGCAGCATTCCTCGATTCGTAACAATGCTCCGCGAAGAATAATAAAACGAGCACACGCGAGCTTGAGGAGACAAAAAGATCGGTAAGAGATCGGTTGCCGATTTTTCCTGAAAAAGCTCATCGACGGGCCCAAAATGCTAATTATTGTTTCTCAATTAATTCCCTCGATTATTTTTGGACCACGAGATTACCGATCGCATTGTTTTTGATCGCGCGGTTGTCCTTGACTCGTGTCAAACGTTCCAACGATCGCGCGTACAACTTTCGATGTCATATAAATCCCGAATATTTCGTTCCAAGTGCGAGCTTGTCCTCCGAAACTTCCGCGATGATGGAACGCTCAAACGATATGAAATTTGCATTGGTAATGAGATAAAACGCTCACGAGATAGGGAAGCATGGAGGAAATCGGCCGCGAGGATGACGGATAGACGCGCGATCGTCCAGAGATCGTCCGAGGCCCGCGGGGCCGTTTTTCGAGCATCATTATAAATGTACATACAATGAGTATATATTTCCAAAGCAAATGCCACATCCAAAGAATCTCAAATTTAATTCAGATCTTTCCGCGAGATAAACGATTAGTATTTTTGAGTTTTCATACGATCCTCTCTTCTTGAGACCAACGAATCGGCCAATGCTCGACGATCTCTGCATCGTGGAATCGAACCGCAGAGAGAGAGAAACGAATGGATTGATTGATTGATTGATATTTTCATGCCTCGAATTAATCCGTAGGGCAAATGGACCAATATTCCATAAAAAAATTGTTCAAACAACACATAGCGTAAGTAACAAACATCGAAAAAATGAAAAAGTCACAATTTCAGGTAAAAATAAAATTAAAAAATTTCAAATAAAATTGAAAAATTATAAATTAAACTAAAAAATGTAAAAAAAAAATATAAAAAATAAAAAATTGCATTGAAAAATTGAAAATTGGTTTAAAAAATGTAAAAAAATAAATAAAAAATTAAAAATTAAATTGAAAAATTGTAAATTACAGAAAAAATGTAAGAAAAAAGGGAGAGTGAGACGAGGGGCGAATCGGTGGTTCGATTTGTTTGCCTGGCACGACGACCCAATGCGAACAAAAGCAAACACGTCGAGTGGCAATACTGATTTATCGGCGCGTTACCGCCCAATTGTACACGGCGCAGCCGTGACACATAAAGTGTGCAAACGAGTTATTCGTCCTTGAGGACGAAACACAAGAGGGTCGACACACTCCCGTGCGCGATAAATTTCGCAAAACAGATTTTTCCTCAACCCAAAAATAAATTGTTGCAATGACGAACGAAGCGGAAGAAAATTTAATCGCGGATATCTCGCGCTTCGATAATATCCCGCCATCGGGGAAAAAGAGGCGTCGAGCCTTTTGACAAAAAAGGTCAAGGACATTGACCGACTAATTACGCGCGATTCGTTCCTCGGGATGATAAATCCCCCCGGGCGTTCTCCTAGGTTGCTCAATACTCGCCCCCTCCAGGCACTGAAAACAAAATTTTATTGAAAAAGATGAACATTTTGTTCGATACGTTCGACTAAACGTTTTTGTTTTTTTTTAATAAATCCAAAAATTGTGTCGATGCAGCAAAAAATATTTTAGAAAGTCTCTTCAGAAGCAAATTTTGGTCGTTCCACTCGTAAATTTCGCTGACAATTCCATTAGAAACCAAAATAACAAAAATTTTGAAATTATCAAAAAATATTTAGTTTATCGGATTTAACAAAATATCGAGAATTTTTAACAAAATTTCATTCCCAGTTCGGCAAAAGGGAAGTCGTACCCGAGGCAATAGAATTTTATTTCTCCGCTCGCGGAGTCAAGGTTCACCGGATGTCGAGAGCAGGGAAGGCGTGCGAGTTCCTCGACTTTAATGAGGCTCAGCCAAAGAGATGACGACGCCGAGCCCGCGATGATATTAATGATGATGATACGGTGCTGCATGGCGTTATAGGATCGTTCGAGCGTTCGTGATCGAAAATAAAAACGAAAAACAAACGATCGAGAGCGCTTGGCGAGTGTTTGCTCGAGGCGAGAACCGCGTAACATGGAAGAGAAGCTGCTGCTGCTGCTGCTGCTGCGCGTCGAACAAGATATACACACAAAAGTCCGGGGCGTCGAGAATGAAGAAGGCTGTTTATTACAGAACTCTCCGGAGCGACTCCAAGAGCAAAATTCCCCCGCGCCCCCACGCGATCGGTTGTGGCCGCAAAGAGCTGGACAAAGAGGGGTCTACGCACGGAATAGGATGTGCGTCGCCGAAGGACGCTATAGAGGAGACGCTTTTGCGCATCGCGCGCGTTTTCGAAGACGCGATCACGGCGAGATGAGTACGACGATCGTTCCCAAGGTGGGAGAGGACCGGTAGATCGAAGGGCAAGAGGGGGCAGGCCCAGAAATGGTATAAAGAGAAGCCAGGATATGGAGGCATCGTCAGTCACACTAACTTTCTTTTGGCGTACCCACATACGCGTATTTTTTCATTTGTTTGTTCTCGTCCACGGGGCACACGTATCGTTGGGTGAGTACAGTTAATTTTGTTTTTTTTTTTTTTTTTCATCGAGTTTTCGGGCGAGTTTTTGTTTTTTTTCGTTAGCGATTGATCGGCGGGATCGAAATTATTCCCCGAGGACGATTCTGCGCGGCTGGTGCTACGGTTGTGCGTGATTTTCATCGTCAAGGGATTAACTAGTGTCGGAATAATAATAAAGGACGAAAAGAGGAGCAGGAAAAGATCGGCAGGTGTCCTTGTTTTCCTTGTTCTCGCGAGATCGCGACTCGGAGTGCGAAAACCCGATGAAAACGAACGCGTTTTCATTTTCACATCGTTATGGTGTTTGTCTCGTTGCCGAGCGTTCAAGTTCAAGGCTCCTCGCGATTTTATCTTCGCATATAGACAAGCGGACAAACCACATTCTCGCAATTACCGCTACGGATAAATCAGCGGTGCTTGACTCGTTGCATCATTAATAAAAAAATAAAAAAAAATAAAACTAAACGAATGAAAAAAAAATTACACACATCGACACTGCGAGAATCTAACGATCGAAGAATCGTCCCGTTCGTCCAATCAGCGCGAACCTTCCCGCGACGAGATTAATAATCGCGATATCGAAAATCTTGAATTCGAAATAACGACACCGCGTGCGTTTTTTTTTTTTTTCTTTTTTTTTTCCACGACTCACCTCGAGCTGTAAATGTCAACGATTCTCGCGGGATCACCCGCAGACACATTCGGTGGTTTTTTCTCCTGACGACCATGCTAATTGGTCGGGTCCCATGACACGAATCGAGGCAGGAATTTTTATACCGCAAACACCTTGAAAGAGGATTTTCGCAATCGGATATATCGGGTTCTGCGTGTGGGACTAAATAATTTTCAGCCGATTTCGAGGCTTTTGTTTTTTTTTGTTTGTTTGTTTGTTTTTCCCCCTCGTGAACTGATTCGATGGTTATTTGTGTTTTTCTCGATACAGCTTTCTCCAGGATGAGTAGATTCACGTTGGTGTTGCCGCTGCTTTGCGCGGTCGCGTTCAGCGCCGGGAACCCGAATCCTTATTCCAAGATCCCGGACAACGCGCAATACGGCGATGGCTTCGTGTCGCAAAAAGCAGCTGCAGCTTCGTTAAGCAGCAGCGCCGGTTACAGTCAAGGGAACCAAGCCTTCTCGGGCTCCCAAGCTTCCGCTTACGGTAAGAGAACAAACCTTCGAAGCGCGAGCTCGACTCATCCTTCGGCATGGCTTAAGAGGGTTGTGTGCTAAATTTTCTATCGGCAAATTCTTTTAAATTTCCACCACACAAAGAGAACAGCGATGGTCTAACAGCTCGTGCAATTTCAAGAGGTTTCACCATGTAGACGTCGAGATATTTATTTATAAAAATCGAAATTTTCAATAGTTTCTCGTAAGAGCGTGAGTTAAAAGTTGCAATTTTCAACATTAAATATTTCGATTTCCAAATGGTGAAGCCTCTTAAAACTTTGCATACACTTTTATGTAACATCGAAGAAGCTTTATTTATTTTTTCAAAAAAATCAGTCGTCAAATTTTTTCGAAATTTTGTTTATTATATAAAAAATGCAGATTACCTCGGAAAATCTTGGATTTAGAGTATGTTGTTCTTTGGTCAATTAGTAACAACGTTAGTAACAACGTTTTTTTAATGAACTTTGGCTCGCGAACCATTTCGTATGTGCGAAAAACTGAAAACAAATATTTAGATTTGACCGTCGCGATGAAACGTCCTTACCGAAGCCATTGCATTAGTTTCAGGAGGTCCAGCATCAGGTTACGGCAGCCAAGTAGCTTACAGAGCGCCTCCGGCGAGTCAATTCCAGGCTCAGGTTGCTTCCGGAGGCAAAGGAGCGTTGCCATTCTGGTGGATGGGTTCGGAGAGTCCTTTCGCATCCGCCGGAAAAGGTTCCTCGGCAGGAGGCTGTTCGTCGAGCGGTTGTTCGGCCTCGACGAGCTTCCAATCCGCCGGGCACAGCGCAACCGCTCACCAGGAAGCGAAATTGCAATCGAATCCGTTCCTCAACGGTTTGGGGGGGGCCTCGCAGCAAGCCGCCGGAAACTCTGAATCCTCGTCCTTCGCCTCAGGACACTCGGGAGCCTCGGCCAACTCGCTGCAGCAAGTTGCGGCTTATGGTCCATCGAAAAATCCTTTCCTAACCGGAAGTTCCTCCAACAAATACGGTTCCGCAGCCACTGGACAGTCCGGTCAAGCCTCGGGAGGTTCTTCCTATCAAAACGCTGCCACTTCCGGTTACGATCAATCTCAACAAGTCGCCAGCAGCGCCGGAAACCCTTTCTTCCATCAACAAACGCCCCAGCTCACGCAAATCGGCGACACTCAAGTCTCGGGCTTCCCGGACGCACCGGTCCCGATCCCCCAACAAAACGACAAAGACAGCGGCGTTTTCAAAATCTCCTGTAGCGGCAAAGACCAAATCTGCGTGCCGTTCCATCTCTGTTCTTACAACGGCTTCGTCACTGCCAAGGGACTCACTCAAGTTCGATCAGGGGTGAGTTTTCACCATTTTTCTTCCGCTCCAAATAACTTTTTCCAATTACAATATTTTTTACTGTACCATGCAAAATTTTCTCCAAGTTTGCATCGTTGGAATGCAACGAAATTCTTTTTTTTTTTCATGATTCGTATTAAACATTTAGTCTCGGACGTTAAAACGATTTTTTTTACGAAAATTCCCACGATTTTTTAAATTCAACAAACAATTAATGGAAAAACGTATTTTTCGTTGGACCTCTACTTTGCGAACTTCAACGCCAGGAATTTTTAGTCCCACGATTCGACCGAAGCGTTCGGTAAATTAAAATGTTTAATTTCTCGGGATCGGCTCAACGGATTTCCTTCCACCAGGGACCATTGGAAAGATAAAAAATGTTAGAAAATTAAAATCTAACATGATATTTTTTTTTCTCCACTCGTTTCGCCGTGAGAACGATTTAAAGTTTCTTTTTTTTTTTTTTTCTTTATTTTTTTTTACTCGGCGTCGAAGCGCTACCGCGTCTCTTGATTCCTCGCCAAGTAGCTCATCCTCTGGCATGCGTAACTCAGAATCGATTTTATGCAAAAAAAAAGTTATTGGGACAAATGAATAATTCAGCAAAATAGTCAAACCGATGAGTCAGGCTCGCGGTGTTAAAAAAAATAAATAAATATCACGTTCTTCGTATTTCGCCGTGGCATTCGCATTTCGCATGCAAATTTTCATTGACTCCACAAAATAATAATCGGCCTGCGTGTATACATTCTCGCATCATTAATTTCCCATAAAGAATAAATTTTTAATAAGCAAACGCGGGCGTTTAATATTCGCGAGCAGCAGCAGATGCATTTTTGCGAGAACGTATTTCGGCCGCGGTGAGAATAACGAAAAGTTGCGTAACTTGGCGCGCGCACAATTACGGGCATCGACTTTCAAACGAAACTTCCATTTTTGTAATTTTCCTCAATAAAAACGAAAAAACGTGACGATAATGATGAAAAAATACGCGCGTATGTTAATTAGCGGTTCTCCGGGCCCGGTGAGCCCGGCAATTTCTCGTCTTCGTTCCGATCGACGGATCGCGTAACCGTGCGGTGCGTCATTGGCCAAAAAAAGGTTCAAAAAAAATAAAAATAAAAATAAAAAATTCCAAGCTACGGCGAAGTGAGCTCGACAGGGACGCGCGTGTTTTTCGTCGATCGCGTGATAAAAAGCCGGAACGAGAAAGAAAAATAGCGATCCGTTTGGTCAGTGGGTTATCAACGAATAACGCTGAGAACCGCGAGAGGACTCGATAGCAGAAAAAAAAGGGACGATAAAAGCGGAAAACGTCGAAAAGAGAATCGCCCGCAGAGGCGCGTTTCCTAATTTGGAAAGTCGCGACTCCGTAACCGCGTTGAAAGTGAACGGTCGTTTTCTGTTCCTCCCGCGAGAAGGTCCAGCTAAACCGTACGTCCCCTCGGCAACTTGCCGAGCTCTTGTCCATCCTCCCGATGATACCAATTAAATATTTAACGATTATACGCGCCGCGGCCCCGGAGCCCCCGAATGAGAAAGAGCGAGACTAACTTTTCATGCTCGCCCGCGAGCCAGTCTCTATTTTGCATATATTAACATACACCATTTGCTCCGAGTGATAAACGCCGAACGAGCGCCCGGGGAAAAGAGAGAAAAACATCGAAAAGCCAAGCAGGCGGAAACGCCGAAGGAAATCGACGAGGAAAAAAATGAAAAAAAAAAACAAAAAACAAAAAAAAACGTTTCGTTAATTTTTGTACAGAAACTTGAACGTGCGGTAACACGGTTTTTTTTCTCTCCCCCATATTTTTCTTTCGTCCTCTCAATCATCGTGGCCCGCGAGATGATAAAGCACTCGGAGGCAAAGATTACGAGCTTGCGCGGATGGTCCCGCGGGGCATTGTAACACTCGGTAAAACGGTAAATCCTCGGGGCCCCGATAAAAAGAAATTTTGGGCAAGAGGCTCGGGCACATAGAGAAATATATAATAATGTGTGTTTGCGCGCGCGCGTGCGTCTTTGCATCTCGCTCGAAAACAAAATCGCCGCTGGCTTCTCCGAGGGAAAGTACATAATACGCGCACAGCCGATCTCCGTCTCGTCGCTCTTTCCATTTGGACCGCGCGGGGGAGCAAAAAATGAGAAATTTTTAAATCCTGACACAATCGCTTATTGAAACATGAAATGCCCACCACGCTGACGAGATTAATGCGAAATTATGTCACGCGGATACTGCGTTTGTTAACGCGGACCTAAAAAAAGCTGCGAATTAAAATTTTTGAATTAATTCCTCAAAATGCTCAAGACACACGATCCTCGAATCTTCCTCTATGAGAAAAAACGATATTTTTTATTTTCTTCCTCATAGAGAAAGCAATTTGCAGCGTTTTTTGTATTTCCGTTTAAATTATTCAATTTCGACAAATTTTCTAGAAAGTAAAGAGGAAGTCCAGACTCATACTCAACATCTTACAAAATTTGCGGAAATTAGAGCGGTTGGACGATTTTTCAAAAAACTTAAATTTTCGTAAAATTCGAAAAATCATAAAATTTAAACCGTTCAATCGATATTTTCCAAATTCAATACTAACCTTCCCATTATGATACTCTGTTTATAAAAAAAAAATTAGTAATAAATCTTAAAATTTGCGGAAGTTAGAGCGTCGACACGCTTTTTTTGAAAATTTAAAAATGCCGTAGAATTCGTATTTTTCTAGAAATTCCAACAAAATTCTCAGAGAATGAGGAGCTTGTATGGATTGACGTCTGTGCAAAACGGGAGCCCTGTAGCTCGAACCGTTCTCGAGTTATGAACGTTTGAATTTTACAGTGTCAGAACATACACACACACACACATCCGGACATTTTTTCTAAATATGATTTTTCGATATTTGGGATATTTTAAGCACATTGACATTGAAAACTGGAAAAAAAAAATTTCACCGTCGCATAGCTTCCTCCATGAGGAAGCATAAAAACAAATTTTCCATTTAATGCATTTTTTTGGGACTGAAGAAACAATATCTCGCGATGTTTATTCGAGTGGCCGAAGGAGCTTGAAATGTTTGAGAACGGGAGGTGCGCGGGAGGTCATAGGTGACCCGTGCGCCCCGTGGCAGCCTCTTAATTTCTTTATATTTATGCAAAGTGTGATAGATCGGCGAAAGCGCGCGCAAGAGCGTTATGTCATCGCGAAATTTCGTTACGTTTGCTGTGCTGGCGCGGTGCTCGCGCGCGAGAGGGGGCCGCGACTCGATAATTCCGCCTTCTTCTTCGGCCACAATAAAATTCTCCCGCATCCTTGTGTATAAACTCCATTCAAATTTTCGTCTTTGTTTTTTCTTGCCGCATTGAAAAGGAACAAAAAAAAAAAAAAAAAAATCTCGCGGCGCCTGTTATAAAATGTGACGCGCTAAACGTCCTTTGCCGCTTAGATCGTAAAATAAATTTTCGAAACGTCGTTTCGAGGAGCATCATGCCGCCGCAGACTTTCGGAGTGGGACGAATTAAACGTTTTCCAAACTCTCGCTTTTTATTTTATCGACAAAATACCAACGACGAGCTGAGAAAATAGTTTTTTTTTTTTTTCCGATTCGGAGGATTTCGAACGATCGCCCGTTTGACGAGATGAAAAAATGCTCGAAAAGTCAGAATTATCTTTCGAAAGAGACGAACTAGAGGCAACTCGTGATGAATCGAGGTTATCGAGTCTGTAAATCAAGGAGGATTTCAAAATGAATTTATTCCGATCGCGTCGTTGTAATATAATTGAGAACCGGTCCAATTAAATTAATTCAGAAATTGCGGAGACCTTTTTTTTTTGTAGAATGTGTACTCGCTCGATTGAGAAGCCACGGGAGAAAATGTGAATTTAACCCTCCCTAGACACACATGGGTCTGGGGTGCCCAACCGTTGTTTACTGTGCTTGGACTCGTTTAAAAAATCGGAAAAAATTCAGAAAATTAGTTTTCGATCTCTAGAAAGAGAGCCTGCACTGAGTGATGGATAAAAATGATTTTTTATTATCGTTATTTAATGGTAATCGATACGAAAAACGAGAAATTCACGCCATTCGCTGTATGGGCACCCCAGACCCATGTGTGTCTACCGAGGATTAATTCCAAAATGCTAAATATTTATAAGTTTGGAAATTTTTACGTTTTTTTCCGAACGTTTTCAGCCTCAGGAATGTGACACGAACCAGGAGGTT
The DNA here is from genome assembly GCA_963921915.1 of Hyposoter dolosus. Lineage (NCBI taxonomy): Eukaryota > Metazoa > Arthropoda > Insecta > Hymenoptera > Ichneumonidae > Hyposoter > Hyposoter dolosus. Next base: position 12,267,429 of record OY998138.1, read on the forward strand.
TGCTGTACGCTCAAGCCGGAGGATCAAGCGGGCGCTGGTTCGTCCAGCGGCGGAATTTTCGGCGCTGGAAACCTGAACTTACCGCAGCAGAGCGATTTGTCGACCGGAGAGGTCGGCAACGCCGGCGGCTCGTCGATCGACTCTGCAGCTGAAGGAAACGGTTACTTGCCACCGATCGGAGGTTCACCCTCCGATCAGGTGCCGCAGTTCACGGATTTCCCGCAGGAGCCGGAACCAGAAAAATCCGGTGGGAATTTTCGGGAAACCGATTTTTTAAAATTACGTTAAAGTTTGCATCGTTGAAATGTGACGAAATTCATTTTTTTCTTTGGCAAAGCTCATAATCAAAATGCAGAATGCAATCACGACGATAAAACGATAGATTTTTGCGACGCGAAAAATAAATCGGCTCTCAAAATTTGGATGATTTTGAAAATTGCAAAAATCGTCGATAAATATTTTTCGTCGCATTGCAAACGCCACAATGAAATTGTAAAAATTGTCAAAAAACGTCGATATCTTTTGAAACACGTTAAGCTAAATATTTTTTGATAATTTCAAAATTTTCACAATTTTGACAATATTTTTTTATTTCTCACGGAACTGCAAGCAAAATTTATTCTTCTCTCAACGAAAAATCGTCTGACGAGCGTTTTTTTTTATCAACAGGATCCTCGCAATCGCCCACCCCCATTTTCCCACCTCCACCGGCTCTACCACCACAAATTGGTTGCGCAGCAGCTCTGCTCTGCGTAGAGGAAAAATACTGCACGTTGGAGGGTGTCATTTCGCCGGAAGAGCAATCGTTCTCGAGCGAGCAGATAATCAGACGCGTGCCCATGACCGTAATTGCTCGATTTTCTTTATTTTTCCCCAAAACCACTTTTTAATGGGAAATATTTAATTTTCTTTTTCTCAATATTGTGAAAATTTGCAGGACTGTCAAAATCCTGACAACGGAATCATTGGCAAGTGTTGTCGTGACCCGAACTACGTAGATCCATGGCCAACGGGTAATTTGCCAGCGAATTATTCCGGAGGCTTCGACGAACAAGGTTTCCCAACAATTTTGAATCTCACAAAGACTCGACCGACGAAGAAACGTCCTTATAACGGAGGATCTTTAAATGGACCTAAGCAAGGAATAAAAACGAGTTTTTCGTCGCCTGTTGGAGTGAAAACTGCTCCACCAGTGACCGGAGGATCCTCGTCGCCTGTCTTCGTCCAAAAGAATTATCCGGAGCCAACCCCCATCGCCCCGGCTCCTTATGACGGAGCGATCAAGTCTCCGAGACCTTTCATACCGCAGCAGCAACCCCAGCGACCTTTCGTACCTCAGCAAGAACCTCAGCGACCCTTTGCGCCTCAGCAACAACCACAAAAACCTTTCGTACCTCAGCAGCGACCCCAACAACCCTTCGTGCCTCAGCAACAACCTCAACAGCCCTTCGTGCCTCAGCAACGACCCCAACAACCCTTCGTGCCTCAGCAACGACCCCAACAACCCTTCGTGCCTCAGCAACAAGCCCAGAAACCTTTCGTGCCTCAGCAACAACTTCAACAGCCCTTCGTGCCTCAGCAACAACCCCAGAAACCTTTCGTGCCTCAGCAACAACCTCAACAGCCCTTCGTGCCTGAGCAACAACCGTTCGTGCCTGAGCAACAACCCTTCGTGCCTCAGCAACAACCTCAACGACCTTTCGTGCCTCCGCAACCCTTCGTGCCTCAGCAACAACCTCAACAACCCTTCGTGCCTCAGCAGCAAACCCAACCACCTTTCGTGCCTCAGCAGCAACCTTTCGTGCCTCCCCAACAGACCCAGAAATCGTACGTCAAAGGAGCCGGTTTCGCCGTGTCATCGAGCAACCAAAGTCCGGCCATCATCGCCTCTCATACTCCCGGAAGTCAGTGCGGACGCAGAAACATCGTAAGTTTTGGCAAAACGATTTTTTCCACACCCTTCGTAAATAGAAACGACAATTTTTAAATTCATCGTTCCTTTTTTTTTTAAAACAAAAAAAAAGGTCCAACGACCCAACGGCCTGACAGACGTCGATGTCGCTTTCGGAGAAATCCCATGGCAAGCCATGGTTCTCTCCAACAACGATAAGAAACTCCTATGCTCCGGAGCTATCGTCGCACCAAATGCCGTTGTCACCGCAGCTCGTTGCGTCGAAGGGTAAGCACGAAAAAATCATGTTACATTTCTTTCGCCCGGACCTTAATACAGTTAGAACTATTCAATGAATCGATTTACCAATTAACCCTTCGTAGAGAAACTGCAATTAGCGCACCTCACTAGACACACATGGGTCTGGGGAGTCCCACTGTTTTTTTTAACTGTACTTGGAGTCGTTTAAAAATTCTGAAAAAATTCAGCAAAGTAGTTGTGGATCCATAGAAAGAGAGACTGCACCGGGTGATGGATAAAAATTCTTTTTTGTTATCGTTATTTAATGGTAATCGATACGGAAAACGATAAATTCACTCCATTCGCTGTATGGGCACCCCAGACCCATGTGTGTCTACCAAAGGTCAAACAAAAAAATCGATAAAGTCCCTGAACTATTTTAGAAACATGAGGATTTTTCAAAAAGCCCAAAAATCACAAGCCCAGCAATCATTTTTGTTAAATCTTTAGATTCAATCCCGAACAAGTTTCGATCAAGGCTGGCGAATGGAAATTGGGTTATGAACTCAAGCACGAGGAACCTCTGCCTTTCGAGATTATCAAAGTTGCATCGATCGCCCCATACCCGGCTTTCTCGTCCGGAAACTCTGCCAACGACATCGCGATTTTGTTCCTCGAGCACGACATGAAGCTGGACCAACACGTCGATGTTTTGTGTCTCCCCGAGGGTCAGCCACAAGCCCCAAAACCAGGAAGAAAGTGCATCGCCACCGGCTGGGGAAAAACGGTTCTTCAAGGTAACGAAACGGATTTTTTAACGAGCGAAAGAATTTTCATCGCGAAAATATTGGACGAAGCAATATTTTGGAATGTTTTTTTGTGTTTTGTGTTTTTTCAGTCCACGTCGCCGGTGCTTTGATGCACAGCATCGACGTTGACGTTTTGGGCAATGAACAGTGTCGCGAGAGACTTTCCGGTGCCGAGAACCAAATCCCCTTGGACGACAGTCTCTTCTGCGGTAAAGCTCACCAGAAGAACAACAACATGTGCCAAGTGGACTTTGGCGGTCCTCTGGCTTGCGACAGAGGCGACGGTTTCTACGAGCTCGTTGGAATTTACAGTCAGGACACCGGATGCCTGCCGACTAACCAGGTAATTAAAACTGAAAATTAAAAAAAAAAAAAAGAAACTTCAAATCGTTATCACGGAGAAACGGGTCGAGAAAAAAAATCTCATATTGGATTTTAATTTTCTATCATTTTTTATCTTTCCAACGGTCCCTGATGCGATAAAATCCGTTCGGACGATCCCGAGAAATTAAACATTTTAATTTATCGAACTTGAAATAAAAATTTCCTGGCACTAAAGTTCGCAAAGTTGAGATGCAACGAATTCGTTTGTTTAATTTAAAAAATCACGACAATTTTCGCACCGATTTTGTGTTTGGATTCCAAAAAAAAAAAAAAATCGTTTTATCGTCCTGATTAAATATTGAAAAAGAATCGTGAGCTCTACTCAAGAAAAAACGAAATTTCGTTGCATTCCAACGACGCAAACTTCAAAATCGTGAAAATTGCTAATTTCTCCAAATGAAAAATTAACTCCTCGATCGAACGAGTCGAAGTATCGACAAAAGTTTGTTCTTACCTGCCAATAAATAATAATCATTTCTCCCGACTGCAGGTCACGACGTTCTCGACGATTCCATCTCAATGGATCGAGAGCATGATGGCAAATCCTCCGAAATATCCAAACAACGAATATTTGTCGCCGGTGGGCAGCGGACAGAATCCCTTCGTGCATAGCCACGGACCGAACGTGCCTTGCGACTGCGAAGGTCACGAGCTCCTGCCAGCGGGTTCCAGTCAATATTTGCCACCAGTACAAAGCGGCAGAAAGTCATAAGATTGCGCGTGCACACAAACGAGACAAGAATTTCCTGCGAAATTCATTTTACAAATTAAAAAAAAAAACAAAAAAACAATCGAAGCCTGTTTGTTTTTTTTTGTATATCTTTTTCATCGAAGCCAAGGGCTGAAGAACGTCCGTTGATCAGGCGGACGCGATAAAAACGTAGCAAACGTGCAGACAACCTCGAGAAACTCGGGGACGAAGCTCTCTTGGCGAATCGTCAATTTTTCCTTATTTAAGACAAACCTCTATGTTCTCTTTCCCTTTCTATAGATAAATATTATGTATACGTACACGAAATACTCGTAATGAAGAGAAACCGGAAATTTTTCCACACGAAAAACTCCACGCCATTTATTTACCCCAAAACACTTTGTTTTTTCTTAATAGAGACGAAAAACGAAGAACGAACGAACGGATATGCTTTCTTGTATGTAAATCCATCGTATATTGTCATTACCCTCTAAATATAAAGAACGTAACTGTGATAATAATGAATTGTTCCGGAACAATGTCCGTTTTTGAAATATAAATGTTTTTTCTTTCTCACCCACGTAGGAGCAAAAATCTTTCAGATCAGCAAACCAAATTCCACCCAAAAACTCAATTAATTGAAAATTTTCGTGAAGCGACGACAAAATTCACTTTTTCCATGAAACGAAACAAATGGTTGTTTATTATTTCGAATAAAACGTATGAATTTCTTTGATTTATTGGAGAATTGAACATTTCGTTGGAACGAGGAAGAAAAGATTTTAAAGAAGTCCTTGACGCTTGAGATCTTCAAAGGTTTTCCGGTTCACTACGTTGCCCAGAGAGTCTTCGAATTCTTCCTCCTGCTCGGGTTGCCACCGTTCCGCTTGTTTCTGGGACTTGAGCTTCTCCCAAAGAGCCAGAGCGTCCTCGATCTGTGTGACGTTGGCGAAATGTGCGGTGTTGGGGATTCCGAGACAGCGCATGCCGTGGGCGTGACGCCATTCGGCGAAATGTCTCTGGAAAGCTTTGGGTCCTTTGTACGTGAAGTTTCCGCAGATTTCGCAGTTGTAGCTGATGTTCAGGCCGTGGAGTTTGTAGAGCCAGTAGGGAATGGGCTTGCCGTCCCAACCGAGGGGTAGGTTTTTGGGATTGTAGGGAACTTCGTTGTCGTCCTCCTCTTCGGATTCGCTCGCGCTCGCTTCGGCGTCCGAATCTCCGCGTTCTCCCTCGGTTCTCGCTTGTTTCCGCTGCACATTTTCCTTCGTAGCGACTCTCTGACTCGAGACCAATTCCGCGAGCTTATAAACCTGCGATTCCAGCTTCGCGATGTCTTTTTGTTTGGCTATGTCTTTGCTTCTGGTATGGCCTCGCTTTTTGCTCTTTGCTAACAAATTTGGATCCAGCGAAGCTTCACCTTTCGTGCTGAACAATCTCTGCGCTCTCTCTTCCAGAGTTCCTCCGCATTTCAGGCCGAGCGCCATCAGAGCGGACTTCAATCTGTCCAGACCGAGCGAAGCCAATTCTTCCCACGAGGAAAAGGCGCTCAGCTCCAAATGCGCGCCGACGTGAGTCATCGCGCTTCCTGTCTCTTTCGGCCAGCCCGGGAAAGTGTTGCTTTCCCACTGCGCGTCAAACTGCCTGTGCGCGTCCTCTATCTCCGCATTCAGATCCAGCAGCGGCTTGACTCTCGTCAAGTAATCCGTTAAATAAGTCAACAAAGCCTCTACGTAACGTCTGTACTCTGCGTTTTTCCTTTCTCTCGGTATGTCGAATAAATGGTCAAACGTAGACAAATACGTTATGTAATCGATCTTCTCTATGCCCTTCAAATTAATGTATTTCTCGTAACATTCGTGCAAATCTAAATATTTTCCGTAACCCTCCTCGTCCGTAAACTCCACCAGATTGGCCAACTCCTCCGTCGGATTCTCTCGCATTTTTGCCAACTCCTCAAATTCCACCGACATCGGAACGCTGATCTCGTTCGGATGTCTGCGGTAAAATTCTTTTATCGATTTCAGCCGCGAGTAGAACTCGGAAAACTCGTTCGGACCGGACAGCGCTTGTACCTGAACATTTCGGTTCCATTAGCGGGAACGTGAGTTACGTATAGAGCGAACTTTGCGCGATTCGATATGATTTTGAGGTTGGAAACGACTCGGGCGCTTTTTTTGGAAGTTTGATCATTGAGGATTGATTTTCATGCGAATTACATCGATTTGAAGTTGTAACCAAATTTGTGAATGCATTGAAAGTTTGGAGAGAGCGAATTTGAAGCTTGGATCGATATGAAGCAGCGTTTTGAGGTTAGAAACGATTTGGGCTTATTTTTTGGAAGTTTGATCATTGAGGATTGATTTTTGTGCGAATTACATCAATTTGGAGTTTTAACCAAATTTGTGAATGCATTCAAAGTTTCGAGAGAGCGAATTTGAGGTTAGGATCGATATGAAGCAGCATTTTGAGGTTAGAGCGAACGCAAAGAAGTAAATGTGGCTCGGATGATAAAATGAGTACGATTCGGTAAATATTTATAAGTAAAAACTCACCTCTTCCTTCCTCTGTCCATCCTTGTCTTCGTACAAGTCTTGTAAATGTGCAGTACTGTCCATGAATTGATCGAGTAGCATTTTGAGCCGGTGTTCGGAATTTATGTTTTCCCGATGTCCGGGTTTCTTGTGCAGCATTTCCTTGACCATCGCATCGCCCAGACGTTCTCTTTCTTCGTGATAACGTCGTTGTTGTTCCAGTATCGTTTCCATTTTATTACCGAACCTCAAAAACACAGACCACAAACAAACACGGCGTCCTCGCACGTCTCGTTCAACAGCCACCGGACGACAGAGCCGACAGCTCGCAGTGCTCGCACACGATCAGCTGCGCGCACGCGCTGTGCTGCCGCGCAAGTAAAAATAATAAATAATTAAAACAATTACAATATAAATAATTACTTGTAATTAATTATAAAATGAATGATAATAAATAGGAAAGTTTATCAAGTGCCACAGACTAATTATAGGCAAAAAGTAACGTCACAGTTTTTACAAAAGCGACACTTACCATCTCGAAAAGTAAGTTTTAATTATTTTTCTCGAAAAAATCGAATGACTGTGAGGAAATCCGCCCCGTCTGCTAAGCAAATTTTTGTGAGATTGTTGGAAACGATGGCGACGCGGGAAAAGAGACTGTATAAGAAAAATGTTTAATTTAATTAATTCATTTTATTTATTTATATTTATCGTTGAGGTATGGAATTCAGGTGGTAGTTTAATAGTAGCGAAAACACTGAGATTACAAATATGAAATATGTACAAAAAACTATACGGAAATAGTATAGTGTCGCTGTTTTTATTTTTTTGCAATAGCGCAACGCGCATTGGATCGATTTTTGTGTTGTTTTTCGTTAAATATGAATATTTAACGTTAAGTCAACTCGTCAACGAGCAGTGAATCCTTTTTTTCCTGATAGCATACGATGAGCAGGGTGTGCCAAGTTTTAATCGATGTATACATGTTCTTACTGCGTAACGTGAATGTATTTGCAGCCTCATGAATTTCGACGAGGAAAAAAAATGGTCGTTCAATTCAGGATATTTCTCGGATCGATCAATATTTTCGAAATATCGTCGATCCAGAAAACAAATGATTCGGCGTGGGAGGAACAAAATTACGTTTTCGTTTTTTCTTCTCGGTCTGTTGTATCGTTTTTTTTTTTTTTTTTTACCAATTCAGTGCATACAAATCATTTGACAAAACACGATGATATTTTCACACATACACACTCACATACATTCCCTTTACAATGTGTATAGATTCGCTACGTGGGTCGTATTAATTATTTCCTTTTTTCGTGTCTTCCTTTTTAATTGCTCAAGTTTTCTTTTCTTATAAAAATTTGAATCATCTTGATTTTAAAATTCATTCCTCTTCCTTTTTTTTTTCTTCTTCCTTTGATCGCAACAATTCACCAGTAATTTAATTTATTTTATCGATTTTTACACCCATTTCGCTCGTCAAACGAGTTATCGCGTATTTATTTATTTATTTATATATTTATATATGTCTGGTGGGCTCGCTTCTTCAACCACCACTGAATAAATGAAAAAACCACTTATTTACGATCAACAAAGTATAAAATATAATAACGTATTTACAATACTATAAAGTTAGACTTTATTTCAATTAATCCTCTATATTATAATATATTGATGCTTATGTGTCTGTGTTTTATTATGGGTTTGTGTTTTTTTTCATTTCCTCGGACATAGTGTCTGTTTCACATGGATTAGTCGCGATAAACCATCGTCTTTTCAACCAAGTTCAGAGATCGGGCTCAAATTCGATTCGGAGTGAAAACATTTGTAGCCAGTGAGTTAAAATTCCTCGAGAGTACTCACAGTACTCCGATGACTTGTGTATTTTACTTTTTTTCTTTCCACTCGACAAATAATCCATCTGTGGTTGACAATACATCGAAAATGTAGTTTTTACGGTTATTATTTTTTTTTTTTCTTCGACATTTAACAGGTGGGCGATTATTACAAACGTGCTCACGCCAAATATTTTGTTTCATTCAAGTTTCGGTACTCTGGGCTTCGGAAAAAATCTCTAAAAATTCCATCGTTTTCCAGATGCACGGCGGTTCATTCGCGTTGATAAAACTATCGGGAAATCATTGATTCAGAAATGTTTTTATGGGTCGGAATAAGTTTGGTCATGAGAATACTTTTGCATTCTCACTATTTTTCCTGGAGATGGTTTTTGAGACACTGCTTGATCGATGTTGAATATTTTTACGAAATTATGCAAAAATAATGGGATCCAAAAATGTTGTGTACGTGGCAAAATGAGCCAAACTCGTTTTACGTAAAAAGGGATAAATTTTGTGATCACGTGTCGAAGAATTTGATAAATAAAATTGAAAATTGTTTATTTTTGGATTTTTGTCCAGTTACGAAGTTTAGAAATTTTCATAAAAACAGAATAGGGTTCAGGAACATGTGTGTAATTTTTCCTCAAGGTTTGAGTCAATTTTGACTCGTTCTACTTGAAATTTTCGTGTCAAACAAATGGACAACGTTTCTTACGGAATTTCGACCGTTGTTTCTTTCCAGTTTCGAGCGTATTGAACTTTGGCAATTAAAAAATAATGTTTGCTCGATTTCCCACGTGGAATTCTCAATCTTTGTTAAATCTTAAATTTCAGGATTCAAAATGGCCATTCCTACGAGTCTTTGCAAGTTTTCAGAATCACAGAGAATCGTTGTGAGTGTGGAAAACTGAAACGATAGAGTTCTCGAGCAGAAAATAATCGAAAAAATTGCACAAGTCCGAAAAAGCGTTGAAAATTTATTTTCAAATCTAGAATTCGTAATTTTTTCCCGTAAAATCGATGGACCGATCGAGGTCCGCGAAGCCACAACGATTGAATAACGAAAAAAAGAAAAAAAAACCATTAAAAACAATAATCACATAAAAAAAAAAACAAAAGAGTCGAATGACGATTGCACGAAACTTTCCCCCCCCCCCCAAGTCCGATACCTCGATGATTTCAATATTTTTCCACACACCTCGTCCGCTCCGCAACGCTCCGTTAACCGAGAAAACCCAAAAAATCAAGGCCATAAAAAACAGAATCGTTCGTAATTTCTCACCGCTGACAAACTGTCCTCCTTAAATATCAATAGTACGTAAACAGTATATAAGTTACACCAGAGACTTTAAGATCTAAAAATTATGCCTTTCAAACGTGTAACAACAGCGAGCGTTTTCCAGCAAATTCCCCGGAGATATTTCTTGAAAATTTTACATCGGCTTGATCCAAACTTCTTCACTGCTTCTAATTTTTCTTCCCAACATTCTTATTCTGTACAAATTAGCTATGGGCGCCTTCGTCATAGTATTCCGCACACTCAGTCGATCAAATTTCTGTGGCAAGAGGACGTGAGATCTAACAAAACATTGTCTTTATCGAATTTTTTATGTTTCTTCGTTATTTTTTCTTTTTTTCTTTTCTAAAGTTGTTTCCTTCGATTAGTACCGTGTACCGGGATAGTCCGAATTCCGAATAACGTTATTCTACATCTAGATGAAGATGATGATGAATATGATTTAAAATAATGAACGTAAACGTAAGAATAATAATAATAATAATAATAATAATAATATATTTATGTTCATATATATGTATACGGTAATTATAACATTGCAGTCTTATGGTGAGCCAATTAAAAACGATGGCAACGATTAATTATTATTATTTTTCTTTTTCGTAATGTTTTTCAATCGTAAACTAGCCTTAACGTTTTTACGTCTCTATTAAAATGTCGGTCGATTGATAGAATCGATCCTCTACCTCGTCTCTTTACACCTCAACGAATTTCCCACGTAGGCATCAATCATTGCGTCGAGGTAGCTTCATTTTCGTTTTTTCTACAATTTTCTTCGTATTATTATTATTGTTAGTATTATTATTATTATTACTGTTATTGTTAGTTTGAATCGTATTAATTTATATCGTTTAAAACACGCACACGAGCGCCCGTGATGGTGTCCCCGGCACTGTGCACCCCGCGGAGAAATATGTTGCGCCGAATAAATGGAAAATATTGTTATTACGATTAGAAAAATTGCAGCAACGCTTTTGCTTTTTTTTTTTTTTTTTCATCGCTCGAATCTGAGATTCGCTATCTTTACGTTGCTTGACCAATTTTTCGGAATTTTGGCTCTTTAAATTTTGCTTCTCCGGCCCGGAACACTACTCCAATTTTTACTAAATTATTTTGCACGAAAAATTCCATTGTCCGCGGTTCGACACCTCCATTGCACATTTTTTCACTTTTTATATATTTTTTGTTTTTTTTTTTTTCCGTGTGAGGAAAACCTCGCCGTCCGCTTTTTTCTTCATTGGACCGGATTTTTTCTCTTTTTTCACCGCAGGGCTCTCTTAGGTATGGTCCTTTATCTATTTTGTTTTTTTTTTCTTTCTACAATTTTGCTACAACTCGACGAATTGCCAATCAACGATCAAACGAGATTGCCAAGCGACTTAATCGTTGTCTTTCGATTCTTCTTCTTCTCTCTCCTTTTTTATTTTTTAAAATTCACACGACTCTTCGCTCGATGCGTTTCTTCGAGGACGAGGGAACAGGCAACAAAGCACGAACTTTTCACACGATTCTCAGTATGAAAATCTTCTCGTCGACGTATCAGCGAAGAATTACGAATTATGAAAAATAATCAGTCATCGCACTATCGCGACTCGTTGAAAATTGCTTTAACAAATTATGCTGAACGAGTGCCCCTTAAGACACGTCGCTGTCATTGAGCCGCCCTCAAACACCAATGTTTTGCTTCATCGAGTTTGTCTGCATGTTGTTCATGTGATCTTGCTGTATCGTTTGCAGCATTCGAGTGTTTTTCGTGTGCTCCGCCTGGCAATCAACAAATTACGCATTTTTCCATTATTTTTTTATCAACAAAGTTTCTCGAGATTCTTCAATCGATTTTTATTGGTGCGAGGATTAAGGACGTTGTATGGCAACGTGGTCAACACTAAATTTTTGTTTTCAGTTTTCTTACATAAAAAATGCTTTCCGAGCCCAAGTTCATGAAGAAAAGTTGTTCCAAATTGACTAAAGAACAACATACTCTAAATCCAAGATTCTCCGAGGTAATCTGTATTTCTTATATAATAAACAAAATTTCGAAAAAATTTTACGACCGATTTTTATGAAAAACTAAATAAAGCTTCTTCGATGTATGCAAAGTTTTAAGAGGCTTCACCATTTAGAAATCGAAATATTTAATGTTGAAAATTGCAACATTTGCCACACGCTTGTATGAGAAACTGCTGGAAATGTGATTTTTATAAATAAATATCTCGACATGGTGAAACCTTTTGAAATTGCGCGAGCTATTAGACATCACTATTCTCTTTGTGTGGTGCAAATTTGAAGGAATTCTATCGATAGAAAATTTTGCATACAACGTCCTTGAAGCAAAAAAATTCAAAAAATCAATCAAAATTAGCCATAAAAATGCACCGACCGCGTAAATCAATGAAAAGGAGAATGCGGAGATTTTGAAAAAACGAATATTACCCTCAATTCGATGAGCGTTTCCCTCGGTTTAAAAAACTCGGATTGAAAAGCCGGCGTTTTGAGCTCGTGCTCCAGCACCGAAAGTTCATTCCGTTGCAGAGTCATTCTGTTTTCCAGTTCCATGTGTGTCCTCTTCAGACCCTCACTGACTGCCTGCTAACACAAAATATTTCTTTATTTAGCAATTCGATGAATGATCGATAACGACAACGAAATCGATCGGTTCGTGACAAAGATCGACTTTTCGATCCACCGCGTTGGAGGAAAATGTTAATTTTGTCGAAAAATTCAACTTACGTCGTTATTAGGAAATTGTTGAATTGTCCTGTCGTCAAGATTTTCTGAAACAGCAAAAAAAAAAAAACCAAAAATGAAATTGTAAAAAATTCCGAGGGGGCGGGAAGACGCAGATAATCATGCACCATTTGCAACGAACGTTCAGACGCGAAACATCAATAAATAGGACAACAATGCATTGTCGAGAACATATTTAAAAAACGGGCAAATGTTGACGAATTGCGATGAGAGAGAGAGAGAGAGAGCAACTCACTTTCGAAGCCAATCACGGGGCCCAAGTCGTCGAATATCTTCATAAAATCTACAAAACGACCGAGACACAAATCGTTACGAGATTTTGTGACTTTCATTACGTTTTTCGTTCACATCAACGATTTTTTCTGACATTTCCAAAATTCACATTGTGCAAAATGAAACTTAAGTCTGTTCGAAAAAAAAACTACGAAATTTCCTTGGAATTTTTGGCAGGCTCGTTTTTCTTCGAGTTTTTACGACGTCCCTATGTTGAAATTTGTGCTTTTTTTCTGTTAGTACGAATTCCGAATTTGTCAAAGTACCTGGATTGTCGTTTAGCTCCGAGCTGAGAAAGGAATCGCTCTGCAGATCCGGAAAGTCATCCCCATAGACTGTCAGGTCCACGTTCGAAGGATTTAAGGGCTGATAATCGATGGGCGAGTCGTGGAGACTGGGGCAAGGAGAATCGTTTTCGTAGCGACCGATTCCGTTGCTGTCTCCGGTGGTTCTTTCGGTTTTGCAGAGAATGGCACTTTGCTCGCGTATTCGATCGTCCTTGTAGTTGACGAGGTGAGGATCAGGACATTGTTGGTTGTTCGGTTCGTAATGGACGTTGCTCGAGTCGTTATTATCGAGACTCGTCGTCGATTTCGTTCCGGAAGTGGCGCTTTTGTTTCCGCGCCGTTTTTTGCTGCTCGAACTCGGTGGCGCATCGTCGACGCTCGGTCTCTTCATCGTTCGGCTCTTCGGACGCTCCATTATCTCGACGTTTCCATAATCGAGCTTCTCCATCTTTACGTGGGCGAACATACTCTCGGGCTTGCCACGATTGCACGGTTGCTGCTGCTGCTGCTGCTGCTGCTGCTGCTGCGTCGTCGCAACGCGTGGCGATTCTCGATTGTTCGAAACTCCACAATCCTCCGGAGCTGTCGACGACGAACAACGGGAACTTGCTTCTATTTTGCTATAATAATCCTCGTCACGCTTCCCGTAATGCAGACTCGACGTCGTACTCGGAGAATGGAACAACTTTTTCTCCTCACCATCTGCGCTCTGTCGAAAACGAAAATCATCGAAAACTTAAGGGATTCCTTCGACACGAGAACGAATCTTTTACGAATACCGTATAAAAGAATTTTTCGTCGCTCGTGATTTTTTAGATTCAATCAACAATAAATAGAAGAGTCTGATTTTGCGAAAAAGATTAAAATAAAATTGTTTTTTTTTTCCAGTTTTCAATGTCAATGTGCTTCAAAGTCCTGAAACATCAAAAAATCATATCTAGAAAAAATTGTAGAAAAAATTCAGTGCTTCTGGCACTGTAACATTCAAACGTTCATAACTCGAGAACGGTTTGAACGACAGGGCTCCCGTTTTGCACAGATGTTAATCTATGCGAGCTCTTTATTCTCTGAGAATTTTGTTGAAATTGCTAGAAAAATACGAATTCTACGGAATTTTGAAATTTTCAAAAAAAAAGGTATCGACGCTCTAACTTGCGCAAATCTTAAGATTTATTACTAATTTTTTTTTTTATAAACAGAGTATCATAATGGGAAGGTTGATATTGAATTTGGGAAATATCGATTGAACGGTTTAAATTTTATGATTTTTCGAATTTCACGAAAATCTGAATTTTTTGAAAAATCGTCCAATCGCTCTAGTTTCTGTAAATTTTGTAAGATATTGTGTACAAGTTTGTACTTCCTCTTTACTTTCTAGAAAACTTGTCGAAATTATATAATTTAAATGCAAATACAAAAAACGCTGCAAATTGAAATTTGAAAATTGCTTCCTTTCAATGCTCAAGATGCTCAAAGCTTCCCCTGTGAGGAAGCCAAATTAAAAAATTTACTTCCTCACAGAGGAAGATGCATGCGTCAATCTGCAACGTTTTTTCTTTTTTTTAATTAATAGAAAAATTGATGAAAAATAAAAAAAAAAAAAAAACAAAAAACTTACTTCTGGCATAATTTCCTCGGCGCACCGCGTGTCGTCCGTAGAAACATTGGACTGCCCTTGCGTGCAAGACTCATCGAAATTTCCAGAGTTACCGCCCTGCCGAGAGTGCGTCGAACCCGGAGACGAGACACTGGTTTCGCGTTTTATACTTTTGTTTTTACCGCTCGGGGCAACCGGCCGCTCGATGCACTTGATGCCGATTTCATTGGCGTGTATGGACGCGGGCGGAAGATGTTGCGAGACGCAGACAGCTTTCATGGACTGTACGTCCGGCACGTTGGACGCGTTGTTCGACGCGCCCTCTTCCGTGGACGGGCTCGAGGCGATATCGCTGATCAGACTGTTTATAGCATCGTCCAGTTGCAACGGATCCTTGACTGCGACTTTTGGTGCGAAGGGTTCGAGAGCGTTCGACTGAAAAATCATTCAAAAATTCGTTCGAACGTGGCGAATGGAAAAAAAAAAAAAAACTTTTTTCTAAGATTTTCCGAAAGTTTCTCTTACTTGGCCGCTCATCGTTGCTGAGTATCTCGATTTCATGTCGTTCACGAGCCTCTCACCTTCTTCTTTCCTAATTAATAAAAAAAATAAAAAAATTCATTAAAAAAACAATTGTTGCAAAATCGATCGATTTTCCGCATTTTCCTCATTCGATGAGCATGAGAAACGTTAAAAAATAATCCATTGAATTCCATTGAAAGAAAATCGTAAAAATGGAAATATTTTGAAAAAAATTGCTCAAAAAATTAGCGAATTCATGATTTTCGAGCTTGTCATTACAGAAAAAATGAGAATCCGAGGACGATGCTCGTCACAGCGACATTTCAGAAAATAGACGAAATATAAAAAACTCGGAATGGTAAAAGGTAAAAATTTGATGACTTACGGGATCGAAGTATTGACGCAGATGAAGGATTGGAACAAACGTCGATCCTGGTCGACCTCGATGTACGCATGAGTACGAAGATAAATGTATTCACCGGTTTTTGTCTTGAGCCTGTAGCACGACGAGCCGAAACCTTCGCCCCGATCGTACACTGTGCGAACGAAACAAAAACAAAAAACAAAAATAATCAATTGTTTCGAAAAGAAAAAAATTAGTTTTGTCGATGAGTTTTCCATGCTTAATCGTCGTGATGTTTGATTGGACGAACTAATTTGTACTCACTTTGTCGGAGCGCAACGATCGTCCAAAGCACGTCCTCCGCGTGCATATATTTGAATGCGCTCATGCCAGAGACCTCGTGGGTCATGTAACCAGCGACGACGGATATTCGATGATCGCAAAATATAATACGACCATCGACCAGGTGCCGCGTCACGTATTCCTCTTTGTTGGCCTCCAGCAACGACAATTCGGTTATTCGTCTCTTCCTCATACGTGCTATGCCCACGAAAATTATGTCGTTGCTCGTCGCATTCATTTCTGTAGAATTCAATACGAAAACTCATGCTAACAACATTTTCTTTCGTGCCAACGCACCATTTGTTTCAAGGTCACCAAAAACAAAATGGAAATCCTATCGAATTTGGTGAAAAAAAAAATTCGCGAAGGCGAGTCGAATAATTATTGCAGGGGCATGAAAAGACATTCTTCTTAATATTTAAAAAAATAATATTTTTAATAATTCAATATTTCAATATTTTGATATTTTAATAAAAAATGTAATATTTACAGGAAGCAAAATATAAAATGTAGAAAAGTCTCTTTTGCTATCGAGAAAATTGATTTTGTTTCGCTGAAACTTTTATCGTGATTTATTCATAAATCTACGACAATTGTAAGGTTTTTTTTTTTTTAATGAGAAAAAACGTTAATGGTGAAAATTTGATTTCTCTACCGTTGAGACTTTTTTGTCGCTCATTCGTTGGATTTCTGCAAGCTTCGGCAGGCCTGAGGAGGCCACTCATGTGCAAACATTCGTACTGAGTGTGTTCTCGTCTCGAAGCTGCTCTCTGTGACATCCTGACGTCGAAGCTTCGTCTCTCGTCGCCACATGGCATTCCGTTGTCTCTGAGCGGACTCGCGTCTTCGGACGAGTTTGAATTTTCGTCTTGCGACGTACATTCCGTAAGTGTCAGTCGATGCACCGGTTCGCTCGGTGTCAAATTTCTTGTCAGCTCCTCGTGGTCGTCCGGAAAAACGTAAGTGTAAATCGATTGTCCCAGCAAGTCAGCCTGCAAGATAAAAAATCTTTTTCTTAAAAAAAAATCCATCTTTCTAATTAAATAAATAAATTTAATGAAAAATCAAAAATAAAAATAAAATTATTGCATTCCTGAGAATTTTTTTTTTCGACGCGTCGAGTTTGCAAGGAAAATTGTCAGAATCCACGCGAAAAAATCGTTCCTCGTGCACATGAACTTTCTTATATTTCGAAAGGCAAAGAACGAGAGAGAGAGAGAGAGAGAGAGCGAGGAGTAATGCCCACGTAATTTTCACGATGGGAGATCGGGCGTGCGTGAAAGATTGACAATCGAAGCTTGATTGCAGCCACATGAGAGTTTTATTAATATTTGTTTTCTTAGCTGACGTCTCGAGAGGTCTCAAGAATCAAGACTTCGTTAAAGGCTCATTGACGAATTATGGTAAATGAGGCGAAGATTTATTTCTCTCCTTTTTTCGTCTCAATCTCTCGCGGGCTATTTTCCTCCTACGCGAGACTCTGTCGGAAAAGCGTGAAGAAGCTCGTCGTGCCTTTCAAGGTCGTCAGCATTTCGTCGAGCGCGAAAATTTTCCATGAGATTCTCAAAAAAATAGGAAAAATGCATCGACATTGATAATTGCTTGAAAATAAATAATTATTCAGAGCAAATTTGACGTTTTTACGAAAACGATAATCGATCCAAAGAATGTGGAAAAATCTGGTAGAATTTTGAGAATTCCTTCGGCAATAACGGCGCCAGTGAAAAATGAATTGGAAAGTTAAATTTATCAGGCAACGAAAAACAGTTTCTTTTATTTTTTTTCCCCCCCCCCCTCTCCGTTGAAAGCTACGTGTGTGAATATTTGAGTGAGAAAACGGCTCGGCGCATGGCCGCTATAGATTGTACGCGTGCAGGTAAGGCTACACGTGCGACGAGGATTTTCAGGCTTTGCCTGAAGAGTCTGCGAATAAAAACTCTACGGGATCCTCATTTTCCTCAGCCTCTCTCTCTGCCTCTTCTCTCTTTTTCAGATCCTGACACAGTCAACCTGCCTCGTTCTTTTTTCCCATTCCCATCGATATATATATACATATGAACAGGATATCGATAGAGTTTTCACGTCAAGGATATGTCGGGAGAGTTGTGGATACTTTCAATGCTTCGCAAAGTCACATTGATTTGGGTTCTCGAGGTCTCTTTATAATGATCTGCTAGTAGCCTGTCTCGCTTACTTTCTCAGTATCGTTCTCCTTGTGGCTGGCTCGAGCATGGCCAACTTTTTTTCCTCACATTTTTTCCTAGATTCGTGGAAACTCTCAAAATTCCCAATAATTGCTACTTTTTTACAATTATTTTTTAGTCGACACAAAAAAAAAACAAAATCCTCCGGTCTGAGCTCCGACACAAAGGGCTAAAAGTTCGGCAAAGACGTCAAGTTGGCGAAAAAAAATTTGACCATGTTTTTCTTACGGAAAATTTCAACGTAAATTTCACAATTTTTCGCGTTGACTCCAATTCTCGGTTTCGGGGATTTTCATTGATTCGTCATTCAGCTTTTCGTGAAAATGTCCAGCAAAATTTCAATGGAAATTGGAAAAAGCAATAACGACCCGAGATATTCTACTTTTGGAAAATTCCCAAGTGATTTTTTGCTATTTGCATTTTATTCTCGAGGAACTTTCCTCCCTATTTGTGATTTTTCTATGAATTATTAAAATTAATATTAATTCAAATTGAATTTAAGCACGTCGATCAAAATTTCAGTGGAAATTGGAAAAAGCAATAACGAGACCCGAGATAATTTATTTTTGGAAAAGTTACCAAGTGATTTTTTACAATTTGCATTTTATTCTCCAGCAACTTTCGTCCCAATTCTTCATTTTTCAATAAACGATTTTAATAAAAATTGATTTAAAATTACTTTGAGCAACTACGAGATAAAAAACCAAAATCGAACATTGAAATTTTCTGGATTGTTTGGAAATGATGTTTTCGTGGATATTCTCGGCTGATTCAAAATTCCCTGCCCGTGGAGCACCCAGGGAGCGAGAAAAGGAGAGAAAGTGCAAAGGCATTGTTCCAGACGAAACAAAAGTTTTGATCGACGAGTGTGGGAGCAAGGGAACAAGGGACAAGAGCATGAACAATGGCAACAATGTGGAAATATGGTGTGGAAGGTGCGGCATTATGGTAACCATGGACGCGCACGCGTTTCGCTCGCGCCCGCGTGCACGTTTGATCGATAATTTCCAATTCTGCTCAACATGTTTATATGTCCGCCCGAACATAGATTTTGGCCTTGGAAAAAAAAAAAAACCAAAAATTCTCAAGATTTTTGTGGAATTTGGAAAATAAAAAAAAAAATTTCCAAAATACTGCAAAATTACCTGAGCATGACCGAGATACTGTTCAACCTGGCGACCTACGTACACTATTTTGCCGGTCGAGGTCACGACGATCATGAAACCATCATTCTGAACGAGAGTCTGTAAGCAGAGAAAATAAAATGGATGAAAAACGAAAAAATCTTCAATAAAACGTCAAATTATTATTCCTTTTTCCTTTACTTTCTAATTGTTCACATTAAATAATTATTAATGCTAAATTATCATTTGTTTTCTTCATTTTTCAAAAGATACGACGTATCGGTTTTTAAATACTTTTTTTTTTTTCATCGTTTTGTATTTTAATTCGCACGAGTTCGAAGCTAATTACTCGTGAAACGAAAGAGTCCGTTAAGCATAGGAAGAAAAATGGATCAAAGAACGAAAAAATCTTCAATAAAACGTCAGAATATTTTTTTCTTCTTCTCTACTTTCTTTTTTGTTCAAATTAAATAATTTTTCATACGAAATTATAATTGATTTTGTTTTATTAAAAGAAAACGACGTTTCGGTTGTGAAAAAGTTTTTTTTTCTTCATCGTTTTATATTTCAATTCGCACGTGTGAGAAGCTAATTATTCAAACGAAAAAGTCTGTGAGCACAGAAAAAAAAAATGATTACAAAATCTTCAATAAAACGTCAGAATATTTTTTTCTTCTTCTCTACTTTCTTTTTTGTTCAAATTAAATAATTTTTCATACGAAATTATAATTGATTTTGTTTTATTAAAAGAAAACGACGTTTCGGTTGTGAAAAAGTTTTTTTTTCTTCATCGTTTTATATTTTAATTCGCACGTGTGAGAAGCTCATTATTTGTTAAACGAAAGAGCGTCGATTGCGCAGGTAAAATATGGAGCACGTGTCGTTTTGATTGAAGTTGAAAAACACGGTGTCAAAGACCCCTTGTTCTTGGTGCAATTAGCAGGACGTCATCGTCGCCGAAAAACAACGTTCCCTAACTTCCGTTTATCAATAAAATTGCCACAATAATAATAATGAAGTGACTGAAAAATCACAAGGCCGGAAAAGTGGCACTGACGAAGAAAATTAAAAATAAAACACCGGAAATTTATTCCCTTCACTTTCGCGATATTAGATCGACGCTTACCTCGAACAGAAATTTTTCCAGGTCGAACTTGTCGAACTTCCGGGGCAAGAACGATCCATTTCCAGCTCCAAGGGCTTCGCAAAAATACAAATTCCAATCAATTTCAATTCCAATTATTATTCTCACCCATTTCCTATGACATAATTATTTATTCTCACTCCATAAAGCCCAGATTATCAATTTTACGTTTCACACACAAATATCGAGCCAAGGAAAATAATAAAAAATGTCATAAAAAATAATTCCATAAAAAATACAATTGTAGAAAATAAAATACGAAATAATTGACTATCTCAGAGAAACCCTCGAGCAGAGAAAAAATTTGCAACTCACCATATTTAGTTCTCAGGTACGTAGCTGCGAGTCTCAGGATTGATATTTTATCGAGACGTCGAGGACTTCCGGCGACGGTGGGTACGAGAGCAGCCATATTCGAGATATTCGTGTTGAGATTATCGCGACGTTGTTTTTCCGCCATATTGCGCGAAGCTCGTGGATTGCTGCAATGAAAAATAACAAAATTAATAAAAATTTTTAAAAAATTTTTAAACATTAAAATATAGCACGTAGAAACGACATTTTATTGCATGGAGTTTTTTTGCTGGTGCTGTGTATGTTTTTGTATCAACGCGATCGGTAAGCAACGCTCACTAATATTTGCATCGTGCTGTCGCGTATCCGCATCGGATTTCATTGGGTGCATTCGCAAACGACACGTGCCGTTCTCGAGTTGTCGGATTCGCACGCGCCTTTCCGCAATTCCAATTGCCCCCGTAATCGAGCATTCTATTCATTAATCAATTTGTTTTTTTTTTTTTTGCTTCGATATTTTATCGAAATTGGAGAATTTCGAAAAATTCCAAATTTTCAAAAATTGGAGAATTTTCCAAAACGGTCTACTCTAAAATAGTAAAATCCCGCAATTTGGATTGCCCGTGGCTATTAGTGACTTTTTTTTTTTTTTATTGGCTTCGATATTTTTTTGAAATTCGAAAATTTCGGAAAATTCTGAATTTCTCGAAATTGGAAAATTTTTCAAAACGTTTTACTCTAAAATAGTAAAATCCCGAAATTTCAATTACTCCCTTAATCGAACATTCTATTGGTGAATTAATTTTTAAAATTTTTATTCTCTTCGATGTTTTTTCGAAATTCGAAAAATTCAAATTTTCAAACATTGGAGAATTTTTTACGACTTTTAAATCTGAAATCGTAAAATCTCGAAATTTGGATTGCCCCCGTAATCGTGCCAATTCGTAAATTCAGTTTTTTTAACATTTTTTTATTTGTTTACACATTTGTTTCGATTTTTCTTTTCGAAATTCGAGGCTTTCGTTTTCGATGATGGAAAAAAATGAAATAATCGGAGAATTTAAAAATTTTTTAAGGACCCGCAGGACGAAACTATGAAACTCTAAAATAGTTACGCGGCAGCTCGATGACGGCTTCGCGTAATTTCTGTAAGTAATGATGCCAAAAGCAGAGACTTTGGGATGCGACCAAACTGCCAAAGATTTCTCGCTCCTCAGCAGACAACACACGCGGAAACGGAAAATAATGGTGCGAGCTTTTCCTCTGGCACGATTTTGCTCTTACACACACTGTACGAAACGACTTTTGCGTCTCTGGCTGATTGCCCAAGAGAAACTCGCTCTCTACCTGTATCGACATCCAATTCGTTGGCTAATTTTGATATAAAAAATCTCTATCTGAACGAGATGTCAAAGATTTTTTCGACGTTTAGTATTTTTAGTGAAAATCGAAACAGAAACAATTTTTTTTATTGCTCTTTAAACGCCAAAAAATAATTTTTCACAACGAGGCAAGTTTCCCCATGAATTTCGTTTTTTTTTTTCGATTTGAATTTGTTTAGAAAAAGACGTGTCAAAAAAATCGATTTTTACTTTTCTTTCGTAAATAACGAAAAAAAAACGCGATTCCGATTAATTAACAAAAAAAAAAACGATTAATTAGTACGAGTTGATTGGGAAAATGCGAGCCTGATAAATTTCAATGTCTAATGCGAACAGAGTGTCTTGTCATTAGCTGAAGAAATAAAAGAGGCTAGGAAAAAATAGCAAGCCATAAAACCCATGATGGAATGCGGTAAACGAGTTTCCTCGAAGTGAAATTGAGGATAGAGAAAAAAGAAAAATTGGCAGCAGCAGGAAGCACAACGTACAAGGCTGCTCTGTGCCTCCAACAAATTGTATAACGTAATAACAAAATTCCCACCACTGCTGCCTAGCCACGAGCGAGCAACTAGTCTCTAGTGGCTCATAAAACACGCAACATTTGGCCAACAATTTGACTCGAGAATCTGTGTAAAGATGTAACGTGTAAAGTGGCTCGTAATTCACTTGGAACTTGTACAAATAGCAAAATCGATCCGAGCAAACAGAGAAATTTTTATTTCCTCTCTAAATTAATTTTTTTTTTTTTTTCTTCTAATTGCTCCTTCGCAAACTTGACAGATTTCTATGTACTCGATAAGCTATCGATCCTGATGATAGATTTTATCGACAACGTTGGAGTTGAACATTGATCGAAACAGCAAAAAAGGGAGGGGGGATTATTTTATATCTTTGAGTGCTGCACGATGATTCCATCGATATTGTCTCGGACGAATCAGTCGACAACACAACGTATCGAGATTCCCTGACAACAGATTTTTTCGAGCCATTCAAAAATTCTGTTCGATCGTTCAGCCCAATCAGCGAATGACTCGAATTTTTCGTTTTTCGTATCGATTACCATTAAATAGGAATAATAAAAAAGAATTTTTATCCATCACCCAGTGCAGGCTCTCTTTCTATAAATCCAAAACTAATTTTTTGAATTTTTTCAGTTTTTTTTTTTTAAGCAAGTTTCTTCCCTTCACAAGGGAAATTTTCACACGCACCCTAAAGAATAGGGAAAAGTAGGTGAGATTTTTGTTTTGTTTTTTTATTGGGAGGAACCGAGAGACGATTTTTTGGCACGTAGTTTTCGTCTCATTCGCTATGGGATGAAAGCCAGAGGGACAAACCGATCGATACGCTGGGCCAGTGGCTGACGACTGGCATTCAACCCCAAGAGAAACTCTCGTCCCTCCGTCTCGTCCCTCTCGCGCAGCCTTCATCCCCCATTCCAATTTCACCAGTGCCCGGAGCGTGTAATTCTCCTGACGCTCCTGCTGCGCTGCTGCTGTTTGCGAGTATGTCGGTTTCATGTTGCCGTGCATACAATTTCAAGGGCAAATGGTAACCATGGCCATGGTGAAACGACGAGGGTGCACACATGAGAATAACAAGAATATGCAGCGGCCTTTGAATCAGCCGAGTGCAACGAAACTCCAGACTACGAGCTTCTCCGTCTCTCCAATTAACGTTTGTCCATAAATTCATTCAAATTAGTCAGTTTCGATTTTTTTCTATTCGTTCGAAAAATTCCTTGTAAGGAAAATATTAATTGAATATTTTTTGGGCACTTGCACCAAATTGAATCAACATCCTATTTTCTCCATTGAAGTTTCGAAGCAAAAAATATTCTACGATTTTTATAAAAATGTATAAATATTTTCATAAAATTTGAAATAATTATTGATCCAAATGATTAAATAACAAATTGAAATAATGAAAAATAATGAATCATTTTAAAAAATTATAAATCATGAAATAAATTCGATAAAGAAAATATTTACAAAATATTTCATAAATATTGGATAATAAATAATAAAAGAAATTACAAAATAATGAAATAAGTTTCAGAACTAACATATTTATGAAACATTTTTAGAAAATATTTTATTTATGAAATTTATTTCATTATTTTATAATTTCTTTACTTATTTATTATTTTTTTTTTTTATATTTATGAATCCTGGACAATTTTCATAAAAACTGATGGTCAGCTTGATTGCAATCGTCATGAATTTTTCCCACAAACAGTGTATGAAGTTTTTGTTTTTCTAGAGGTTTTGAAAAAATAAATTGCGAACCTCTGTCTCGAGACGAGCAGACGGAGTACAAAACTGCGCAGGCCCTTGAGGGTGCACATTTCTTGTGAAGAATTGCAAGCAACGAATGCAGCAAAGAGATTCCAAGGCGGAAAAGGACTAGTCCACACTCTCTTCGGTCCATTCAATCTCTCGAGAAAAATGCAATAAACATGAAAATTCATTGCGAAACGAGTTATCAGGGAGGAGTGGGCGAGCAGAATTCCAGATTCAACAAAATCATTTCCCAACACAATTCGCCCACGCCTCACAATTTTACGTTCTCCTTCGATAAATAAAATTCCCCATCAAAATCGTCCACTCTCAATTTTGTAATGTATCAGCGAATCTAAAAATACTCCGCTCGGTCTAGCACTAAAAAAAAAAAAAAAAATTAACAGACATGACGAAAAATGCAAAACAATGAATTTATTTCGCAACGATTTTTTCACGATTTTAATGATTCATTTTTGTAATTTCGATAATTTTCAAAAGATTTTTTAAAATTTATTCGAAAAATTTGCATGTTTTTCAAAACGACAAATTCGATTAAAAAAAAAAAAAAAAACAAAAGTTCCATTTCCACTTTTTCGCGTTTCACCCACTTTTTCTTTTTCTCTTTATTTTTTTAACGAAAAATTTTTTCTACTCCGTTTCAAATTGTATTTGAAAATATCTCGGGACCGTAAAGCAAATGGAAAATATTCATGTGTTGAGAAAAAAGGAAATTCGTCATTTTTATTGAGTTTTTGGCATCGCGTTGCCGAAAAATATTGGTGGGTATAATATCGGAGGTGAAATTTGGTACGAAGCGGAGATATCAAGTAGTCTCGGTTGGTATATGTGCAGACGGGGGCCCTGTCCGTTGCCTGCCTCACTGTGAGCCTGCGTGAGTCTTTGCTATACCAGCGGAGCTCGACGTTTGCGTTAGGCCATCGTTTTTTTTTTCTTCTCGTCGTGTGTTTATTTCTTTTCGTTTTTTTTTTTGTTTTTTTTTTTTTCAAGTCGCTGCGGATGTGCGGTCAGCAACCCTGACGAGCTCGAAATCTCAAACTCGCTGCTGCGCAATCGTTTAGTTCGAGGTCCGCGTTCGTGAAATAATGCGAAAAAATGATAAATTGCGAGGAAAATATTGCGACGTGACGTCACGCAGGCTTCTCATCGAAATCCTGCATCCTCGACATTCGATTTTATCTCCGAAGCAAAAAATTCACTGAAATCCATGCCCACGAATATTTTCATTCTCGTACAGGCAACGTGTGTGTACTCTTCGGTACGTACGTGAATCTCAAGTACACGCGTAGTCGTTGGACGTCCCAGTCACGTAGCTCGTTCGAATCTTCGTTCTTTGTTTTTCCCCCTCTCTCTCTCTCTCTCTCTCTTTGCCTCGTTTGCGTCTCTCTTGGTCTGGCACGAACGAACGTTCTTTTTTTTTACAATGCCTTTTTGTGTCTGTCTTCCCCCCTTGGCAGACGTCGGTCTGCGAAGCTATAGAGCGCGCACCGAGAGAAGCAAAATCGAGCGAGGGCAGCCAAGTGGGAAGAGGGATCGAAGAAAAAACGAGAAGCAGGAGGTTTCGCGCGATGAGAATTCGAGGATTTTTCAAAGGGCGATTAAGCCTCCGCGGAGAGTCGGAAAATATGGAAATCATTTTTTATCAATAATCAAGACTCTCGTGCATTTATTTTCAATCCGCGAGATTCTGACCTCTGACTTTCGGCCAATGGAAGGAAAATCATTAATTTTCCTCGTATTCCAACGACGAGACCCTCAAAATTGTATTTTCGTAGCTGGACGAATTTTCAAACAAAATTGTTATAGGAAAACCATATTTCTAAACGACTCTGAAGTTTGCAACGTTGAGATTCAACGAAAAAAAAATTCTATTAATTATTGTATTGCATTTAAAAAATGTTTAAATCGTGGCAATTTCTCGTTTCGCAACAGAGAATCGTTTTATCGTCCAGACCAAACATGGAATAAGAATCATGAGCTCTGCTCAAGAAAAAACAGAATTTCGTTGCATTCCAACGATGCAAATCTCGAGACATCGTTATTTTTGGTGCGATTGCTCAACGACGAGGATCTAAAAAAGGGAATGAAAACTGAGGGCGTGTTGTCGACAATTAACGTTCGCTTGGCCTCCCACGACAAACAAGTTTCGTTGGCTTTTGTTTTCGCTGGATTGACGTGTAACCAAAGTTGAATTGAATTTCCGGGCGGTAATGGAGAGCACGAGCAGCAGAGGGAACTTGGTAAACGAACCATCGAAGCTTCCCATGAAAATTTGTATTGACAGGTTGTTGCGGAAGTCTAGCTTGGAATATTCGTGGCGAAACAATTTCTCGTGGCGTTGTTTGCTTTTCAATGAAACCCTCAAAGGCCTTCGTCCATGGGAAAATCCATAAACAAGATTCCCCATAAAAACACCGTGACCTTGACAGTGAAAATGGAGCTCAGCCAGTCTCGCTCCGAGCACAAAGCCTTTTGTTCACAATCCAACTTTTTTTTTTTTATCGATAATAGAAAAGTCGAAAGTATCGACAAAAAAATAACCTGCTTTTCCCATAAACGAAGGAATCAAATGGCGATTCGTGGATTTACGTCAATATGGAAAACAGAATCAAACTCTTTGTGATTTTCCATCGCACTTTCCTCCCTTATTCTCGTCCACTCGATGCAAGAAAATAAAATTCTTTTTTCCTTGGAAAATTTTCCAATTTATTTTTTTCCATCCCCATGGAAAATCTCCTGCTAATGGTTCTTCGGGTCTCGAGACTGAACATTGCAATATTCTTCAATTTTCCATTCACTGAGATAAAAAAAAATAACACTCTAGACTCGAAATAGAACCGAAAAAGAAAAAAAAAAAAAAAAAAAACTGTAATTCGTTTCATCAGACATTCGAGCTCAATCGAAAGGCAATGATACTTTTTTTTTTTTACTGTAAAAATCAAGCTCTTGCAGCTTCGTGGATTAACTTGAAATTGCTCAGCTGATTTTTCCATTCACCAGAGTCTCGTATTTTTCATACACGTGCTTTTTTCATCCCACATACTTTTTCTCGTCTCCTTCTTTTTCTTCTTCTTCTTCGTCGTCTTCTATTTACTGCTTAATGTGATTCAATGAAAACATTTGTCACTCATAATTGCAGTAGTAATCTACGAGTCTGAGTGATCTTTCATCATCGTTCGCAGTCCAGTTCAATGCACCCGACACATTTTTCCCCCTGCCATCGAGACCAACGAGATTTGTTGGCAAAAATGACTCGAGCAAAAAAAAAAAACGCTGCAAATTTCAATTTGCATTTAAATTATATAATTTCGACGACTTTTTTAGAAAGTAAAGAACAAGTACGGACTTGTACACAATATCTTAGAAAATTTGCAGAAATTAGAGCGGTTGGACGATTTTTCAAAAAACTCAGATTTTCGAAAAATTTGAAAAATTATAAAATTTAAACCGTTCAACCGATATTTTCCAAATTCAATACCAACCTTCCTATTATGATACTCTGTTTATAAAAAAAAAAAATTAGTTATAAATCTTTAAATTTGCGCAAGTTAGAACGTCGACACACTTTTTTTGAAAATTTCAAAATGCCGTAGTATTCGTATTTTTCTAACAATTGCAAGAAAATTCTCAGAGAATGAGGAGCTTGTATGGATTGACGTCTGTGCGAAACGGGAGCCCTGTAGCTCGAACCGTTCTCGAGTTATGAACGTTTGAATTTTACAGTGCCAGAACAGACACACACATCCGGATATTTTTTCTAGATACGATTTTTCGATGTTTTGGGACATTTTACGCACATTGACAGTGAAAACTGGAAAAAAAAGTTTTCACCGTCACACTCTATGAGGAAGCAAAAGGATAATCGTTCGAAACGTCAAAAGTTTCAATGAAACAAATTTCGTTTTTCGAATTTCTTGAAATCCTGGCAACGAATTGACATTTATAAAAGTGATTGTACGAGAATTCAACTTTTAAATAAAATTAATTATCGGTGTCGTTCCCAAAATGAAAAAAACCCATGTAACGGCTCGGCAAAATTCCAATCAAACTTTCTAGGTCGAAAGTCGAAGAACATTCGTGAATATAAAAAAAAATAAAAATGCCAACGCAGAATCCGTTACTCGATCTCGTGTGCATTTTCGAAATCTCCGAATCATCAGTTTCGAAGGATTTCAGGATACACTTTCTTTTTTTTCGTTTTTTTTTTTTATGCAGGCCTACGAACGTTCCATCTTTGGACGGAATGAATTTTGTGTCGTTCAGAGTCCAAGGCTGTGATAAATCAACGAAATCGCAAAAGATTACTTTTTATTCCGCGCGATGTTTTCGAATTTATCGAAAGCAGATTGGCTGTGAAAAGTTGACAAGTCAATTATTTTATTCGCTCGAGTCGACGCGTGTAAAGTAAATCGACGAAAAATCATTTGCTAAAAATCCCATACACATCGATGTGAAGAAGAAAAAAAATTCCAATCGATTCTCCATCTTTTCACGTCGAAATTAATAAACATTTTCACGAAAGTTCATTAAACTTTCGCTCGTTACGTAACAACGTACGAGCGAACAACATTGTTTAAACAAATGTCTCTCGTTTAGTCTGTTTCCATTGATACAAGAAGAAACGAGAATTCAATGAGATAATCGAAGGTGAAAATAATCGTGGTATTGAAATGTACGATCCGAGTGATGCTTCGATGACACAAAGAGCTGCCAGGTTTAATGGCGTCATTATTAGTGACTCGTGTGTATATATGGTGTGCACAAATGTACAGAGTGTCCAAAAAGTCGTGTCAGTTTTTTCGTCCACACGAAAAAAAAAACGAAAAAGTTGAAATTTCTCGAAAAAAATCGATAAAAACGAATGGATCGAAAAAATGGACAAAAAATTGAATTTTCTTGACAGAATTTCTGGGACGCTCGGTAGATCGCGAGCACAGCAAGAAAAAAAGCATCGGATACGAGGTCACAAGTGTGTCCGGCGTATAAACAGCTGTCCAACAAAATCGAGATCGATAAACTATTAGTCGACTCTGATGGAGTCAATAATTATTATTTATCGAGGCAAAATTGGGCTTTCAGGAAAGTGAGAAAATTTGGGATCCTTGAGAAAGAAAAAAGGAGCGTAATTTCTTGAAAATACGAAAGAAATCTTTTCATTGTTTATCGCGCTTTTTAATTATAAATAATTTGTCGGAGGCAACGTGAAAAATAAAAAATCGAAATTCCTCACAAATCATACGAAATGATTAAGCGAGACCTTGTCGACTCGTTCTCCCACTCAACCAACGCAGCCTGTGTGTGTGTAACTGTTATCAATAACGTGTTTCAATGTTTATATTTGAAAGTTGTCGAATCGCCGCATGAAGAGCTCGGCATTGAGAAAATTTATCAGAATTATCGCAAGAGAACCGGTAAAACGAGTAAAACAGTCTCCAATGACCTTTGACTTTTTGTTGCATTTTTCTTTTTTCCATATTTTTTGATTTTCCAGCCAAAACCTTTTTCGTTGTGATTTATTTCCACTTTGTGGGAAAAACACAAAATCCAGGAAGTCTCTGAAGTGAATCTAACTTTCGGAATTAAATTGTAAAAAAAAAAATTCAATTTTTTGAAATTTTTTTCACGTTTTGCCTTCAATTTTTCGTAATTTTAGATTTTTGCCACATTTTTTATTTTTCTAGCGAGAAAAATATTAACAATGTGGGAGAATTTCAAGATTTCGAATTTTTTCGAAATTTTAATTTTTCGAAATTTTCCCCACGTTCAATTTTTCGTAATTTCAAGTTTTTCCCATATTTTTCGTTTTTCTACCGAGAAAACTATCCACGATGCGGGAAAAACAAAAATTGAGGAAAGGGAATCGAACTTTCGGAATAAATTGTAAAAAAAAAAAAAAGAATTTTAATTTTTCGAAATTTTAGTCACGTTCTGCGCTCATTTTTTTTATATAATGTAAAGTTCATTTCTCTTTTGGTGGTGAGCCATCGGGTGTTAAATAATGTTGAAGCTACAAGAGATGGCGTGCCAACAATCGGCACGACTCGGTGTTCGCGATATGTGGAAGTAGGAAGCGTGTAATTTTCCGTAATTATGTCCACCTATAGTTATTTCTCACTGTATACTCTGTGCAATACGTGAGGTTGCAACTGCGTAGCATATTCGAGACTCGTTGGCAAGCTTTATTTTTGCAACTTCTTCTCTATCATGAATTCCAATCCGTGCAGCTAATATTTTTCTATATAAATACATTGTAAATTCCCAACAAAATGTTTCAGCGATAACTTGATAAGCTCAAAATTATAAAAAAAAAAAAGACTTAAAATAAAAAAATTAAATTACCAGATCGAATTAGTTGAAATTTAAGGATCGACGAATTAATCGTTTTTAGCATTTCGTCATAAATTCAAATATTCAATAATTGATCATTTTTTGACATTTTTTATTTTCATTTTTTTAAATTAAAACTGCAATAAAATAAACTTTATTGCAATTCATAATTGTTGTTAATTGTTATAACTCTGAGGTTCGCAACGTTCGCAAATGCAGCGAAAAATATTTCGTTTTTATTCACGATTTGTGCAATTTTCAAAATCATCCCAATTTTTCTAGAAAAAAGAAAATTCGAAAAAAATAATTTCGTTGCATTCCACGATGCAAATTCCAACGTCATGTTGTTGCGTTCATATTTACTCCATAAAATTAAATTTCCTTTTATATTCAAAATCGAATATTTTCCCATAATTATTCGAGAGCAAAAGTGAAAAAAAAAAAATCGAAAAAAAAAAAACGAGACGAAAATCTCGGAATTTCATTTTTAACGGCATCTCCGAATTGCCGAACCGACGAAATCTCCAAAGATTCTTTCACCAGAAAGAATATTTATAAATGAAGAAAAAAAAAATGATAAAAAAAAAGTTTATCGATTAATCCGCAAAAAAGAGTGTTTGATGGGACAAAAAAAAAAGGATATAGAATCGAGAGAATAAAAATGGGTGTGTGACGAGATGAGGATTATTATGAGGCGCGCCAGTCACAACGACGGACATTATTGCGGTAGGACGAGCTGTTGAGGAATCGCGCGCGTCGGGCCGTTGAGGTAGGCCCTTAGAACCTGTTGCGCAAGCGTCTCTCAGCTTTCCTTGCTCCATATTAATCTATATCTATATAAATATATTAAATACGCAGAAAAAAGCGTCTATGCTTGAGTACATAAAAACAATACATGCAAAAAGAGACATTGACACACGTACGAGGAGTAACAAACGAGCAGAGCAACTTCTTATCCTTGTGTACACTTTCCCTCCTTTTCTGAGAGCCTCGAGTGCTCGGTTACGTCAACATTACACACATTGTGCTTTAAAGTTATGCCGAAAAATGCTTCGTATGCATTTTCTCGAGACTAAACAAATGGGAAACTTTTCCAAGAAGTTGATAAACCGCAGGGGGTCGTGATAAGACGGACAAGATGTCCGGGAGATCGTAATTGCTTCGGAGACGCAAATTACAAATTTAGAAAAAATTTCGAGACGAACGACGACGACGACGAGAAACGACAGAAAACCTGAAAATTTATCCATTTCTATGGGAATCATCGGAAAATGACAATTTGATGTTAAAACAAAAATTCGATCGACTATCGATTCGGATTTTTGCTTTTTTATTTTTTTTTTATTTTTCTTTCCTCGTGTCTGATCACAGCGGGACGTTTCTACTTGAGGAATTCTGACGAACTTATTCCCCATTAATAAGAGGAATCGAGATCGAAAGTCTATTGTTGTCGAGCGAGCATGTGGCGCCAACTCTCGCGAATGCTTCGTTAAAAAAAAGAAAAAAAAAAACAAAAAGATTGCTGCGTAAGAAATTCGAGGTTGGGGATCCAAGAATTTCATTATCTCGACGTGAGCTCACTAATGTTTTTTTTTTTTTCTTCTTTAACGTTTAGTTAATTTACGAATATTTCACATTAAGGAGAAGCTCGCTGGTTCGGAACACACAACTACGTACTGATTGCCTTATTTCCATGGACGTGACGTTTTTTTTTTTTTTTTTTAACAAAACTTTTGATATTTCTTCGCGAACCGTCGTCAATTTTTTTTTTTCGAAAAATATAATTCGGCAAAAAGCTTTGATGGATTTTTTGAAAATGTGTTCGTAGATTCGTCGTTCATGGGCTTAAAAACTTTGGAATTATTGAAATTTTATTATTGACGAAAAAAAAAAATATATTTTTTTTTTGCATAGAAACGCGAAATTTGGAGGAATGTGATTTTTCAGAATCCAGAGAAAACCGAATGTTCCGGCGATTTTTCGTAGACTCGATAATTAAGTCAAAGACGAGTTCGTCGAAAATATATACTCGCGGGCTGTGAAACGACGTCGTCAGTGCCAAGGTCCGACAATCGACTTTTGTTATACAGGCTGCGAGGAAATATGTTGAAAAAAAAAAAAAAATCGTACACAATGTAAGAAAACACGTGGTTCATGGATTTTAATATTGACGCGATTTATTTCTTGCCAAACTGACCTCGACCATGAAATCCTTGGGAGCTTTACACTGCCGAGAGATTAATCGATCGGGAAATTGCTCGAGTTGCCTTCATTATCTCGATGCAACAAATTTCGTGAAATAAAACAAACGAAGATCGATCGCAAGTAATAAAAATCTCGAGATTGTCGATTTGGAATGAAAAAAAATTGGGACACGGACTTTACAGTCCCAGCTAAAAATGTGTCATTTCGAGAAACCGTGCCTACGAGACTCCAATCAATACTAATTAACCCTCCGAGGACCATATGGGTCTCTCAGACCCAGGGAAATTTTTTTTTTCGAATTTTTGATTTTTTAATTCGTTTTATTCAATAATAAACAAATGCAAGGACACAAAAATGATGGAGCCTTCAAGAAATATACATGGAGAGAATTTTTCAATTTTTTCAGATTTTTTTTCTCTACGAATACGTGAAAAAAAATGGCAGGACGAAAAGGACTCTTATGATGCGGAATGCCATACAAAATCACACGATCCGCGGAGTGTTAATCGTGGATTTTCAATTACTATCGTTTGTACGTAGAAAAAAAAAATTATCGCGATGATCGGACGATTGATTCGTGCGTGAAAAGAAAAATTTCGCTACTTTTGTGTTGCGAGATTTTTAGACTTTTCCTTTCGTCAAGAAATACACAATTTTTTTATTTTCTCTCACATTTTTTTACAATTTATTGAAAAAATTGAAATTTCCCATAAACTTCATGAAGGAACGCTCAAGTTTTTACAAAATTTGCAGAAGTCCTGAGCGACTAATAAGTTATTCGATTTATAGATTTATCTGTGTGTAGAAAATTCAATAATTTTTAGATTCGTTTTCTCTCACTTTTAATAAATTCATTACAAAAATCAAAGTGACAAGAAAATCGATCCCGCAGAGCTTTTTATTTTTTGCCGGAAACATTGTGACTTTTCGACACTCGAATTCTGCATGGAGATTTCGACTTGATTTATTTTACATTATTTTATTACGAATAAAACGATTAACGACCAATTGACAGTTTTGCCCTGTCAATAACATCAAAATGACGGATCGTTCGAGTCTGTACAAAAATTTCCGATTTCCCATGACGTTAGTTGCGATGGTTGAACCTAAACAATTGAAAATTATTAAGCTCAAAAAAAAAAAGGGACGATAGAAATTGTTATAAATATTTATCGATCATAAAACGAATTAAAAAATCAAGTCCGAGAGAAAAGCTCGTAGCGATGATGGTAGCTCCTCAACATCGATCATTCGAGAATGGAAAGTGCGCGTCAGGAAGTTTAATGACGAGTGTAGATAAAAAACCGTATGTCCATGTATATATATATATATATGTTGCGTATATTACGACGGAACTACGGCCATATTGACTGAGGTCTTGCGACGACAGCATTGCGTCGTGGAATCACAAGGCCACATTTTTTACATGCGTAAAAATTAAGGAAAAAAAAAAAATTAGACGTTAACAAAAATAAGGAAAAAGAACTTGGTATTCGTGAGGCTCGACGGTGCCAAAAAAAAAAAACGATGGCTCATCGCCTAGAGACGTAATAAAAGTATGAAAATCTTTGATAAACGAGCATTTTTCTCGAAATCCTCAAAATAGGATAATAATTGAAATTATTACAATTATTATTGAAATAATTTCGTAGTAAACTTCAGTGAAATTTAATTATAATTATTATTAATTATAAATTAAATTGATTATGATTAAAATTATTATTAGTAATCGTGACAATAATAATTCTAATCGTTACAATTATTATCAATAATTATTAATACTCGCAATTAATACAATTATCATTGTAATAATTAATAATAATAATTGTAATTATAATCATAATTTATAATTGACGTTTTAATTTTAATTATAATAATCAACGAATAATAATCTCAGGATATGCTTATCGTCGAGCTATAATTGGCCCAAAGCCAGAATTACGAGCTAATTAAAAAAGAATTATAAATCGATCGTCGATTGCGTCATTTTTTCAAGTTATTTTCGAAAGATTTCCATCAAGGTTTCGGTTCGGTCGATTAACTTTGGAAGATTACTAAGGGAAAAGCGAGGGCCCCGGGCGTCGAATTACGTTCTATAGAATTTTTGTTCGGTACTCTTTATTCTCCTCCGGCTTGTTATTCGTAAGAATTTTTTCTGTCGGCTGTTGAAAAAGCTTTCCAATGGATTATGTGATCGAGGATGAAAATGATTCGAGCGAGAATGATATTTACGTGGGAGATGTTTGGCTCGCGGTCGCTAAAGTGCTGAAAGAGCACAAACTCTTTCGACGTTTCGTTTCTTCACGAGAGACGCAATGATCGCCGTCGGACCCACCGGCCCCTCGACCCACCACGTTCTTTTCTCTCTCTTTTCTATTTTATTCTTTTGCATCGTTCTTCTACTTTATTCTATTTCAATTTTATTTTTACGTTTTTATTATTATCGTTATTATTATTATTCTTATATTTTTACATTTTCATCCTTTTTTGATTTGATTTTATTTTATTTTATGTTGCCTTGTTATTATTATATTACCACTATTTTTCCATGTTTTCTTCTGATTGTATTTCACCATTTTGGCCTAAAGCTTGCCGGGGCACGTTAAAGACATCAATCAATCAATCTCTCTCTCTCTCTCTCTCTCTCTCTCTCTGTCTCTCGCGCAGCGTAGCGACGATTCGTAAGCGATGGACGAATGTGGAGTTACGTGGCAAATGCCAAGATCGTCGAGCAACGAGAAACGCAATGTCCTAGGTAGAGGACAACGGGGTCAAAGGCAATGGCGTCATGATAAAATAGCGCGAGCGTGGGGAAGCGATGCCACGACGCAAATCGTGAGTTTGTCCGGTCGGGGGAGAACAAGGGACCGAGAAAGGCGAGTGCCCGATGAGGAAAAGAGTGTGAAAAGCCCAGAGAGATGATGCGCGTCAGGAAAACCTCGTTCGAGATATTCTCGCATTTGTTAAACGCGACAGTAGCGCTACAGCGTGCTGATTAAATTAGTACGAGAACAATATCGCGGGCTGGCTCGACCGAGATCCCCTCGACGAGCGAAGCATCAACACCAGCAGCAAACACAACGACAACCAGGGCGAGTCTCGATGCGTCGCAGTCGCTAAACTCGCCGCGCATGCTCCGCCTCCCGATCCACCAATCCCTTAAACTTTCCCTCTCTGCGATCCCTCCACCGCTGCGACTCTCCTCTCGTCAATCTATCCCTCTCCCTCGTCGCCATTGGCACTGCCTTTGAAACGCGCAACATTTGTTATTGTTGTGCTGCGATAACCAATGCCACATCCAACAAATATATACACACGTGTGTGTGTGTGTGTTCGATTAATATTCGATGTCGCAGTGTGGAGCTCCGGATGCACTGGCACCGCAGAATTATCACTTTGTATGCAATTGTGTGTGAAATCCTGTTGGAAATCGCGGCTCCCCCACTTTATGGGGATGAGGACGAGATACGACGATTATACTCGCGGCTTGCACGGTCGCTCCTTCGTTCGCGCTTTTTTTTTATTTTGCATTATTTTTTCTTTTTTTTTTTTCTTTTTTTTTCTTTGGACCGGGGGCTTGGGGGAACGCTCTCTGGAGAAGATTTCTCGTGGCTGCGGTGTACGATCTAAAGTCTCGTCCTAATGACTACGCGCGGAACCATCTGCTTACCACGATTCATCGCGACTGCGAGCAGCTGGACCAATGCGAAAACAAAAAACGTGCCTCGAGGTTCGTGTCAATAGAAAAAGAAAAGACGAACCGCAGCCTCGACTCGATGATTGCGGCCTCGGCAATCAGACACGAGCAAGAGAGCTCTCTCTCTCTCTCTCTCTCTCGATCTTTAGAGCTCTCTTGCAAAGTTGCCATGACACATCGTGAAACTCAACTTTCCTGACTAATTACCATTATTAGAAATCCAGATCTAAGGCTCGTTATGTGAGTTCCCGTGTTTCACAAACTTCGGCCTGTCATTCTACTCTCGAAAACCGTCCGAATTATCCTTATCGCTTTTACCCAAAATATAATCCTCGAAATATCCACGTACCAGCAAATTATCGACACGAAATCGTCATCGATATTTTGAAATTACGAAAATTCAAAGAAAATCAGAAATTCAAAGAAAATTCTAGATCAGTCGTTGATTCAATTAATTCAATCGAAAAATTCATGGAAATTTCATCGATAAAGATTTTCTGTGGAACGCCGAAAAAATTTCATTTTTAATGAGACGAAATACACATTTTTCGGATCTCCCCAGAAATCTGTAAATTTTACAGTTCATTTTTGTCCATGCACCACACCATAAGTTTTTTTTTTTTCATTTCGAAATAAAAAGAAAAGAAATGCGTGTATATTCGATAACAGGAAAGTAACCGAATTATAATTCGTCTCGACCAGCTTCACCGTTAAAAATCTACATGTCGAAAGATACGACGGGAAGGAATGATTGGTGTTTACAAAAGCGGCCAAACCGCTCACTGAACAAGAGACAAACAGAATCATTCGACTTGTACTGTGTGTGTGGCATACCGAGGAGTTCAAGGCCAGAATAATGTCGAGGCTCGTGAGTCGTAGCGAGCCACGACGTTTCGGTCATCCAAAGAGGTCAAGTCAAAAAATGCTCCCTCGGCTCCCCAGAAATGCCACGATCGAGAAAAACTTGGAGTTTCCGAAAGAAAACCCGAAAAATGATTTTTTACAAATATTTAATTATTTCTTTTTTATTATTTAAAAAAAAAAATTTTAATTAAAAAAATATTTTTAAAAAATGATTTAATCGAGAAATTATGGAACGAAACGTTTTCCCCGCAGCAAAGATAATCGGAAAAGCATCCGGAAGCAAATTCTCATGCATCGTTACAGAGCCACACATAAAATTCGATTATTCAAGCCACGATTTCCGTCCCAGCGGGGCTTGTGCGAACACCGAGTACGCGAGAGTAACGAACGGGCCACGAAAAAAGTTAGAAAAAAATTAACATACGCATTCTGTCCTCGTGTACGTCCCAAAATTTCAATGCGACCCGATATCTTGCTGAATAGCAAACGTAAAACCCATTCATCTCGCGCGACGTTCATTCAAGAGTTGCTTTCGAATTATGAAATTAGAGACGAAAGTTACGCTCTCTATATATATACGACACGTCACACGCTCCAAACTTTATTCATAAATATTCATCTTGACGTTCCAAAAGCGTTAATGACGCAAAAGAGTTTTCTCAAACATCCAAATTTTTTCGAAAAATCCCGACAACAAAAATCTTCTCCGCAGTCACTTTTCTCTCTCGATTCAAGCTCGTAAATTTTTTTTTCCCTCGTTAAACGATCAGTAGCTGTTTGTTCGACGCCAAGAGTGAGTGGCGCTTTTCAAAAATTGACAAAAAACTCCATTAACTTGGCAAATTATCTGAGACTCGAAAAATTAACAAAAAAAAAAAAAATCGACCAAAATATTAAAATATTCCAAACATTTAAATTTACTTTTCCATTAAAAAAAAAAAAAATATTTAATTGTCAGATTGAAAATAAAATTGAGAAAAACCAAAATAAAAATGAGAGAATGGAAAGAAAATGAAAAAAAAAAAAAAAAATCTAGTGGCGTCTGTGACTGAAAGGATTAAGAGGATTTGGAGCCACGACGCGAATGAGCACAAATTTTATTCTCGATTCTAAATATAATTAAAAATACATCAGTTTATTATTTTTATTTTTGAAAATTCGATTTTAAAAATGAAACAAATCGTTTCATAAAAATTTTCTCCTTCAAACTAGGGAGCCTCGACGAAGCCCTCGAAACTTTAAGATCCAGAGTCCCTTATTTCCCGAATATCGAGCGACAAGATCGTAGCGCAAAATTTATCTCCGCGGAGGTTCGAAAAGTTAAAAACGAGAAGAAGACGAAAAACGCCATTGAAAATAAAACGAAAGAGAATTCTGTTAGTAACTTTGTTTAGGGCACGACGTGCGCGGCTATTGCGGCGGTTCTTTGAGATCGTTTTTTAGCGAGAGGTGGAGAAGTCGGCAAAGAGTGAAGAGGGGGGGGGGGAGGGGGGCCATAAAGAACGAAGGCTGCGCGGCGTGGGTGATGAAAAAAGCGCGTTTTCCTGTTTTCGTCCGATCATCTTTCCAGCATGGAGCAAAATAATTATGGCATGGCAACAAAAATGGAAGAAAAAAAAAAAAAAAAAAACGGTCGATCACCGAATTCCAATGTGTTTTCATTATTTTTCTCCGTTCGACCGGACGAAATTCGATCGCTTCGTATCGGTTCTGCATAATGAAAATGATGACGCAAACGTTCGTGATTATTCAAACTTTAAAATAAAAAAAATTCAATATTGATTGAATTCCAAGCCACAAAATTCACTTTTCCTCCTTTTTATCGAACCGTAGTAGCTTGTTCGTATTTTTTTTTTTTTTTTTTTTTTTTTTTTTTATTAGTTCGATGATTATTTGACACAGCCTGTCAAAATATAGCGCAGTATACACTCGGTTACACACCGGTTGAACAAATACAGAGATAAGGGAACTTTGGACCGGGAAAATAGTGGATTCAAAAAGCGCGATCGCGTCCTAAAGGAGCTAGCGAGGGAGGGAGAGGGAGGGAGAGAGAGAGAGATGAGAAGATTGCGGAGAGACGTGTAGGCGGTAAACGCCGTCGTTGCTAAAACTGTCCCAGACAAACTGAATTAGCGGGAGCCGATGAAACAACCGCGTGGGAAGTATTATGTGTGTACGAATATACAAATTCATTTTCTCTATACGCGACAAAACTCTATTTTTTCTACAAAATCTTATTCGCTATCGAGACCTCCAGACGAAAATTATCTCAACTGGAAAGATTTCGCTTTCGAGATAACAAATAGATGATTGCCCGAGTTTTCCTAATGAGCTTATTAATCCAGCATCCACCTTGATCGACGTAGAAATTATTATTCCAGGTACAGACTTAAAAAATAAAAATAAAAAACGTCTAAGGGGAAAAATTTTGAGAGAAACGAATCGTCGATAAAGGAAAATTTAATTTCATGACAATTTTACCATGTTCGAGTTTTTGGCGCTGGAAAATGCAACCAAATTCTGTTTTTTCTTCATTACTCTTTACATTGTTTATTTATTATTATTATTTATTTATTTATTTATTTATTTTGGCCGGTCAGGGCGATAAAACGATTTTTTTTTCAAATTCAAACAGAAAATCGGTACGAAAATTGTCATGATTTTTAAAATTCGAACAAACGATCAAGAAACAGGTATTTGTGATCCAATTGTCCGATTGCTCATTCGACACACTTTTGGTCTCGATGTCAAAAGTCGTAAAAAGAGAATGAACAAATGGGAAATTATTTCAGGATCAAACGCGAGGAACGCGTGACTTGGTTTTTCCTTTTTGCAACGCGCAAAAGGATCGAGAAAAACGATGAATACCTATTATTCGGAAAGAGAAAAAACAGCAGACGTCGTTTCGGAGAACTCTGCAATGGCACACGGAGCTTTGTCGTTGTCGCGAGCTTCGGGGCTCGTGCGAGTACGATCCGGAGAGTGTGCACGAGCAAAGAGCTGGCGCAGCTTTGACCGGCTGGATTCGTATCGAGAAATAAAAAAAAAAAAAAAAAAAAAAAAAAGAATGAAAAAAAATAAAGAGAAAACTCGATGTCGCGAGCATTGTGATGGAAATAGCGAGAGGCGGAGGAGCACGTGCAACCCAAATGCATCAATTTTCCATACAAACGGAAAGTTGCACAAGTTTCGAGCAAAGTTTGGAAAAAAAAAAATTTTTTAAATAAAAATTTCGAGTTTTTCGGTACGAGGGAAAAAAAAAAAACAAAGCGAAAAAATGTGTATTATCTCTGACGAGCTAAACAAGCAGCTCTCCTCCATTCGATTCCCATTGTCCTTTTATTTACCATTATATTTACTCGAACGATATTTCGTCTCGATAAAAAGAGAAAAAGCGTCGGCGGCGACGGTAGAATTGTATTGCCTTGTTCAGTGACACGTGCGCGACTCAAATTTCGATATTTTCTCCACTGCGGCGAGAGAAAAAGGCGAGAGCAGGCACGAGTCTGAACATTATTTTCCATGAAAAACTGCGAGAGACTCGAGAGAAAAGTTTCGATGCGCCAATTATGTTACGCGCGCGGTATCGATTAAAACGGTTATGTCGCCGGAACAAATGTCAACAAGAAAAACAAGCACGCAGAAAAAAGGAAAAACAAAACAAACAAAAAAAGAAAATGCTTCCAAATAAAGGTGCAGAGGCCCCTTAATTATAATATTAATTCGGTCCCCTTATGGATTCTCCCGTTGTCTGGGATGATGCTCGCGACAAGCGCGGCGATAAATAACCAGCCGCGGCTATTTAACGATATATTGGTTAAAGAGGAGCAAGCCGAAGAGCGAGCGAGAGAGAGAGAGAGAGCGAGGGAAATGGAAAGATTGGTGGTGGAGATTACGTAAGCATCGAAATGATTTTACGAAGTGGACGGACTCGAATCTCAAGGGCATCTGGCAAACAGGCTCCCGCGAGAGAACGCGGAGAAGCCCGTAAGATCGAGAGAACATCTCGCAGCCCAAGAGCCAGAGAGAAAGAGAGAGAGAGAGCGAGAAGAAATGAATTTTTCCTCCGTACGAGAGGAGGACACATGCGCTGGACGTGGCGCGATGATATAGTGAGCAAAGTTCGTGCCTTTGCACGAATATACAGTCCGAGCGAGGAATCGCGTCAGTCTGTCTGGCTGGTTAACTGTACTCGAGACAGCTCACGCGTTTTGCGGCAACAAAAATAATGCGAAAAAACCTCAACACCGAGAAAGGGAGAAAGAAAAATAAATAAAAAAAAAAACAAAAATTACCATGAATCTGTGCGTCTGCTGAGTCGCGGGACTGGAAAACGACGTCGAGGCATCGATCGCCACGTACCACACCGAGTATTATATTCAAGGCTCCGGTAAATAGCGGTAATAAGAATAAAAAAATATAAATAACGACGCCAATTAACACAGTGAGTAACGACTGCTCGAATCTCGCCGTGTCGTGCGCGCTGTCACAAGCCCCAGCAGCACCAGACGCGATCATCGCGTCTTTCGGTAAAGCGATGCGAGAGCAAAAGAGCTCGCCAGCGAATTGGTTTCGCGTTCAGTGGAGGGAGGTTTCGAAGAGAGCGAGTACAGCCACCCGGGAAAGAAGCTTAGTCTGCGTTTCGATCGCTCAAGTCTGGGTCGATGACCTCGCTTTCTCGAAAAATACCTGCTCCTTCGAAGCCCGCGATCTATAAGACTCTCCTCCTCCCTCTTTGCCCTTCGCCATCACGACAAAAACACCGTCGTCGCTTTCAGACTTTTGCCTCAGCCGGAGATTCATTCCACTTTTTAACAAACCGCCTTTCCGAAGCTTTTCTCGCGACCGCGGTCGCCCGAAAGCTCATATGGAAATTATTGCTATTCCCGAGGAAAGCAACAGCTTTCGGAGACTCTGGACCATCGCGTTCTGTCATTCGATGACTCAGGGACGTTTGTATGCTCAATTTTCTATCGACAGTATTCCTTCAAATTTGCATCGCACCAAGAGAACAGTGACGTCTAACAGCTCGTGCAATTTCAAGAGGTTTCACCATGTGGAAGTCGAGACATTTATTTATGAAAATCACAATTTTCAGTAATTACTCATAAGAGGCTGTGTTGAAAGTTGCAATTTTCAACATTAAATATTTCGACGTCTAAATGGTGAAGCCTCTTAAAACTTTGCACACACTTTTGTGTAACATCGAAGAAGCTTTATTAAATTTTTCAAAAAAATCGGTTGTAAAATTTTTTCGAAATTTTGTTTGTTATAGAAAAAATGCAGATTTCCTCGGAAAATCTTGGATTTAGAGTACGTTGTTCTTTTGGTAAAAACTTTTTTCAATCAACTTGGGCTCGCGAACCATTTTGTATGTAAGAAAAACTGCAAAGAGAAATTTAGATTCGACCGTCGCCATACAACGTGTCCTTAATTATTAGACGAAACTCGTCGCTGCGAATCGATTAGTTCGAGGATAAAAAGCCCCGGGGACTGACCTTGGGCCCGGCGGAGCCATAGCTTGTTGAATGAGCTGCGATCGTTGCATTTGCTCTTGATGATGATGCAGATGATGATGTTGTTCATGTTGTTGATTAATCTGACGTTGTTCGTGGCTCTGTGGTCGAGCAACGATCGAGGAATCGTTCGATTGGCAAATCGTCGAGGACCCCGTAGCAGCAGGGCTTCCCATAACGAGATGCATCGAGTGTTGGCTCTGGTGGAGCTCGTGAGATTCGAGGACCCTGTAATGTTGGTGTCTCTCGTGCGGCCACATTTTTATCCCGATTTACCACTCAAATCGTAACTATTCAAAATTTTCAATTATCCGAAATTTCTTCGGGAATTTCCTTGAAAAATTTCGCCACCGGATCAACGAGAAACTTCCTTATCGTTGGAGAACCAGTTTTTCGAGCCATTTTTTTTATCGACAATCCAAATTGTCTGCCATTTGACGAAACCCATTAAAAAAATGTCCGGGCTATCGAGCCCGTGTGTGCACTTTTTAACGGCGGAGCACATTTCTCCGTTATCTCGATTTTTATCTCGTTTCGTAATCCGGCCTCGTTTTTTCGTTTCTTTCTCTTATTGACTATATTGCGAAAACAGCGAATTAGTCAATGTCGATTCGCTCCATGTCTTAATAGCGATTCTTTCGACAAGCCTCGAGAGCCTTATCCTTTATTTCTTCTTCATTTGTTTATTATTTCATTTACCAATTGGCCATGTTTTCCACGTAAGTAATCAATAAGACGACGATGCAATTT
Organism: Hyposoter dolosus; assembly: GCA_963921915.1. Lineage (NCBI taxonomy): Eukaryota > Metazoa > Arthropoda > Insecta > Hymenoptera > Ichneumonidae > Hyposoter > Hyposoter dolosus. The sequence goes on from OY998138.1 coordinate 12,311,032, forward strand.
CGCAGAGTTTGAAATCGAGGCTCTTTCGCCTCTCGCTTCTCTTATCCTCCTCTCATCAATTATCATCATCACCCACCAAGACGAATGCACACATTGACTGATAAGAGAAAAGAGAGCCTCCGGATTGACAACACTCGTGCGTGAGGTCGCGCCGCTCGGAACTTGCCTCTCCGAGAAGAATAAAGCGTTTTTATTTTTCTCTCTCTTGTACGGGGAACGAGTCCGGTTTGCTTTACATCCACGGATCGCCCAGCATGAAGAAGAACACGCGCATGCACTGATAAACGAGACTCTCTTATTTTTCTTTATCTCCCGTCTCTCTCTCTCTCTCTCTGCCACGGCCAAGCTGCTTCTTTTTTCGTTAAACGACGAGCAGGAAAATAAATAATGAAAAAAATTAAAGAAAAAAAAAAAATACAGTTGTCCCACGTCAAAGGCCTATTGTCGCTTTTCCAAAAGCATCTGGTCTCCTCAAGTTCGATCACGTTATCATATCGCGATCTAAACAGCTGTTCTCCACAGAGGAATTCGGGACAGTTCGTAACTCTCGGATTTTAGTAAAAAAACAACTCAAAACAGATCGTTGGGCTGACACACACGCGAGCAACCGCCAAAATCGTCATCGCGCTTCACGACGCCTCCGCTACGATCGCAACCGACACACACCAACGTTTTACTCTTGACCTTGACAACGTGCAACAGTTCCCACCAGCCGGAGGCTGTGCGACTAAACTCAATCGGCCGTTTTTGCCCAGGCTTCCCGATCTTTTCTTCCCTTACAAACTCTCCTCATGGAGTTTCGCACTCTTTTTCCTACCAAACACCATAAACTTTTATGGGATTTTGTCGTTTGACGAAAAATCAAAATTTTACAAATTTTTTCGTCAATCTTTCTCGAAAACAATGCATTTCTTTTCACTCGCATTTACCAATCGACAAATTCGTCATCGTTTGCTTTGGAAAATTTGTTTTTTTTATTCACTTTTGACGAAAAATTAAAGTTTTGCAAATGTTTTCCTCAATTTTTCTCGAAAACGATCAATTTTTTTTTTCATTCCCATTTATCGATCGACATACTCGTCGTCGTTTGCTTTGGAAACTTTTTTTTTTTTGTTTTTTATTCACTTTTGACGAAAAAATTAAATTTTTTCATCCACTCGACGAGAAAATTCGCTTCGGACCGAATGGGCGTTGAAAATAAATCGCAAATGTTGTTTACGAGACTAAGAGAGACAAAGATCGCGCCGCGACACGGAGACACGGGCGAACATGACTCGCTCGGTTCGACGGTCAACCACAGACTGGCGGCTGCCGGTTTCCCCCACCAAATTCACCCGCGACACCCGGTATTCGTTGCTCTACGTACACGCTCCATACCCCGCGATCCCCGCCGACGGCAAATTCCTCATCAACAACGTCGTCGTCGCCGCCGCCGCCACCGTCGTCGTTGTTGTCGTCGTCGTCGTCGTCGTCGTCGACGACGTCGTCACCCCGCCGCTGCTGCCGCCGGCGTCGTCGTCAACGCGATTTTCTCTCCCGTTGTCACTGCGCTGGCTCGTTCAACGACGCGCGAAATCCATAACGGCCCATCCTCGAAAAATTACATTTTCCTTCTCCTTTTTTCCCTACGCCCCTCCTTTTTTTTCCTCACTTTCTTTCTCCCTCCCAGTAGTTGCCATTATAAGGAGAATTTTTAGTTTGACATTTCTCGATCGAATGAGAAAACTTATTTTTTTATTATTCGATCGATTAATTTAATTCATTAGAGTTTAATTGAATTTATTAGAATTTCATTAAATGTATTTTAATTTGATTGAATTTATTCAAATTTGACTAAAATTATTCAAAATTAATTGGATTTATTAAAATTTCATTCTGTTTATTAGAATTTGATGCGATTTATTAAAATTTCATGAAACTGAATAAAAGTCGATTAAAGCCAATAAAATTCGATTACATTGATCAAAATTTATCGAAAAGCCTTTCTCGAACTTTTTCGCCGTAAAACAACATTTTTTTTCGAAGCAACATTTGCTTTCCTGTGTCTGATGTTACGATTCACGATTTTTTATCGAGAATCTATACAAAATTTCTCCGTAATTATTATTTTCTAGACCAGGAATCTTTTTCGAAGAATTCGCGATACGATTTTCGTCGTCAAAGAAAAAAAATAATCGCCAAATTTTCCAAAGCCCGACCAGGATTTTTCTCAGAGGCCTTTTCAAAAATTCGCACGCTTCCTTAAATTTTCATTAATTTTCGATATTTCAATGACAAGATGAACCTTGTTCGGTGCTTGTTCGTCCGAAGAAGCATTGTTGTTACGAACAATTGAGATTCTAATTATTTTTCAAACCTTCAAGTTGGAGTCGAGAAAAAAAAAACGATACGTTCATCATAACAACGATCAATAAATTCCCCATGGCAAAAAACATTCGATGGGATTTTGTCCCCGCATTCGGCCATTTTGGCTGACGACTGAATATTCAAGTTTTTTCGTATGTCAAAGGAATTATTACGTCACAGTCTGTGCATCGCTGAAACGCAACAGAATTTTTCATTCCGTTGCACTTGACCGGAATGAAAAAAAAAAAACAAACAAACAATTTTCACTCGCATTTTGACGATTTATCAAAATTTCGATCACGAGTGACCCCTCGATCGATTTTTCAAAAAATAAGAAAAGAAAATGAAGAAAAAAAATATTAAAAAAAAAAATAAGAAATAAATGGAAAAATAATGCTCAGCGAAAAATCATTCGTGGAATCCAAATGCACTTTACCATATTGCTGTGCTGCTCTCTGGTGTGGAGACCGATGGGACCGAGCCCAGGGTTTCTTCCTCGTCCACTTCGTCCTTCATTTTACTCCGAAAGAGTTATCTGAGCAAAAAGAAATAAACAATTTTGAAATAGTTATTTAAAAACGTTTTCGAAAAATTAAAAAACAAAAAGATGAATTAAAAAAATGAATGAATCGCTGAATGAATTTTTTTTTCGTAAATTGATTTTAGGTCGACCCATATATTTGATAAACTCGGTTCGGACAGATTTTTCGTGCAGAATAAACTCGAGCCCGCACGAGATTCGTGACCTATTTGCATTCAAGTGTCATCGTCGTTTCAAAAGAATAATTAACCGGAATCCGGTCAGCGCGTTTGCATGGCCGACAGAGGGAGAGGAGAAAAAGAGGAAAATACAAGCAGCAACGCGACTCATCGTCTTTCTTCTTTCTCCGTTCCCAAAACATATTTATATCTCCCCCGAACGACTATCGGCCAGTCCTCAGCCTTGAGAATTATATCATCTATAAAATCACTTGTATGGGCCGATCTATACACGAGGCAAAATAACATCAACTTCCCGACGTTGCAGTCCAAAGAAAAATATTTTTTCTATTCGTCGTTTGTTCAGTCCAAAAAATCATTACAATTTTTGTTTTAATTTTGTCTTTGGATTCTAAAAAAAATCCTTTCATTGTCCTGACCCTTGAAATAGACAAATAAATAAAATAAATAAATCGTAATGAAAAAACAAAAAAAAAACAGAATTTCGCTGCATTCCAACGATGAAAACTTCAACATTGTAAATTTTTTTTTTTTAATCGATATGTAGAGAAAGCTTTTCCAAATAACTAATAAATATTCCGAGGGGATCGAGTAATAACATCGACGGAAAAGGTCGTCGTCGTCGTCGCAAGGAGGCAGAAATCGACGACAGTGCAACTTTTTGTTCTCCCCGCAGAGTCGCGAGTCCCGTTGGTATTTTGCGCGCGATACGCTCCACGCTTCTCTTTCATTGGCCAAGATAAAAATTCATCTCGATGCCTTCCACGTACCGAGTTCCAATCAAACCGAATATATTAACGTCTGTGTGACTGCAGTTTCTTTCATGCATGGCTGCATGAGATTTAAAGAGTTACTTTGTGCGATTAAAAAAGTGCAATCTGTCAGAGAGATATTTTTCTTATTTATTCACAATTATTCAATAAATCCAGAGCCAATAAAGTTTTTTCCAAGTTTGAATCGTTGGAATGCAACGGAATTGAAAAATTCTTCGAGCTTGATGAAAAATCCATTTTTCGTTACGTTTCGATTGTGCAAAATTTAATCACGAACCAAATTACAATAATTAACAAAAATAAATAAAAAACCTTTGCTGGTTTTTTTTTTTTTTCTTTTGAAAATTCGAGTCGAACGGTGAGAGCGTTACGTGTAATTAATTAATTTTTTATTTTCTCGATCTCGTCGTGCACGTGTAAAGTATTTTGCCAGTAAAAAAAAATAAAAGTCATCGTCTCACTTGAGCAGTTAATGAAAAGGAAACTCGATCGGGCATCGTCAATGGCCCTTTAATGAAAAAGAAGTCAATCATCGCGATCAACAGAAACGATAGACTATTTTTTGGAAGCATGACGCATGACGCCTCGTACTTTTGTCACTTTACGATCAAATAAACACGACATTTTTAAAACGCGTGATGGAGAGAAAAAATACGATGGAACGCAATTTTTCGAGAAAAAAAAACAACATTTTTTCCTTTCCAACGATTTTATTTACATTTTTCGTTTCGGACGTTTCTGAAAAACGGAACAAATGGGTCTCATCGGCGCTTATTTAATTAACGGGAATATTAAGAAAAATATTTTTTTTTTTAAACGTCAATTTCGTTGAAATCCAACAAAAAGTGAAAAAAAAATTCGTAGTCGAAAAAAAAAAGAAAGAAAATCGTAATAAAAAATTGGTTAATAAATCGTGGTTAATCGGCCAGTGATTTCGAGGCCGAATCATTTTTCCCTCATTTATTTCACGATCTTAAATATGTCGGATAAAAAAAGGCCGCGAAAAAACGTTTCTTAATGAACTCTCGCGTCTCGGTGGCTTCTCGATTTGGCCCACGCAAGGCCATCGCGATCGTTCAACGTATGTTTCCGCTCGCACTGCCGCATATTGCCTCCAAAAATATTTCACAAGTTACTCGCGCACTAACTTTGTATCTACGAGATTCGTACGACACTCCAAAGGCAATAATTTTCTTATTATACACTTTTGAATCATTTTCCCAAAATATCTCATCCGGAAGCCCGCTGCGGATCCTTTATTTACTTTTTGCAACTTTTCACTCTCTGTCAAAAACTTTATCACGAATAAATCATTTTTTATTGACGCAAAAATCCCATAGAAGAGACGTCATGGGGCTCCATAAATTTTCTGTCAAAGATCGACAATAAATTTCGAAATATTGAATAATTTAAAAAATTATCAAACGACACTAAAGTTTGCAACGTCGAGCTCCAACGAAAAATAAATTTTTCTATCAATTTTTTGCTCAATTTAAAAAATCATGGCAATTGGAAATTGGATCGTGGGGAAAAAAAAAAAAAAAAAAGAGAATTTCGTTGCGTTCCATTCGTGTGTCATTAACGCACAAACGCAAAAGTTATTTCTAGAATATTCGCAAGGCTATTTTTTTGGGAATTAATGTCTGTCGTGGGATTTAATCTCAGTTCAAATAGTCTTTATCAAACTAGCGATAAACGATAGTGCGCTAGCGAGAGGTGGTTTGGCATAGGCCAACCGAAGAATGCGTGGTCGAGGACAAGGTCTATTTCCGTACAAACTAAAATCGCTCGTCTCAATTGGCCAATATATAGAAAGATCTCACGCTCTTGGCACTATTTATTTTTATTATCGGTCTAGTCTAGTTCCGGCGAGAGAGCCAACCGAAGAAAACACTCGAAATTCAACATTTTTCAGGGTTTCTTCGATTTTTTTTTTTCCCCCTCAAATTTCGTTGATCGTTTCGTTGCGCAATTTGGCACACAGGAAATTTTTTGTTTCAGCGTTATCCTTGAGCTTGAGTTGATCAGCAATTACAATGGGTCGTGAGATTTCGAAGAGACTCGAGTACAGTGACTCGATAATAAATCGAGAGATTGCCAATTACGCGCTTCTCGAAATATTCCATAAAATTGAAGAAAGTAAAACGATCGATCGGAATTTCGATGAAATTCAACATTTATACGAAAAATATTTTTATTGACGAATTTTTCAATTTTCAAAATTTTTTTACCCGATGGACTTTTCGGAAAAAAAAATCAATTTCGTTGCATTCCCACGATGCAAACTTGGACAAAATGGAAATGGAACGCTGTCCACCAAAATTTTTGACAATATTTTCATACACGATCACGTTACTGGCTCGTCCATTGAATTATTGCGAAATTGAATTAGCCCTGGGCGATCGATGGCTCTATAGAAACCTGCGAGCCCCTGAACCCTTGACCTAGGTCTTGACATTGAAAACAGCATGTCGATATCGACGTTTTTTAATTTTACGTAATAGATGAAAAGTCTCGAAGGGCTTCGTCTCTTTTCCAACCGATAAATATCCTCTCTGCTTACTTCTCCTTCTTACAGAGAATAATCGATATGCTTGACCTCTTCTATCTTTTATTTTTCATTTTCGAGCCTCGTCTCTATTCTTTCTCTCCCGTCTAATTATTTTTCTCCTCTTTCCTCCAACCGATAAAAATTCAATTGTAAATCTCGCCAACTCTTGACATCGAGATCAAACAAAAATTCATCACTCGCTAATTACTTGTAATTTATAAATGTTTATTTTTATAAATGTTTGTTTCATGATTATTATAAATTTTAATAATTTTTATTTTCAATAAAAAATTGATAATAAATTTATAAATATAATTTGTAAAAATAAATCGCCGAGAAAATTGGAAATTATTTTTTTTCTCTGGCAAATCGAATGATGAAAATTATCGAAAAATTTGCATGATTTTAAAAATTGAAAAAATCATCAAAAAAACAAACGAAATATTTTTCGTTGCATTTTCGAACTTTAGCTTCATTTTTTTTTTTTTTTTGTTTTCAATTCAACTGAAATTTGAAGGAAGGTCCGGGTCGAACTGCCAGTGTCTCGGGACTGAAACAACTCTCGATCGATTATCGATGAACGATTGGCCGAAAAAAAAGGAAAGAGAAAAAAGAGGTTAATTCGCTCGAGTAAGTGCGACAAGGAGTAATTATTGCTGGCTCGAGCTAGCCCACACAGCCTCCCTGCTTCGCGCGCACCCGATAATCCTTTGGATGTTTTCTACCGCGACGCGAGACGACGAGGGTTCTCTAAAAATATACACACACTCGTTCAGCCGATTAACAGCAACGCGTCACCTTCCCTTTGCCCCAGTTAATCAATTATCAACTTAAGGGCTAATTATGTATGTACCTCGTGACCCGACCTCTTTTTCCTCCTGCCCCCCTCCCTCCTTCTCGTCCTTCCTTGAAATCCTTCGAAACATGGAATTGTAAATAATTCAAAAAAATGAAAAAAATTGAAACAATTTGAGGAAAAATAAGAAATAACAAATATTCCTATTCCGGCGAGTCCGTACCACGCACAAAAAAAAATGCGATCCGCTCGTGTTTTTAATTTTTAATTATTTTTTTATTTAAGAAAAAAAATTTATTAAATTTTTCATGGTTTTTGTTTTTTTTTTTTTATTTTTAAGACAATACACTTCACGAAGTTCAACACTCTTGCGAACTTGAAAGGAACGCAATCGCGCCAAGTACATAGTGTTGTTGTCATTTTATGTTTCTTCGATTACGTTCCAAGAATTTTTCGCGTTTTTTTGTTGCTGTAATATTTTTATCAAGCGCGCAACGAGTGACGTAGCCGATGAAAATTATTGTAGAATCGTCGCGGTAGCGAGGAAATAAAAAATGGAAAAATAAGAAAGAAGCTTCGTCACCGCGATAAATTATCGTCGCGTGATAACGATGACTTTGTACGACATTGTAACGAGCACTCGAATAATAGCGACAACTATTGACCCACTGACTTTATTGTATACGCCACCACGACGTTTCGTCGTCGTTCATCTCTCCCCATTCACGCAGGAGCTACACTTCCATCAAAATATGTCCAAATCACACTCTCATTCGTACTCGTCACGTATTTTTATTACCAAATTTCTCTTCGATTATAAATATTTATTAATTATACGATTTATCCATTTTTTTTACTGTCGCCAATTATTTTATTTCCCTTTCATTCGAATCAAAAATTTTTGAGCCTAAAATCACGTTTTTTTTCATTCCTGCACCAATTTCGATTTTCCTCTAAATTGGAAATTTATTAAAAAAAATGAAAACTCCGTAAAATGTGAATTTTTCAATTAGAGTCTTTCGGGGAAAAAAAAAATGGTGCGAATTCTGAATTTTTTTTTTTACGTTCCTAAAGTTTCGTAAGAGAAATTAGAAAAAAAATCGTTTCCGGAAAATCAATTCGTCAAAGGCTCGAAATTTCCGACTTTTTTTTTTTGTTATTTACGTTCCGAGCGACATCTGTCAACGTTCGAGAACAACTTGGCGAGGCAAGAGCGAGTGAGAGAGAGAGAGAGAGGAGACTCCGTGTGCAGTCTTCACAATTAAGTTGCTGTTTTATCGACCGTACGGGGCCTGGGCCAATGACCTTGTTGTTGGGGAACGCCTGACCCATATATTACACAGTGACGACGACGACGACGATACTAACGAGACGACCAAGCCCCACTAGCGAGCATCGTGACCCACACAAACTCTGCGACACGGTCAAGCCTATTTTGTATTTCATTCTCATTCAAATGGCCCACACAACAAATTTTCCAATTTCGTCAACACACTCTATTTACAAACAAAAGGGTTCGCGTATTCCAAATCAAACAGCAGCCACGTGTGCGAAATAAAAATACAAACTCCTTCACAACTTTTTCATTTATTTATACAAAAATGAATTTTTATCGAAATCACTTCGTTCGTCGAAATTTCCCTATAAAAATACGAGAAAAAAAAATAGTCGAGAAAAATCGAATCATATGGCAACACCATAGAAAATAATTTTTTCAATTTTCCCCATCGATTTAATATTCAATTTGAAAAAACCCATCGACCAAATATCGTGTCCCAAAAAACGAGTTTAAACTTCAAGACAAAAATTCTTTTCCAGCCTCCGGTTTCCCGACAACCTCATTTTTCTTTCTCGCCTCTAGGCCATCCTCAACAACGCGATATTCAACTCAATTGCACAATCTCATTAATCCTGAATCTTCGGAGTGATTATTGAGCTGGAAACGGCACGAAAATTGAAATGAGAAAATCTGTAACTGTCTCCCGAAACAGCCAGTTTTCATAAACTACAGACTACTTAACGAACCCACATAAAGTTTAATGCGCAGGCATTTTCATACGCAGATGGTTGAGGAGTTTTTCAGGGGAGGGGGCAAAGTTGAAAGGACCACGAAATTCAGGGGCTTCACGCATGTGGCATTTTTTGTCTGTGTGTGTATTTGTGTTTGTGCGTTGTCTGTGTTTGTGTGTTTGGTGACGTTGGCGGAGTTGATATTCCCTCTGTCCAAACAGGCAATTGCTCTACGCGTGTATTTCAACGTGTTGCCTGGCTGAGTGAGGGCAATGGGGGTCGGTAAAGGAAAAAAAAAATTTCGTAGTGTTTTTTTTCGATTTTATGGGTTTTCGAGCTTCTGAGAACCTCGGAGATGGGAAAAGGCCTTGGGAAACGTTGGAATCGCGAGCTGGGAACAGGGGAGACTTTTTTTAAAATTGTTATTTATGAGTTTTTTTTCGATTTATGCAATTAGTTAGACTGACGATCGCGTTTTTTCACCTCGCCCAAGATTAAGCTGCTTCGCGTTCACGAACGCGTTATCTTTATAATGAGCGTGGCATAATTTCGAGAGCGGCACAAGGTTGTTGATAAAGTTGCCAGAGGCCTCGATTACTCGGACCCTGCTCAATTCAGGTTTCAATGCAAATTGATAACGCAACCGAATACACTCGCTACCGGATCCTCAAATTTTACATTCAAACAAATTTTTTTTAATAAAAAAATTCAATTTTTTGTTAAAATTAAAAAATTTATCCAATTTTTTCGGAAATCTACTGTGAACGGAATGGAAAAATCAAGTTGAAGAATAAGTTTTTGTGAGAATTTCAAAAGTTTGGACGTGAAAATAAATATTGTTTGGCTCCGGGGGAAAAATCTCGTTGGCGAGAAACAAATATTCGTTTGTCCCCCAAACGGGGGCTTCGAGTTTCTAGGGAACGAGCCTGTGACATATGCAAGTCGATTATATTCCTCGATAAACTCTCGTCGTTTGAAGCAATAGGGTTATCGCTAAAAAAAAAAAAAAAGAGAAGAAAAATAAAAAACTGACCACGTCCAGTCGCACACATTGCATCGAATATTCTCCGCGCCATCTGGACGCAGCGTTACGAAACGAGAATTTTACATTTTCCTCAAAAACTCGAGTCAAAGACGTGAAAAGATTATTTTAATAAATATTTCAATGAGGAACCAAAATCTCATTAAGAAAATCGATCTTCGATGTCGAAATGTGAAATTTCAACGCTCCACGAAAATTGTGTCGAAATAATTCCATTTTCTTCTTTCACGGAACGCCAGAAATTTCAAGAATTTTAATTTTATTTTCTACATTTTTCTTCTTCCCATTTATAATCGAAAAGTTTCCATTAAATTCGTAAAATTTTCATTGCCCTCGTCAACGCGCGATTCAAAAATATTCGAGCTAGAGCAAAACATTTTTATCCCGAAAAGCAACGAATTTCCAATGCTCCCGATCGGCTACACAAACGCCACATTACTTCATGGAAAACGACAAAATTCGTAGAACCGTCCAGTCTTTGTTTTTCTCGTGCTCTACATGTTTCGTGGAATCGACATGTTTTCTCGGAATCGTCGTTTTTTTTCAAAACAACTACAACGACATCCGCGATTTTCTATTTTTTTCCCCCCATTTACATTGAGCGTTGAAAAAACAACGATTTTTATAAAAGTTCGTGTTTCTCGTTTGCACGGACGTGTAAATCCCGAATGACGTGTCACAGAGTGGAATTTGCATGAAAAAAAAAAAACCCTCGTTGTTAAATTGTTATGAAAAATAAAACGAAAGCTTGAATTTCAAAAATCAGGAAACCGCGATATCGAATAATTTTATCGAAAAAGCGTAAGAAATACCAATGAATCGAGACCACTTCAAACTTTCCATGAATATCCCATCGAATTCGAGCGAAAAAAGAAAAAAAAAGCTCAAAGTAAACAAACAAAAATATTGTCGTACTCGAACGAGAGTTGACTCATTTTTTTTTCACTTGTTGAAAAGTCCGAGCTCACCTTTCAACGTAAATGAATATTTTTAGGATTTCTAAATTGAGTTTGACAATTTTTGAGAAGATTTTGATAACCGTCAAAAGATCGTTCGTTTTAAAGAAAAAGGAATGAAAATTGAGTCGTCCTTTTTCAACCGAGCTTGACGACCTTTTTTTTTACATTTTTATAGTATTTTTCCACGGATGCATATTTCTAAGCAAACTTGGCGTATTCGAGGGAAAAAAATAAAATAACGCAACGGTTCTACGACAACGTAAGTAAATCTATATATTTTTAGAGTACGAGCGCGAGAATGTATACAGAACGAAAATAAACGTCTAAACTAACCCGAGCATGTATATATATATATATATATATATATTCACGTACGAGTACGAAGCGCAACTCAAACACATAGCCAACAATACATACATATATGTATATATGTATACATGTGATACAGAGGATTGGGAAAGTTTGCGTAACGATTGTGTGCGCAATGCGAGGCCGGAGGTGGTGTTGGAAAACAGTGGAGAGGTTAGGAGTGTAGAACGCAGTAAGTCGATCGCGAGGTCGCTGGGGATGTGGCGCGCACAGCAAGGGCCAAAGGGTCGCGCAGCAGGACACTATTTTTCGGGTGTAGGACGTTTTGGTAGAGTTGAGGCAACGAGCGACCGAGAGAGAGAGAGAGAGAGAGAGCGAATAAGAACGAGGAGGGGCGGAGGGAAAATAGCGCGAGGCTCACGAGGGGAACGGGGCAATTGGAAAACAGAGGGGTGGGGGGTAAAGATACGAGTCAATGCCCCAAAACGAGAGAGGTACCCGACCTTTTCCACAAACACACGCTCCTCGTCGTTTCTACGCATCGTACAACGTAAATAATATGTGGACGAGATCAGGGCTCTCTTTGTACGCGTGACATTTAAGCTGCGAACGATAAAAAGAGAGGGGCCGACTCTGCAGGGCACAGGGAAACAACAACTTTTCTCACACTCGCCAGAGAATAATAATATTTTGGCTGGTTGTTTGTTTCATCGACTAAAAATGCATTTCAAACCTCACCTGTCGTTCCCGCTCAAATGGCTTGTGTTACGTCGACCAATAATCCAATAATCCCCGAGATACACCAAGGTGCCGGAGCACAGGATCCTCAAATTCGTCATGAAACACTGCACATCAGCATATACATATGTATATGCATATATACATATATATGTATATATATATACACAATAAACTCTACGAACTTTAATCCTCACTCGTGCGCACCCAGTAAACTCTCCACCCGAACAAACCTCCCGCGATTTAAACGAGTACTAAATAACGATGTATCCCGAAAACTACAAACTTGTTACGTATTTTCACAATACTGCTCCTATTTTTCACTCCGTTATCTTTCTCGTTTACGCGATATCAAACGACAGACTCGCAACACACGGAGCGACACCGCGACACCGCCATCTTCCTTTTCCTTCGTTGTTTCTTCTTCTCCCCGCCCCTTCCTCGCCCTGCCGTTACCGCTCTTATTGCCCTATGGCGCCAGCGGCCCTCTCGCGGACACCAGTATCACACGCGCCTCGCTTCATAATCCGGAATAAAAACACCGAGCAATATTCAATCGATCCGGATAGCCATCTCTCGGTCGAATCTTCAACTTTGTCCTTTCGAGAATTTGAGCTAAATATATTTATTCTCAACTGTCGATATCCAAATGCGTGACTAATTCTAAATCATTAAAATCCGCGAGTAGCTCAAAACATTGATTGCTAATATGATCGATTTCTTAAAAAAAACGGTAATGGCTCCAAAAAGAGTTACCGACCGAAATCGACAAGGTACATTCCTGTTTTTACTCCAGTCGGTAACAATTTTTTTTTTTTTTTTTAACAAATAAAATTTCTTCGACATGGCAACGATTTCGAGATGAAAGAATAAAGCGTATCTATACTCTGCTTTCTGCATCGCATCACATCGCGACGAAACGCGTAGAAAAAAGTTACCGACCGAGCTTGGAAAATTAAATTCCGCATAATTCTCGCGCTCTCGATGAAAAAATAATACAAAAATTTTCTACGCCGATGCGTTTATGTTTTTCAATGGAATTGATCGAAAAAAATAATTATTCCGTCGACTCTGCCAGTTATATATCTCTCTGTGTTAGCGCTTGGATTGCGTACTGAAAAACTTACTGAATTCCTCGGCAGATGTCGCACCAGCCGCGACAAATGACCGAGCAAAGAATTCAAAGTTCCATCTCGCATTTAATGGCAATGTTATTTTTAGTGCTTATTAAATATCCCGATCGAGGATTAAGGTTTGTTTTGCAAAGGATTATTCATGAGATAGCAATTCATCCAAGTTTGGAATTCCAACAGTTTCAAGGACACAATAAAAATCATAAAAATAATAAATATATTATACAAAAATCCATACAAACCTGCACGATCGAGTTTAACGATTCGTTCAGTCACATTGAGATCTTATTAAAACTTGGAAGCACTCGAATGGAATGTCATTAGATTCGTGAAAAAATCTCGACACCTGCATTTCTGATGAATAAATATTTCATCACGTCCATGGTATCCAACTTTTTTGTAGTATTATTACTTTTTTTTTTAATTACCAGAGAATATATAACTGCGCGACTTGTTTCGCTCGATCAAGGTGTATGGAACGTTTAATAGTTACGACAGTAATTATCAGCCATTACTGAACTATTTCAATATTTGCTTCAAGGCTCTTCCGTATATCTGATCGTGTTCTATAATACTATCGTAGAGATGCAAATTACAATCCCCCCTCCCCCCTTTCGATACCAACACAATCTGCGTACGGTAAATCGAAAAACTTCTCTTTTATCGCGATCGAAGAAATTTCACACTCACGAAGCGGAGGCTGCGATGGAAAATCAGGCTGGAAAATTGACTGAATAATCAGGCCAAACTTTTGTCCTTTCTTTCTTAATTTCTTGGTTCTTCGATCCATTTCAATTAATTAAGTTTCAATTCATTAAGTTCAAATCGATTAAGTTTCTGTAAATTAAATTTCAATGAATTATTTCGTGCAGAATTTCTTTTTGCACAAAACATTGACTGTAGTTTGTTTAAATAGTTTTTGTTTTTTCGTAAAAATGTTGATACATAAGATCGGAGACATTGGCAAAGTCTTTTTCCATGGCTACTGCGTCACAGGCTTGCGGAACGGAGCCCTCAGAAGTATGAACAATTGCAAAGACATTTTTTTCATGCAATCGGATTACGAAAGGAAAAAGCACTTTGTGTGCTCCATTAGCCCGGAAGTAAAATGTCTCGCTTTCTTCAGCAGGAGAAAATATAAATCGACGGCAAATTAATTAGCAGGAATGGAAAGAGCGATAGGGGGACCGGAGATATCCAACAAAATCCGCTTATCTGTCCTCGTGCTATGACGTCTCTTGTAATTATTTCTTCCCATTCTTACTGCGGCTGCGATCTTTACAACTCCAGAGAATATTGAATGCAGCGATATTAACAAATTTTTCGTTTGTGACATCAGAAAATATTTACTCCCCGCAAATTTGCAAAAAAAAAACGAGCTCCTTTAAAAGATTTGGTACGCAGAAAAAAATGGAAAACGAGTTCAACTCTTTAGCGAATATCGTAGGCACGCCACATTTTTTTTTAGAATTTCTCGAGCAATTAGGAATGGAGGCACTCGATAATCAGTTTTTTTCTCTGATTCCTAAATAGATGAATATTTTGTTGTTTTCTCGTTTCGCTGGCTGTTTGATATCACACACCCACAATACGATAAATTTAAATATCATATCACAGTGATTTATGAAACGCGTATTTGTCGCAAAGTGTGCAAATAAGTTGGACGACGTTTGCTACCCTCTCCCTGACTCGGATTGGTCCCGAGCGAGGCAGGCCTCCGGAACGTGATATTGTAGCAATCCTATTTGAATTGTTAATAATTATCGGAGGTTGGAAGCAGGCAAAGGAGCAGAAAGAATGAGGCAAAAAAAAAATATATATGACGAGGAAAAAAGAAACTTGGTCTCGGTTCGAGACGCAGCAGCGCAGCACAGAGTCATAATGTATCCGAGGCTCGATCTCGTGATAATGATCCAGGGAGTACGTTGTCACTTGATCAAGTTCTAGGAACTCCTCGGATCGATTATATTTCATTTTTATCGTTGAATTTATTTATTGAGCAGTATCGTCGCTGTCGTTTTTTTTTTTTTTTTTTTTTTTTAATATAATTTGTTTCTTATCCGAGCTTAATTAATTGAGCGAACATTTTATTAATTAGAAAATAAAATAAACGCGATAATAAGTTACATTTTATTTCTCAATCGAGTCACAATTCACAGTCGCGTTAGCAACTAATGTTCGAAGGCTCGTTTATATATAATTATGAGAATAATTAATACCATTGTTTCGGAAACTTGATCCTGCTTAATTTTCGTACATTCGTGTATGAATATTGATACGAAAAATCGTATAAATATACGATAAATCGCAGAGCGGAGCAAAGAGCATGAAAATGGTTCGATCGTGACCAGAAATTATATCGTCTCGGGAATAAAACTCGGCCAGCAGACTCAGAAGGGCTCGATCTCAAACTCTCGCAATATCTTGCCTGTTCCTTCGTCTTTGCAAGACTCACTCCTCCTGCGATCCGACTAAAAGCTTTCACCCTATTTTCCCTCGCATTTTCTCTTATGCCAGTCAAAGTCTTTTTTTTTTTGCTTCCTCATAGAGGAAGCTATGGGACGGTGGAAATTTTTTTTTCCAGTTTTCAATGTCAATGCTTAAAATGTTCCAAAACATCGAAAAATCATTTCTAGAAAAAATGTCCGAATGTGTGTGCGTGTGTGTGTTCTGGAACTGTAAAATTCAAACGCTCATAACTCGAGAACGGTTTGAGCTACAGGGCTCCCGTTTCGCACAGATGTTAATCTTTACGAGCTCTTCATTCTCTGAAAATTTTGTTGCAATTGCTAGAAAAATACGAATTCTACGGCATTTTGAAATTTTCAAAAAAGCGTGTCGACGCTCCAACTTCCGCAAATTTCAACATTTTTTACTAATTTTTTTTTTTTATAAATAGAGTATCATAATAGGAAGGTTGGTATTGAATTTGGGAAATATCGGTTGAACGGTTTAAATTTTATGATTTTTCGAATTTTGTGAAAATCTGAGTTTTTTGAAAAATCGTCCAACCGCTCTAGTTTCTGCAAATTTTGTAAGATATTGTGTACAAGTCTGTACTTCCTCTTTACTTTCTAGAAAAGTTGTCGAAATTATTTAATGCATTTTTTAATTTATTAAATAAAAAACAATAAATAAGGAAATCAAAATTATTATTCAGCGTGAAAAAAAGTATCATCGCGCATTTAATTCCATGCAATTTTGCCGAAAACTATTCGCAACTCGTTGCCTGCTTAAAAAAAAAAAAAAAGAAAAAAAAAAACAACGGACAATTTTTTAGCCCGAGAAATTGTGGCGCCTTTGTCCAAGGTCGATAATAAATTCATAACGGTGTCCTGATAAATGACTTTACGTCGAGAAACTCACGAGTGTTAAGCTTTTATGATGGATATTCTTAAAACCATATTCTTGTCAGGAAAAGGCTCTCCTGGACTATTCACATTTTTATAGTCTCAAAAAAAAGCGAAACCAAAGAAAAAAAAAACACGAAAATCAAGTTGAAAAAAAAGGCTGTCCCATTAATTGCACTCAAATAGTTAAAAACCTGTTTTTCTAATTTCGTACCTTTATGAGTAATGCATATGAAATTTTGAAAAAATTCGGATTAAATAAGCGAAAATTACGTTTTCCTTGACGTTTTTTTTTTTTTTTTTTTTTTTTTCGAGGATTAAAATTGAATTTATACATTCATTTTATTATAGCTGGTTTTATTAAGTGCCTGTGCACATGCTGCACAATCGTAGAGACGTTTGTCTCCTTATCCTCGATGTCATGCATGGCTTTCTTTCACCAGACGATTTTATAATGACCGGCTATTGGAAATACTCGACGCTGCTTGTGTCGTAGCGGATACCCTCTTAACACACAGGCTGTCCTGAACAACGTGCGTAACACGTCGATGCGGTCATTGATTTGTTAATCGCACGCGCTTGATCCATTCCTGCATTTTATATCCTTACACGTTCATATAAATCTCGCAGATTCTACGGCACATGCAAAAACCCATTTGAAAAAGATTTTTTATTGAAAAATAATTAAGCGATTTCTCCGAGAATTTTTTTTTTTTTTTCATTAACATTCGGAATAATCGAAAAATTGCAGAAAACTCGAAATCATTTTTAGCCACATAAGCGGAACCTGGTGCGCACTCTTTATTTTGATTTTTTTTATTTTTTCATTAGGCCACGTTGCTATCGATCAATATCCCGATCTTTGAATTATTCGAAACAAAAATCGATTTTTGCTTAAAAAATGATTTTTTTTTATAAATGTTAAAATTCATTTCGGCAATTTTTGGCGTTTCCGGATTCGTGCCAGTCATTTATCAGCTTCTCCCATAAAAATTGTTGCAACAATCTCAAGTTTTTAGCTATTCGTCCATGAACCTTCACCCTCTTGACTTTCGAGAGTCGAAGAAACTTTGAAAATTTCGATTTTATTGAATTTTGGTTCGATTGCACTGACAAAACTTTTCATTATAAAAAAATCATCAAAACTATAAAGGAAAACGTTAGAAATTCGAGTTTCGATGAAAATGACCGCCTCGAATTTTCGTAATAAGAGAAAATCAAATTTACAGCGTCCCGCACTTGTTCGGTAAGACGTTGTCCATTAATAAAGCAAGTTATTAATAAAAACGAAAAAAAGGCACGCATGGTAGCAAGGGACAGATTAAAATCTAGCCTTGTTACAGAGGCGTGGTACGAAACCGACGCGAAGTATAATTTTTCAACTTACTTTTGCATTTGCCAGTTGCTCGCGGGCTGGCTGCGAAACTCTGGGCTATTAAATCTCTCACGTGCACCAATTCCCTCGCGTAGACCATTATTAAAATCAAGCGTGTCCAACATCGATATTATTGACACCCAGTTCGATTAGAACTAATTGGGACAGGCGTCTCGATCGATTAACTCGCGAAACGTCATCGCGAGCTCTCGGAACTAACGAATTATATAATTATTCATCTTCCAAAAATTATTCACAAAAAAAAATGTCCAAAAATACAAAAATTTATCATCCATATCCTCAATTTTTTTTCTCAAAAACAGTCGACGCGAGCAATTAATAATAAATCGATAATAATAATTCATTAATAAAGTGAATAATTAATTATAATAAATAATCTTAAATAACAATAAACAATACAAAAATAATAATAATAACAATAAATAATAATTAATAATAAATAAGAATAAAAATTTCGACCGATTGGCATTCAATTCGATTTTGAGGATTATTTCCATCATTTCATCGGATCCAGGAAGTAGGAAAAGTGACGTAAGAGAGATAAAAAGTGAAAAAAAAAGGAAAAGAGAAGAAAGAAAAGATCCTGACGTTGCCTTCGTCCTGCTTCGACACCTTGGAATAAACTCAGAGTACAGTGGCGTGACAATAAAGCACGAGATGATTGATTCATAATGAACAGACGTAAAGTGATGTCCTGTATATATAAAAAATTGACGATATCCGCGACGTGTGACTTTCCTCAAGCAGCGACTCGATCATCAAAATAAAAAGGAGCAGGAAAAGTTGATCGAATTTGAATCATCGAAGAATTTTGACGTGTGACTTTTGTCTCCCTTTTGCAACGACAAATCCTCGAGGTTTTTCAATGAAAAATACGAGTCTGTACGGCGTCTCCGATTTATTCTCAACTCTTTTTTCTCTTGTCTGGCTCAACACGTGTTTAGCCATCATTATTCAGATGATGAAAAATGAAGAAAATAAAAGTGTCTCGATCGTGCAACGACTCTCGCAGAGGGAACAACAAACCTTTCACTGCGGAGCAGCTCGACGTCACCAATATTAATGAGAGTCATACGACCAGAGCTCATTGTCTCGTCTAGTTGTCTAGCCAACGTATCGCACTATTATTAGCTCTTAATCCCTTACGACCTTCTTTTCTTCCTGCTTTACTTTCTGGCCCCCCCCATTTGTCAATCCATCGATCGCTGCATTCCGTGAGATCCGTTTCGCACACTGCAAAGAGTGCAACGTGCATATATGCATGTGTAGCAATGCGACCATGGACACCAACCCACGTGTGTCCAATCGCAATCAATACGTTAATAGTCTTGAGACGATTCCTCTTCGTTTTGCTAATGATACGCAGATTACAGATGACGATCGTGCTAATTACATTTACATACGTGTGCAAAAGCGGCGCATTGCCGAGCAGGCCAAAATACTTGGTCAACGACCTTTTTATCTATGCTCTTCATTTTCGTTCAAATTTATTCCGCTCGATAGCTTGGCGAAAAAAAACCAATAACAATCAAGTTAAAAAAAAAAAAAACACGTTGCTCGAATGAGGATATTTTTAATTTTCGTGCTAAATCTTGAGGAAACAATTTGCAGCATTTTTTGAAAATTATTTCGACAACTTTTCTAGAAAGTGCGCACTTGTACACAATATTTTGGAAAATTTGCAGAAATTAGAGCGGTTAGACGATTTCTTGAAAAATTCAGATTTTCGTAAAATTCGAAAAATCATAAAATTTAAACCGTTCGAACGATATTTCCCAAATTCAATACCAACCTTCCTATTATGATACTCTATTTGTAAAAAAAAAAATTAGCAATAAATGTTGAAATTTGCGGAAGTTAGAGCGTCGACACCCTTTTTTCGAAAATTTCTAAATGCCGTAGAATTCGTATTTTTCTAGCAATTCCAACAAAATTCTCAGAGAACGAAGAGTCTGTATGGATCAACATCTGTGCAAAACGGGAGCCCTTTAGCTCAAACCGTTCTCGAGTTATGAACGTTTGAATTTTCCAGTGCCAGAAAATCGTCTTCCAATATTTCCGTAAGAAAATTGAGTCCACCGTCCGCTCCTCTGCCAAAAAGATTTTCCCTATCTTTAGACACAAAATTACCAGCAGCAAAGCAATCGAGTCGTCATTAAAATTCTCTCTCTCTCTCTCTCTTATCGCAAGCGAACAAGAGAAAGTAACGACGGAATGATGGGTGATTGATGGGTCAATTGGTTATCATCAATCTTACCGATCGTTCTGCTGGCTCGATTTATCTGTCAATCGCATTACTTCTGAATGAAGAAATAGCGGGGACGTACGCATCGCGCATATTAATCGTCCCATCAATTTCATCGAGTCCGCATGTTTCGTTTACGTTGTTTTACGTTTGTTTCAATCGTTAATAACGCTAATCAATATTTTCGTGACATTGAGCATCAACATTGCCGCCGATCGCGATGACGTCAGGTGCAAAACTGTATCACGTTAAATTTCCTTATTATATTCGTCCATTTAATTTATTTGCATTTACGTGTGTCGATATTAAAATATAAAAATATTAAACAAAGTGTGCGCTATGTACCGGATATACATTCCCTGGTATGGTCGGCACGGATGTAGGCGTGGAGCTCACGAATCAAGGCCGCGTTGTTCTAGAAAGCACACCGGTAGATAACCGCCTTTTTTTTCTTACATTTTTTATTTTGCGGTAGTGATTGTCGGATCGGGTGAGAAACACACAAACGCATTTGTCACGTATATCGCGCGATAGGCGAGCGTTTATATTCATCGATCCGAAACTAGCCTCCGCGATCAAAAAGTAAGAAAACGCGCCACGACATTTTTTTCATGTGCTCTGAAAATTCTACCTCGTCCAATTTTTTGCTGCTGGAGGGAACGAGCTGGACCTTAATTCGGTCACTTGACATTCACGATTCTCTCGATCGAAACATAAATCTGGCCTTTCATTTTTTTTCAGTTGTTTGAAAAAAAAAAAGTAACGGAATTTGAAAAATTTCACAAAAAATCATCGTCGACGAGGCCACCGAATGATTTCGTTTGAAAAGTGAAAAAAAAAAATGCAACAGTCGCTGTTCGAACGAGTCGAAACATTCGTTTTCACTTTTTGGTGCTACACTGGGTCACATTGACCCACTGACAAGTTTTTCATATCGAACATGTAAAAAGTTCGCTGCTTTAAAAAATAAATGACGACAAGACGATGAACCGGGTCAAATTGACCCAGTGTGTCAACGGAGACTCAATAAATCAACTGAAAATTTGAACACGTGCTCCTCGCTTATCGCAACGGATCAGTAAATTAATTGATAATTCGATTCAACGAAAAATCCCACTTGCAACTTTGCAATTTCTCGAATTTTCATTAATCCAATGTCGTTTTTATTTTTTTTTCACAAAATAGTCTCTGCCTTTCAATAATTACGTTTTTCTCAATGCACGACGACGAAACACGATGACCAAGAGAGTGCACGGAGGAGCAGGGTATGCGAGATCATGAGTAAAATACTATTGCACCGTCGTACTTTTGCGAGGAAGACGTCGATCTAGTTACGCAACCCATCCAGGTACCTTGTGCCAGTTCGTAGACTGGATCGCCTGGTGGACTCGTTACGCGATGAATCCACGTGAGAGACTCCTCCACCGTTATACATTTTTCTACTATCAACGTTAGTCGTTCGAGACATCATCATTTTCTCGTTTCGCAATAAAATTATGCAATTCATTCGCAAAACAAATCTCCTTCTTTCTCTTTTGCCAACGAATCCACACTCGACAATCCAATTTTCGTGGATAATTGCAATTTTTTTTTTCATTTTCCTACGAGCCATAGGCTAAGGATTATCAAAAAGTTAATAATTATTTAATAACAATAATAAAAAACAAAATAAATGAAAAAAACAATAAATAAATAAATTAAAAAAGCGAAAATTGCAATTGAAATGGAAAATGTTCAGAAATAGCTCAATTCGTTCATAATTAAGGAAAACTGTCCAGAGTAAATAATGAGCTGAAAGTGATGTTGCGTTTTAACAGTAAACAACAAAAATGATGTTCCTTCGATAGGAATATTAATAGAACAGTGTAGGAATGCGAGGATGATTAAGGAGAAAGAGAACGAGAGGAAAAAACCTCGATCCCGATTTTCCAAGCGAAATTCTTCATCTCTCTGGCTGTGTCGTGCATGACAACGTACATACGCTTGATGCCAGTTACAGCTAAGTTAAGCACGAAGTGAGTTGAAGATCGTTGTTGAACCTGACTCAAAGGGGTCGAGGTCGAAGGATTGCCGCGCGTAACATGGCCACTCAATGTTGCTCTTCTAATACAACTATTGCACACACACACACACCAACACACCGGGTGTCCCAAAAACGAGGCTCGATATTGACAAAAAGAAAAAAAAAAAAAACATCGAGCGTCGACGAAAAAAATTCTCAACCATTTCCCAATCGGATTAAATTTAAAAAACAATAATAATTCGACCCCAAGAGCGAGATATCGTGCAAAAAAAAAAATTGACAATTATAAAAAATGCTGCAGACAGAAAAAAAAACACTCATGAATATTAATTTATCGGATTCTGTCACACGACAGATACTTTGATAGACGTGTTGGAATTATACGTTCAAAACGTTTTCAACAAGTTTCAAACTTGATGAGTACTAGAACTGTACGAAGTGCATTATACGAGATTTGCCAACATCGTGCGTTTTTGTGTTCGCGAGAGGAGAACGAAAGTAGGCCTCTGATCAATGGAGCACACACGTGGAAAATATTTCTACTAATTACAACTTAATCGCGCGCGGTCTATACACGATACTGTCACGTTTAATTCTCCTTTTTTGCTACTTATTTATGCTACTTTTTTCGTACATCAAATTACATACAATTAGCTCGAGGCTACATTCTCATAGAAATTGTCCTCATCCAAACGTTTTTAATGTCAATAAATAATTGTGTGAATATCTCGTTTTTCGTCAGCAACTAATCACGTGGTTCAATTTTTTATTTTTTTTTGCTTACATATTACGCAACGAACTTGTAGTTACTATTTTAGATTTTTCTCGTTGTTTGGATTTCCCGTTGTTTTTAAAAAATCATATAAAAAAATATCGAATTATTAATTTATTATTAATTTAATTAATTAAATAAATAAATAAATGAGTCAATAAATTATGTCAATTATTTAAAAAAAAATTATATCGACAAATTTTGAAAAAAATTTCAATAAATTTTCTTCTTACGTCCATTGTCGATCGATGGAGAGCTACGAAAGTCAGAAATGATATTGAGCCGAATTGGCAAATTTGAAAATAAGAAAACAACACGAAATCCTCTCCCCTCCTTGTCGAAAGAATTCGTCTGGAACGTGCGTCGGTTTATTCGGCTTCGTTCGCATATCAGTGTTGATACGAGCTCGTAGGCTCGAGAGTCAAATCGAAAATGGCCATACAGTGTTTCCAAAATTGAATTATTAAAAGTTTCTTATTCGAGCAACTTTTGTCGCTCGCTTAATTGTGTTTTTTTTTTTTTTTTTTTTTTAACTGGATAAATGATTCTTGTGCTAACGTATCGCGAATTGGCAATGGTCGCTGGAACGACCACCACTGCCTTGGTCCTCGGGATCGGTGCCTTTGCTATCTGCGTTTTGCCCTGGTTTCGTGCAAAATCCAAGGATAATGAAGGTTCGTCGATCGATGCATTTTTTCCGTTCAAAAAATGAGAAAAAAAAAGTTTTTTTATAACTCTGAAAAAAATTTAATTTTTTTCATTATTTTTTTTATTTTTATTTTTTTAATTAATGTTGGAAATTTGATTTGGAAACAGAAGGCGAGGCGATCGAAATGACAGTCGATCCTCGATCTCCCAGCGAAGATAATTCGATTTCTTCGAGTATGGGATTCCGAGGAATTCTCTCGAGGGCTTCCGTTTGGGTGAGGACCGCGACGATACCGAAATCGCCTGCTGCTGTCGCCCCGGACGAATGGGGAGTAACGGAAAATAGAGGGAACGCTGCAAGGATCCAAATCGTTGAGAAATTATTTCGTGAAGATAATTCGACGATTGAGCGGCCAATTTTAATGGCTCAACGATTCAATCAATCCGAGAATACAGGTCCAGACTTTTCTGAGAACTACGAGCTGATGGAGATGCTGGGCAGCGAAACCAGGTGATGGTTTCCTCGAAATTTGAAAAATTGGCGATTCCTCATTTTTGCCAATTCTCGTTCGAAACCCTCGGCGATTTTCCCTCCTCATCCTCGTGTATTTTCGGAGGCTCAATTCTCGACATTATTATTTTAACAAAAAACCACAAAAAAATGCTTCAATTTCTTTCGAACGCGTCAACATTTTTTTTTCTTTTTTTTTTTTAATAGCCAGACTGAGAATTAATTTTGTAACTTTTCTCTTTCCATACAGAACAATAGAAACTCCCGGTTCCGTGACTACAGGGACGACAAGGAATGAAAAATACTCGAGGGACTCCCTGCTGACGGTTGAGCCAGTAGCACATTCGACATGGAAAAACATCGGACCACTGCCCGGATCAAGTATTTACAGAAAACGAATTCAACGAAACTCCAAGGATCCTCGAATCACCAAAAAATCATCGTTGAACCTCCGAGAAGCTCGGGGATCGAAAATCGAGGAAATTCCTCTCGATTTATCGGTTCAAACTGCCTCGAGGCTCGACGCAAAAAATCCTTTAAACAGCGATATTCCTGCTGAAAAGAAATCAGTTCGTTCTGGGACGCGGAAGGAAAATTCGTGTTTCATGGACGTGAACGGTAACGACGGTGGGTCGGGTCTAAAGAGAAAAGTGTTTCGCGACATGCTCGATTTTCTGAGGCTCAAAAAAGCCACGCGAAAGCCTCATAAAGCGAGCGAGCGTTCGGACTCGATTAAATTTTGCCAGTTCCTCTCGAGCTCTTTTCCAAGAGACGAGAAAAAAAATATTCTACGCGCAAATAAACGGAAAAATATTGCGACACGATCGCACGAAATTTTGGAATTAAAAAATTCCGAAATCTCGTGCAATCGAACATTTTCACGAAAATTCAAAAAAATCTTCGATGATCCACAAAATCTTTCGAGCGAGACGATTACGAGACTCGATGTGAAACAAAAAAATATGCAAATTCTTGCTGAACCAGTTCAAAACACTCGCTGGAACGAAATTTCTTTGTTAAACAATAATTGCGACTCCACGAGGCCAAAAACGACGGAATTTGAAAATATTTCGTCTTACCTCAAAATGGGCAATATCACGTCCACTACTAAGGATTGTATCGAACCTTGCACCGAATTGTAAAAACTCCTGTCGTCCCAAAAACACTCCATCAATTATCGTAGCTCATTTATTTATTCTTATTTATTTTATCAAGTCAAATCAACAATTTTCATTGTTGTTTTTCTCAAACAATAACAAAATGTACATACGAACAAATATGAAGAACTGATTCGCTAATTTTAATCGATATTCGCAGCGAAATGCTGTCAGTTTCGAAAAATCGTAAAAAAAAAAAACTCACCGTTGTCATTTCACAATAATAAATTATATTTATTTCGTTATTTTAATCAAATAGAGAAAAAAATCGTGTGTCTCCAAATTTTATCCCAAAAATGGCACAATTTTTTAATTTGTCTACACACGAAAAAATGTGAAGAACTGAATCGATAATTGTAACCGATATTGGCAGGGAAACTCTGTCAGTTTATAAAAATCGTAATAAAAACAATCGGTCGAGTCACCGTTGTCATTTTCCACTAATAAAAAATATTTATTTCGTTATTTTAATCAAATAGAAAAAAAATCGTGGGTCTCCAAATTTTATCCCCAAAATGTCACAATTTTTGAATTTTTCAAAAATTCGGTCGAAATTACGAATAAATTCGTCATCGACGGTAGTGATTTTTTTTTTTCTATCAAACGATTGGTTTCAATTTTTCGGAAATATTCGATTTTACGGTGAGAATTGAGAGTAGAGCAGCGGACTGTATGGCAAGAAGCAAATGGTACGTATCGATAATAGTGACTGAGCGATTAGCTGGCAAATTTACGACGTGCGGTTAAGCAGTCAATTGTAAACAACAAACTGAGTCGAAGAATCGACGGTGGGACATTAAAAGCGACTTGTCCATTATACACGCGAGGGGATGATAACCGCGGTATCATTTGCTCGACTTATCGCAAGAGAAAGCAAAAATGACCCGAAAAAAAAAATCGATTCGTATATAATAACTTCACACGGCTTCTTATCGCTAATTTTAAATTAATAAATAATAATACTTTGTAAAGATTGAGGCACTTGTGATATCGTCAAACATTTTGCGAAACTGGATTTTTCACCAGTGCAAATAACCTGCGATCATTGACCCAAAAAAAAAATGATATTTCTACTTTTTATCAAAAAACAAAAATACGATGTATCGATTCCGAAAAATTCGACAAATTTCTTCGAGCTCACTCATATTTAATTATTCTAATAGTTATTCCGTTTTATTGAAAATACGAAAACTCGTCATGGAGCCTCAGCTTCGGGGTTGAAATTTAGTTTTATTTTTTTTTTCAATAATCGTGGATCAGAATTTATCCGGGAACGCGATTGACTAGAACTCTTCACGAGGGCACGCAGGGAGACTTTCTCCATCACTGGGAATCGCCAGATCTACGAAAACGCGTCCTAGAGCCACAGCTTCGGGATTTGAATTATTGTAATTTTTATTTTTCAAAAAATGGTGGATAAAAATTTTTCCAGGAACGCGATCGACTAGAACTCTTCACGAGGACACGCAGGGAGACTTTCTGCATCACTGGGAATCGCCAGATCTACGAAAACGCGTCCTAGAGCCACAGCTTCGGGATTTGAATTTTTTTAATTTTTATTTTTCAGAAAATGGTGGATAAAAATTTTTCCAGAAACGCGATCGACTAGAACTCTTCACGAGGACACGCAGGGAGACTTTCTGCATCACTGGGAATCGCCAGATCTACGAAAACGCGTCCTAGAGCCACAGCTTCGGGATTTGAATTTTTTAATTTTTATTTTTCAGAAAATGGTGGATAAAAATTTTTCCAGAAACGCGATCGACTAGAACTCTTCACGAGGACACGCAGGGAGACTTTCTGCATCACTGGGAATCGCCAGATCTACGAAAACGCGTCCTAGAGCCACAGCTTCGGGATTTAAATTTTTTTAATTTTTATTTTTCAGAAAATGGTGGATAAAAATTTTTGCAGAAACGCGATCGACTAGAACTCTTCACGAGGGCACGCAGCGAGACTTTTTCCATCACCCGGAATCGCCAGATCTACGAGAACTCGTCATAGAGCCACAGCTTCGGGATTTGAATTTTTATAATTTTTATTTTTCAAAAAATGATGGGTAAAAATTTTTCCAGGAACGCGATCGACTAGAACTCTTCACGAGGGCACGCAGGGAGACTTTCTCCATCACTGGGAATCGCCAGATCTACGAAAACGCGTCCTAGAGCCACAGCTTCGGGATTTGAATTTTTTTAATTTTTATTTTTCAGAAAATGGTGGATAAAAATTTTTCCAGAAACGCGATCGACTAGAACTCTTCTCGAGGACACGCAGGGAGACTTTCTACATCACTGGGAATTGCCAGATCTACGAGAACTCGTCATAGAGCCACAGCTTCGGGATTTGAATTTTTATAATTTTTATTTTTCAAAAAATGGTGGATAAAAATTTTTCCAGAAACGCGATCGACTAGAACTCTTCACGAGGGTACGCAGGGAGACTTTCTCCATCACTGGGAATCGCCAGATCTACGAAAACGCCTTCTAGAGCCACAGCTTCGGGATTTGAATTTTTTTAATTTTTATTTTTCAGAAAATGGTGGATAAAAATTTTTGCAGAAACGCGATCGACTAGAACTCTTCACGAGGGCACGCAGGGAGACTTTCTGCATCACTGGGAATTGCCAGATCTACGAGAACTCGTCATAGAGCCACAGCTTCGGGATTTGAATTTTTATAATTTTTATTTTTCAAAAAATGATGGGTGAAAATTTTTCCAGAAACGCGATCGACTAGAACTCTTCACGAGGGCACGCAGGGAGACTTTCTGCATCACTGGGAATTGCCAGATCTACGAGAACTCGTCATAGAGCCACAGCTTCGGGATTAGAATTTTTATAATTTTTATTTTTCAAAAAATGGTGGATAAAAATTTTTCCAGAAACGCGATCGACTAGAACTCTTCACGAGAACACGCAGGGAGACTTTCTGCATCACTGGGAATTGCCAGAACTACGAAAACGCGTCCTAGAGCCACAGCTTCGGGATTTGAATTATTGTAATTGTTATTTTTCAAAAAATGGTGGATAAAAATTTTTGCAGAAACGCGATCGACTAGAACTCTTCACGAGGGCACGCAGGGAGACTTTCTGCATCACTGGGAATTGCCAGATCTACGAGAACTCGTCATAGAGCCACAGCTTCAGGATTTGAATTTTTATAATTTTTATTTTTCAAAAAATGATGGATAAAAATTTTTGCAGAAACGCGATCGACTAGAACTCTTCACGAGGGCACGCAGGGAGACTTTCTGCATCACTGGGAATTGCCAGATCTACGAGAACTCGTCATAGAGCCACAGCTTCGGGATTTGAATTTTTATAATTTTTATTTTTCAAAAAATGGTGGATAAAAATTTTTCCAGAAACGCGATCGACTAGAACTCTTCACGAGAACACACAGGGAGACTTTCTGCATCACTGGGAATTGCCAGATCTACGAGAACTCGTCATAGAGCCACAGCTTCGGGATTTGAATTATTGTAATTTTTATTTTTCAAAAAATGATGGGTAAAAATTTTTCCAGAAACGCGATCGACTAGAACTCTTCACGAGAACACGCAGGGAGACTTTCTGCATCACTGGGAATTGACAGAACTACGAGAACTCGTCATAGAGCCACAGCTTCGGGATTTGAATTATTGTAATTTTTATTTTTCAAAAAATGGTGGATAAAAATTTTTCCAGAAACGCGATCGACTAGAACTCTTCACGAGAACACGCAGGGAGACTTTCTGCATCACTGGGAATTGCCAGATCTACGAGAACTCGTCCTAGAGCCACAGCTTCGGGATTTGAATTATTGTAATTTTTATTTTTCAAAAAATGGTGGATAAAAATTTTTCCACAAACGCGATCGACTAGAACTCTTCACGAGGACACGCAGGGAGAGTTTCTTCATCACCCAGAATCGCTAGATCTACGAAAACTCGTCACAAAGCCACAGCTTCGGGATTGAAAATTTATTTATTTATTTTTTTCCAAAAATGGTGGGTCGAAATTCATCCGGGAACGCGATCGACTAGAACTCTTCACGAGGACACGCAGGTAGACTTTTTCCATCACTCAGAAGGGCTAAATATACGAAAACTGGTCATAGTCATCAAATGGAGTAATAAAACTCATTTTAGAGTCATTTCGACTGAATTACTCCGGTTGTGAAGGCTTGACGATCACTACAATTGCCATAAATTCTTTGAAAAACTAAAAATTCTGAATGTTTTGCTTCCTCGTAGAGGAAGCTATGTGACGGTGGAATTTTTTTCCAGTTTTCAATGTCAATGCTCTTAAAATGTCCCAAAACAGCGAAAAAACATATCTAGACAAAATCTCCGATTGATTTTTTTGGGCTTTGCAAAATTCAAACGTTCATAACTCGAGAACGGTTCGAGTTACAGGCCTCCCGTTTTGCACAAATGTTAATCTATACAAGCTCTTCATTCTCTGAAAATTTTGTTGGAATTGCTAGAAAAATACGAATTCTACGGCATTTTGAAATTTTCAAAAAAAGGGTGTCGACGCTCTAACTTGCGCAAATTTTAAGATTTTTTACTAATATTTTTTTTATATATAGAGTATCTCAACAGGAAGGTTTGTATTGAATTTGGGAAATATTGGTTGAACCGTTAAAATTTTATGATTTTTCGAATTTTACGAAAATCTGACTTTTTTGAAAAATCGTCCACCGCATTAATTTTTCCAAATTTTCTAAGATATTGTGTATTTCCTCTTTAATTTCTAGAAAAGTTGTCGAAATTATTGAAAAAAACGCTGCAAATTGAAATTTGCAAATTTTTTTAACCGAGTCCGCGATAGTTTGGCGCGACTGCGTAGCGATCTGAGTTTAATAATCCGATGGAAAAATTTGTGGATGCGCGGATCACACATTTGTTGGAGAGAATCTCTTCGCCCCTTATTTTGTTCCGTAAAGTATAAAATAACGTTAAGAATATATATATCGCGCGACTGCGACTGCGACGCGACTGCGAGTGAGTTATCGTCCAGAGGTAGATTCCACTCGGTCTCGGCTCAGAGCTCGTTAAACCCGATTTTAGTTTTATCATTGCACGCGTAAAAATTTTGAATCTTTCTCTTCAAACGATCTTCGTCGTCTCTCGTGCTCTCGAAATAGCATCGATCTTCGGCACCGAGGCATCAATCGTAACACCGCACGCGAACGCACCGTATACAGTATTGACAACTATTCTTCATCCGCATGTGTGTGTGCCCGCGTGTAAGAAATTATTGAATGAGAAAAAATGAAAAGAAAAATGAATTTTTAAATAAATCGCCAGAGAAGGTCGAAGATCCTCGACCGCGAGACTCGTCTCCCTTATCTACAATAATATTTATGTTGTAACTGTGTTATCGCTTATTCCCATGCTTTTTTCCCCGAATGATAATGCTAATGGGCGCAACGACGTGTCACTATGTACACCAAGACACTACGTACACGTAATAACAACAAGTGCATATAGTGCATTCCAATAATTGCTGCACATCCTGCATCATGATCAATAAACCCGCGCAATTTGCTTTTTCATTTTTCACTGAAAATTTTCTTTCGTGCATCCTCATTTTTCTTGGCACGTTTCGCCAATTTTTAATTACGAGAATAATAATCTTCAACTTTATGGAGAAAAAAATAAAAAGATTGTTTGGTTGTTAATTTATCGATAATTGGATTTTTCGACCTTATTCCCTGTCTCAATGGAATCGAGCGATGACCTTGAGTTTGATGCACTTGTGACTGAGCGAAATGTCAATTTTTATTTATTGAAAACGGATTTTATTTCGATTTTATGAAAAATTCATTTTCCTTCGAAAACTTGAATTCTGGCACGGTAAAAATTGAACCAAATTTCATGATTTTCCTAAAATTCTATTTCGTCAGGACGAAACGACGATATATGGAACTTGAATCTCGTCGCGATGCCCTGAAACTCTGATTTTTTCTCAGAGACAAAAGGAAAAATTGCGTTAGCATCTTAATTTTCCTCCTGGAGTGGAAGGGAAATTTCCATCAACGAGATCGCGAGCATTAACTCGACGGCATACCTAATTACCCCATCGCAGGATTCTATAGGTCTAGCCTATGGGATTTTCCGGTTCATAAGCACGTCGCAGACTCTCGATAAACTTGACATCGTCACAAAGATCCAAATCTGTCAAGATTTCCTTCTAAAAGTTTCCTGGTCGTGATTCTTGGTAGAAATGCATAAAAAACTGCACCGTCCTCCAAGAATCGCATCGAGTAAACACGATGATGCACAAAACGTTTAAATTATTCATAACAAACGAGAAGCTATATACTTTATACGCGGAAATGCGACTTCTGCGGTTATACAGATCGCTCGGTTGGCGAAGGCAAAAGTTTGTGTCCGTCAAGGATTAAGGTAGGTCGTTGCCTGACCAGCCAGTTCCTCCGACGTCGTTCATGACAGACCACGATTCCACGAAACAATCACGCAGGCATTCCTTTTTCCTTTTTTTTTTTTTATTATCAATTTATAAAAATATGCGAAACATTTTTGTCTGGATGCTCAAGGACGCCGTTCGAACTAATATTCCGTTTTTTTTTTTCGCCTAATTAATATTATTTCTCATCGATAATAATGCATTGGGATTTTTTTAGAACGAATATTTTCCAATCTCGTTTCTTCTTGGCAGCAAAAGAGCTCGAATGGCTCCCCGGAGCCATTTAGCAGAGCGTGACGAATGAAAAGCGACGGAATCGTGTGTGAAACTAGAAATACTCAAAGGCGAGTGATTAAAAAACGAAAAGAATGAGCCCAAGTTGAACCCTTTTCGTTAAATTTTACCAGAGATATGAATTTTTCAAAATTGGGCTCATTTATGACCCCAGGTTACGGGAATAGGTCAAAAAAATTTCGACAACTTTTCTAGAAAGTAAAGAGCAAGTACAGACTTGTACACAATATCTTACAAAATTTGAGGAAATTAGAGCGGTTGGACGATTTTTCAAAAAACTCAAATTTTCGTAAAATTCGAAAAATCATAAAATTTAAACCGTTCAACCGATATCTCCCAAATTCAGTACCAACCTTCCTATTATGATACTCCATTTATAAAAAAAAAAAAATTAGTAATAAATCTTGAAATTTGCGCAAGTTGGAGCGTCGAAATATTTTTTTGAAAATTTCAAAATGCCGTAGAATTCGTATTTTTCTAGCAATTGCAAGAAAATTCTCAGAGAATGAAGAGCTTGTATAGATTAACATCTGTGCAAAACGGGAGCTCTGTAGCTCGAACCGTTCTCGAGTTATGAGCGTTTGAATTTTCCAGTGCCAGAAAATACACACGCAGATCCGGACATTTTTTCTAGTTTTAAGCACATTGACATTGAAAAGTGGAAAAAAATAAAATTTCACCGTCACAAAGCTGCCTCTATGAGGAAGCAAAAATAAGGTTATTAGCATTCTAGGGTTAAGGGGGCTTGGCCGGCTCGATATACATTGTTCGGTCGAGTTTTCCAATCGTACGACAAAAGCAAAGATCGAGCGTAACGAGAATGGATAAAAATTAGGCGTCCGATATCTAATGGAACATAAAAAACGAAATATCTCGGGGTCGGAAGATCAAGTAGAAACGGCAGTAAATAAACGGGCACGTTCCAAGTCGCGCCTCCGCGTTCGACACTCGCACTCGTCGTTCTTCCCCGAGACCCGCAAAGACTTCTTGCCAGTTGTATCAATTTGCAATGGTAAGCTTTCAAGTTTTTGTCACAGAGTCTCGCCTCGCCTTCGTTTCCGCCTTCGTTTCCCGCGATTTATAAATCGAACGACTTAATTCGATCGTTTGCGACATTCTTTTGCATTATTCTCAGCTGGTGCATTTTTAATTACCCATGCATTTGATAATCCATTCGCCTTCCTAATTACCAACATCTTATCGCGCGTATAAACGCAACAAAAACGTGTCCCAGTCTCTTTTGCATTGTTCATTTAAAATGATAAACCATCCTGCCAATATAAACGCCTGCCACCTTGAATCCCCATAAATCAAAAGTTGCTAATCGTTCGATAGAAAAACTACTTTGTTTGTCTTTCGTCGCGAGATTAACTCTTCTCGTAATTAGGTCGTCATAGTTGCCTCGCTAATTAGCCTTGCTTACAGCTTTTTAAATACTCGCGGAGCCTTAATTATTGCGACTCCAGGTGCAACGAGACTGATGCATTGATTCGCGCTCTTTGTCACGTAATAATCGTCAGCAAAGCGAGGACTCCTCGTCGCAATTAGTCCTTATAGCATTAAATTCTAATCGACATTCTTTCCATACCCTCATCCTCATCTTCGCTCATATTCCATCGTTTATTACGTTTCCACGAATACACACGAAGAAACGTGTGTCTCCGAATGGCCAACGATCGTGGCTAATTCCTTCGAGTCTTGAGGGGAAACCCTTCCAAGTCGAGTACGATCATGATTTAACGATTTTAAGGAAAAATTCACACTTTCCGAAAAGTATTATACGATCGATCAATATTTTCAATATATCCGCAAAGCCAATGTCTGCGATTCTGTCCAATTAATTTTGTCTTATTGATATGCTGTTGAGACGAATAAGGGAACATTTCTCGAAAATTGTGCTTATTTGTTTAAAAATATTTCTCATAATTGAAACATCGCGATTTGAATTAATTTGGGATTTTCAATCGAGTCTGCTAGGGCTGCTTGTCCATTGTGGGAATTGAAAGGACCCGGAAACGCCGCAGGTTTTCGAGACGATGAAATAATACTCGTTGATGATTTTCTTTTCGTTTTTTCGTTTTTTTTTTTTTTCAATGTGTACGAGTGAACGCACGACGCGTTTCTTTTCAAGGCCTCATCACCGATTACAACGCTCCATTGATCGCTCCCTGTATTACTATTCTTTATGCTCATTGTTTTTATTTCTTTATTTTTTCTCCACGATTTCTCGAATGCAGCTGCAGAGTCTCGCAACGCTTCCTCTTCCGGATCGTGAATCATTCCGAGTTCGAAAAGCTTTTTCTGATGACGAGAGAAACGCGTTGGTTTATCAAATTTTTCGAAAAAATCAATCGAGCTTCTTCGTTTTCAGTCGCTCGCTTCGAGTATAGTTTCGATTTCAACCCTAGAACGTTAACCTTATTTTTTTTTACCTATTCCGCTAACCTGGGGTCTAAATTACCCCAATTTTGAAAAATTCATATCTCCGGTAAAATTTAACGAAGAGGCTTCAACCTGAGCTCATTCTTTTCGTTTTTTATGAAGATTCGCGTGAGCCTGGGGCAGTTTTGCTTAAAGTCAAAAAATTAGTCAAAAATGCGGTGAAACGATAAAAAATGGGAAAACGAACGATTTAACGGGGTCGTTTTTGACCCCAGGTCACTATCGGCCGAATCGTCTTAATTAACCATCAGGATCCCATGCACGCATCCCTTTAATTGATTCAATAAAAAAATGGGAATATGGGCGAAATAAAAATGGAGAAATTTTGTTTTTCAAGTTTTTTGGATCATTGCCACTTTCACTATTCCGGCTTTATTGCACATTTTGTAATAACATATGGTCTGTGAGACTGGAGATCGTTTAAACTTGGCGAACGTGTATGAATCGACTCCCTTCACCCTCAAGGTGACAATAAAATGGGTTAGCAATGACGACGTTGTATTAAACTATCGTATACATATGTTAACTATAGCATTGCCCGAGACACTGCGATTAACACGCCGCTGATCACACATCGATCTTGGTCTAATCGGAATTCTCACGTGTAACCTTTTTTTTCTCCTTTCTTTTTTTTTCTCTCTCTCTCTCTTTCATAAACGCACTTTTTGCATATGCATTAAAAATACGCTGCGTATCTTTGTGCGTTTGGTTCGATGTATACGCTACACCTGAGCTGTTCATTCATCAGGAAGAATTTCTCGTATCCCAGCATCCACTGCTGGGCAAAACAAATCTTCGAGTCGCAGAAGAAAAGTCACGCTTTTCCATGATTAATATATAGAAGAAAAAAAAAGTCGATAGTCGAGTTTCGAGATTCAACCGATAGTGCAATCGCCACGAGTCAAAGATCAGGAATTAATAAATTACAGAAATGAAAGAAGATAATTCATCCTTGAGGCATTTTCTGCTTGAGGAAAATTAATATTTTTTATCCCATTGGAAATAATTAAAAATAATTGTGTTACTGGGTCGATGAGACCCGGTGCATTCCCGGTTATGTGTGCATAATGAAAAAAACGCGAAAGCACGAAATTAAATTGTTAAAAAAAAAAATCCTAAAAAGATTTCTAAAAAATTAATTACGAAATATCAACGTGGTTGATTTTCGCAATGAAAAAATTCTCAATTTCGGGAAAAAAAGCACTGCAAGTTGTCAAGAGTTTTTCTCGAGTTGGGCCAATTGACACGTGAATTTCTGTCCGGGTCAAAATGACCCAGTGTGTCAATAAGAGGATTGTTAATGTCAATTTCGTAAGGAAAATGGTTTGGGGCATGGTTCCGGAAGCCATAAACATTTCATTGAAAGTCTTTACTGCAGATAAAAACACCATAAGCTCAAAAAAATGGTTGACCTTGAGGAAAACACTTGAATGAATTTAAATCTCTTTCCAGGATTCCCCAAAAATATTGACATTCGAAATCGATGACGTCAACCAAATTAGACGATAAAGTCCTCCCCCTGCTTTTTCAAATAATTATCGAAATAACGAGAAACCCGGAATGAACCAAAAAAATCATGAAACTTCCGAAAACAATAAATTTGCCTCATACGAATAATCGAAGCTTCTAAGTATGCATGAAAAAAAAAATATTATGAAGAAATTCATTCATCGAACGAGGATCGCAATGAATTATCGATTGTCATTACAAAATGACAGTCCCGTTACGTTTCTTCCGTTATGATTGTGTACAAAATTGTTCATTGGAACAAAGTGACAAAAAAAAAACAGCGGATAGCCTGGATGACGTAAAAAAAAAAATGAACCCAACGGAAATATCATTCATAATTATTTACTGTTTTTATCATGGAATCAACTCAAACAGAAATTTTTATATTTTCATCAAAATCTAATAATGATAGACTTTTTCTTTCTTCACATATTGTCATTAGCGAAAGTCCCCAATAACCCCTTAAAGTGTTGCTTGAAGGTTCAAAGAAAACTACGAAAAAAATAAATTTTTGTAATTTTTTTTTTTTTTATATTTAGAAGAATCAAAAGCTCAAAAAATTAATTGCGTGCACTCGCAGGGATCGATACGCGAGTCGGTAGATGTCTGAGCGGTCACCCAACCAAGTGTTGGATCCTCACGAGGCTGCTAAATTTTAATGATCGCAGCAGCAGCCACGAGAGCGTAACCGGGGCCGGAAGTGAAATGAAAACAAATAAATAATATTGTTTGTGAATAATGTCGTAATTGCCCTGCGACTGGCTAATTAATCATAGGTGGATTTTATACTCCCATTATTCGTGGTCGTGACAAGGCGGATGACAGGTAACGCGCCAATGACGCACGTACCTAATATATTGATAAATATCAATTTTGTGGCGCACTCGACTGCTGCAGCGTCCAAGTCGCTTCGAAAAATATTTTTTTTTTTTTTGTAAATATAAATATAAACATTAGCACAATAAAAAGTGGGTGTGGATTGTCCACTCTTTCGCCATAATAAATAATAATATTAATATTAATAGAAAATAATTATATTAATATTAATGATAAATAATTATATCAATATTAATAATAAATAATGAAATAACGACAGGAAGCGATAAATTATTCCAAAAAACAAAGTTCGATTAAATTCAATTAAGATTGAGTGTTGTCTCAATTAGGAAATCTTAATCTCATAATTATTTCCGAAAGGAACAAGCAGTCTGTGCGAAGGGAACATGGAAAGATAAATCATTGAGATTGTTGCCTAACAAGGTATCAGTCAATTAAAATAATAGGATTGTCTAATTGTTTGCTCGTTATTTAGCAAATTTGTAACCGGAGCTTGTCTCAAAGAGATTCGCAGCAGCGTCCTTGCTTGTCGAGACAAAGCTGGCGGACCCTACAACGATTAAGATCATCGTCCTCAACGTGTACTCTCGTTGCTTTCGCTGTACAGTCTCGACCCTGAATCCTTCTCATTCGTCCTGTCACTTTAATCGACCTCGAAACATCTAAAACTTCACGTCCAACAATTCACAGATGCAATTTATTCCAAATGTATTCAACGTCTCTCACACGTTTTTTCATCGTTCCTTTTAACGTCAAAAATTGAAGGGCACCAATCCAAAGCAGGTCCATTGTGCTCAGTGCTACTCCCAAAATTTATCGGAAATCGAAACAGCAGATTCACCTTCACAATGTTTTCTTTTTTTTCTCTTTTGCTTCCTCATGTCAATGTCAATGCGCTCAAATGTTCCAAAACATGGAAAAATCATATCTAGAAAAAATGTAAATGTAAATGTAAAATTCAAACGTTCATAACTCGAGAACGGTTCGAGCTACAGGGCTCCCGTTTTGCACAGATGTTAATCTATACGAGCTCCTCATTCTCTGAGAATTTTGTTGAAATTGCTAGAAAAATACGAATTTTACGGAATTTTGAAATTTTCAAAAAAAAAGTGTGTCGACGCTCCGCAAATTTTAAGATTTTTTACTAATTTTTTTTTTTATAAATAGAGTATCATAATAGGAAGGTTGGTACTGAATTTGGGAAATATCGGTCGAACGATTTAAATTTTATGGTTTTTCGAATTTTACGAAAATCTGAATTTTTCGAAAAATCGTCTAAGCGCTTTAATTTTTTCAAATTTTCTGAGCTTTTGTGTACAAGTCCGTACTTCCTCTGTACTTTCTAGAAAATTTGTCAAAATTGTATAATTTACATGCAAAAAACGCTGCAAATTTGCAGCGTTTTATGCTTTTTGTTCTTCCTTCTTTTTTTTTTAATTAAAAAACGTACAGACGTAGTTTTATAGCGAATAATTAAGAATACAAAGGATAGCCGGATGTTTGTGCGTGCCGCAAGCAATTTAATTCAAAGCGTCAATTCTTAAGAGCGAAGGGAACATGGCAAGAAGGAATAGTAAGTTTGCACCATCTAAGTACGCAAATAACTGCGACACATATTGATTTTACGCATGCATTCCCATTATCGGAATGTCCGTGCAACCGGGATAAATCTCGATGCCCTTGATCGCCTGGTACCCTGGCCTTGAATTACGACGGGATTGTTTTATCGATGACAACGCCGCGGATCTTCGTATAGTATAGCCATTTAAGAAAATCTTTCCCTTGCTTCGATTCCCCAACACTTTTATCAATTATTTTCTCGAGAGTGATCCAGCGACATCGTTGGATTCCGATGCATCAGAGTTCTCGTTGCACCGATTAAAATAATAAGAGTCCAACATTTTAATATTTACAAAAATTGCATATTTCTTGGACCACTTTCCACCATGAATTCTCAATTGCTAAAATAATTGAACAAAGGATCAAGAATTAATGTCGTTGATCCGGCAGCCAGGGTTTTCCCCAGAGACGTCGAGGGGACGTTCGTGCAGTCAAGAAAATCCTCCCCCCTCAACGGCTCCGAGATTTCAATCTAAAGCTTCATCTCGCAGCTTCCACAAAAAAAAATGGTAGAAATTGAAAAATTGTACGTTTTACAGCGATCGATTGAAATTTCGTAGAAATAGCAAAACTGCATTTTAAATTATTGCATTTTAAATGCAACTTGCTTCTGATTGAATCAGCAAATTATTTTTTCTCCGAATCCAGAAGCAATTTAGTTGCACAAATATTTGAGAAACATTAATTAGTTTTTTCATTAATTTTTTCACGAATCGTAAAAGTGACATTTTATCTCCTTTGCTCAATCCTTGATTTACATTTTTTCGAAAATATATTCGTGTGCAATAAAATGCATATTCGTAGTACAAAAATGCATATATGTATGCAATTGGCTAAAGGATAGCAATTAGTGCATAGATGCAGTGCACCTTAACGACTTGATGGAAGCAAGGTCGTCAGGCACACGTCGAACGCGTGTTGAGTTATATCACATCGACACATTCGCAAATCTTCGACAATCCCCCGTCCATCAAACATCGATGCATTAAATACTCCATCGCATTGCGTTGCGTATATGCACAAGTGCATTTATACACAAGTATGAAACAAAGTATTGAACGCATATCGGAAATATTCAGATGCATACGCAAGAACAAAGAGAAAAAACTTGTGCAAACGATCGGTAAATTGTCGGTAAACAAAGCGTCAGACTGCGGTCATTTTCCTCACTCCTTGCTGCGGCAAATTCATTCATCCGAAGCTCCAATCATTTGAAAACAATGATACTTTCCTTACAGACACGATTTTCAAGTTTTCGTCGTTGGAATCCAACGAAATTTTGTTTTTTTTTTCTTGAGGACAACAAAACGATTTTTTTTTAGAATCCAAACACAAAATCGGTACGAAAGTTGTCATGATTTTTTTGATTGAACAAACAATTAATAGAAAAACGTATTTTTTGGGTTCATTCATTTTTTTTTTTTTTGCAAATTGATTTTTTCTTTATAAATCATTCGGTAACAATGACGTTGAATTATTTCACGTCGAATTCGGAGCAAGGTTCCGCGTTGATCCAAAATATTTCATCCTGATTGATGCAAGGATAATGTTACAACTTCTCGAATCGCAAAAGCGTTCGTTTATTCTGTTGAAATGCCTCACGGAATGTTCGGTGCTTTAACCTGCTCCGTTCTTTTTCGTCTTCTTATGAAATATACATATACAAACAGAACCGTGACATTCACACTTGGGATTCCCAGCAAGATTCCCTCCTCCCGAAGGACTTTTGGACGCTTTATACATGGCTACGTCATAAGGGAAATCCCAAGATCATTATCCAGGCGTTGCTCTCCCAGGAGCCTGCCCGCAGGACGAAAATAATCGTCCCTCGTCACATTTTATTTGTTTATCAATTTAGAAATTTCATTTCTCCATGAAATATTTTCTTTATTTTTCAACAAAACAAGTAAATATTAATATGATTCAATTTAATTTAATGAATTAATACATTTATTAATTTATTAATTATTTACTTATCATTATATTATTATTTATACTAATTATTATTTTATTTGTTTATTATTAATTAAATGTTTGTTTATTGGTTGTAAATTTATTTGATTTATTTATAAAACAAATGAAATGTCGACTTTGGTTGATAATTGAATAAAATCGTTAGGCGATAAAAACCAAGGGCCGTTGTAGGAAAAAGCTGATCAATTAACAAATAACACGAATAAAGCGCGTTGGATGTAACAAGAGGCTGGAGCCAAGTGCAGATCGCAGTCGATCGACACACATCGGAAATGCGAACTAGACACGTTTCCTTGGCATCGTATATGCGGACGAAAAAAGAGCACAAATATAATAAAGAAGAAAAAAACGAAGGATTTGAAATTTATAGCACACATTTATGCCCCACACATCGCACATTTCTCGAGAGCATTAATCCCCCTGAGGATGTGCCAAGGTACAGTTCTCCTTATAACCGACTAGATCCAACTTTTATTCTCGTCTATATGTGGATTCGAAAAATTCAATTGATTCAATGTCCAACCATTTGATAGATCCAGCAACTCTCTTGGCCAGATAGCGGAAGAAAAAACTTGGCTATACCTACGTGCTTGACCTTCCTTCTTCCGGATATTATTGCTCCGTCATTTCGATGATTGATTAGCCATAAAAAGAGCCTAAACCATGAATATCTCATCGCTAAACAACCCACAGAGTCTTTGCTGAAAAAAAAATCACCAAAAAATGCTGCGGAATGGTTCATCAGACTGGACGCAGGAGTGGTCAAGAGATTATGGATGAAAAGTGACGTTTGTGCATTCCATAAAACGAAAAAATCCCCATTAAACAAATTATCAAGTTAAAAAAAAAAAAAATTGTATTTCTTCGTGGAATCCTCCACTGGTTTGAAACAAAAATACAAATGAAAGAAAAAGGAAATAGATTAACGTCAAATAAATCGATCCCTGGAAAACGAACAGATCATTAACGAGTTTCTCGAGCGTTTCCATTTCTCGGAAGACTCCACAGAGGATCGAATAACACGAGAGAATAAATATCGTTGATGGGATTCCCATGGTCATGGATGATGGAGAAGGTCAACTCGACCGAATGGCAGTAGTGACACTTAAGGTCGATATCTGGGATCGATACTAATCGAAACTCAACGAAACGAGGGTAGAAATCACCGCCAGATTCTTGATTAATCAGCATCTTCTTAATTGACTCTCCAAATCACCATTTTTCAATGCAACCAAATCATTGTCTGACACGCGCTCGTGTAAACAACTGTCAACAATAAATCACGCCTCAATCATAAACAAACCGTGAAAAATATTCTCACGTTCATCAGGATCAAAATTTTTAAATATTAAAAAATTAAAAATAAAATAAATAGAATAAATAAAATAAAAGAAAATAAAAATACGTTGAAAAAGTGAAAAACAACCGCAGATCGTAAATTTCGTTTGTAATCGTTTTCATTACCCTGAAATGTCTTCCCTGACAATCTTTCGTTTTTTTTTTGCTTTCTTCTTTTTTATTATTATTCGGGATCAAACGAGCCGCGCGATCTTACGCAGATTCGCGAGGAAAATTGGGCCGTGACTGCGGTGCACGTTTGTCCTCACGCGCCAGGGACGAATTCGTCGCCGCGCAAAACACGCCAGATTTCAATCGTGTATACACGCTTGAGCGATTCCATTTCGTTCAAGTCCCAGGAAGATTGCCTCTCCGCGGATTTATCATCAATTTGCCTTTTTCACTATTTTTACTAATCACATCGACAGGGGACACAAAAACTAAGCCAAGCCACGTGTTTCTAGGCGAGCAAAGAACCAAAGAAATTTCACCTTCGCCATAAACACCTTGTAACGTTTATCCATCCAAAAAAGTACAAACCGACCATCGCGTACCCACTTTTTTAGAGGAAGGCGTGAGACTATTATTTCTTTTTTCATCGTTACGAGATGAAACCACGCGGTTGGTACGTGAGTACTCTGAAACGTGACGCGCCTCTGGTCCATGCACACGGTACACCGAGAAAACAGCAGAAAAGCCAAATAACGTTCCAAAATCACCAAAAACCTGATCGGAACGTTTTTTTTCTTCCAAGCATTCCGAACAGACCTCAACAGAATTATAATTGTCTTTCTAATGAGAAAATTATTAATTACCGATCAGAAAGTACGAACCGTTCTACAAAATAGCCAGCAATTTTGTTTGGACCTCGAGATCGAAAAATTAAGGCGAAAATAATGATTTGTGACGGTGAATTTTTTTTTCCAGTTTTCAAACGTTCATAACTCGAGAACGGTTTGAGCTACAGAGTTGCAATTGCTAGAAAAATACGAATTCTACGGCATTTTGAAATTTTCAAAAAAAAGGGTCTCGACGCTCTAACTTTCGCAAATTTTAACATTTGTTACTATTTTTTTTTTTTTTTTATAAATAGAGTATCATAATGGGAATGTTGGTATTGAATTTTGGGAATATCGGTTGAACGGTTTAAATTTAATGATTTTTCGAATTATTCTTTACCTAAAAGCGAAAGCTCCGCGAGAAAATAATGAGCCGGCAGGTACAACACATCGAAAAGGCAACCGAGCAGATCGGCAATGACCTAATGACGTTTGCTTATAGATATCGATTTTATGTAAACGACCACTGATCCTCGATTGAATTATAAGCTTTCCAGTAATAATAAAAAATAATAAAAAAATAAAATAAAAAAAATACAAGCAGAAAATAAATTCGTAATGTACGACCAATTAATGAAAAAAAAAAACTAATTGCTTGATAAAATCTTTTCAGTAATTATTAAAAAATGGAATGAGTTGCCAATCCGTAATCTCGATGGATTCTAGGTTTTTTTTTTGCTCCGCGTATGTAATCCGTGTTTCAATTAGAAACGCGACCGATGAGCCATCCCGGGAAATAAATTAATAAGAAATATCGTCGTGTCTCCTTTTCTCACTCCATGTGTTTTTATTCCACAGTTCCAGACAATAAGGAAAGTTAATAAAAAATAAATAAACAGATGAATCTTATAAATCATTAATAATTCGAACGACAATGTTAAATTTATTAAAATTATTGTTAAGCTTTCATCGTAAGCTAATAAATAAATAAATAAATTTTTCTCGTCGTTCGTTGCTCACTAAATCGAGACGCGTTATCAAAAACGATGCAAATGGGAAAACAAATGAAAAACAATGTAAAGAGGAAAAATCAGCGATATACACGAACGTAACTTCATTACAACGGGTGTTAATTATCATAATCGAGCCCCCGCGCTTGTCTCCAAGACATCAAGGCGTTCAAGGCTCTCTCGTGCGATCGATTTGCATCGAGGAAACAATTATCCACTCCTCTCGTGCTGCTGCTTTTGTCGTTAAACACACTCTTCGCTTGCATAACTCTCTCGTTAGGACATTAGCATTTGTTGCTTTTTGTCGCATCCCGACGTCGGTGCTCCGTCGATTATTAAATCTGTACGATTTTCATTTTTTTCACATTTTTCCTTAATCCCTAAAAAGGACGTTCCGAGTCCTTGCTGAAAAATTCACTTTTTTTTCTCTCAAAAAAAAATATTTTTCTTTTGAGCCTCGTTTTTGCTCGCTCGAGGTGAACGTTATTTCCTGTACGACGTTTCGATTATTTCAATAGAATCTGCGGAGCGTATTAAGGCGTTAAAATAGTGCAAATCCGCAGGATATCCAATAAACCGTAAAATATGACTAACAAAGTGAGTCATGTTCCAATATTTCTTGTATAACGGACAAAGAATCGCAGACCGCTAAATTCACTGGAGCTTGAATTAGTCTCGACGTTCACTAATTATAGATTCCATTTTTCCTTTTTTTAATATTTCTTCTCCAAGCATCGACTGCATGATATTAAAGTAATTTGTCATTGAAACAGTCGTCGCCCAGTTTGAATGTGAAGAACCATGTTTTTTTCGAAATTTTTTGATTGAAAATCTTTTTGGTATCTAAACTTTGGGCAAGACTCACGAAATCCGTTCACAAGGCTCGTTCGAATGACCCAAAGCGCCCAATTTTTTTATTTATTAAATTTTTTCACAGAATATGGCACAAAATGGGTCCACGAAATGGAATCACTCATTTTTTTAAACATTTATTTATTAAATTAAAATATTTATTTTTATTAATATTATTATTTATTATTTTTTATCATCATCGACGAACGAGGAAACACATTTCTGTGATAACGCTAAAGTTGGCAACGTTGGAATGCACCGAAAAATATTTCGTTTTTATTAACGATTTGTTTAACTTTCAAAATAATCCAAATT
Source organism: Hyposoter dolosus (assembly GCA_963921915.1). Taxonomy (NCBI): domain Eukaryota; kingdom Metazoa; phylum Arthropoda; class Insecta; order Hymenoptera; family Ichneumonidae; genus Hyposoter; species Hyposoter dolosus. Next base: position 12,355,896 of record OY998138.1, read on the forward strand.
TTTCGTGTCGATTTACTTTTCGGGTCACAAAAGTCGATCGTTTTATCATCGTAATTTCATTGTGCATTTTAACAATGAGCTTTGCCAAAGAAAACAAGATTTTCGTTGCATTCCAACGATGCTAACTTGAATGTCATCTTCCATGTACTTATTTATGTCACTCATTTGTTTGATAACACCCAGTAAAGTGATATATAAAAATCTTAACTTTATCGATTAAATAATATTTACGTCCTGCCGCGATAACTTCTTTGGTTATTCATCAATGCATGCACCAAGTGCAAATGCAACTCAATGTTTTTTCTCCTTTTCTTCAAAACAGTTTCATTTAAAATGTGAGAATACGTGGCAACCAAGTGCATTGACACTCTTCTGTTGCTCCTGCAGACAGAGAGACAGGGACACGTTGCAAAAATGGGGATTCAGATGAGGACTGCTTTCTGGTATACACCGGTTAATAGATTTGCTGATTGATCAAATCAACTTTTTGTCGCGCAGTTCTCTAATTATTCCAACGAGATATTATTCCAAGAGACATTACGAGCTAAGCAATTCGTCCATATGCCCACATAAATATTTATTCACATATATTATTTTTATCTCATTTCAAATCGATCCTTAAGATGTGGCAATATTTTTTTCCTCTGCACAGAATTATTTTTCACACTTGAACGATCGCAATGAATATTCTTATTAACAAAAAAAAATATTAAAACCATTTTTAAATGGCAAATCGCAGATTTTTGTGACTTTGAATTCGCAAAAAATCAAAAAATTTGGATTATTTATCGTTTCCATGGAATTTACAGTCAAAATTTAATTATCTGGGGACGATATCAAAGTTCACAGTTGAACGAAGCAACGCTGAAAAGAAAATTTTGTTCGGTCGATATTTTGTTCGATACGTTCGACCAAACGTTTTTTTTTTAATAATCCCAAAAATAGTGTCCTTGCAGCAAGAAATATTCTATAGAAAGTTTCTTCGGAGCTAATTTTTGTCCTTGCAATCGTAAATTTTGTTGACAATTTCGTTAGAAACGAGATATACTGCCAAAATAACGAAAATTTTGAAATTTTTCAAAAATATTCAGTTTATCGTGTTCAACAATATATCGACGATTTTTAACAATATTTTATTTTCAGTTAAGCAAATCAATTAATAAAAAGTTTCTTTTCCGTAGGGACACGAAGGAAGAGGGATGAGGATATCCTGGTTGAAAGAGCAATATCCATAAGATCTGCCCTTGATATATATCGCGCGAGATTATTACAAGGTATGTGAATTATAGATCGATTTGCCAGTTCATCCTTACAGTGGCCTTTGCGCTAACCGCATACTTCCGTCATTCCCTCTAATCATTAAGCAAATATCCTTTATGGCTATGGTATTGAGTTCCTCAGAGCCAATTATTATTTTCTTTAATCACCACGAATAATCGAGTGATAAAATAAAAATAAAACAATCTCGACATCGAGGCAAACCTGAGAATAATGAATTTTTCTTCCAACAAATAATTCCCATAATTTCTATGGGAAATCCTAAGACACATTTCATTTGTTCATCAATTTATAAATTTTATTTTTTCATAAAAAAAATAAACATTATTTCAATAGAATTTAATTCAATGAATGAATAAATTTATTAATTTCTTCATTATTTATACATCATTATATTATTATTAACACTAATTATTCAATTTAATTTTTATTATTCAAGTTTTATTAATCGCGCCTCAAATAATTAACTGATGAAATAAAAATAAAACAGTCTCAACATCGCGACAAAACCGGAAAATAATAAATTTTTGTTCCAATTAATAAACGAATAAATTCCCATAATTTCTATGGGAACTATATAGTATTTGAGGCTAAAAAATATGTATTATATAAGACTTGGAAAAATATATTATATAAGCCTCAACTTGGAGCTAAACGCCAAGTTTTTTAGTTTTTTTTCATATTTTTCAAGATGACGAAAATCCAGAGAATCGAGCATCATTCGATGTTGCAATGAAAACAATTAATTTTTTGTTGGCATGCTTTCGATCGCCGCACAAATTATACAGGATATCGAAGGGCACGATTTAGGCCTCGATTGACGGGGCTTCCGAACGATTATTCGAATCGCACGTACACCCGGCAAATCAGCTGTTTTTCAAGATTAATCGAAACCTCTAATTAGCGTCAATAATATTCAAGTTTTCGATGTTAATTCATATGGAAAGGACCTTGCGATCGCAAGTCCGATTGTGATAGGTTTTTTCAAGGTCAAGGTAATTATCAATGCACAATAATCTGGTAACGAGAGGCAACACGATTCGAGCAGCAGATTATCTTGTAACACCCACGGAAGATGTGAGATCAATTGCCGAGTTAAATCGTAATGATATATCATTAGAATATCATCACTCATCGACAGGCATCATCGTATCAAACAATTTCAACTGAAAATTTACTCCTTAGCAATTTTTCAAATCTCCTCATTCTCCGCATCACAATAATAAATAATAATAATAATAAATAATAAATAATAATAAACCGTAGAACGGTAACCTAGGGTCAAAATGACCCCAGGCGCCCTTGCTCCTTTCGTTCTCCCGTTTTTTATCGTTTAACCGAATTTTTGACAAATTTTTTTCACTCCAAGCAAAATCGCCCTGGCTCATGTGATCGCGTGCATCAAAAAACGAAAAGAATGAGCCCACGTTGAATCCTTTTCGTTAAATTTTACCGGAGAAATGAATTTTTCAAAATACCATACAAAATAAAATTTGAAATTATTTTTCAAAATAATTGCAACAAATTTTATAAATAGCTTACCGGAATGGATGAAAAAAAAATAAGCTTACCGTTCCAGGGTTAATAATATGTCTCAATTGATTGTTAATCGAATTTCTTTCCACTGACCATCATTGAGATTTGTGTCTTCGCACCGAGCAAAGAAAAACTTGTGGAAATAAATTTAAAGAGTGCGCCGGATCGCTGCTCCTGCGAGATTTAAAAAAAATAAATAATTTTTGCGGCGTCTTCGGATCGTTAGTTATAAATCAAGTTAAAAATAACCTTGATCCCTGTATGGACAAGACTTGCTACATCGAAAAGAAAGGTGCTCTATGACCGTGACACGCGAAATCGCGCACCGGAAACCCGCCACTCGACACACTCGTCCGCCAGTTCTTTGGATCTGTTTGTAATTTTTTTTATCTTTTTTTTTTCCACGTGCTTTTGATCGACACTCGATCGACGAACCGTCGATTCTAAAGTTTCATTAATTTCGATTTTATCTGACTTTTGGAACTTCCTGTATATGAAATACCGATTAATATGGATTTTTAATAAAGACGCAAAGTAATACGAAGGAGGTGGAGTTTGCGGAGAGCAAGTGCCACTCGGTCTCACTCCGTTACCCCGTGTCAGGGCACATGGCCTTGGTACATGAAAGTAAGATCAGGTTTTTGTCTTTATGGCACACTCGATCTTATAATCGAGCAATCGAGCGTGTGTGTGTGTGCATTTTATATTTTTCCCCGCGCGCTCTTTAAATGTCGGAAGCATCGATCAGCACGATCCGAAATAATAATTTCGTCGAAGAAACAAAAGAAAAAAAAAGAAAAAAAGTGAAATTTCACGAGGAGACACGAGACTTTTGCTGATTAAACTGTTTGTCAAAAATCCTGAAGCTAAACGTTCTCGAGTTTGGACAATTAATATTTTTTCTTTACAAAAATCGGAGCCCGATGGGCGGAATTTTTTTTTATTACGAAGAAAAATTTAAAAAACGACAAAAATTTAAGCGAGACGTTTAAATTTTTGTTCGGTCCCATTTTTTGTGTGCTCCAGCAGATTCTTATTTTATTTGGAATTTTTAAACCCAGCGAATCGCTACCTCGGAGCGTTTAATGACCGAAACATCGATGACGAGCCAAATTCATTTTGATTAATTGCAATCACTCGTTTTTTTTTCATTCTGGCCAATGAGATCAACATCTTTTTTTTTTTGCACTGCTGCCAGTGACTTACGTTACCGAGCGACTACGAGTGAAAAAAGTGTCTGCCGAAAATGCAAACATTTTTTTTCCTCCTCCTAATTCATGCCATCACTCGGATAATCCATTATTACGATTCGAATTTAGTTTCACAAGGCAGTTACAATATTATTCATCTCCGGGACTCGTTTCCGAGAAGCTGAATAATGTTTTTATCACCTGCTGCGTCTTGTTTGTTTTGTTTGGATTTTTTTTTTTTTTTTTTTTTTCCGGCGCGGATGCTTAATTTCAACTCTCGCGAAAGAAGCTCCGGAATTCCGCGTGACCGCCCCCTGACATCGATTTTTAATTATCAAAATATTCGTAAACAATTTCCAGAGTTTTTTCTATTTTCATTCGAATTATATAATTTTGACAACTTTTCGAGAAAGCGAAGAGGAAGTACAGACTTGTTGGAAATATTTTACAAAATTCACAGAAACTAGAGCGATTGGATGATTTTTCAAAAATCTCCGACAACCTTCCTATTATGATGCTCTATTTATAAAAAAAAAAAAAAATCGTAATAAATCTTTTAATTTGCAGAGATTAGAGCGTCGACAGCCTTTTCAAAAAAATTCTCAGAGAATGAAGAGCTTGTCACATAGCTTCCTCTGTGAGGAAGCAAAATTATAAAAAATTTCAAGTGAAAAAAAAATTGGCATATGAGCACAAATAATTGACGAATGTAAAAATGAATGGGATTGCAGGATGCAGTCCTGTTTGGACGTATATATTCGCCGTCAGGATTACCAACCACTACGATCAATGAATATTGATCGAGCAAGAGAATGTGTGAGATCTCCTTAGAAAGTTTTATAACATCGTTCATAAAAAGCAAAACAACACAAATGACGAAAAGAGCCAAGAGTTTGGGTCACTCTTGTCCAGCCACTCGGTTGTCCAGTTTTTCGATAGCTTTCTATTGGCACGGACGTAATAATGATAAATTTAAAAAACTGCTCTGCTTTAAACGTTTTTTTTTTAAATTTATTTCCCTTCCCACGATGATCTACGCGTAAACGAAAAATAATTTATTTTCAAATATTAATTTGGACCGTAATCCAAATTCGAGTTTTCTGCCAGCCTCGTCGTTTCCATAATGGTAAACAAGAAAAAAGTGTCGAAATGGTGAGAATTGTTATAAACAATAATTGCTCACGCGTGATAGGAAATTCCCGTCAACGTGCGTAAGAGCCACACCGAACAAGGTTGACGGATCATAAAGGAGCTCAAAGTTTGTGACGTCAGTGTGAGGTCACACGAGCCTATGGGCACATGCTGAGCAGCAGTGGTCAAGTGGACGATGAAATATAAACAAACCATCGCCACAAGATATCGGGTCTTACATTCTACGTTTTTATAAGGCCCATGGCGTGTTTAGCAAAGCTTAAGACGTCACAAGATCGTCACGAGGTGTTGACTATAAATACCGAAATGTCTAAAAGTTCCACAGCACGTAGACCGAACAAACGTGTTTATAAAAATTGTGGTGGGAGACCTGAGAGCATGGACATGGGTCGAGGAGGGACGTGGGGGTCGATCGATGCCTGAGGCTTAATCGGACACACGTGTATCGAATTATTTTTCTTTTTATTAAAAAAAAAAATTCGATCGATATTTCGAAACCAACGATTATTATCGATTAGGATCGATTTTGCATTTCGACCAATTCGGCCCTTTCTGCAGGACCGCCTAGTCTCCATCTGGACAAACCCAAACGACGCAACGCGATCGGGTTTTTCTGCAGGAAGAAATGCATTCGTTGTTACATTTCTACGAATCGATCCTTATCCATCATAACGCAATATCCAGTCTGACTACGTAGCTAGTAGTTATGGCGAGTATTAGTCAGGCAGACTTTTACAATCTGTACCTTGCGGCCAGATCGTTGCATTCCCTTAATTCGTAGTCACTCGATCAGTTTTGGTAACGAAAGTCTTTCCGCAATTATCAAGAATAATTGATACTTGATACTTTGTCCGTAAACCTGGGTCATTCGTGTCCGCCGCCAAATACGACGGATCGGTTCATTCATTTCATCAAAAATGGATGAAAAAATGTATTTTTCTACAATTTTATAATTAAAATTCCAAAATTCCAAACTAAAGATAAAATTTGTAAAGCGCTAATATTTTTTGAGAGCGATCGTTAAAGATTCAAAGCCACAGAATCTACAAAAACAAAAATCGACAACGAGCAGGTGTCGTTGAAAATTGTTGGTCTTTCCCAAGAGGAGTCACGTGTCTTCATCAAAAAGAATAAAAAAATGAGCCAAAAAAAAACAAAGGTATGATCTCGGAGGCGTTTCTCGCGAGCGGGCGAACGCGAGAATGAGTCAGAGAGCAGGAGGAGCAGGGCGCGAGAGCTAACGCGGGATCTCCCCGGTAGAGCGCCGGCGCAGTGGATCCCCCCGACTAGGCCATCCAATGGGAAGCCTCCGGTTGACGGGCTCGCGTCAAACTCTCGTCAGAAATCTCGTTCGTTTATCATTTCTTCTCTTTTTTCTGGATCGCGCTAAACATTACGCGATTTTGCTGTTTGCCGAACTATATATTTATAAATCTTTTACACGACAGTTGCATATTCAATCGTGGCGAATAGCATCGCTGCTCTCTCGCGTGTATGTTTGTAGTAAAAGCCACGAGGACGGGGTAGGAGGACTCGTGTCAACGAGTCGTGGAAACGAGGACTCGAGAGTTTAGCGAGAGAGAGAGAGAGACGCCAATATCGTTGTGCATTAAAAATACAAAAATACGTGCGTGTCGTTTGGATTAGTGTGGCGACGCGGTGGAGATCTCGCGCGGGAGTGAATAGAGTAGTACGGAGGCGCGCGCGGACCACCCGAAACGCGGGTGGGTGGGGGCACCCCTGACCCCCGTGCGCGAGGCGGTGAAGGGAAGCAACGTTTATATGGAGGCTCGAGCAGCCCCGACGTCGCATTCGCTCGTTCGCTTCGCCAAAGCAGGACACGAAATCCCAGTTGTGAGGATTTGGTTTTTTTTTTTCCAAACAATATTTTCAAATATTCAACAATCTGCTGTTGAATACGCATTGATAAACAAAAGCGAGTGTTTGAGAAATAAATAAACGAGTCACCGTGTAATTTGAACGTCCCGAAGGATCGAGAGGCCAGACCAACCGACCAAGTTTCAACTTTTCAACTCGTTACGACAGACTCGACACTGTGGTCGTAATCAAGGAAGTTCTTAGACACCCCTGTGTGGCTCGAAATTTTTCATTTTTACGTTTTTCGAGGCTTTTTCTTCTCGGATTATTATTTTATCGGGAAATACTCTCCGGCAGAGTTTTTCGTTGTCCTGAAATAAATCGTCGCTGACTAAAAGCATCTTGAGAAAATCTCAGGCAGTGAGACTCTTGTTCTTCCATTTTACCAAGAGTTCAGGCCCTTTAAATCGTGACAATCGGTTATTTCTCACGTCAACGACCATTTATTACGAAGCAACGCCGAAGCACCAACGGACCAACAACAACGGACCACCTGTGAACGTATTCTTGTGCGAGAATCATTCACACTTTTTAAACCACACGCTCCTCTTATACGGATCATGATGGCAGTTGCTGCGGCCCAAAAGAATCGCGAGATGTTCGCCATCAAGAAATCCTACAGTATCGAGGTGAGTTTTCCCGCCATTTTCATAAAATTCAAAAAATCATACGAACCAAGAAAAATTATTTTTCAAAAACCAACAAAAGTTGAACAAGTTTTTGTTTCTCCATAAATCGAAGAAAAAACACTTTGCACATAATTTCGACAAATTTTCTAAAACGTAAAGAGGAAATTGCAGAAATTAGAGCGGTTGGACGATTTTTCAAACTCGAATTTTCGTAAAATTCGAAAAATCATAAAATCTAAATCGTTCAACCGATATTTACCAAATTCGATACCAACCTTCCCATTATGATACTCTATTTATAAAAAAAAAAAATTAGTAACAAATCTCAAAATTTGCCCAACCTTTTTATGAAAATTTCAAAATGCCGTAAAATTCGTATTTTTCTAGCAATTCCAACAAAATTCTCAGAGAATTGAGAGTTCGTATAGATTAACATTTGTGCAAAACGGGAGCCCCGTAGCTCAAGCCGTTCTCGAGTTATCAACGTTTTTCGATGTTTTGGAACATTTTAAGGACATTGACAATGAAAACTGGAAAATCTACCGTCACAAAGCTTGCTCTAGAAGTATTTTTTGAACTTTTGTTGGTCCGTCGAGCGATCGATCGGGTAAAATATCGCGTTAACAACGATCGAGGATCTACGTGACTTTTCACGCGACGCAGTAGCCGGATTCTCGTATAGCAAAGACTTCCAGAGCCATAACCGGCACAAGAGATGTCCGCATTCCCCATTAAATTTGTTTTCTCAGTCTGTTGCTGCCACGAGATTTCATTTCGTAACTGACGAAAAAATTGCATCAGAACAAAATGTGTGTGTGTGTTGAGGAGAGAAAGAGAGTCTTGCTCCCGGAATCGCCTTTTCTCTTTAGTCTTGGTAATCATTCTCTTCTTTTTCTCCCGCCTCGATATATATCGCATCGGAAACATGTTCGTCCAATCGCCAAATTCTTTCTCGCCGCGGTTCGCGCGATCGCGCAGCTTCCCTGCTCCCGAGATTTTTTTTTTTTTTTTCTACTCGCGGAATTAAATCGGAAACGGAATATTTTATCTCGTGTATCGCGAAATACCCGTGAGCCCAGACATCCTTTCGCATTAATTCGTTTTTTCACGCATTTTTTTTCCCCCATTTTTTCACAAACTTGAAAAAAATTTCAAATCAACAAATTTCGTGATTTTTAAATAATTTTTAATTATTGCTCATTCGTAACAACCTATTTTTTTTTTTTTTTTTTTACGGAATTTAAAAAATTTGAGGCCAAAAAATCGTCACTCGATAAAACTGACTCACGAGCAACAAAATCAATCGGAAGATTGTTCTTGGTTTTATTTTTCGACAAAATCGCTCCGAACAATGATAACAACGACGATCGTTTCCCCGCGGCTCAAAAATTCACTGTCTCGAACTTGGAGAAAGTTTTAAAACGCGCGCGCGCAGGCGTCTGTGCTCGATCGATTGTCCAAGAAATTACACAAGGCGCGTAAAAGAATAAAGCAAAAAAAAAAATATATTAAAACGATGGGAACGACCTTGGGCACGTTGTTTTTCTTAATTGGCCAATGGCCAAAATATCGAGCACGAGAAACTCCAACAAATCGTTTCTTTCAATCTCGTAATCAATTTCTAATCGATTCAGTACGCGAAATCCTCTAATCGTCGATCCGAGCCACGCGCAATTGCACAGTCCGAGAAATTCTTTCAAAAACATTCGTCGAAAAAAAACAATAAAAAATTAAAAAGTTAATAAAAATTAAAAGCGACTTTTTTTTAAATTAACAATAAAAACGATTGCGCAATAATTATCCTCACTCGGCAACTATCGTTCGTGCTCACGAGCACGTACTTTGTCAAAGATCGAAGAAATTATGAGCGAGACGAAAAAAATATTCGAGTGTGAAGAGTCACGCGGCTCTTTCACTTTCACGGATGCTGCGAGAAGCTCGCGCGCCTCGTTGCTCGTTTGGCCTACCGGTTGGCGAACGCTTCCGGCGCTGCCTGAGATTCTTCAATTTTTTCACAAACTTGTCCAAATTTTGTAAATCTTCCTTATTACCCAATGAGATAATCGCGAGGCGACCGCGTTGATGACAATTTTTTAAATTATTCGAAAAATCGATTCGATCGATTCCCGATCAATCGGTTTCCTTTTCCCACAGAATTAAATCCAACAAAAAAAAAATACATCGTGTTTGCAAGAAATCGATCTTTGCTCCAGGATTCGATTTCATCGGGTGATTGAACGTTGTGCTCTTACTTAGTTAACGGATTTATAAATATACACGTCAATGGGAAACGGTTCGTTAATGCGATGAGTCACAAAGATATCGGATGCGCGGTTCTCCTGACGCGTAATTCCCGTTACTTTGGCGCGATCGCTCGCGAGGATCTCTGCATAGCAAGTGAACAATCGTCGAATAGAATTTATTGATTCCTTTAAAGAGTTTATTTTTTTTTTTTAATTTCTGTAAAAGCGACAAAAATATTTTCAGCTCCGACGATTTTTCAATATTTTTTCGCCTCGACGATCATTTCCATTTAGTACGATCGAATTTTTTCGACGCGATAACACGGTATTCAATAAATATTTTTCGCCTCGCCAAGTATTTTGAACTTTACACTTGCGGATCTGCATCTTTATCGCGCGGTCTCGCGACGACGACGACGACGACGACGACGACGACGACGACGACGACGACGACGACGACGACGACGACGACGACGTCGACGACGACGACGCGAACGGTCAATTAACCGGCGTAGTTTAAAACGCCCGACGATTATCATCACGTCGTCGGGAGACGCTTTTTATTTTAATTTTTACATTTTTTTTAATCTGACGGGCTTATTTATATCGCTCGGAGAAGACACTTCGACGGGTTGAGCGATCCCCTCGCGAGACTTTCTCCAACGGCGCACGAATTCTAGTGACTCGCGAGACTGGCGTCGCGACGTCGTGCATTTTGCCGGTCACACACGAAGCTCAAAATAATGTGTAAAAAAATAAAAAAGCCCAAAGATTATTATCGGCAAAAGAAATTTTCAAGAACGTGCGAAAAATGCATCAAAAAATCGCCAAAAACCAAAACTGCAATTTTTTTTCTGACTGCCCCTCGCGCTGATTCGTTGACGATTTATGGCTCTCGGTTATCAGGGATTCCACAGAAATGTTTGAACTGTATTATCGATTAATTATTTCCGTCTGCTGCCAAAGTTTTAAACAGCGAAAAAAAAAAACTCTGCTCGAGAATATTTTCAATGAAGCGAATAAATAATTAAATCAACCAAAGAGAATCGTAAATTCTCCTCGAAACGAGATGTTTTTCGATTTTCCTTGCATTCAAGAATCCCTCGACGCCAAATTGAACGATACGAAATATCTCGTGAGCAGTGCAGTCCGCACGAGAAGCTACATAAATACTGATACGAGTCTCAACTGTCAGAACATTGACGAACAAGATTAAAATAATACCCAACGAGACGATGGCATCAAAAAATAAAATACACTTGCACAGGTGCACATGCAGAGGGATTATTGTACAATTCTCTCGAGTTTGCTGAGAGACTTAATAATTCATCAACATTTGTTCCAAAATGAATAAAACGTCAAAGAAAACGAATAAAAATTGAGTTAATTAATTAATTAGTAAATAATTAATGAATAAAATCAATTAATTGTTGATTAATAACTAATTATATAATATTTTAATTATTAATATTATTAATCAGTCAATATTTATCAATAAAATTAATTATTTATTGATTAATTAATGAATAATTAATAAATATAATTAATTAATGAGCCAGCACCTCGAGGATCTAGAGAAGGTTTAAAAGTGTGTAAACATTGGATGATTCCGTATTAACTCGTGACTTAAGGCTCGTGCCGCTACACACCAGCTGCTAAACTAGAGAAAGTCGTCTCAATGAATGTCTCTTAAACATATACACGTTCGGTAACCGTTAGATGGACCTTTTTTTCAACGACCCACAAGTGTATATACAGAGAAAGACACTCTTGTCGAACTTTGGCTATATATAGCGATAAATAAGCACTCGTACGTGTTCCAGTAATGTTTGGTTAGAAGCGACACTCTCGTGCGTCCTGTTATGTCACTTAAATACCTCGGCATCGCAAACCACGTGTTTAAGCGTTCGAGTCGCCGCTTAATTATGAAACTTTCGTTATTATTTACCAGGTTATCGAAATATTATACAAGCTGCACAATAAACTCTTGTAGCGCTTGCTCCAACAGGAAAGACTCGAAAAAGGTCGCGAATCCTAACGTAACGATGAAATATTTGAAAAAAAAATTGCAAGATTCTTAATTCTCCAAGAAAATCATCGTTTCGATTGATTTCACAGTTTCCAACCAATCAATAGTAACGGCCGCGTGTATAATTAATGCGAGAATCGAGGAGAGAGACGTATTTGCGATGACCTTGCACGGATTCCAGAGACAGGTGAAAAAAGCAAAGCCATGCAAGATGCTGACGCGGAGTTGTCATTATTCGTACAGAGAAGAAACAGCAGAGAACCGCGTTCGAGAATATATGCGCGCGTGTTCGAACCATTCTAAGAGATTCAAACGGCTCTGCTGTTTCTTTCCTCGTTGGCTTAATGCCGTTTGAATAGTTCTCGTCTCTCGCGCGCGCGCGCGCGCTTGTTTTGCCTCGCGATGGAATATTGAGAAATCCCGATCGGCCTTGCTCGCATGATAATTATGAATATTTTATAATTTAATCTGAAAGAGTGATTGTACGTGCTGCTTGTTACGGCGCGCACATGGTCTCGTCTGTAAATCAATATATTCCGCACCATTTTTTTTTTTTTAACGTTATGAATATGAAAATTGAATAATTTGAAAGAAGAAGGGCGTGCTTACATTTAATTGGTGACAAATTGGTCATTTTTTTCCACAACTACGTGCTGCATCTCTCAATACGTTAGCTTGACCCTAGAACGATGACCCGGGGTCTAAAACGACCCCACTGTATATCCCGCGCCCTTTATCCCTTCGTTTTCCCGTTTTTTATCGTTTTACCGCATTTTTGACCAATTTTTTGACTTCAAGCAAAATTGCTCCAGGCTCACGTGATACTGCATTAAAAAACGAAAAGAATGAGCCCAAGGTGAAGCCTTTTCGTTAAATTTTACCGGAGATATGAATTTTTCAAAATTTGGGCTCATTTTTCAAATTTAACGATCGTTAGAAAACTCGTTATTGGCCAATTAACTTTAATAAATTAAATGTAGTCAAACGTATAGTCTTATGGAAACTGGTATAACTTTCCGACAACTTTTTATTTTTAACCTCTCAATTTTTAAATGTTTACAATATTCTGAAAGCAACGGGAAACGAAACGAACTTTACTGATAAATATTTGTTGTTGAAAAAATTGTTTGTAACAAAATATGAATTTTTTAGTAACGAGCTTTCTAATCGTCGTGAAATTTTGACACGAACTCTTAAATACTTCATACAAAAACATGCTAAATTTTAAGAATTTTCATAATTTTTTATTTCAACCCTTAAGATGGTCAAAGTAATGATGATAGAATTTTTAAAACTTGGTATGTTTTTACATAAAGTATTCAGGAGGTCGTGTACAAATTTCACAACCATTAAGAAGCTATTTATTGAACAATTAACATTAACAAGGATGTACTCAACATTCTTAATACGTAACACGTTCGTAAGCAACGATCAAAAGTCCCTGAACAGCGATGGATTGGTTGCTTCTCGTTTGGCACGGAGATGCAAATCTTCGTGACGAAGTTGGTCCGTTATAGACGCGAGCAGCTTTGGAGGCTCGCCTCCACTGCTTTTCTCACTCGCCACAATCCTTTTCCATATTATTCCAAGCGTCGCGTTTGAAAAAATGTAGAAAAACAGGGACATGCATATTGTTTTGTGGAAAAAAGTGCAATCGACTATGGAAATCGGTAAAGCGAGTTAATAACTGTATTTACACGCTTTTTTCACGAGTCCAGATCCACAGCTTCTTCGATAGCCTCAATAATCAATACTTTCGATTTCTTTGCCTTTTTTTCTCCCCCAACATTTAATTTTTCCTCTAAACTCGTTATTTTCTGCCATTCAATTAATATTTAATTTTTTATTCTGCCACTCGAGACTAATACATAATCTCGTGCAGTATTTATTATAATGACGTTTACGAGACATTCCGCGATTGCGCAATATTCCGACGTCCGCCACCAATGTGCGTATTTTACGCAGTTTTTTTTTTTTTTTTTTCATTTTCATCTCCTTCCCTTTATGCTTTCAACGATTAATAATAACGTTCGTGCAAATGTCAAGAAATCTTGTCCGCGTATCTCACGTTTTATTATTTATTACAAGTTTTTTTTTTTTTTTCGAATCTAAACTAGAAATCGTGTCCCAAACATTTCGATGCAATTGCGCGAAACATTTTCCTCGCTAATTGTCATGACGCATTGCCCCAGCACGTTCAGCTCGAAATTCATCGAAAGAAAGACTGAGCGAAAAAAAAAATTAAACGCGCTAATAAAACTCGCGCGCACCAAGTCCTTGGCCACGACTCGCGGCTGAACAAGTGCTGCTCGCGTGGTTTGTGGATAGATCAAGGACCCCGTCGATATCGACTCATTGCTCGTACAATCGTTTAGTCCCTGCGCGCGTCGTCCATACAAACGATTGGACGACATCGAAAGAAAAAATCGTACTTAAAAAAATTATTAAACGCAACAAAATGAACGAATCTCCGGAGCAGGAGAAAATTGAACAAAAATATTCGAGAAAAATTGTTTAAAAATGAAAAAATCGTTTGGCACTAAATTCCCCATAGACGTGGACGCAATTGCCGATGCAAACCATGCCAACGTTGACACAGTTCGCACGCACTCGTCGCTCGTTTTTCTTTTACAACGTGTGTGCCGCGCTGCAAAGTTCTTGGCCCCGTTATTCTTCAACGATCTTTCATTCGATTTTTACAATCACTATAAAGAAGAAGCCAGTTTCATGGGACGTTAGCAATTGACAAGATTCGGTTGGATGTTCCTCCATGCACGAATGCTCGAGACAGAGGAGAATTTTCTCGAGCGTTATAGTTAATTTCCGTTGGTTAACGAGACCGCGTGGTGGTGACGAGGGTTCAAAGCCGAAGAGCTTGCGATTCGCTTGTCCTTTTATTTCCGTATTGTTGGGTTTAAGGGCGAGGGGCAGGAGAAGGTTAAACTCGAAGAATGAGGGAATTCGGTTGCGTAACGGCGTGGCGTTTGAAGCAGCAAAGAGTCCGTTAAATTGGCTGAGCAGCGTGTGTAAAAAGATCGGCCGGAACCGGTTCCGGATCGTTCGAGCGTGTTTCACAAGAGCTAGCTCGTTGCGAGAGTCGCGCAGCACAGAGGAAACCAGATTTCCTCATCCTTGCCAATGACAGTGGACTGCTCGGACCACGCACATTTATTAACTTACCGATCTCGCTCGCAGGAACCGGAAGCTAATTGTGCCAAGGACAAGCTGCATTTCCGGTTCTCGCTCGCCCCGACTAACCGGAATTATATTTTATAGTTTCGTAAGAGACACTTGCACGAGTGTCCTTACGAGAAATCACAAACCAGATCAAGTTCACGATCTCGCTAACCGACTCTTTATTATCATTTTTTTAACCCTTCATAGTCACACCTCCGGATTGTGACGTAATAGTCATTGGGGGTCTTATCAACCCCACTCACTTTGGAAAGCGATAAATAATTGAAAAATCGTTAAAAAAAAATTAAATAAAAATACTACAATGTATTTTCAACCCTTGAGTAACGACCATGACGATTGTATTTAATTCGTGCTTCTACAATACAAAAAAAAATGTCGAAACAAAAAAAATTTTGCAAAAATGACTTTTTTTTACAAAAAATGATGCAGAAATTTTTATTTTCAATTTAAAAAAGAAAAAATCATTTCATCGTCGGTCGAAAGCGGCTGAAGTAAAATTGACCCCATGTGATCATTAAGGGTTAAGAAGTAATTGTTTTTTTTTTTTTTTTTTTTTGCAGAACGGTTACCCGGCACGTCGCCGTTCACTCGTGGACGATGCGCGCTTCGAAACTCTGGTTGTCAAGCAAACGAAGCAGAGCGTCCTCGAAGAAGCGCGTCAACGAGCCAATGGTGAGTTTTTTTTTCTATCATCAATCATTGTGTAAATTCGATGGAGCCTCAATCGCACGTTTGAGAAGGTTAAAAGATTTTCGTTTCCTCTTTGCCAAGTCGCATGTTGCACGAAAATTTATTTTATTGTTTTTCGATCGTAAAAATCAGACTCGGACGCTGATCCAGAAATCGAAGCGACTCGGGACGAGCAAGAGCACGACGAACAGTACGTGGACGCGTCGTCGAGCGACGACGACCAGTCAGAGACTCTGAGTACCGCAGCCAAGGAAGGAGGTAAATTCAAAAATTAGATCCATCGATTTTTATTTGTTTTTTTTTTTACGTTTTTTGGCATGAAGCATGTTAAATGTTGCGTCGTCGTTTTTTTTGTAACTTGCAGAAGCCAAGGCGGAAGCTTCGTCCTCTGACAGCGAAGGAAAGCCCGACATCCACGATGGTGAGTATTTAAATGTCCGCCAAGAATAGATTCCCCATAAAAATTTAAATCGGGAAGAAAATATAAAAAATATATACTCGCCCGCACTGAAAATGAAATTTAGTCAAAAAACGTCGATATTTTGTTCAACACGGTAAGCTAAATATTTTTTCATAATTCCAAAATTTTCGCAAAATTAAAAATATTTTTTATCCCTAACGAAACCGTCAGCAAAATTTACAATTGGAACGACAAAATTTTTGTGATTTTTCAAAAAAAAAACGTTTCTAAGAAAATATCGATCTTTTCCAACAAAATTTTCTTCTCAGTGCCCCGATCGTTTTTTACGTCCGAACAATTTTTGAGAAAAAGGGATAAAGGCGAAAGGTTGAGGTAACAAGGTGCGAGAAGCGTGGAAATGGAGGATCAAGAGTTTTCTCTCTCTCTCTCTCTCTCTCTCTCTCTCTCTCTCTCTCGAGCTTTATTGTCAACGCGAGAGTCTGCCCCACTCGGTGGTGACTTTGGTCCAGCACTTTGGTGAATTACGCCTGACGCTTGAAAGAGCTTTGTGCATTTCGTAGCGTGTAAAAGAGTATATAGAGTCCATATAGAGACTGGTGACTTTATTTTCGTGCATGGCACTAAATCGAGAGAGAGAGAGAGAGAGAGAGAGCAAGAAAGAGAAAATAAATGTCTGCAACACCCACACGGGGAGCTTGCTCCTTGGAAATCTTTGCAACGCTGTTGTGCGCCACTTAGAGCAAGAAATTCCACGTCTCGACTGCCATCCCCCACATTTTCTCGCGCCATTTCGTCCCTCTCGCTTTTTTGCCCTAACCAGCAGCTAGAAAGAAACTCTAAAGAGATTTCCCTTGAAGCTTTCTCGAGCACGTAGTCTTGCGGGGAGGGGGGATAAAAATGATGATGATCCATTTGACATCTGTGGGAGGTCAACTCCATCAGGAAAAAGGGGTTGAGCTCGAGGAATAAGTGAATCGGCTGAAAATACTCGACAGAGTATTTTATTTCTTCGTCCCTTTTATTCTCGCGTTTCTTTCTCCTTCTCCCTTTTTTTGTTCACGCCATAAATGACACTCGAGGATAAACGAGATGGAGTCAAAATTGCCTGATTATACTTTGCCGCCCTCTTGGCTTGATCCTCTGCCATTTGATTCACGCGCGAAAAGAGCAACTTTAGCCATTTTGAGCTAATTTCCGGTGGCATTTCATTAACTGGCGTTTTTTCATCGAATCGTTAGATTACGGGCTTACCGAGGAGGAGGTTGTCCTGGCAAAGACCATTTCGGAGAGTCCGGAGTCCGAATCAACGGTCCAAAAGGCCGCGTTGGTCTTGAGGATGCGCGAGGGAATCGGAAGTTTGGCCAGAATTTTGAAGACTGTCGAGAATTTCAAGGGAACTGTGACCCACGTCGAGTCTCGTCCCAGTCGCAAAGAAGGCCTCCAGTTCGACGTCCTCGTCAAGGTCGACATGACCCGACAAGCTCTCCTCCAGCTCATTCGCAATCTTCGTCAAACTTCCTCACTCGGTGGCGTCACTTTGCTCGCTGACAATTCCGTCAGCATCAAAGACCCCTGGTTCCCTCGTCATGCTTCCGAACTCGACAGTTGCAACCATTTGATGACCAAATACGAGCCTGACCTTGACATGAATCATCCTGGCTTCGCGGACAAGGAATACCGCGCCCGCAGGAAAATCATCGCCGAAATTGCATTCGCCTACAAATACGGAGACCCGATCCCTTTGATTCCCTACACCGAGACCGAGAACGAGACCTGGCTTCGCGTTTTCAACACGGTAGTTGACCTCGTGCCCAAACACGCCTGCATCGAGTATCAACGAGTCTTCAAGGAACTCCGCGACGAAAACATCTTCGAAGCTCATCGCATTCCTCAGCTCCAAGAAGTCAGCGACTTCCTCAAGAGCAAAACTGGATTCACTCTTCGTCCGGCAGCTGGACTTTTGACTGCTAGGGATTTCCTATCGAGCTTGGCTTTCCGAGTCTTCCAGAGCACCCAGTACGTCCGACACATCAACAGCCCTTACCACACTCCGGAACCGTAAGTCTCTCCTCAATTTTACACTCAAATTTGCCAACCCCTAGTCTTTTCCTTGCACGCAATTAAATAATTATATATATTGCCAATTATGATAAGCAGCATTTGTTTTATCATTCTCTCGGTATTCTCGGTCGCGCTAGGATTTTGAAAAGTTGCTTCGAACACTCTCTTCGAATATATTTAACAATTATTTTGACATTTGCACTGTTGGATGCAACGAAGTTTCGGACGACGCTAAAGTTCGCAGCGTTCGAATGCACCGAAAAATATTTCGTTTTTATCGATGATTTGTACAATTCTCAAAATCATCCAAATTTTTCGAGCCGATTTTGAGATTTGTCAAAGAAAAAAAAAAGGATTTCGTTGCATTCCAACGATGCAAACTTCAACGTCAGTTTCCGCACGTTTTTTCAATCAAAATAAACTCGAAAATTACTCTTTTGTCGAGATTTTTGAAAAAATCGAATTTAAAGAGAAACACCAAATTCGTTATGCAAACTTCAACGTGCAAGCTCGACTGCTGTAAATTTATGCAACAACATAATGTCGATCGAATAACTCATTAGATACAATGTTTCAAAGTGTCGAGCCCTTAGTCGGATCGCGCGAGAATTTAAAAAACACGGTGAAATAAATATAAAAGGTTGATATCGATATGACGGTTGGACGTCGTGAGGTGAACGAGAGTCAGCGTGGATGTTCCCGTCACTCGAGAGACGACTCTCGAACGAAACGGGGCTCGAGAACGCTGAAAGCAATCGATATTGCGTTATGACGAAGAGGACACTCGTCTCGTTGCCGGTGCATACAGATGGAACGATAAAATATACATATACGTAGTGTCCCCTATAATGGAATTAACTCGCGCCTCTCTAAGCTTGTAATGGAACTCTAATTGGCTTTTAACGACAGGGATCGCGTTGATAACTAAGTTTTCGTTATAGTCGACGAGTGCATTGAGAGTTCTCTTCCTCCTGATAGTGTCCTCCCTTCTGATATTTACTCCCCAACGTTGTTCGATCGAGAACGCGATTCTTTCACTAAAAATGATATTTTGGAAACCCTAGAACGGTAACGTTATTTTTTGTTTACCTATTCCGATCACCTGCTGAGGTCCGAATGAGCCCGATTTTGAAAAATTCATATCTTCGGTCAAATTTAACGAAAATTGAACTTGGGCTCATTCTTTTCGTTTTTTAATGCAGGATCACGCGAGCCTGGGGCAATTTCGGTAAAAGGATAAAAAAAAAAAACGGGAGAACGATTTAAAGTCGTCCGGAGTCGTTTTTGGATTGAAAATGGTCGATATTTTGTTGAACACGATAAACTAAATATTTTCGGTCGATTCCAAAATTTTCGTTATTTTGGCAGTACTTTTGGTTTCTGACGGAATAGTCAGCGAAATTAACGAGTGGAACGACAAAAAATTGCTTCGCTAAACACATTTCTTGCTGCAATTAGACAATTTTTTCTAATTATTCAAAGAAAAAAAAAAACGTTTAGTCAAAAGTATCCAACAAAATATCGATCTTTTTCACAAAAATGTTGTTTTCAGTGATTTTAGCGATCTCGACTCGTTGAGAATTGAAATTTCCTTTTTATTTTTCCAGTGATTGCATTCACGAGCTTTTGGGACACATGCCACTTTTGGCGGATCCGAGTTTCGCCCAATTCTCGCAGGAAATCGGTTTGGCTTCTCTAGGAGCCTCCGACGCCGAGATCGAAAAGCTTTCCACGATTTATTGGTTCACGGTAGAGTTTGGACTGTGCAAAGAAGGCCAAGAGGTCAAAGCGTACGGAGCAGGCTTGCTCTCCGCCTACGGAGAGCTTCTTCACTCTCTGAGTGACAAATGCGAGCATCGCGCTTTCGACCCGTTAACGACTGCGATGCAACCCTACCAGGACCAGGATTATCAGCCGATTTATTACGTCGCTGAGAGCTTCGAGGACGCTAAGGACAAATTTCGACGTTGGGTAAGCACCATGAGCCGACCGTTCGAGGTTCGATTCAATCCGCACACTCAACGCGTCGAGGTTCTCGACAGCGTCGAGAGGCTCGAGGGTCTCGTTTCTCAGCTCAACACCGAGATGACACACTTAACGAACGCCATCAACAAAATCAAGGCTTCGTTCGCGTAAGCTCTCTCTCCCCCCTCCCCTGCACTTTCTCTCCTCACAAATATCAAAGAAACGAGACAACACACATCCCGAAAAAAAACAAACAAACTAAAAATTCGCCCATTCGTTCCATCACTTTACTTTTTAACAAATATTTATTTAAACAAGCCTCGAAATTCGTTAAGAATTTATTCATTCGTTCGCCCCAATTTTACCTAAAATTGCACAAATTTTAAAAACAAACAAAAAACATTTTTCTCCCAGGTACACACGTACGCATTTGTGATTTTATTTCCCACCAGGATCCCAGGAGGCTTGCTGGATTCTCGTTCGATAAAAATCAAGAGCCACGACGAGAGAAAACAATTTTATTATTATTTTTAATTCAATTATCAATTTCTCTCTCTCTCTCTCTCTCTCTTTCTCTCTCTGTCGTGGGCTCCGCGAAAACCGTTTATTTTTCGAGCGAGAAATCAGCGATTTATTAATTTGTGCATCGAGCCATTTTATCCGAGTATCAAAACCCACGGCTGCCCGATCGTCATTCATGAATTAACAAAAACCAAACAACAACAACAACGAAAGACAAAACTGACGAAAAACAAACAAGAGAAAAACAATTAAATTTAAAGTCATTCATCGTCGTCTTCGTCGTTCTCACGTCCTGTAAAAAGTCGTCATTCATTGGTCGTTGACAGAGTTGTAGCGTAATTAACGAAAAAAAAACAAAAACAAAAAGAAATAAAAATTTCGGCATCGTGCAGTCTCTCGCTTTTTTTTCACTCCGATTTTTTTGCGAAATAATAAAAAGCGTTTATTTCGATAAAAACGTCGTAAAGAAAACGAAGAACGAGAAGCGTCGACGCAGTTTTACGCGCGCAATAAATGTCACGGCTTCTACGTTATTATTATTATTATTATTATTAATAAATTTTCATTTCTAATGTACGTCATCGTGATTTTATTATTATTATTATTATTTTATTTTATTTTTAATAATTACTTCAGTCGCCCCATTAATTTCCTAGTTTCTCTAAAAAGCGTGGAGCTTGAATTTTTTTCTCCCCCGCTCGCAAGTTTATCGAAAAAATTGGTCGAACGAGAAAATGAAGGAAAAATACGAGAAACAATGTCTAGGGGGCCGGAAAAAATATTGCACGTCGAAATGTTTCATTCGATTGATGATTTATTGTTGAAATTAAAAAAAAAAAAAAAAAACGATTATTCAATCTCGATAAAATACTTGGAAATAGGGATGATGCGCGAGGCTGAAAGAATTAAGTGACTAAATATATAATGAGAAGCGAATGACGCTCATTTACGTCCGTTCGCGTTCGATTCCTTCGATCTTAATTGTATTAAATGTGTATGTATATGACGTAGAAAATAAATTAATGTGTTACTGTGATTTGCGAAAACTCCCACAGCAAGAGCGAGCACCGGAAATATCCAATTTTTTTCAATTTTTTATTTCCGGTGATAAAATACAGTTTTGGGATGAAATAAAGTTGCGCGAGAACATCGAGATCGTCTTGGTGGACAAACGACATTAGAGTTTTGGTGAAAAAATTATAAAATAAAAAAAAAACGAAATGATAAATAATTATCATTTGGTGGATTCGTGGATAGAATTTTGACGAATCTATAGAGATTTCGTGATTTCGTAGAAATAAGAATACGTCACTGTTATGATGTCGTCTCAACTTTTCCAATCTTCGTGTTTTGAGGCTCACCCCCAAACCCCCCATATATATTATACATTCTGTGCACACGCAATATTACTTAATACCCCTTAAGCCTTCGTTCGTTTGTTTCGCGCTCCATATGGACACGGAAAATTGTATATGAAAAAAAAATACTGTCGTTTGTATTATATTGTATAGAGATACACCAGCATAATAAAAATCAAGATACGAATCTTAATTATTTTTGTTACTCCCGTCTCTTGGATCTCCTTTCATCTCTGAATTCTGACGGATCTGAATTTCAGATCCAAACCAATCGAAATAAAAATAAAACTAAAATAATCGAAATCGAAATAAAATTACATCAACGGTAACGTTGGAAGGCACCGAAGATGTTTCGCTATTTATTTTCAAAATAAATGGAAAAAATAAGTGGAAAAAAATGGGAAACTATTACGCGATCGTTTGAACGGAAAATGGATTCCGTCAACAGAACCCGGCGTCCTTTAGACGTTCCACGCGATAATGCACCATCAAATTTCGGTTCTCGATCATAAATAATTCACTCGAATGAATGAACGAAAAAAATAAATAAAAATACAGCAATAAATTCGTGATTAATAAGTTTTCAGGCAAAGCCTAAGGAAATCGATTAACCTCCAAGAATAATAGGCACTTTATATTTTTTCTACAAACTTAATACACTCGAAAGAATTTTACAGAGTTTGTTATTAAAAATTTGTTGAAAACGCGGGATTTAAAATTTTTTAATTCCGTCGTCAGAGCTCGAGTAAAAAAAAATGGATTCAACTGCGCGTAAAGAAAAATGAATAAAACCGAAATCCGCGCGATCGTTCGAAATGGCTTTGGCGCCTTTTGTTTCGCGATCGACAGGCCTTGATCGCGAATTCGCCAATATTTTAGTTTCCATGACATTCGAGTGTTAAATTGGCCGACATAATAAATCTCGGCGAGTTATGAAATTCACAGTTTTATTGCTCACTATTTTTTTGTCCGAGATTGATTGCGCGAGAGGAAAGGGTTGGAACTCGGGAGGTAAGAAAATCGTTTAAAAAAAACGTTTCCCCGAATTTTTCGACAGGTGGAAAATTGATCGATCGATTAAAATCGTTGCTCAGGTTACAAAAATGATTATCTCTGTCCCGTGGAATGGGCAGATTATCTCAAGAGACTTTCGTTGGTTATTTTTATGGTTTCGGGAGTGGCTCTTTACTACGTTCCCAAATTTCGAATCTGTGAGTAATAAAAATCAAAAGATTTAACCCTAGAACGGTAACGTTATTTTTTTTGTTTACCTATTTCGCTAACCTGGGGTCTAAATGACCCCAATTTTGAAAAATTCATATCTCCGGTAAAATTTAACGAAGAGGCTTCGCCTTGGGCTCATACTTTTCGTTTTTTAATGCAGAATTTTGCTCAAAGTGAAAAAATTAGTGAAAAATGCGGTAAAAAGTGTATAAACGAGAAAACGAAGTCGGGAAGGGATTCAACGTCGCCTGGGGTTGTTCTTGACCCCAGGTTACTGTTCTAGGGTGAAAGGTCGAGGGGCTGCTGATGAGGCGATTAAATGGGGAAAATCTTAACCGCAAAAGTTTGACAGATTTTCACAAAGGTTGTCACGGGGTTCTGGACTTTGTGGCTGACGGTTTGAAATCGGCATTGAACGTCAGCGACACCGAGTCCACGAGCGATTGTGCGACGTCGTTTTTATCGGATCGAGGATCGCGACTCAGATTATTGGAGAAAAAAAAGCCACTGGGAAGTCGATTTTTCTCCAAGGTTCAGAGAAACAAGAATTATTATGGGAAATTGGAGAAAAATCGTTACTACTACAGCAGGACGAAGGCGGAACCTGAAACCCTGAAAAACCCCATGAAACTCCCATGGGAAACGATCCAACTTTACCCAAAGAATTCATACGGAAAATTGGTGGATTCGCGGAGCAGAGCGAGGGCCAAAGATTCGGACAGTTCCGAAGGGATTTGCCTGCGATCGAGCGGACATCGACGTCCGGAAATATCCACGAGAAATTACGGAGTATCGACCGGTTTCCACGAGTCAGAACCGACCAATTATCCCGAGGATCTTTCCGTAAACGATCGCACCGAAAGCGACGAATCCGAGGAGTCCAATCCTCGTTATACTGGCAACGAGAATTCTTACGATTTGAAAAAGCGTGAAAAACTCGAACGACGATTGTTCGAGTTTGATCAAACTCTCAGGAACCTACGAAGTTTGTTTCTGCGAAAATATTCCTGCAGAAACGGCAGCAGAGACGATTTTCCTGCCTATTTGATCGAGAGAATTTTGGAGTCTCTAAAACGCAATTTTACAGAGGTAAAAAAAAAGTTTTTTACATTTTAAGTTTTAATTTTATGATTTTTCGAATTTCTGAGAAAATCTGAGTTTTTCGAAAAATCGTTTAACTGCTTGAATTTTTGCAAATTTTCTAAGATATTGCGTATAAGTCTAATTAATAAACTAAAACTAAATAAATAAAATATTAAAATAAATTGTATAATTTAAATGAAAATACAAAAAACACTGTAAATCGAAATTTGCAAATTGCTTCCTCAAGATGTACAAGATTTGATCGTTTGGAGAAATTTTCATAACAAAATTATTATCGATTTAGATCGAGGAGGATTCTCAAAAAATGGTCCAAAAGCATTACCATCGAAGGTCTCGAGGAATAGACAAAACTTCATTAACCAGAAACCTCAAAAAAATCGTCCCCTTAAATCACAACAATCATCAACTGATCACGAAATTTTCAAAAACCGATAATCACCACGATTTTCGTTCGAGTTCATCCAAATACAGAAAATTTCCATCCAATTATTCGAAAAATATAGTCCAAGCCACCTTGTCCAGAAAAGGTACAACGGTTTTTCTATGGGACCTCAAAAAACGATGAATCTTCTATAAAAACTGCGAAAACTCCGGTTTTTTAAAATATCGAAACGATCGTCGAGGGGATTCCCAACTGTATATAGAAGAAAAAGGTAAATTCTCATTTTCCACCTGACGAACGATATCACTGATCTGTCGATCAAACACTCGTATGTACCTGGACAGAAATTTTTTTCCAAAACTTCACCGTCCTCATTCCCCAAACCAGCAATTAAAAAAAAAAGAAACAAAAAAAATTACGCCACAGAAAATAAATCAAGCAAAACTAGTAAAACGAGCGAGTGGCGTCACCTGGCGGAATTTTCTTGAAAAACTCGCTCGAATCTGGATCTTGGATGCAAAAGTGTTGGTGAACCAAAAAAAAACCAAGAATCGAATGACAAGTTTTTGGATTTTGCAATTCACAAAAATCGCTCAGAATTCATTAATTTTTAAATTTTTTCAACGAAATTACGAAAAATTCACTCATTACCGTCGGTCGATAAGGCAATTTCTTTTTTTTTCGCATCATTCTCGCGGCCGATTTGCAGATCAACAGCGTGCTGCCGCCTGGTGGAGGGACGTAGTAAGTAAAGAAATTTTCGTCATAACCGCGAGAGAACGAGCCTATTTGGGGCGAGAGTTGACAATTGACACGAAATAGCGCGGTGTGGCGTATTCCCGTATTCCCACGGCAAACGATTTCCCGTCACGACCAAGAGGGGCTCATATTCGCAAAAGAATCAAGATATTTTTTTTCTCTCGCAAAATAGGATTTATCGATTGGTTCGTAGTTTTAGTGCTTCTTCGTGAACTTGACGAAGAAAACTCGGAAAAAGTTACTTTTTATCGTGTGTGAACACCAAGCAACAGCACAAAAAGCAAAAAACAACGTTTTTACAAAGGTCACGAGCTTGGATCACACTCTCGGATATTTCGAACAAAAGTCACCTGTCAAGTACTGCGTCAAGTGAGTCATTTGTAAAACCCACTGTTTCGTCTCGATCGTCTCGATCCAATTTTGACAGCAGCTTTCAAAATTTGCTTCTAATTAATTGTTAATTGCTCCTAATTCCCAATCTCCCATTTATTCTTTATCGTTTTTTTTTTCGCATCAATTTCCCCAACATTTCCATTTTGTTGTCGAAAATCGTAAAATTGGAATCGACCAAATATTCTCCAATGCAAAAAAAATGAGAAAACTCAAACAACAGTTGGTTCTTTTTGTTACAATGACTGTGTCAATTTTGTAGGTTAATTATTCATCGCAATGGACATCGGCTTTTCGTCCTATCACAACGGGGGCCCGGCGCGGGAGCAAGATTTTGGGAGGCTCTCCCAGACGGTTGGCACTTCCATACTGAAGATTTCCCAAAATGGTGAGTCTACTTTTTCCCCATTCGTTCCCCATAAAAAATTGAATTTTAATATTCAATCCCCGTTGCTTGATTCATAGTTTCTTCAATGCAAAAAATGGTCAACCAGTTGGGCGGCTCGACGGACTCTCAAGAGCTGCGGAACCAATTGTGAGTGCAAAAAAAAAAAAAAAAAACATTTCAAAACGGCAAGAAATTGTTGAATTTTCGAAAAAACAAAAAAATTTCAGTTTTTTTTATATTTTAAAATTTGAGGAGCTTTTTGAATGATTTTTCGAATATTCTCTCAGGCACCAGATCCAACATTATACTCAGCAACTGGCAAAAGACACCAACGTCCATCTCAGAGATTTGGCAACATTGGCGAGCACCTCGTCATCCAGTAGCCCCGGGGAATTGCGTCAGAGAAAGATGCAGAAAGAGCGACTACAGGACGAATTCACGAGCGCCCTCAACAGTTTCCAGGTACAACAACAAAAAAGAAACATTTTTCCAGAGCCCCAAAAATGACACGAAAAAACTGTCCGTTTGCCGAATTTTGGAAAATTCAGTGAAACAATCTTTGATAATAAACGATGCTGACGAGAACGAACGAAATTACAGGCGGTGCAGAGACTGGCAGCCTCCAAGGAGAAGGAAATGGTAAAAAAGGCCAAGGCCAGTGCGGGCATTGGAGCATTCGGGGAAAAGAAACAAGAGACTCTGATCGAGCTGCAGGACAACAGAACGCAGAAACAGATTCAACAGCAGCATTTGCAGGACGAGCAGAATTTACGAATGTTGGAAGAACAAGAAGCGAGCATACGTCAACTGGAAGTAAGTCCAAAGTTTGAAATCTCTCCTGCAAAATGATCAGTGACTTTCCTTGACGCCGAATCCACCAAAAGGATTTTTATGAATTTTTTTACAAGAATAAAGCTGGTGAATCGGAAATCTCCTTAAAAATGTGAATTTTCACCAAATTCGTCTTTTCCAGAGCGACATAAGCGACGTGAACCAAATATTCAAAGATCTGGGAGCAATGGTCCACGACCAGGGTGAGGTGATCGATTCGATCGAGGCATCGGTAGAAAGAACGGAAGTATTTGTCAACGAGGGTTCGCAGCAGCTGCGAACAGCCGCGACCTATCAAAACAAGCTGCGTAAGAAAAAGTGTATTCTCGTGCTTATCGGAGCGATAGCGCTCTCGATCCTAATCGCTGTAATCGTATGGCAGAGTTCTTAAGGTGAATGATTTCTGACCCGGGGGAACGAAACAAAACAAAAGAAAAACACAGACGTTGTAGAATTGATAAAGCGCGAGATAAGCGAGAATATGTGCGTGTGTGCGTGTGTGCTGTTCAACGAGAGAGAGAGAGAGAGAGAGAGAGAGAATGAAAGAGAAAAAAGGGGCGTTTCTGGTCTTGCTAAGAAGAAAGGCATAAAAGTTTAAATCGTTGGAGTGCAACGAATTCGATTTTTTCAAGAATTTCATTTTTTTCCCTCATCGAGTCTGTCGCTAAAAAATTCCCAAAAGAGTAATTTTCGAGTTTATTTTGACTGAAAAAACGTGCAGAAACTGACGTTGAAGTTCGCATCGTTGGAATGCAACGAAATTCTTTTTTTCTTTGGCAAATCTCATGATAAAAATGCAGCATGCAATTACGATGATAAAACGATTGATTTTTACGACGCGAAAAGTAAATCGGCTCGAAAAAATTGGATGATTTTGAAAATGGAACAAATCATCGATAAAATATTCTTCGTTGCATTCCAACGCTGCGAACTTCAGCGTCGTCCGAAACTTGGTTGCATCCAACAGTGCAAATGTCAAAATAATTGTTAAATGTATTCGAAGCGAGTGTTCGAAGCAACTTTTCAAAATCCTAACGCGACCGAGAATACTGAGAGAATGATAAAAAATGCTGCTTATCATAATTGGCAATATAATTATTTATGTAATTGTGTAAGGAAAATACTATTATTTTGTCGCCGAGTAATTTTCATGATTTTTATTCTATTCGAGATAAATGCTCGTGCCCGGGAGCGTCAACGTCCTGCATTTTTACGATATGTAATTAATAATCGTCGCATGTGGAAATGCGAGAAACGAGAACGTGCAAAAAATTTGGCAATTTTCCGGAAAAGGAGAAATGAATGAAGAAAAAAGAAAAATTACGCTCGTTTCCGGTGGACACCATGTCCGAGACACTCGATACGAACGATTCGAAAAATAACTAAATCTATATACGCGTAATTAAAGGTCTAATCGATATTATTGTTATCATTATTATTATTATTATTATTATTATTATTATACTGTACTCGAAGAGTACGTACCCGACACTCCATAGAAAATATATATATATATAAACGTACGTCAAACATTTTCAATCCCCACATTGTCATTCTTATTATTTCCTTATGGTATTCAAGTTTGCATCGTTGGACCTCGACGAAAATTCATGTTTTCCATTTCTCCAGTCTACACAAACAAAATTTCCAAAAAAATTCAAACTCAAATTCATGGCTTTCGATTGCTCGACGTCAATGTTGTTTTTTTTCTGTCTGTTTATCGTCGATACTACATTTGGCAGGGAAAAACTAAGAGAAAACGAAAAAAAAGTGGAAAATTGATGAAACCCCATGCTTTATGGAGTTTTGTTCGTTTCGTTTGTTTCTTTTTCCAACTATTCATCATGGACGTTCCCTTCGAACGATTGGAGCAAAATAGAATTCTTCCAAACGAAAAAATACAAATTTAACAGTTTTTTTTTTTTCATAATCGAGTTTTTTTTTGGCTATGGAGAATCTTACAGTTACAGAACACGAAGAAATTTTGTGAATGAGAAACACTAAAGAATTTGGGGATGGCGTCGAAAAAGACGTTCGTTGAGTTCCAACGATGCAAACTTTGGTTTCGTCTTTTTACATACTCTTTCCCCATACGTATTATGTCGTTAT
Source organism: Hyposoter dolosus (assembly GCA_963921915.1). Classification (NCBI taxonomy): domain Eukaryota; kingdom Metazoa; phylum Arthropoda; class Insecta; order Hymenoptera; family Ichneumonidae; genus Hyposoter; species Hyposoter dolosus. The sequence goes on from OY998138.1 coordinate 12,385,233, forward strand.
TTTTCAAGGAGCACTGGAACCCGATGTATTATATTATCTTTAAGAACGTTATTTTATTTTAACATAAATAATAGATTATATAAATATAACGGAAAGTTCGTATATGATCCTCGATTTGGCTCTCTAAAAAAAACGTTGTTATACTTTATCCAAAATATAGCAAAAATTATTGAAGAAAATTGGTAAAAGGAAACGATTCTTGAGTTATTCATGAACATCAACCATTCTAGTCCTCACGGTGAATGTTTTTTACGTGTTTTTATTTCAACGATTTAATCTACGAGTTTTCATCGAAAATCTACGATCATTCTTTTCCTCAACTGTTCAAGCAGGTCATATTTCGCGAGAATCTTCCAAATTTTCGTTTCAAAACGAACGCTGAAAAACTACTTGTAAATAAGTTTTTTTTTATTTTTTATTTATTGGTCAATTTTTCGATGCACGAGTTTTCGCGAATAAAACGCGATTCTTGGAAATCGCGGTTTTTGAATTTATGTGGGATCGAGCAACGCGTCAAGTTACATGAAATTTTTATGAATATAGAAACTCAAATTTAAAATCTTTGTTCGATCGTTTCGCAAAAGGACGCTATCGATAAAAAGATCGAAGAAAGGGCACGCGAAAGGTCAGACTTTCTGTGACCCGTGAATACACAAACTGTTCAAAATAGGGCCATGATTATTACTGTTTCAAAATGATTTTGGAAAAACCTGGCAAAGTGTGCTTGTCATGACCGCTCGATTCTCAGAATTCTCCGTATTTCGCGCGACCGACCGCGCGTCGCGATATGTTCGCGGTATTACGCGCGCAACCGACGCGGCTCAGCGCGCGCGTGCGACTGAAAAGCGGCCACTCGTCGATAGTCGTCTCTTTCGGCGGCTAGGGACGATTCGCCCCCGCGCCTCCTCCCACAGTGTTGTGCTCATGCGCCGTGTACAGCGTACAGTGGTCGCGGTTCCGAGTGTTCCCAGCTCAACGCACGAAAACGTAAACAAACGCTTCGCGACGTATATTTTCAGAAAACACGCGAATAATGTACGACGTTTGCCATCCAAGCGTGAGTACCGGACGAAAATTATCCGATTCTAAAGAACGGTTCATCGAAACAGTAATCTCGTTATAAATTTCCACGACGTTTTCGTGTACCTTTACGGTAACCTTATTTGTTTTTTTACCTATTCCGGTAAAGGTCATAAATGACCCCAATTTTGAAAAATTCATATCTCCGGTAAAATTTAACGAAATGGGCTCAACTTGGGCTCATTTTTTTCGTTTTTTAATGCAGAATCACGTGAGCCTGGAGCAATTTTGCTTGAAGTACAAAAATTAGTCAAAAATGCGGTAAAACGATAAAAAACGGGAGAACGAAAGGGGAAAGAGCGCTTTCCAGAGTAATTCCGCGATAAAAATCCAAATGGAACGAGTACGAAACAGTTTTCGCAATTATTTCAGTATTACAAAATCGGGGAGCTGGGTTGCAAGGACGATGTGAAAATCACCACAGCATTCTACGTGTACATCGAACTTTGCGAGGGTATTCAACTAAGATTCCGATTATTTAACGCCTGTAAAGAAACGAATTATTTATAACAATTGAAAATAAAGGCTTCGCGTCTCATTTTTTCTTTCCTAAGAGCGAAAGTTTTGGGAGGTTCGTTACAAGTATCACGAAGATCTCGACTTGATATATCTGGAGGGAAAAATTCGTAAAAATTCCGAGATCGAAATTTACATACCCTGGGCTGCCAACAACAACATCACTCTTCGACAGATCGAAAATATTCAGGAGCAACTGCAATCCGCGAGGTGAACACAATTTTGTTTTTTATTTTTCAATTCGACTCGAAGCTGCCGAACGTTTCTCCAGTTTGGAAAAGCCAATTCAGCAGAAAACGGAAGTGAGCCAATGAACCGGCAAAACAAGCGTCTCACGAACGTTGGCAATAATTTAAAAAAAAAACCCCAACAATCTAATTTTAATTTTAATTGTTATCTAAAAAAACTAAACGATTTAAAAAAAAACTGATTCTCAAAAAAAATCAAAATTTCTCGCATTTTGAAAAAAATCATACCTCATGGTTTTTTTTTTTAAATAAATACAGTTTTACGCTCGTTCTGAAGTCGAGCGAGAGCAGCAGCATCTTCTACAAGGTGAACGAGGGTTTGGCAAAGCCGCCGACGCCCCAAACGACGAAAGATCTTAAATGGAAAAGCGAGAAAAAGTTGGAACTGAATAGAGCGATTCATAGGAATGGGAGGAATTTGTACGAGCTGGCAAAGTCGGAAGCAAAAGATTGAAAATGACGAAAATGTATAAAATAATGACGCAACCTGTAAAAAATGAATGAATTGATAAAATGTTTTGAAAATTCGCATATAATATATATGTCCTCGTCGTTCATTATTTTTGTTGTTTGTTTATAACAATATTTGCATATTATGCAGCCTTACAAATGTAATTACTGGAACGTTATCTTACAATCTGTTAGTCATTCGTATATAATAAGATTTACAGCACAATGAGGGTGTAATATACGATTACGAAAGGGAGAAGAAAAAAAAAACGTAGTGTACATAAAAAAACAACAACAACAAATTGATTAACAAGTTGTTTTGTTTTTCTAAAATAATGATAACTCCCGTGAGTCGATTCGGCGGATGGGTCGTTACAATTGTTGATAATAATCTCATTCGTAAAAAATCGCATTAAAACTCGTAACGCAAAAGATTTCGTGATATCTTTTTTTTTCACCGGGTTCGACGTAGAAAACATGCATTTTCTCAATCATCTCCTCCTCCTTATTTCCACAGTATTAAAAACCGCGTGGGCGATTAAACGCAAAAAAAAAACCGTGTACTAAATTTCTTAAGGGCACTTTCGGGACCAGTTCGTACGAGAAACACTTTTTCGACGATTTTTTTCGTTCCTAACGATTATCCGGTTCGCAGCAGGCTCTTTCGATCATCCTAACGCTCTCCGAAATTCAACTTTTTCGAAAAATAACCAAAAACAGGCCTCGTCGCATACAACATCCATTTTTCTTTGTTTGCTTCTCTCTTTTTTTTTGTATAAAATAGTTTATCAAACTACATGAAGTTTCTAACACTTTAAGGCAACGGGGGGATCATCGACGGGTCGCCGGAAATATCACAAGTCGTTCCAACATTTTTGTCGCTCCTTTTTTCCCTAAAATTTCGAATAATTCCATGATTTTCATTTTTTTTCTCTGTTTTTCAATCAGAAACGTAACTCTCCGGTTTGATTTTTTACTCGATATTTTGATTGCTCGTTCTTAACGTTTTATTTGTTTTTGATATTCGTGCAAATTTACAAAAATAATCGTCCATCGCGATGGAATCAGGAGATGAAGGATTTGGAAGAAAAATCCCTGCGAATGTGAGGAGAAAAAATTTTTTTTTACACCTTTCCAAATTTATTTTTTCGGTGAATTAAAAGAATAACGAACTTTTGGGCGGATTCCTGTTTTCGGGAGGACCGGGAGGGTTCGATTCTGATTGCTCAACTAAATGTCCGCCTCGACGACAGCCACGAAACGGCCATTTTTGTATAAAAAGCCACAAAGTTTGTCGTTGCCCGATCGAGGCAGTTTTTTTTTTTCTCAGGCATTTCGAGCCTCGGTTGGTCGGTGTAAAAGTGAAAAAAGTTGTTTTGTCTTTTCCGGATATGAGGGAGTTTGGTCGCGGTTCGAGAATACCAAATTTTTTGTTTGTTGGTAAATTTTCAGAACAAACGGTTTCTGAATCGTTAATCGTGCAGGCTGGGAGAGGAAAAAGAGGAAAAAATAGACAAAAATTGTCGAAACTCAACGTAAACTACCAACGCGCCCTTTGCCATTCTCCGGGAGCGAAAGGCCGACTCTGCAACACGATTTTCATTGCGAAGCTCAAAACTACTTCGAAATAGAACTCTCTTAATATTTTTTTTCATTTTAAACTCTTCATGCGTAACCAGCTGGGATTAAAATCATTAAAAATATACAAATTATCGCAAAAAAGCGAAAACTTAGAGTCCAGAGAGATTTCCTCATGGATATGCATGCTCGCTCGCCCAAAGGCCGCCGCTTCTTTCCTTCCTATTTCGCTTTCTTCGCGATTTCACTCTTTTCGACCAAACATTCACTCGCGCCGCTAGCACCAATCCGCCATGTACGTAAAGTCCCGGAAGAAACCTTGCTCCAGGTCGCTTAATGGCCTTGGATCTTTGGGTGGTGTCAGGCGAGGCTTTTCCGATGTGAACTCCTCGTCAAAGTTGCTCACATCCTCCACAGAGTGCTGCGTTTGCAAAGGCACGAGATAATCATTGAAAAACAATTTTTCAAAAAAAAAAAAAATCACAATTTTTCAAAAACTTTTCCGTTTCGATAAAATTCATATTTAAAATAATGGAACGAAAAAATATGCTCGATGTTCAAATAATAATAAAAAATAATTCATTCATTCATTTTTCATTATCCATCAAATCGATTTTTATGAACATAAAATTGTAATCATTGGAAAAATCGATTATATAAAAATTAAATTATTATTTTTTTTTTTCACCAATTTATTATTATTAAAAAATTTCATTAGATTCATTAAAATTGAATTTTTTATTTTTTCGTTATTATTTTGATTCCAACACACCTCAAAAATGTATTTTTGTAATTTTTATGAACATAAAATTGAATTTATTCATTTTTTGTCATTATTTCAATTCCAATATCCCTTAACCCTCAATAGACACACATGGGTCTATGGGGTCGAGCCCATTAAGCGAATTGCGTGAATTTTCCGTTTTTCGTATCGATCACCATCAAATAAAAATAATAAAAAAGAATTTTTATTCATCACCCAGTGCAGACTCTCGTTCTATAAATCCAAAACTAATTTTCTGAATTTTTTTAAGATTTTTTAAACGAGTCCAAGAACACTAAAAAAAAAATGTAGGACGCCCCAGACCCATGTGTGTCTGCGGAGGGTTAAAAATGTGCTGTCGTAAGTCAAGGATACTTACGATGACTGGGACGAAGGGCGGTTTGACGCGTCTGAGAAGAAGGTCGTCCCAGGCGATATTTCGGAAAAATGCTTGTTTCTTAACGTCCTCGGCGTCTCTTTCGCTGCTGCCTAATCGCCGATCAGGATTTTTTCTCAACAGACGTCGCATTATTGCAATTGCTTCTAAAGATAAAAATTCTGGATAGTGGATGTCGTCGTGAACGATAGAGTCGAAAACTTGCTCCTCGTCCTCTCCAGGGAAAGGCGACTGTGAATTATAAAAAAACGATTTTTCTTCATTTCTGCCTTTTTTTTTTTTTTTTTTTTTGAGGGAAAAAGGCGAAGCAAACGTTTTTTTACGTACCTCGCCGACGAGCATCTCGAATATCAAAACGCCCAATCCCCACCAATCGACGGCACGTGTGTACGAAGTTTCGGTGAGAACTTCAGGAGCTAAAAACTCCGGAGTGCCGCAAAATGTTCCGGTTCTGTCGCCGTAACCCATTCCTTCTTTGCAAAGACCAAAGTCGGCGATTTTCACGTATCCTTCGGTGTCGAGCAAGAGATTATCCAACTTCAAGTCCCTGAAGCAACGTTTATTGGCCATGGCGTCAAATTTACTCAATTTTCCTCGTTGTTTTTTTTTTTAATTACTTTTCCAAGATATTCATTAGCGAATTATGAAATTTTCGAAAGTTCGACCCTCCGCGGATCATTGGGTCTTTTTGACCCGAGCCACAAATTTTTTTCGAAAATCTTGTTTTTGAAAACGTTTTATTCGAAAATAAAACAAACGCAACGGACATTTTAACTTTGAAACAAGTCCCAGGACGAGACCAAGACCCACATGATTCGTCGCGCCATGAATAATCATATGATCCCCGGAGGGTTAACATTCGAACAGTAATTTTGAAAATATCGTCTCACCTGTAGGTAATACGATTCTCGTGCAAATACTGTAAACCGAGAACGACGCAAGCTGAATAAAATACAGTGCGTGACTCGCCGAAAACGTCAGCGTGTATGTGCATCATAAGATCACCACCTGCAACGTATTCCATCACGAAGCATAGGTGCGCCTGTTTTCAAAAATGAAGCAAAACATGGGAAAACGTGAGAAAAGATTTTTCACAGTGTTTTCATAATATGCTAATCGCTGCGAATCTTCAAATCAAACGAAAACATTCCGAACACATTACAATTGAAAAATCGATGAAAAAATGCAATCATTTTTTCTAGTCTTTTAAATTAAAAAACCGAGAATTGAATCCATCCATCCGGAACTCAAAAATGTTGGCAACGGCTTGTGGAATTATGAGCCACGATGAGGATCATCAAGCGAGATTGCGTGATCGAGTTCGTTGAGCAAAAAAATTGCTTCTCGTTCGCCTTGCCCTGTTTTTTGAGAAAAGAAAAACGAAAGTTTACCTCGGTTTGAAAGCAGGCAAATAAGTTGACGAGGAAAGGATGTCTGGTGGCATTGGCGACCTCCAATATTCGTTTTTCCGAGAACAACGAATCGACCTCGTCCCTGGCAATAACGTCTCCTTTCTTCAGAGACTTTATCGCAAAGTATTCTCCGGTTTTGCGATACTGAGAGAGTATTACTTTGCCGAAATGTCCGCGTCCGAGTACCGAGAGAAAAGTAAAATTCTCCAAGCTCATTCCAGTCAGCTGCGAGTGTCTTCTCGACTCGTACGCGCTGTCGCGGTACTGCATCGGCCTTACGGGCAACTCGTAAACCACCTGAATTGAATAATCGTTTCTTTTTCATTAATAAACTCTGCTTATCCAATCCTCTCACCCAATACGTCGTTAGATTCATGCACAGCGGGTATTATTCACTATTTTCATCCTCCATAGCGTTAACGCACGGACACTCAATGCAGACGAAGCTCCGATCGCCATTCGCTTCTATTTTTCCAACAACAAAGTCCAATTGCTCATTTTACCTTTTTTTTTTTTTTTTCATTTTCCCAAAAGCGTGTGAATTTCGTAAAAAATGACGTCGATGAATTTTTTAGTTGTTTCCTGAAGCGTGACAAATTGTCTTCGACAATCTCTGCGATTTCTCGTTTTCTCGAGGAAATTTAAAATTAAGGACGGTGGCTACGCACAACAATGTTGAAAGCATAGGGAAATTCGAAATGATTAATGAAAATTGCTGAGCATATTCTTCAGTATTACAAATGAATATATAATTTTTTTAAGATTTTTCTTCTACGTAGCTTTCGAGTAACTAAACACTAGAGTTTACATGCACAAGCATACGTTTACGAGCATTGGTAAACTCCAATTATTCGACAACTGTGCAGACGAAAAATTTGAAAAAAATTGTGTCATCGTATTTGATGCTAAAGAACGTTATCGCCAAATTTTATTAAATTCTTATCGTATTGTCGTATGTAGCCAGCCTCCTTAAAACAATTTTTTGCAATCATCGATTTTCGATCGAACTCAAAATTCAAGTTCCTCTCCAATTTTTTTTGACAATAAATTCTTTCGTTTGCATTTCAATGGATGAAAGTATTCATCTTCAAGATTTTTCTCACTAAATTGTCGCTCGACTGCTTTTCATACGAGACTCCGATAAAGTTTCAACAGCATGTCGTACATTGAATTGGAGGAAAGAATAGAAATTGTGTGTCTCTATTGTCGACGCTATCTCGAAAAGATTGACTGGGAGAATTTTGTTTTCGTTCCCTATGACATTTTTTTCAAGGCTATTCATTCCTTTGTGTCCTACGATTAACAATGCGATTGTAACGTTCCCGCCTCCACGAATCTGTCACAATACAATTTCATTGAATAACATAGCAGTCGGAAATCAGCCACGCGAGACGAGTCTCCTTCACAATGGACATCGACCATTTTTAACATGCAAACCCTTTCAAAAACGTTCCGCACCGAGGATTCCTCGATAATTAATCAACTTTTTCATTAACGCGAGAGAAAGACATACACACAATGTATGATAGGAGAAAGGAAAATCCTTAGTAAAGCCATTTGACGTTTTTTTAAATTTCAAAATGAATTCGTTGCTCACAAAAACTTTGAAAAATTAACGAAAATTCATGAGCGTTAAAAAAACAGTAATTATCATTTTTTTTTTACTCGTTACTTAAAAATTCTGAATTCGGCAATTTAAAAAAATTCGTTAGAAATTCCACACGCGATATTTACGGAAATTTGAGAAAAACTCTGAATGATCGTTTCAATTATTTATTCTTTGTTAATAAAAATTATTAGCAAAATTTATTCAAATTTGTTACGAATGCCCAAACAACAATTTCCCTGGTAGCAAGAAAAACGTTGAAAGAAGTACAAAATTTAAAAACCACCAATTCCTTGATAATTGTTACGAAAATGAACCAAAGCTCGGAAAACTCCACGACTATCCAGCGGCGTTAATAACCAGAATGAGAACCGCGTGATCAACACACCGGATGATGGAAAACCTTGTTAGCCATACGAGAATTAGTAAAAAAAAAAACTGACATCAAAGTGTACGTCGTAAGAATGCAACGAAATTTCCATGATTTTTTGTAAAAATGAAAAATTAAAAAATCCTCAGAAAATTTCCAAGAAATAAAAGAAAAAAATGGTTTCGTTGCACTCGAACTGTCGAAACTTTGATACCATAAGAATTATTCGACCGAAAAAGCTTTTCGAGTCAAATTCGAAAGAAGAAGAAACACAAAGGCGAGAAAACTGCGCTTGAGAGCGCAGATTTGTTCTCACGAGTTAGGTTTGCTGTTAGGGGATCATCTTTTATCTACCTCATCCTCGGGAAACTCGACGACAGGTTGGGGCGAGGGGGTGCGCGGAGAGGGTGGTGCAATCAGCACTGGACGAGGCTCCGTCACGAGGGGCCTCAAGCTCGCACCTGCCTTCTCCTCGTTGTGCAGAAAATCAAACTCCTTAAGTGCACTCTGTAACTACACGGACAACTACCTGCTCAACCTTTTTGTCCTCTACTTTTCTCCAAATTCAATGTTTTCTTTCATCTTTTCATGAAAACATTCATTTTATCGATGAAAATTAATTGATGATTAAAGGATGAAGCGAAGTGGCAGCAGTAGCGATTGTTTGACGGCAAATTAAGCAAGAAAAATAATCGATTAATTAATTTAAATCATTTCAATTAAAAATCAGTTCAAAAATAATAATAATAATAATAATAAATCCTTCAAAGAATTAATTATGAAAAATGATCGAGCCAGAATTCAATGGGTATTCAATTTTTCATCGTCAGAACGCACCAAAAAAACGAGTTTCACTTTTCTTTTTTTTTTTTTTTTGTTTAAATCTTATATAAATAGATCATTTTTTTAATTAAATTTTTTTATTACGCTTATTATTATTAAATTTATTATTGAAATAAATAAAAATAATAATTAATAAAGTAATGAAATAATTTTTAAAATAATAAATTTATAAAAATTCAATTTTTTTTTCGTTTTTATTCGTATTTGAAAAGTATCGCCAGAATTAGAAAAATTAATTAATCAATAAATTATTAAAATAATAAATTTATAAAGATTCAATTTTTTTTTCATTTTTATTCGAATTTGGAAAGTTTTGGTGGATGGAAAACTGGAAAGAATAATAATTGCATTGCAACGTTGTAAATTTGGTTTACAATGAATTCGACGAAATATCGTCGAGAGTCGAATTTGGAAGTATCACCACCACCAACCACCACCACCACCACCACCACCGCTTTTAACAAGCGATTTTTCTAATCCGACGTCCGAATGAGTGTGAAAATTACGATAATACGAGTTTCATGGTAATTATTATTTTATAATGGTTTTTGGCTCTTTGCGGACTTACTTCTTGATCGATCTTTGGCTGTGGCGGCGGTCCAATCGACGAAGACGACATTTTTTTGGACGGAGCAGGCGGAGGTGGCGGCGGAGCCGAAGGCGGCGGAGGCGGATGCATTTGAGACGATAAACTGCTGCTCGACGATGACATTCCCAACGGACGTGCACCGCCCAAACCTCCTTTCTCAGGGTCCGGTATCTCACCCGGTGTCTCCGTTTTATCCTCTAACGATGTGTCAAACACTAGCTGCATTGGTTGAGGTCCTGAAATATTCGAAACTTCATTACGACTCAAAAAAAAAAAAAAATCTCCCTTTTCTTTCAACGTGAAGATCACATTTTTTTCTCGACAGTTTTTTAGCCCCAAAATATCACTCTTTAGAGATATTTCTGCCCGTCTCCGAATCCGTTTATCCGGCATCTTTCTTTTTTTGCGATTTTGCGAAATAATCAAGAATATGAATATGATTTTTTTCTTGAGATTTTTCATTTTGTGTGAATAAAATGGATTCTTCGGGATTTTTCCTACGATTATTTTTTTTTACCGGGAAATAATCAAGTTCATCGCTGGATATAATTTTTCCTTGAGATTTTGGTTTTGTGTGAATAGAAGGTGGACAAATTTTTTTTTTTTCTTACGATTAATTTTTTTATGAAGAAATGATCGAATTTGTTGCTGGATTCAATTTTTCCTGGGAATTTTTCATTTTGTGTGAATTGAAGATGGAAGAAAATAGTTACCGGAGGGTGGGCTTTCGGAACTTCGGGTGTTGTGCATCGAGGGGGCAGATCGTTTGAGAAGTCGTCCCCAGGTCGCGACGTCGATGTTCATCTGATTGGCCCGAGGGAAGTTCTTTGCCTGTTGTTTAAAAATCTTTCGCTGTCGTTGCAGCTTGGGTTTTCTCGAGATCATTGGATTGAGGAACCTTATTTCGGCAAACAGCAAACCCTGCGGTTCCAGCTGCAACGCCATACCGTGTCGAACGTCGTCGATAAACTCTTCGAGACGTAAAAATTTAACCGCGCACAACGAACGCCAATCTTTCCAATAAATGCCAATCTCGAGCTCTCGCGATTTGTCTAGCTCGATCGAGAATCTCTGGTCCCAGGCTTGCTGCGAACATGGTCGCCAACTCGTCTGACCCACCGTCTGATTGTCCAACTTTATCATCGCCATTATATCGTCTGTAATTATTATCCAAAAATTACTCATTGTCAATTATTTTTCAATTATTATTATTATTATTTTTATTTATTTATTCACTTATTTATATTTTTTATTTAATTATTTGAAAAAATGGATTTTTCTTTCACGATATTCAAAAAAATCCAGTCGATTCGCATTTAGATAAATTTTCAAAAAATGAACATTTCTTTCGATTTATCTTTGAATTGATATTTCGAGTTTTTCATACATCAAGTACCAGCGAAAAGGAATTTTGAAAAAATTGAAAAGTAATCGACGAGTTGATTAAGTTGAAACACTAACTGCTCGTTTCGTCTTTGACGCTGTAAGATTTACTCGAGCTGCGTCCAGTGACGCCCTTGACAAAGCTGCGGAGATCGGGACTGGCCGGATGATGGTCGCGTCTCGTTCTGCCAGGAATTTCCTCGACGAGATCCTGGCAGCCCATCAATCTGACTTCGAGCTGGCCTGTGACAGCAGCGCACCTGGACAACGAGACAGGAATGGTGGTTCGTCCTTCGAGAGGTCCGCGAAACGGCTGCAACGAAGTGTAAGTCACGGGAACGGGACTGGCCGATTGCACACTCGCCAACTCTCGTTTCAATTGGGCAGCGGTCGCGCTGTCCGCTGGCAATTCCTGTCTCCGATGGTCCAGAGACAGTCTCAGGAGATCCAATTTTCTGCTCGACTCCGAGAGACTCGCTTGCGCCTCCGTAAGCGCTTTCTTGTCCGCGACTTTGTTACTTTGCAATAATCTTATCACGTTCTTTGCACCCTCGACCACTGCAGCCTCGATCCTCAAACGATGACGCAACTCCTCTACTCGTTCCTCCAACGCCAGCTCCAAACTTGGCTCGTACTTGTCTACGACACACAATATCCGTTGACACTTGATTTTCAAGTATAGACAAATTCCAAAGCGAAATAAGAATGACGCTGGGATTGGCGACGTTGGAATGCAACGAAAAATAATCCTTTTTATCGATGATTTGTTCAATTTTCAAAATCATCGAAATCTTTCGAGTCCAAAACTCCTCAGTTTCATTTACCAAAAAGATAAATTCACTTTTCAATGATGCAGCACGTTACAGATTTTTCGAAGCTCGAGAATTTGAGAAAAATGACAAAACAAAAGATTCAAGCGTTTTGATCTATTATCCTGGTGTTTCCTGTGGACTCATGGAAAATGCTGCGCAGTTCATTGCTAGTCGTGAAAAAAACTGAATAAAACAAAATTACCTTTGTTACTGGCGGTTTCTCCATTTAGCATCGGAGTATCGCCGCGAGCGTGTTGTTGCTGCCGCGCCTGGCGAACTTTCATGATACGCATTCTTAGGAACTCGATTTTGGCCCGTGAGTCGTCCAACATTTGTTGGGCTTCTTGGAGCAATTTTTTATCCCGATGACCGCTCGTTAAACTTTGAATCATATTCTCAGCTCCTTGTTTTACTTTGAGCTCGATATTTAGCTGCTTTTCGAGGGACAATAACCGAAGATCCGTGAATAAACCGTCTTGACTGGGCGACGATTGACCCATCGGCGATAAAGGTGTGTCTACGACCGATTAACATCACAAACTTCATTTTTATCATCCAATTTCACCTTCACATACTTTTTTTTCCCTCAGACAGTTATTACTCGTTCCAGGCACTCGTCCCAAAGTTTTTAAACTCATTCACGCAACCAACATTGATGATCACATTCTTTTAGTTACAATTACGAAAACTGTTTTATTAATTTTCGAATTTATTAATTTGGTAATTAATTAATTAATTAATAATTGATAATGATATTTAACATCATATATATTGAAATGATATTTTTCGTTTTCAGAAGATTCGAATTCCGTTAATTCGTCATTTGTAAAAATACTATAAATGGATAATTAGCAGCGTAAGTAAAAATATTCACCTTGGCCGTTGGAATAGTCTCTCTGCGGTGACTGGGGTTGGCCCTGGGTCAGGATAATTTGGCTTTCCAGTTGCTGGAGTTCAGCCTGAAGTTCATTCAGTTTGCTATTGGCTTTTTTGACAATCATGGCTACGTCGGAAAGAGCTTTTCTATCGGTCGCAACTTCCCTAAGTTTTTCAGCGCCCGCTTTGATTTTAAGTTCCTTGCGAATTTCCCTCCGTATGTGCTCCCTGAGCTCGTCGAGACGAGCCGGCAGAGGCACTCGGTCGCTTCCCGCAACTCCATACTTGTGCGACAATTCACTTAGAACTGGATATCTCGTGTAATCATTCTGCAAATAAAACATTCGTCAAAAATACTGTTTGCTTTGAAGAAAGAGAAAACGACGCTCAAGCCCGCAATGAGACCGTGTTTATTCCTCTTGGAATACAAGCGCTCCATTCATTAGACTCTTTCAATTGAGCCTTATTGCTGCCTCTCCTCTGCATACTCAACAATTGCAATTACCATATCACGCGCAACATCCACAGCCACAAAAACAGATCTACAAATATACACACTATATGATTGAGATTATTATTGTGTTGAGACATTAAAACTCGTATTACAAACACGCGCCAAAAAAACTGATTTTTATTGTCAATTTTTTATGGTCTTTTTATGGTTTTCGCTATCTTTGCGGCTAATTCAGTTTTTGCAGCATTTATTTTTATGGAACTAAAGTTTGCAGTGTTCCGCTCCACCAAAAGATACGCGTTCTATTAATTGTTTATTCAATTCCAAAAACCATGACAATTTTCGAATCGATTTTGTCTTTGGATCCTGAAAAAATAAAAAATAAAAAATCGTTTTATCGTTCTGACTAAATATCGGATAAGAATCTCGAGAGAAAAGAGAATTTCGTTGCGTTCCAACGATCCAAACTTCGACATAGTTTATTTTTACCGAATTCCCTGCAAGTTTCCAAAATGTAATTTTTTTTTTCAATCGATTCTTTCGTTTTTCGTCATTTTTCGTACGAAATTATTGGGCGAGCGATATTAATGTTTTTGAAAAAACAGAGGAAAACAATCGCTTCGAGATTCTCGTAATCCACATCGCGAGGATTTAAGAAAATAAAAACATTGTTTAGCCTGGAAATCGTAAGATTTTTCTTCAGCGAGAATAAATGCAATTTTTGTTTAGCGCGAAGGACAAGGAGAGAAAATAAACGTAAGCACCGATAAAAAATGACATGAAAATAGCGGTTAACGTCATTCTCGAGAGATTCAACGATGTGGCGCTTCGTGAAAACGTCTCTCGGCTCTGTACTCGCAGTTATAAGGAGATCACACGTCCCACACGCCCCATATTCTTTCTCTCTCTCGCTCTTTCTCTCCTCCGCTGGTCCAAGACGTTTCGTATACACACACACACACACACACACACACATGGTGCAGTACAATTAACTCATCGTTCCTCGATGTCCCTTTCCCTGCGCTCGCTGTTTTTCGTCGAGCGAATTCGCGATTCGCGAGAATTTGTGAAAAAACGTCGAAATCCTTCGGGAGGAGAAATGTAGCGAAAAACCACGAGATTTTTTTAGTGTAAAAGGGGGGGGGGGGAGCTTCACGAATTATAGTACACGTCGAGAATCGTGGAAGCCGTTGAAGATAAAAACGGCGCAACGATGTCACGTTAAAAAATTTCACATTTCCAAGAAATATTGACAAATTGCCAAGTTCATTGAAAAAAAAAAAAAAAAAAAAAAAAAAAACAAAAACAAATACACTAAATAAAACACCTGAGCAAACTTTAATCTAAACGAGTCTTTGACTCACCTGATAATAGCCCGAATCCGCCATCTTGCCCACCGCCGCGCTGCTTATAAAAATCCCTCTTGGCACACTCACTATCTCTCTCGCCCTCTCTGTCTTCTCTTTTTGCTTTCTCTCTCTCTCGCTCTCGAAGTATCGTGCTCCCTCCCGTTTCCTCTCACTTTTTCGTTCGCCGAGACTTTCTATCCGTCCTTTGTCCACGTACAACCAGAGAAATCCATGATCTTGATCTCTCTCGTATTAACAAAAAAAAGAAAACAAAATTCGCAACACTCAACGAGAACCCTCAGACCGGCGGAGACGTCATGACGCACTCTAAATTCTTTTGCACACACTCACACACACACAGCCACGTTAATTTGTCTTCTCGTTTTTGTGTTTACTAAGCGAAATCCTCCGGAGATTATTTAAGTCTAGATTTTTGATGTTTCGACAGCGTTGATTATTATTTTTATTGTTCAAAATTGTCCTTCATTTTACAGCAACGAAAGCAACAGAACGATGATCATTGAATCTCTGTCAAAATGCACATACAACTGTGTACCACCGCATCGAACGGGAGACTGACGGCAAAAACGGATTTCCGGCCAATCGCCGTACATCATTCAATCGAAAAAAAAGACCGCGCCTACTTCTCTTCTCATCCAATCCCAGTTCTTCGTAATATATAATATATACAATCTCGTAACGCGCCAAATTCAAAACGTCTTTTTCACTAGAATTTCAAAAATCGACGTTAAAATTCCGAAATACAAATTTGTCAATTAGAAATGTCAGAAATAATTGAAATAAAATTTTTCCGAGTGGAAAAAATAATCACTTCAATGTCCAGAGTGTCTCCTCGTAAAAATTTCTCGAGCTTTTTCAAATTTCGTAAAAATTGTACAACTTTTGCTCGAAACTCGGAAGAAATTTTACAATTCTTCATTTTTTTCAGGAAATTTCAATGTTTTTGAAATTTAAAAGTGGAACTTTTGAGTCAAAGTCAATAACTCGGTCCCCATCGCTAAAAAAAATAGTCAAATTTTAAGGACCTTTTGCTCCTCTTTTTTCGCCGTTACTAAAATTTATTAAAAATAGAAGAAAAATGAGTTGAATAGAAATTTTTCTCATTTTCTCATTTTCATGAGCCAGAGAAAAGGATAATTCGAAAAGGTAATACACAAATCAATCAATTCGTAACGATAACAATATTTAATCATCATAAAGTATTTTCCTGCACAAAATCACTGTGAAATAAGTTTATTAATAAGATTTTCGGGAGTTCGTGGAAACAAGTTTTCAGGATTTTGGTACAAATTTTTAGGATCGTGACAAGCTTCGTAGAGTTGTTTATAAATAGCTCCGATAACTTGAAACGATCTTTTTTGCGTTGTCGCACGATGTGTGTTGCTCTGAAGCAAACTAATTTGCGGCAAGAGTAAAGCCTCGGTCATTACCAAAAATTCTTCCATCTTATTCTGCAAAAAACAACATTTCAAAGTTTTTTTCACAAAAATTGTTTTCAATACTGAAAACTGTACAATTTTTTTTTTTTAAATTAATAATAAAAAAAAAAAAATTGCTGCGTCGTACCGTAAATTCTTTGATACTGACAGGATCCATTCCGGGGATTGAGGACAAAGGCGCAACTCCTTGGTCTCGACTCTGAAGAATCGTGTAAATGGGACTGAGGTTCAAATTAGCGACCAGAGAGCTCGCGAGCTCGGAGGTCAACGTGTCGATTTGAGCGTCGGACTGTGCCTGCAACCTTTCGAGTCTCTGGTCCATGTATTCGTAGAGGGAAAGCGTCGATTGAATTTGGTGCAAACAATTGAGAAGATAAACTGCCATGTCGACGGATGGGAGCCTCGTTGCAGTTTCGTCAACTTCTTGCAACAGTGGATCGATGATACAGGAAACGATCTAAACAAAAAAAAAATATCGGGGAATATCGGTTGAACGGTTCAAATTTTATGATTTTTCGAATTTTACGAAAATCTGAGTTTTTTTTTAAATCGTTCCACCGCTCTAATTTCTGCGAATTTTGTAAAATATTGTGTACAAGTCTGTACTTGCTCTTTACTTTCTAGAAAAGTTGTCGAAATTATACAATTTAAATGCAAATACAAAAAATGCTGCAAATTGCTTCCTCAAGATGCTCAAGATGCACGATGTTCAGAGCACCCTCTACGAGAAAGCCAACATTAAAAGTATACTTCCTCATAGAGAAAGATTTGAGCCTCGTGTTTGCGAATGTTTCTTACGCGCAACATATCCTTCTCGCGATCCTCGCCGCTGACGATGCTCGCGACCGAAAGAACGTCGTTCAGAAGAGACAAAAGTCTCGCTACGGAGGCGGCAGGAACAAGATCCTGGCCCGGAGGCTCTGCTCGCTCGCCCAGAGCAGCTCGAGTTTCTCTCTGCAGCCTCGTTGAAAAGCTCTTTTCACTCGAATCCAACAATTCGTCGAGAGTCTCAACCAAAACGCTGTCGGCCACGACACCTGCGATAATCCCTCGATAATATCTTATCAGCGTCATTACGGAATAGAGAACCGTGGCCGGAGCCTCTTCCGCTACGATATGCTCGATCCTCGATTTAAGGGGATGACAAAGGCCTTCGGTAATATTTCCCAGAGCGTCTTTCACCTGATCCGTTACGTCTGCAAAAAAAATCATTTTTTTCTTCAAATTTTATTATTAGACTCAGCATCGGAATTTCAAAAACTCCGTAACCTCCACACTTGGTGGAAATTTTGAATTATTGTTTCTGGAGCAGAGCCAAGAATATTTATGGTTTCGAAATTCGCACGATTCGAATGCCCCGAAACCTCTTTTTCTATTAATTATTTTTGTAACCTTTGGAATCGTTCCAAATTTTCCTGCAGACTCTCGAAAATGTTCCAATTATCGTAGGCAATCCATAAAAATCTTGAGTAATTTTCGACCAAAGTCCAAAATAGCGAACTAAATATAAAAATACTATCGTGACCTTGAAAAACTTGTCAATGAAAACTCGAAACACGATAAAAAATTGCCGAAAAAAAAGCATTTTCAAAAAGCAAAAAAGCAAAAGCAAGGGCTGCACAAAAATTTGTCGTTTCGTGAAAGAAAATTGAAGAGATTAAAAATCTGAAATAATTTTCCACCAAAGTCCAAAAGTCCAAACTACCAAAAATCATTCAGAAAAAAAAAAAACCCATTTTCCTTGAAAGAGATTCGACGAACCTGTTTTGTCGCAAGATTTCAAAAGAGTAAGAATATTTTCTCGCTCAACGGGAATGGCCTGATGAAGCCAGGCCAGCATGTCGCCGACGTAGCGAGTCGGGTCGTCGGCGTGCATCTCAATGGGATTCGGAGTCACGCCGAAAACAGTGCCAAGAGTGAGAGCGTCGATGAAGGCTCCGACGAGCACTGCTCTCCTCGCCGTGCAATATTCGTCCAGAATGTATTTGAAGAGCACCGGTCTGTCTTGCAGTTTGCTCATTGCTTTCGTAAGCAGCGGCACCAAATTTTCGTTCTCAATGTGTCTGCATTGGCTCTGCGTCCATCGGTACAGTCTCTCCAGAGCGGCTTCCTGGAGCAGCGTCATTCTTTGCATAACATCCAGCCCCAAAGTTTCGTATCCGGATTGCATCAAAATCCGACAACTGGCGTGTATGCTCTGCAGTTTATTGACTACTGTGAAAAATTCATCGGTTATCGGCTCCTCTCGAGTCGAACCGCGCAAAAGGCTGATTTCTGGTCTGGAGAGCTCAAAACTTTGGAGGAACGCTTTAGCCACTTCCTGCTGCATAGACAACTTTTTGCTGAAACGTTGAACGTCAACGTTGGGTCACCAAAAATCGTTCTCATTTTTATTAATTATTTAATTAATTACTTAATATTAAATTAATTGATTTTAATTAATAATTATTAATTAGATTATTAAACGAATTATTTCATTAACGATTGTGATGAATTTTAAGAAAATAGGCCAAAAAGCTCGCAGATGGAAAATACCTTTCGTTTTGAAGTTTCGTAGTCCTGTCGATCAAGCTAATAGTCTGCGTCTTGGAATTTTGAAGTCTGTTGGTCATGGATTGTATGGAAGTGTTCATGGCCAAGACTTCTCGGTGAATATCGTCGAGAGTGGATTTGACTTCTCTGAACGCGGACAAGAAATTCTCGTTTATAGTCAAGCTGCGTTTCTCGATTTTGCTCCTGAGATTGCGTCTGGAGTTGAGCGTATTCTCGTCGAAAAAATTCGACAGTTCTCTGAGAGCTTCCAGAGTTTCCTGAGAAAATTCATGCAACAATGAAATTGCTGTTTTCAGGGCGAAAAAAAAAAACAGTACCTTGTCATTTTCTGGTCGAGATTCCAGCAGCTTATTGACACGACGAACGAGTGCAGAGTTTGGATTTTTTTCCGGAGCGGTGCTCATTTTTAGGTTATGTTGAGCTTGTAATTAAAAAAATGAACCAAAACTTGAATTTTTTAATTAAAAACTATTAAATCACTTTTTGTTTTGTACATTTTACTGCAGAATTCAGAAATTTTGGGCACGTCACTCACTCTCTCGTCTCTGTGTGACAGGTTAAAAATCCACTCGCGGCCCGAGCCAAGCGCCGCGCCGCGGCAAAATTTCGTAACACGAAAGTGACAGTCGTCTCGTTCGATACTCCGGGTTGGTAATCTCGGAGAAACGATACTTTGTGGATGAGAAGCCAAAACGGAGCTGGAACGTCAGTCGCATTGGGGCCTTTGATCGTGGGTGTACGAGTTTTTACCTGATAACGTGTTTTCTCGCGTCGAGTGTGGGTGTGCATGAATCTCAACAGTTTTACCACCATCTAAATGCCGTGATGGACGAGGCTTCGACCAACGGTACGAAAGAGACAAACGGCTGTGAAATCGCGCTCGAATTAATTGCTAATGCTTCGTTTATCGAGCTGAGAATTGCGGCGTAGATTGTTCGCGTTTGAAATCACTGTGAAAATACTTGTTTTTTTTTTTCTTCGAAAGGACTCCATTCGGTGCTCTGACGCTTGAGGTTGCTTCGAGTGTCTCGTGCGCTCGAGCGTGGGCGTCACACGTCCTTCCACTAGTTTTCTCTTTTTCCTTCATTTCACAAAATACACCGTTTTTTCCAAAAAAAATTCTCTCCAGTCTCACGATTTGCTCTCAAACATTTTCGCGTGACTCGATCGATTCTCGCGTCATTCAACCTCGCGAATAATACTTAAAAAAAAAAAAACGACAGCAGCTCGTGTTGTTTACGATATTCACCAAACGATTCTTTGCTCTCGCGAATCGTTGACTCTCACGCTAATTTTTTTCTTTCTTGAAAAACTCTCAATCTAAACAAGCTTCCCCCTTGACGCGGGTTTCTCTGCTTTTTTTCTCAGATCCTGGTGGCGGAGAAGCCTCCGGACCGCTCATCTGTGCCGGATGTCTCAACGCCATTGAGGAGGATGAGTTTATCCAAGCGCTCAGCCAGGAATGGCACATCGATTGTTTCCAGTAACTATCGTCCCTTCTCTCTACTCACAGAAAATCCATAAAAATTAATTGCTCTGCAAAAACATCGAAATTATTCCATCGCAACAAGAAAATCAAATCTGCCAAAAAAATGACGAATCTCCCTAAAAATTGAAGATTTAAAAAGCACAAAATTTATTTTCATTCATTATTTTTATAATCTTGAGCCATCGGTTCATTTTTTCCAGATTCAAGAATTTCTCGATAACCATTTTCCAACATTTACCGGAAAAAATATAAAAATTATTCTCACCGCCATTTTTTTTCATAATTTCAATTTGCAACGAGTTCGCAGCGACTAATGAATTTATTTTGTTTCCCCGATTTTTAAATATCATCCAAAAAGTCTTTTCACCATTTTCTCTCCCCATTGATAACCGGACCATCTTTCCAGATGTTCGGCGTGCGACGCTGCGCTGTCTTCTTGGTACTTTGAAAAAGACGGACTATTGTTTTGCAAGGATGACTATTGGGCGGCTTACGGAGAAGCGTGCCAAGGCTGCGGCCAAGTCATCACCGGGCCGGTCATGTTGGCAGGAGAGCACAAGTTCCATCCCGAGTGTTTTGCCTGTAATTCGTGCGGGGCATTCATCGGGGACGGCGAGAGTTACGCCCTCGTCGAGAGGTCGAAACTGTATTGCGGCAATTGTTACAAAAGGCAAATGCAGCCGCTCAAGCGAACAGCGAATTATCCATTTCTGCGCAAACCCCACAGCATCAGATTGGTGGAAATTCCACCGAGTACGAAAGACGCTGAAAGAACGAGAAACATCAAATTGACGGTCGATGCGACCCCCAGTCCGCGTAACTGTGGCTGCGCTCTGCTGCGTATTTCCGAGTGAGTTGAAAAAAATACAAACACTTTAGAATCGTCAATTTTATTGAAATATCTCGATAAAAGTTTTCACAAGAGTTTACAGTCGTCTTAAAAAATTTCGCGCCCAATTTCCTCGCAAACTCGAGGTCAATTTACGACATTTTTGCCTTTTGAATCGAAAATACAACGAATTTTTCAAAAATTCTCTTCTCGCTCAATGACGGACTGATTTATGTTCAAAATTTGATATTTTTTCAAGACGACTGCATCGACAATAGTTTCTGAGAGAAAAAACCCTTAAATATCCGGAACGAAAAGAAATTCATTGAAAAAAGATTTTCCAGCAAGAGAATAAGTCGAGAAATGATGTGAAATATTTAACGTGAAATAATTTTGTCAGATTCAGAAATAAATCGCGCGATTGATTGAGATTTTGGGTGAAAAAAAAAAAAAAACCTTAATTTTTTCGGCCCGTAAAGCCACTCGATCCGAAAAGCAGTTTTTATCGCTACAAAGTACGCGTGCTTTTTTATTGCGATGCCTGACTCATGATAATCGTCGATTGATAATGCTCCGCGGTAATTGGACAAGGAAAATACGTCATGCGGGTATTTAAGGGTCATTCGGAATTCCATTGGCCGGAAGTCTCTCCCTAATGACTCTCTAATTGTTAAAACTATCGCAGGTTATTGAGAAATGTTCGTGGAAAAATCAATAAGCTGGTGTCCTCCGTGATGGAGGTTCTGTTTAGGCTTTGCTGCCGTTTCTCTAATCATAGGTATTGAAAAACAACAAAAACCACAAAAAGAATTCAAACTGCACGGAATGGGCACATGTATATTTTATTTTTCACACATTTGTGTCGTGCAACCATCGTTCCAAGCACGTTAGAATATTCATATGCGTCTAGAACCTTTTTGTCTCATTTTCTGAACCCTCCGGAATTACTTTATTAGCCAATTTCCTGCCTGATTCGTAGAAATTTAGTTTCTGTTTTTATTTTACAAATAGAAACTATTCATTTTGGTTCCACGAACCTCTGATTGCTTATTTTATTAACCCTTGATAGTCACACCTCCAGATTGTGACGTAATGGTCACAGGGGGTGTTGTTATCGACCCCACGCACTTTGGAAGGCGATAAATAGTTGAAAAATCGTTGAAAAAAATAAAATAAAAATACTACAATGTATTTTCAACCCTTGAGTAACGACCGTGATGATTGTATTCAATTCGTGCAATTTTTAATACAAAAAAAATGACGACAAATTTTCTGCATCATTTTCTTTACAAAAAAAGATGCAGAAATTGTAATTTTCGATTAAAAAAAAGAAAAAATCGCTTCATAAGTCTGAAAAAAGTATACGCCAGGCTTTACACCGTCTGCTGCTTCCTACGGCTTCCAAAACTGAACCGACGGGCCCTTTCAAATAATAACGACGAGGCTCCCCACTAGAAGGTTCCAACTACCTCCAGAGGCTGTCACGAGTCCCAATCTCCCAAAATTTCTATCACGTATCGTCAGCCGAAAGCAGCTGGAGTAAAATTAACCTCATGTGACCATTAAGGGTTAATATCGACCACGAGAATGAAGAATTGGAAAATTTGTGATTGAAAAAAGTTGTTAATATTCTTGATTCGTATGAATGAATGAAATTAAATATTAAGTGTCAGCACAGATTCACATTGATTCGTAGAGATGCAATCGGCAAGGCTTTTTTTTCTTGTGATTGGTAGATGAATTTTTGTGCTTGTTGAAAATTCCTCCTCGTCCTTGGATCATTTGCTCGTTGCTCCTTCATCGATCTCGATATCGAACGTTCATGAATGATTTCCTCGAAAAAAGCCGAAAAATTATTTATCGATACAAAAAAAAAAAAAACGAATTTCTCAGGCGGAAATGTGTTTTTTCATTTTACTCAGTCACTCGCTTGCTTCTCAACCAATTAGATCGTCTAAATACGTGATAATTGAAAGGAATGGAATTTTTGATTGGTAATAAAATGGATTTTTCGCAGGCTAAACATGTCGGGCGACCTCATGTCCCTGCACATCGGCGATCGGATCCTCGAGGTCAACGGTACGCCCGTTAAGGATCAACCGGTGGAGAGCATCGAAAATATAATACGTTATTCGGACACGGTCCTGCAGTTGACGATCGAGCACGATCCGGACGCTTTGTCACGACGTACGAATTATCCAACGACACCATCGGCGATATTAACGACCGCCGTTAGCCCGAGAACCAGTCCCGACGGCAAGGAGAGACTCTTCAAGCGTCGTGACGAGGGTTATATAAGCGGAAATCGCAGCAGACAATTGCGAAGAACGACGAGAGACCCTACGAACAAAGAACGAAGCAGTTCCATGTCACGATTACTTGACGGGTAACTTTTTTTTATTCCGAATAAAAATAAAATAAAATTTGTCAGATATTTTTTTTATTCTCACCAAGTTTTCGATTTGAATTTTCGGAAAATACGAAAAATTAACGATAATCTTGATTTTATACATTTTTGCAACTTTTTTTTTTTTTTTATGTCCACGGGTTTGGAGTGGCAAAACGGAAAATTTAATTTCTTGAAGAACTTGAAGATGCTCAACAAATCCTAAAATTTGTAAAATAATGTAAACAATATGATTTTCAGTTCGCCGCCTTCGAGTTCAACTTGCGACTTGAGTCGAACGAGGTCGTTCCGCGTGGAGCCAAAAAACCAGCGAATCTTTCGTGCGAGCGATCTCGTAAAAGGAGAACTCTTGGGAAAAGGTTTTTTCGGCCAAGTGTACAAAGTGACTCATCGTGACACCAACGAAATCATGGTCCTGAAAGAATTGTACAGAGTCGACGAGGATGCTCAAAAGAATTTCCTCAAGGAGGTAAGAAATATTTGTCTCTCTGAAACATGAAGAGTTGATCAAACTCTGATTCGGAAATAGAAAAATAGGCCGAAAGAGATTTGGAACGAAATATTGTGGAAAAAACCATAAATTTCTCATCGAATCTATAAATTATAAAAATTTATTATTACCAATCAATTAACTAAATTATTGAATTACTTAATAAATTAGGAAATTGGGCCGAAAGAGATTTCGAAGGAAATATTGTGAAAAAAAACCATAAATTTCTTATCAAATCTATAAATAATAATATTAATCAATAAATTAGTTAATTAAACATTAACTATTTTCAAAATAACGTATTTTATTATCAACATATTATTTTTATTAATTTATTAATAAATGAATAAAAATTGATAATAAATTTAATTTATTGATATAAATATATGAATAAAAATAAAATGAAAAACTGAAATAGGATGAAATATTGTAATGGCTGTCGCAGGTCGCGGTGCTGCGGTCTCTGCACCACAACAACGTGTTGCGTTTCATCGGTGTATTGTACAAAGAGAAAAAGTTGCATTTGGTAACGGAGTACATATCGGGTGGAACATTGCGAGGTTTATTGCACGATTGTAACGAGCCCTTACCCTGGGAGCAACGGACATCCTTTGCCAAGGATATAGCTGCCGGAATGGCGTATCTTCATTCGATGAATATAATACACAGAGACCTGAATTCGCACAATTGTTTGGTGCGCGAGGACAAGACCGTAGTGGTGGCGGATTTTGGATTGGCGCGAATAATCCAAAATGGTAATTCGCCGGACAAGGGAAAATACAGCAGGCAGAGCGGTGGGGCAGGGGCAGGAACGGGAGCGGGCGAGGGCAACGAGGTGAGGTGCTCGAAGAAAGAGCGCAAGAAACGATACACCGTTGTGGGAAATCCTTACTGGATGGCCCCGGAAATGATGAAAGGAAACAAATACGACGAGAAAGTTGACATCTTCAGTTTTGGCATCGTAGTCTGTGAAATCATTGGACGCGTTCAAGCGGATCCCGATTATTTGCCAAGGTCATCCGATTTCGGGCTCAATCAAAAGGTTTTCCGAGAAAAATTTTGCTCCAATTGTCCCGAAAGTTTCTACATGATCGCTTTTCTTTGCTGCGATTTGAACCCCGACAAACGACCGCCCTTCGAGGTCATGCAAGTTTGGCTCGAAGGCCTCGCGATGCATCTCTCTGTCGGCGCTCCTTTGCCACCCGATTTGGACTCCGATATTAGAAACTACACGGGCCCCAGTCCGAGCAGCAGCGAATCCACCACACCGGAGACCCTCGGGCCGCAGCTGAAACCCATAAAGGAAGGGCTGGTTCACCAGGAGAAAAAACGCGTTAATTGCTGCGAGGACAGCACCCTCGAACGCGAGCCTAGCCTCAAGGACTCGAGCGAGTTGAAAATGCCCGAGGCTGGCAACGCGCGAGGCCGTTATTCGCGCCAAAATAGCAAACAGAATGAAAATCCTCCGGCCGGTCGATTCTCGCGACAGAATTCACGCTCGAAGGAGAAAATCGAAGTGGAAAAACCCGGAATCGTCATTTCTCCGGACGTCAGCGGTTTCAGCGGTCGGTACCTTCGGCAGACCAACATTCCGAACGCCAAACTCGAAGATTCTGCGAGCTCGAGGAACAAAGTCCAGAGGATTGTCGATCCGGAGGAGCCTGGATCTCCGGTGCTCGAGAAAATAAAGTACGTCGGTAATTGTTCGAGTTTACAAAACTTTGAAACACCGACGGAGCCTCAAAAAATCGACAATAATTACATGTACAGAGTAAACAGTTGGCAGTGTTGTAAAAAGCCGGATAATCCTCGGGGCGTAGCGGCCTCGCCTCTGAAGCCAGACAAATCGTGGATTTCCCAAGAAACGGGAAATCTCGTTGGCTCGTATTTCAAGCAGATAAGTAAATTGAAGAATTCCCTAGAAAAGGGAAACAAGTCGCTGTCGAGGCAGCACAGTCTCAACGTAAACAGTCGAGAACCGAGAAAAAATTCGGTCGATCTTGCCAAGTGTTCGCCCAGTTCGTATTTGCGAAGAATGAAAATATCCCCGACGAAGGAACAGACGAAAAACGCTTTTTTCCGAACACCGGAAACAGCTACGTCCAACAAATCGCCCCAACTCGAAGATACAAAAAAATCAATCAGAACCGGAAGAGAGATTTTCAAAGATTTCAGGCACAACGATCTCTCCAGGCAGGACAGCCTCGCCTCCAGCGTTGGCAACATTCTGTCCAGGCACGCGAGCCTAACGGTCAACGATACACTCACAAGGATCAAAAGAGTGAACGAGGATCGAGCCTCCAAGTCGAAAGGCCCGTTCGAAAGTTGTCATCTCTCCAGGCACGACAGTTTCGATTCAAACTCGAGCACTCTCAAGAAGTCCGATCTCTATCACACCGACAGTTTTTGCTCGAACGAGAGCACCCTCAAAAAAGAGGATTTCCCGGGGCTTTTCAATCGGGATTTCCAGTCGATCGAGCCGCATCTGAACGCCAGCGGAGAAAACGACGAAACTCGGTATCGTAGCGAATATCCGGACGGCAGTAGATCCTCGGAGATTCCGAACAGCGAAGAAAACACGAGCAAACGAACCTTTTCCACTTTTCGACTCTCGCCCGAGTCGATAAGCGACTACACTTCCTGCTACAAAGATCTTTGCCGTCAAGACAGTTTCGGATCTGACAGCGCGGTCGGCACCATGAGAAGCGATTTTTTCGCTGATATCGATCTTGCCAAATTGCGACTCGACAACGAATCCCGAGAGATTCGTTGCAGCAAAGACGTTTGTACGACACCCAATCGGGACGCTTCTCCCATCGAGAGCACCGCCCTATAACTTTTTTTTAAATTCCAAACCAGAAGATTTATCGAAAAGTGCTCTTACAGCGCGCGTTTATAGAATTAAGGACTCGATATTTGTATAAATACCAAGAGAGGAAGAGAGAGAGAGAGAGAGAGAAAACATAACGTTTCCGATAAATAGCACTAAATGCAATCACGTTCAAGTTTCCATCCTTCGAATGCAGCGAAATTCTTTTTTTTCTTCCGCAAAGCTCGTTATTTAAATTACAATCCCAAAACGATCGATTTTTGCGACCCGAAAAGTCCATCGCCTAGAAAAATCTGGATTATTTAAAAAATTGAAATTCATTAATTTTTCAATTAATTTTTAATTAATTAATTAATTAAAAAATTACAATAGATTTTTTTTTTTTTTTTAATTATCGATAAAAACGAAGTATTTTTCGTTGCATTCCAACGTTGCGAACTTCAGCGTCGTTATATGCAGGAATTGGGGCGAGTCTTACTCTGAAATAGCGATTTATTCATTTATTTTTGTATTTTGTGGTTAGCACAATTTGCAGAAAATAATTGAGCGAATTAATCGCTCCGAATTACACGACGATCGTGTTTTTTTTTTTTTTTTCATAAAGATTCAACGACAGGATAAAAAGCTATTTCAAAGTAACGACGGCGAAGCATTCCTGCGAAGAAAACTTCGAGGGACCGAAGGGACTGATGCAATAACGTACCGACTCCGAAAAATTAACCGATTTAAGCTTTTTACAAACACACGAAACAAAGGAAACTCAAGTTTTCGTCTATCGTAGACAGAGAGAGTATTGTAACGTTAAGGGCATATTTCCTTTTATCTCAGAAACTAACGAATCTGCTACGTCCTCGAGATCCACGATTATTCGATCCTACGTAATTATCAACAAATGTATTGTGGCACTCTGCCAAGATGGGAAACGGAAATGGGCATCATTCGAAAAATCTTTCAAAATCGCACCGAATCCGAAATTTCGATAAAAAATGTCTAAAAAAAATTTTTACCCTTTCATTTCCTTGGAAAATAAAATATTTTCCAGTTCGATTGAAAATCTCAATTCTTTTCGTAGGTCCAAAAAATATTTCCGACAAATTCCACAATTTCTTTCATTAGTTTCGAGGCTGAAATCGACTGAGCAAAAAAATTGACCATTTCCGTTTCCCCAAAAAAGAGAAAGGTCGTAAAAAGGTATCAACGCGATATTCTTTGCCGATAACCAGATGCATTCCTAGAGTAATCTTGCCGTAAACGAGAGCCCATTGAAAAGTGACTCGCTACAGTTAATTTCGATCGAAAACATTCCATCCTACGAAAAGCTTTGTTTTCAAAGTATTAACGCGTTAAAAAAGAAGATAAACCGAAGCAAAAACCGACGAATTTTGGTAACGAACAAAAGAGACGATAAATAATAATGAAAGGAAGGGAGTGAACGATTTGTACAATTGTCACGTTTAGAGAGAAAAGAAACTAGATGTTTTTGTAACTCGAATTATTTCTTATTTTGTACGAGATATTTTAGACTCGCAAAAAAAAAGTAAATTAGGATTACAATTTGGAGTAATTAAGTGTACACGAAGTTTGCATCGTTGGAATGCAACGAAATTCTGTTTTTCCTTGAGCACAACTCACGATTCTTTTTCAATATTTAGTCAGGACAATAAAACCATTTTTTTTTCTTTCAAAATCCAAACACACAATCGTCACGATTTTTAAAATCGAACAATTAATAGAAAGATGTTTTTTTTTCGTCGGACCTCAACGTTGCGAACTTCGGTGTCGTGTGTGCACGTGCGCAGGTCCAGCCTTTCCGTAGAGCCATCATTTCCACCGTTCTTTTCGTTTGCCCACAGTCATCGATGTTAACGAGGCCTAATTGTTTCATTAATCAATAATCATCGTTCCTTGCCACGGGCTAAAGTAATAATAATTAAAAATGTACACGTAAATTGATAATTCACGAAAAAAACGTGTCGCAGAGGAATAAATGCCAACATAGAAAACGGACCTGTGTAGGTAATCGCAATTTGTACATAATTGTTTTGTACATACATTTCCGAAACTCGTCATTTTCAAAACACTCGTTTTAGTTTTCATGGCAAATCATTAGCGGCTCCAACGAGCCACCAACCAAGAAATTATTACGAAAAATCAACAATTCCGTCGTTCGTTCTCTCGTAGCTTTATTTACGCTTGTTAATGTAATAGTAATGTTTTTTTTTTTTTTTCCAACCTTCACCAACTCAAGAGATATGCAATGAACAGTAATCGACGACGACGACGAAAATGTTTCGTACTCGAAAGAATTTCCTTGAAATCAGAAATCGTAAACGAAGGAACGAGCAATTAAAACCGAAAATTCTAAAGACTGAGCAAATTTCAGGCAAAATAATTTTTTTATTTTTATTTTTTTCAAGGAAATTTTTTTTTGCGTCGTCGTGCATTCACTTTGGAGATTTGTACTTATTAATTATTACGAAAGGAGAAAGAGAGGAAAAGAAAGAATAACATTACATCCGATCGGTTGCGACTGTCCGAGAGAAAATGTTTATTATTGGCATCCGTTGTTGCAAAGGTTTGTCGTTCTTCAATATTTGATATAAACACACATATATCTATATATGCGAAAAACAAAAAACACTATGTATATTAATATTTTGACGAATGATCGATTTTTGGCAACTTTCCAAGCCTAACGAACGAAAATCCAACTCGTTAAATCTTCTCTGTTCGATCTTTATCCAAAGAAACGTCAGCCAACATTTAGAAATCCTGGAAAATGTTGTTTCAGTTTGAAAAAAATTAAAAACTACATAATGGAAAAAAAAAAAATTGCACGACGTACGAAAAATGTTCGTTTTGTGTATGTTGATGAAAACCACACGATACTCCTCTCTCGAATCGTCATTAACTTCTAACTGGCAAAGATTCTCTATTGGTTATCACGACGTTGAAGTTTGCATCGTTGGAATGCAACGAAATTCATTTTTTTCATGAGCAGAGCTCATGATTCTTAATCAAAATTCAATCAGGAGCCATTTTTTTTTATAATCCAAACACAAAATCGAAAATTGTCATGATTTTTTAAATTGAACAAAAAATTAATAGAAAAACGTAATTTTCATTGGTTGTCATTTTTGTGGTAAAGATCGAGCAAGCAGGATTTCACCAACAAGTTTTCTTTTGTTGTTACAGACTTGTAAAGGTGCCTCAATTTTTGCCTTCTCAATATCGTTCCCCGCGAATAAACTGAAGATAAAATGCATAAACGTTAATTGTCTGTGATAGAAAGTCTTTTGAAATTGTCTAGATGATGATGATGAATTATATTGAACGATTGTAATAAAATTCTACTATTATATAAGTTTAATATATATTGTAAAAAAAAAAAAAAAAAACAAACAAACAAATACTCATGATGTAGCACGTGTAACACGCCGTTAACCCTATCGAACGAAGATTCATAAAGAATTTCAAATTCCTTAGTGGGGGCTTGTGTAAAAAAAGCGAAAAAAAAACATGAATGACGTAATTTGGCATCAACTTTGAATGGTCCTTCAGTTTCCAATTTTGAAACGCGAGGAAACGCGAGTTAATTTACATTTTTTTAAAAACTAAAATTTCCAAAAATTTTCCTCGAAATTTCGTAATAGCAAAAAAAGAAATTTTAAAAAGTGGTGAAAAAACTGAAAATAATTGAAAAAACTGGTAAAATAGGAAACACTCATTATTTTTTTTTTCTTTTTCACGATGCAACGAAAGTTCGTTCGGCTTTGTCAACGCGAGGGAAAAAAATTCACTTTTTTTTTTTCTTTCAAATTTTAACTCACAATTTGACAGTTCGCGGTTGCTTGAAGCAATGGATAATGTTTTTTTTCTCGAGCTAGTAATCGAATCTGCATGAAGGAACGCAGTAATTTATCAAAATAATTGGAAAAAATTCACAAAAAGCTTGAAATTTTATTTCGTTCTGTAAAAATGATGCAAATTTGAATCACGATTATGCAGTGTTTCTCTGGTTAAGAGGCTCCGATCCATACTGCGATTATTTTGCATTACTTCCATTCGGAGTTCTTAATTACCTCTCGAATACCTGTGTGCAGTATTAAGCAAAAAAAATGAAAAGAAAAAAGATAAAAAAAGATTGACATTCGATCGATCGAGTGCTCGCAGTTTTACGGCGTTGAATCCTCACGAAGTGTAACGACGACGAATCTCTGACACACGTAGCATTTGATACCTCAAGTACACGCGTTCGCCTGTTGATCTAAAACTCTACGACGACTTTAACGAATTTACGAAATTAGAAAAAAAAAAAATAAAGGAAAATGCAAAAATAAGTTAATAAGAAATTAAAAAATATATATTATCTCGTAAGAGAATTTAAAAAATCCGCGATTTAACATTCCACTAACGCACGGAACGGGAGCGTGGATGAATAAATTGTTTTGTCACGTATACGATACCGCAAATATGTTCTCACACTGATTTACCTTGAACCCATAACAATATTATTTCGTCAATATTTTTTATCAATTTTTTTTTTTTCTGAATATTTAAATTTTTTTGCAAAATTCTTTTGATTCTGTCAATTTTCGACGAAATACTTTTTGGCCACCCGTTACACTTTTTACCGACGGGAATTTGGCTCCAAAGTTGGTCCGTCGACCAACCGAGGGCGCCAAAGACCCGATGGGCTTGAAATCATTTTAATTCAAGTCGAAAAAACATTTTTTAAAAACGAGAAAAAAGAGCACTAAAGAGCTTCGGAATGAATTTAAAAAATTCGGTTGCAATAATTTTTCCTAAAAAGCTTCCTCTCCTTCGATAAAATAAATTTGAACGATTGAATCTTCCCCCGAACATATTTCGAATAAAAATTCGACACAGGTAATTGATTTCAATAATTTTTCATAAAAAATTCAATATTTTTCAATCAAACAAATTCACATTAAAATACTTTGTTTATATAAACGTTTTCTCATCCATGTTCGCACCAATAAATGGACCGAACCGTCGTTCGGTCCAAAGTCTGTCACACTAACCGAACTAAAATGTCAAAACGAATAAAAACTCTGACCTCCTGCAGGAAAATGGCAAAAATGGGCTCCCAGCTTTTTAAAGGAGGAAAATTTTGCTTTAGAAATTTTGCAGCTATCAAACAAATGTTCCTTGGGGTTGAAAAGCCTGAGACAAAAATGCAGAATGTCAAGAGTGCCCGACGTATTTTTGGGTCGGGATTATGTTTTTGAGAAAAAATACCGAGTGTGGCAGCAAAAAAAAAAAGAATAAAAAAAAGCTCTTGGAGAATAAGAAGAAGAGCGAGGAGTACAAGCGTAACGTGAAAATTTATAGCACCGGGATGTCGACGGAAACTTTAAATTTAACGTGCTTCGCATTTTGCGCCGTTGGCTGTATATTCTGTATGTGCACAACTCGCGAGCGATATATACGAATATATAAATCGGAGTGTGACGCGCGGCAGGGAGGAGATGGCGTTGCGAGAAAATTTGGTAAAGGCAAACGGTCGCGAGAGAGGATTCTCGGCACATAACACGAGCAGAGAGAGCAAACTCGCAGCAAAACGCGCATCTGAATAAAATGATAATAAACCGGGCGGACGCGTTCTCTCTTCTCTCCAGATTTTCGTACATTTCATACGTGTGTGTATTTTTTTTTTTCTTTTTTTTTTTCCTCGAGAACGCTGGCAGTTTTCGTTTAGCATTCGCAAAATGCTAGCGATCCCCGGGGGGTTGAGAAAACGATGCGAGATGATCTCACGCTCAGAATTTCTTGGATTTCCCAAAATTCACGATGACCTCGTTCGTTGAGGCTCAAAATGACGGAAATTTACAAGAAATTCGAAAAATCGCGTTCGGAGCTGAAATTTCGACAAAGGCGCCAAAAACTTTTTCGAAAACGATCTTGACGACGTTTCCCGTGTCAGAAATTTGTGTAAATTGAGCGATTGAGCGAGTAAACCCAAAAAATAACATTCGGCATAGTGTTATTTGTATGCCACACGAAAATGGTCAATTTTGTTCAACAAGTTTTGGAGCCGAGCAACAGTTCGTTAGTTTTATATCCGCGGAGGCGCGTGAAAAACTAAAACCGATTGATTATCGCACTGCTATTAAGCCGAAGCCTTTCATCAGGCAAAGAGTAGTGATTGAAAAGCTTCCTGCTAAACTATGGAATTAGAGGTAACACAACTTTTTGGGTTCCGTCTCGCCTCTCGATTCACCGGGTGAGCACACGTGTTTGCACCAGCAAAAATCTAACAAATTAAAAAAAACTGTCGAAAAATGCGTCTCGGGAAAAGCGTTTTTATAATGTGGTCGAAGGCTCGCATGTATAAATCCAATTTGGAGGCGTGACGAGATCAAGATAAGAATTTTCGCCACCAGGTTAATTTTGGTGCGGCAAGCAGTGCGAAACGTTCAGCTTTTGGGAAAGGCAAATAGCCTTGACTAATTAACATTTATCGTAGAGTCTACCGGTGTAATTTACGTCACTACCATAGAGAATATCGCGTTGCATGGTTATGGCTTACCAAGAGAGAAACTGTACAAGGGCGCGCGTGTTTCGTTCGTGTATTTCCAAGTCCTCAAACCCCTCGTCGCAGACTCGTCGTAACTGTCTTGAGCACAAGGCAAATTGTCATGGCAATACTTTGGACAAATATATTCGATAATATTGAGAAGAGAGAGAGAGAGAGAGAGAGAGAGCGCAAAGTGCGGAGGTTCGGAGCTGGCAAAAGGGGGTATTTGTCCTTTCGTCCTCATAGTTGGTGCTGCTTCTGCGGGACGAGCAGAGTTTGGTGCCGCCATTGCTCTCCTCGAATATTCCGGCCTCGTCTTTCCATCTCGCTCCCTCTTTTCGGAACGCGTCCTTTCTATCGCGATAATACCATTATGCGAATTTCGTAATTTGCATATTTCAGAAAGTGCCTGCATGCCGCACAGGAAAGCATAAACAACGTCGGGTGGCGTATAACTGGGCTTCCTCGGCAGATGAGTTACATACACGAAAGATTTACGTAAACGCCCGGCGCGCACTCCTCGTGCTACCTTCTCGCTTCTTCTTCTTCGCCGCCGCTGCCGCCACCGCCGCCGCCGCGACTATTTTATATCCGAGAAACGCGTATATCTATAGGACAAATATGTATGTACAGCCGAGCGGATGGTGGCGTACTGCGTAAACATTCGAGCAAAGCTTCTCCATCGCGTTATTCCGACAGTGTCTCTGCGCGCTCTCCACAAACATATATACTCCCGTCCATACTCCTCGCTGCCTCTGGCCAAATAGAATTGCACTCGCCAACAACTGAGGAAATGTGAGCTGGTGTCTTTCATACGATCCTCCCGTCTTCTCCACGAGCCACCGCGATAATCTATCTTCGATAGTAAATAACTGCTGCGATACGTACACCGTAACAGTACGTACGTACAAACTGCATTTTGTCCATCCTATATGCCAGATTCCATGTATATACCTACTAAGTATACATTTTATATTATAATACTTTGAATCGTTGCGTATGCAGAGACCGCTCTGTGCCGCCTCCTTCGCCTTCCAACTCTATTGTTCCATCCTTTCTACACTAAACATTGTTTCCTTTTTAAGAAATCGACCTTTTTCAAAGTCTGGCTAAGCTGGCACGTCGCTTTTTCACGCTAAAGTTATTTGTTGTTTTCGGTATAATAATAATTTTAACCCTTCGTAGACACACATGGGTCTGGGGTGCCCAGTTAGCGAATGTCGTGAATTTCTCGTTTTTCGTATCGATTCGCATTAAATAACAATTGTAAAAAAAATTTTTTTATCCATCACCCGATGCAGGCTCTCTTTCTATGGATCCAAAACTACTTTCCTCAATTTTTTCAGATTTTTTAAACGAGTCCAAGGACCGTAAAAAACGTCAGGACCACGATTATCGCCACCGGGTCATTTTGACCCGGTCGAAATACACAGCGAACCAATCGAAAATTCCAATTCGATGCCGAGTTTCAATTTTGGATTTTTAGTCCCTTTTGGGTGCAGTCGACGCACCCCATTACCTTGAGGATATTAACGATTTATAATATGCCCGACGTCGTAGGCCTCCGCGTTAGTCACTTGGAACGCTCGAAAGAAGAATTCTTCCCAATAATATACGCACGACGTCTGTATGCTGGAACATGAGAAATTAGATGGATGACGAAGGCTTGACCGAGGTGGCAGCCGATGGGTGTAAACGAGAGATAAAATCTACACTCACAAAATATACATTAGTCTGTCTGTGTGTGTGTGTGTGTGTGTGTGTGTGTGGGTATGGAAATGTTTAGCGCAGAGGTCGAGACCGTACGTTCTGCTCCCTGACACTAGCCAACTCCACAATTTTCCAATTCCATCATTCCCTTTCCCGGTCAAGCTCTCCGCTGTTATCCATAGCGCTGCTGCTTCGCTATGGCTAAGCATGACAGAAATCCAGCAGCGAGCTCCTCCATCATCCGACTCTTAATTATAGCTTTTGAGACAAAGACCCTCGTCGTGCCTGTTTTTCTCTCTCTCTATTTCGCTCTCTGAGCGAAAAACATGGAGATGGAGAGAAAGAGAGAGAGAGCGACAACCATCTTTGGAATGCACGTCACACGATGACGGAAAATCCTCGCAGAAATCGTTTTATCGATTTTTTTTATAATTTTGCAACTTTGAAGAGAAAACAAATAAAGAAGGATCGAATTTATTGATTCAGGCTTTACAAGAAACAGCTGAATCATCCGTACGGGTCAATTTGACCCACTGAAAAATAGACATGTTTTTTTTTTTTATCACGATCTTATTGAAAGGAAAAATAAGAAAAATCTTGCTGCCCAGATGCTGAGTAAACTTCCGAGTACAAATTACAAGAAACGAACGTGTTCGTCACTTTGTTTTTCGGGTTCCTTTCAAGGACTTTGCCGCGCACGACCCCGGGATCAATGGTTCAGAACGGTAAGAGAAAGGGCGAGAGAGAGAGAGAGAGAGAGAGATGAAGATACAAAGCGCCGCTATCCGCACCATCAGTGTCCGATACTGAGCTCGGGTGACACGGTCACCTTGCCTCTCGGCTCTCTCTCTCTCTTTTTTCCTTTCATACCGAATAGCGGAATAAGCAAGAGCTCATAGCCTACTGTCTTTTTCGCACTCTTGTTAAAGAGATCCTCTAGTCAATATCTTTTCCGCACTCACTGAAACAAGTCGCCTACAAATTCTACGAGAGCTGAACCTTTATTAAACGTCAATTCTACGGAACCTTTTCGCCCTTTTCTCTAGTTTGTTATTTCCCTCTCACTCTTTTCCAACTCCGAGGAATAGAAGCCCAAAAACAAGGCCTCGATGACAGCAAATATTTACAACGTCATGCTCCCTAGACTGGGCGGGACCGCGAGTGTCGTTATACCGGCGCCGTTCCTTATTTCCTTCTCCCTCATTTTTTTCCTCTCTCTCTCTTTTTATTTCTTAAAAGCCCCTCTCCATCGCACATCTCTCGATCCACGATTTCAACTCTTTTCACAAATTTACCGTACACCTCTTGCTTCCGTCACTCTCAACATTTTTATTCTTTGCCAATCTCACTCCTCGACTTGCGACACAATTTCACCGAGTTGGATATTTATTCTACTTGCCAATTTACACGTTTTTTTTCTCTCTCGAAACGAAAATTCGTTTCCGCCTTCTAATTAATTTTTGAATTCTTAAATATTTTTTCTCTTTCATCGTATGTTGTCACTAAATAGGGATCAATTTTTTTCACGGTTCAACTCAAAGGAAAAGCGACGAAATGAATTTTTGTTAAGAATTTGAATTTGTTGACAAAAAAAAAAAAATATAAAAATAAAAAAAAACGAGATCGTGAAATTTTTCTGCCATGTCTTTTGGTGATTTGCTCGATTTATCGAAACTCGACATACGAAATATGAAAAAAATGAATATTTTCGTTCATGTTCTCCAAACACGAATGGCACAGAAAAACAAAGAAAAATGAATGGCGAATTTGGGAGGAAAATGCGGAAACTCGATTATTTTGACGTATCGTTAATTAATCGCGTAAATGCGATGAGCAGTTTAGACGCTCATTAGGGAATTAGAAATCGAGTATCTAGTAGGGATATATAGGTGAGGTTTTGAAAGGTTTGAAAGAAGGGAGGGCGGGCAAAGAGTAAAATGAGCCATTGTGCAAACGCTTGTGGCGTCCGACAGCCGTCAAGCGGATCCGTCGTCGTTGGACTGCTGCTGCTGCTGCTGCTGCTGCTGCTGTTGGGGCTATTGCTTATGTTTCACTGATCCGTGACCCGTGTCCCGCAGCGTGAGTCCATCACTCAGTTTCGTTTCCTCTTTTTTTCCTGCCTCGGGTATCCATTGCAAGTCTCGTAATAAAATTATGGGCATTGCACCAGCAGTCAGGAGGAAAACTCTCGGATTATAACGGAGCAGTTTGTTTTTCGGGGATCCAATGTAACCTTTCTACAACTGTACATTTCCATCCAAAAGTTTCGAGCTTCGGTCCAATTGTTATTGCTATTTGTACCATTATTTCTAACGCCCTATTTATTAATTGAAATTTTTTTTTTTCGTCCGGTTAATCAAAAATATCGAAGGGTCGAATATTAACGAAGGCTTTGATTGATTGATTTAGCTTTCTCAGCTATTTTTATACACATCATTATAAAATATTTTTTTCAATAAAAATTTATGAAAGAATAATAAAAATTATTTTCTACATCTCTATAATTATCGAAATGAAATTTGAAAAAAGGGAATTATTGGAAATTGTTAATTTATAATATCCTCTGATTAAATTCGATCGCAAATTTGCAGGTTTTTTTTTTAATTCCCTGACTAAATATTATTTTTATCGTTTTATTGGTTATGATTATTTGAATACTTTGTGGAAACTTTTGGAGGCTAGTGTATGCGGAAAGGGAGAAAGGAAAGAAAGAAAAGTGTGTATTGAGGTAAAATGAGTATCGTATATTACGCTTTGAGGACACTTTGTCATCCCCTTAAGAAAATCCGTAGTTGAGATGCCTGGCGGCGCGCGACCGTTCTCCATTTCTAATCTCTCTTTTCTAACGATACTTACATACGTATTAATAGCCGGCCGACCCTTAAGCCCATTGCCGCAATGTTTCCCGCAATTATACGACCAGTTCTCTTTTCCTCCGAGCCGATGAGGGCCCCGACCGACAGAGCACAGATTATCGCCAATTCTCTTGACAAGAAAAAAAAAAACCAAGGATCCCGAAAATCTTTCTATACTATTTGAGCAGTCGTCGTTCATTCTCGGGGCTAAAAACGAGCCGCCCAAACAGATAAATGCTTTCATCCCTCTCCACATCCCCAAGTCTTCTGCCTATTATACTCGCCCAGGAATAATGTTAATTTGACGATGACACTGATCACCATCTTTGCTTCTTTTTTCTATTTCTTCTCTTCTCGAGTCCTTGCACAATTTTCTTCGCAGAGCAGTTGAAGGATTTAAGGAGGTTCGCTACACACAGCAATGTTGCCATGTTAAAAGCATAGGAAAAATTATTAGAATTTAATGAAATTTTGTGAGTGTATTCTTTAGTACTAAATATGAATATACAAATTTTTTTACATTTTTCTTCTGCATAGTTTTCGAATAATTCAACACTAGAGTTTACATGCATAAGCATAGGATTCAGAGCACAGGATTCTTTTGCATATTGCAAGCTCCAATTATGTAGACGAAAAATTTGAAAAAAATTGTCTCATCGTATTTGATGCTAAAGAATGTTATCACCAAATTTTATTAAATTCTTATCATATCGTCGTATGTAGTCAACCTCCTTAACGCTCAAGCAACGCAGAATTTTGAGAATCTTTCGTGCTTTTGGCAGTCTTTGCGTTTCTGCATTGTTTCTATTTATTTTTGGATGACTTTGAGTTTTTTTTTCGAGTTTTGCGCTTATATAGCAACATTCGAAATTTAATCACTCATTTTTATTCATATAGATCACCTGCGGTAATAACTGTCGCGATTGTCTTTTTTTCTGATCATTACGATTGGAGAAGCTCGTAAAAGTTTGACCCAGTTATGGTTGACGGATTTCTCTCCGAAAGGGAAGATAAATTGAGGCTCGCGTGGCCCATAATCGTTCGGACACTTTTCCGTTTGTCCGTCATAGACTTATTTTGAAAAATTCGTTGATATACCTGAGTTGGGGGGGCGAGCATGGGGAGAGGAAAGAAAAGGTGGAGATGGTAAGGCCCCCCCGTCAGGGTATCGGTTACGCTTAAACCGCGTTTAAAGAGTTCCAAACCCAAAAGTAAAGGTCTATCCGTATTTCTCTCTTTCTTTGCTCGTTGTCCTGTTTTGCTATTGGTATGTATATGTATATTGATGTAAAGGGCTCACGGGCGCCCTCGGAGGACTTACGAGGCCCTCTTGCCACAGAAAGAGACGGAACGAGAGAAACAAGCCCGCGGGACCTTACGGTGGCGCCAAGAAGATCCGTATCTTGGCGCGAGCGTCCGAGGGACCACGAGTAGGCAGTTCGAGCCCTTTCATCCTTTTTTCTCTCTCTCTCTCATTCGCGCACAAGTTCACGGACGATTTTCTTCCTTCCACTCTTCCTCACGTTCGCAAAACTCTGTCTTTTTCTTATTCTCCTCTCTTGCCTGCTCTTTTCTTTCTTTCTTCTCCATCCTTTTTTTCTTACTACGAACCAATGAGCCCTGTTGAACTGAGACCAAAGAGAGCGAGCAGAGCTGTGTGCGCCAACAGATCCGAGAAGAAGAAGCACAAGAAGAAGAAGAAGAAGGAGGAGGAGGAGGAATAAAGAGAAGGCTCATCAAAGATAACATCTAATTCCGAATCGGCCGTTCGTGTAGGCTTCCATGTATCGTGCCTGTTCACCAGCTTGCTCTCCTCTTCCTTCGCTCTCTTACTCTATTTTACTCTCGGCAAGTGTCGTGCCTGCTCTTCGGCTTTTGCTCTCGCTTTCTCCTACAACCGAACCGAATAGCGTCGTCCTTCGTCGGCTGGTCTCACAGTGTCCCAATCGTGTCCTTGGACTCGATCCTGACGACTGATTTACTCGGACAATCAACCTACCATCCAGCATGTCTCCCATCTCCCCCCAAAGCACACGCAACGAATTAACAAGTGTCTCCAACCATCAAATTGTCCATCACCACATTTGCTTACTTTTTGTCTCTCGGATATTCGAATAAAGCAGAAATTAACAGTCTGATAAGCTCTTTGATTTTTTGCCTAAATTTTACGACATTTGTTGAAAAGGGCACCAGAGACAAAAAGGATTTCGAAGGATTTTCCATTTGGGTATAGAATTGGGCTCGATGTATAATAGAAAAGAGAAAGAGAGAGAGAGAGAGAGAGAGAGAGAGGGAGGGAGAGGAGAACTGAAATCAAGCGAACATTTGTATTCCTCAGAGATTTTTCAACGGCGAACCACGAACAGTTTTCTCATTTCGTTTATGGCTGACCGTAACATAACTCTCTAAGGCCACGTGAGCGAGAGAGAGAGACAGAATGGCAGAGAAAAGGAGAGACTGAAGAGGAAGACTGTGGCAAAAAGAGAGGAGGAAGGAATATAACGATATAGAAGCTTCATCCTTTCCTCGGTATTGAGGCTAAACCAAATACTAAAGGTGGTCCATCTTCCCAACATCGTCAAAAAAGCCAAAAAAAAAAAGGTAAAACATTTTTTCCTCGACGAGGGAGATTTTAACTAGCATTATCCATATAAAGAATCCGCACGTTTTCAAATTTCTTACTTTTTTCTACTCGAGTCTTAGTACGATCTCAAAACTTTCATTAAAATTTGTTTTCGCAGCAATTCAGACTTTTTCCCTCGTGCAGCGACTTTTATTACTTTTAAACGTTGGGAATACTGGTAACATCGTGAGATTGACAAATTTTCAAAAATATTTCTCATTTCGCAAGTTTTTATCTTCAACTTTTTTGTCATTGAAATTCACGTGGTGGTCGCTGGTAGCGAACTACTCAAAATATACCGAATATGTGCAGCAAGATTTCCAAAAGATTCATTACATTTTTCGCATTAAAAAAAATCCTCAAAATCAGCTTTTTGGCTGCTTTTTAGTGCGGAATGAATTTTTTTTTCAAAGTTTCCAAAAAAAAGGTTGATTCTCTTTGCTTTCCCAACAAACGAATTTTTTTTTTCTCTTGAACAATTTTCAGGGTTCAAATTTTTTCAATTTGATTACGAATCCCACAAAATTTGAATTACGACAAAATTGAATAATGTGACAAAAGTGATCGTCTGTCGTTTCAACTGAATTCGTCAAATTTCCAAAAAAAAAATGAGATTTTTTTTCTCACAAGCATTCACTTGCCCTCCGAGGGATCTCGATAGTACGGCTCGTTATTCTCGAACGTTCGTATTATACGATATTCGGAGATTCATCGAGTCAAAAAAAAAGCGTCTCGTAGTTTTTTCGCATGTAGAAGAAAAATAAGGGGGAGGAAAAGGAGGAGAAGAAGAAGCGTCGAGTCTCGTTGTTGCTGCTGCTGTTCTCTTGGTGTGGTGCCTTCTCGCAGAGACAGGTTCACGCTAAATGGCGGTCAGAACGGGCATGTCGCGCGCCACGGGGCGCCGCTTCGCCAAAAGCGCCGACTTGTTCGGCCTGAAGCCTGGCTCCGAGACTCTCCAGATCTTTTTAATCTTACTCCCTCACGCGCTCTTTTCTGGGCATCGCTTGGCCAAATATCCCTCCCTTTGGCTCTCTTTTTGCTTTATCCGCGGGCGTCCATGCCGGTCCTTCTAAAAATTCGCGTTTCACTCTCTCTCTCTCTTGCTCTCTTGCTCTCTCGCTCGCGCCCACGATCTTTTTCCTCGTGGTATGCGTCGCGCGATATATTGTAAATGGCGCGTCACCCGTTAAGGCAGAAACTCTCCGTATTAGCCGAAACGGTTCAAACAAAAAGTCTTTTTCTTTTCGCTAATTTCCAGAACGAATAATCCGGACGATTATCACGTTCGGCATTGTCATTTTCACGAAAATCAACACTGAAAACACAATTTTGTTGAAAAAGATGAATATTTTGTTGGATACTTTCGACCAAACGCTTTTTTTTTTTTTTTTTAATAATTTCAAAAATGTTGTCATTGCAGTGAGAAATATTCTAGAAAGTCTCTCCGAAAATTTCAAAATTATCCAAAAATATTTGGTTTACCATGTTCAACAAAATTTCATTTTCAGTGAAAATAAAAAATACGTGAACTCGTGAAATGTTTCGAAACGGTGTGTATGAGAAAATATCGATTAAACAATTTTCAGAAAGTTTTGGAAACCGCTCGGTAAGTGTATACTCGTCTCGAAACATTTTGTGGCGTTTTCTCACTTTTGTCAGGGTTTCGCGAGACAAAGAGAGAAAAAAAGTCAAAGCGAAATGGTTTACCTGGTGCAATTTGTCTCTGCCGAAAGTAGCATCACGAGCACGACGAAGAATACGACACCAATTACTTAATTTGTCCCTTAAGAAAAGTCGGAGGGGCGTCGCTTAATGAGCCTGCTGACTCTTGTGCATCACTCGATTCTCAACGACCCAACGAATCGCTGATTTTTCTCTCTGCCTTGCTCCCTTTCTGCCTTTCCTCGCGCTGTCTACGCGGTGTTGGTTGGTGAGATTCCTTGCAAAAAACTTTATGGATGATCGTTTCACTCTCGTCCTAAGAGACACTTGGCTGTGTTTCTTTTCGCGTTTTACTGTGGCGTCATCTCACGAACGACGACGACTAACGCGGCCAGACCAACTTTTCTTTCGCTCTCCTTCTCTCCTCCCTTCTTCGCGGTCACGTACATTTCTCTCCTTATAATTGTAATAACCTCTTCCTCGAACAACCACGTTTTTCCATTCGCTTCGCGTTCGACATTATTTTTCCTAAATAATGTTATTTCACGACTTTTTTTTTTTATCGAGAATCGATCGCTTTGCATCGAGCTTTCTGCATGAGAAATGTAAACACAAAATGTCAATTCAATCGCCCTCTAGAAGGAGCAACGAAAAATACACAACACGATTTCATTCCGTCGAATATTCACGAAACTATATTAGTTTGCTTGAAAAACACGATGATCGAGTTTCAAAACATCAATACTGTGTTCACAATGTTTCGCACGGAAATCGACGAGTCGTGTTATCGTTTGTCACGAGCGCGACGAGACGAGGCGGGGAGGGGAGGGGCT
This sequence comes from Hyposoter dolosus, assembly GCA_963921915.1. Lineage (NCBI taxonomy): Eukaryota > Metazoa > Arthropoda > Insecta > Hymenoptera > Ichneumonidae > Hyposoter > Hyposoter dolosus. The sequence continues at coordinate 12,428,241 of OY998138.1, forward strand.
GCTGGGCTTCGCTCGCGACGCGTTTCGACCAGTTTAGTGGTAAACAATAGCCGCCGGCAATAACACGTCGATTCGACACGTTGGGAATATGTGAATTTCGTAAATTTGCGGCTTTTTTTTGCGCTGATGGTGCTGCGACTTTGTATGCCCGATGAATTAGATAATTTCAAAGTTTTTATGAATAAAAAAACAGAAGTAAATCTACACTTTTATAAAAGAGATTTTCGTGTTTCGTCGATCGAATCGCGTTGCGCTTTGTTGTCGTCACGTGACCGAACGTGACGCCATTCGCGCTTCCCGCGTTCCTAAAGTGTTGACAAAGTGAGGTTCGGTGAAAAAAAAAAAAAAAAAAAAAAAAACACACGCGTGGAGTTGGCATAGGACGAAAAAGCAGCAGCAGCAGCAGCAAGTATGGCGCGATGGCGGAAAAGAGATGAAAAGAAAGAGACGGAAAGGTTTGAAATATTCGGTGGCGGCGGTACGAGTGAATCTTTGCGATCGGTGAGTGTTTACACAATTCCCTCCTGTTCTTTCGCGCATTATACGCCCGGTAGGATACGAGAGATTTATCCGAATCGGGCCGCGGTGAGAACTGGTTGTAATTTATTAATTTGATCGATAGTCATTTGCATATCGGCGACGAAGAAATTCCGCTCGATCGATATCTCGCGACAACATCAAACGACGACGACGACTCAATTTATGCCTTTTCGCCAAATTTAATTACCGAAAATACACACACAAAAATAACGTTTTCAATATTACGATAAATATCGCAGTTCACGGTCTTGAAAAATTTTCTTTGTTCATCACTTTCCTCATTAAATTAGAGAGCCCTATAACTCATAATTGTATTTTTTTTCATTTGACCTCCCACGATATTCAAATTAAATTTATGTCTTTTTATTAACCCCATCATTTAACGTTTTTTTCCCATTCATTCCGTCAAGGACCATTGAAACTTATTATTTCACGGAAATTAATTAAAAAAAAAAAGAAAAAAAAACTTTTACATAATTTCGTGCCCATTCGTCAGCTCGATGTAAGCCATCAGTTTTATTGAATCGAAGGCCCGAGTCTAGTTCGAATTTGACCCTCAGTAGACACACATGGGTCTGGGGTGCCCATACAGCGAATTACGTGAATTTCTTGTTTTTCGTATCGATTCCCATTAAATAAAAATGATAATAAAGAATTTTTATCCATCAGCCAGTGCAGGCTCTCTTTCTATAGATTCAAAACTACTTTCCTGAATTTTTTCCCATTTTTTAAACGAGCCCAAGCACAGTAAAAAACCGTCGGACGCCCCAGACCCATGTCTATCTACGAAGGGTTAAAAAAAAGTTGGGTAGCTTTTTCATCTTGCAAATAATTGTGCCTGTGAAAAGTTTTTTCTTGAAATTCATTCCATCGAGTCGATTTTGACACTCTGTGGCACTTCGTACGAATAATTGGAAAAGCGTAAGAGCGCATATTCCCATTTCTCGGGGATTCCTCTTCACGATCCCGAGTTGCATTATTTCGCGTCCCCCAAATCTGAAGAAAAATACGCGTAAAAAAAAGCGACACGGTTTTGTGTCCATTATATTCTCTCCCAGCAAACACCAGTAAGACGATATATTTTCTCGTCGCGCCACCACACACGCAACATAAATACGTCGAGATTAATACGTGGCCACAAATCCCAAACGGTCCTAGTTTATCGTCCGATATCCGTGAAGCTTTTCGGCTCTTGGTGGCAGCCTAAATGTAACTAGTTGCAATAAAACTTACACAGACAAACTCCCATTTGTTACGTACGATATATTCACATTTACACACACACATTCATTTCCCTCCATACAGACTTACAACACATACATAAAGATAAATCAAAGAAAAGTACTTATTTTTCTACTGGCAATGGTTAACCACTGCTCCCGCACGATAAGCGCGCGCGCGTTCAACCGAATCGAATGTGTGACGGACTGCTGGCAATATTGCACATTCCTGTCTCTTCGTAAATTCGGCAAGCGTTCCACGTATAAACTACCGGAGCTGAGCAGATAGTGCCTGGCGTAGTTTTCGTCTGGAATCTTCGTGGCGAGAACGGCGTAAGTGCGCCAATCAACCCCTGCGCGCCGATCTTTTCCCTTTTCTAGGATTCCGCACCCCTGTGCGTACTTTCGGGAACGCTGTCCATCCAGTGGCGAACGTTTCCGTCACGCGCGTTACGTTCCTCCTCCGACCCCATCATTTGTCAAAGCGTAAGCGCTTCTCCGGTCCAAACAATTTTCCGCGGGGATCAAAACCCATTCGGCAACATAACTTTTCATCTCCGATCTTTCCCTACAATCTTTCCCTAAATTCCTCAATTTTTCTGTTTGCTTGTCGCAAACGGAACAATTGTCACTTTTCAAGAGAGTTTTGTACATTTTTCAAAGGGACTTTATACCTTTTATTGCAATATTTGCACTGGGTCATTTTGACCCGGACCAAGTTCTCGGTGTTTGTTGAAAAACACATTCAAAATTTTCACAAAAATAATCGGGGTGTTTGAGAATAAAATTCCCACTTTTCGAAAACTTGAAACTTTCAGCATTTTTTTTTCGGAACAATTTATTCTCCGGCTCCGGGTCAAATTGACCCACGAGCGAATCCTTTTTTTCTTCTTCCAAATATCAATTATTGGAATTTATTAGTTTTGGTTTAAAGTTGATTTAAAAAAAAAAAGATTCGATTGAGATTTTTATCATAATAATGATCCCGCATCCATTGACCGAAGCTTACAAATGGGACAAACACAAATTTCATGAGTTTCCGACACGTATATATAATTTATCTCATTTATTTTGAGCGCGCCGAGTGGACTTGACCGAATTCACGCAAAAATTTGCATCTCAATCGGGCCAATTTCATTCGCAAACGTCGTTCTCGTATTCTCGAATTGATATTTTGTTACTTTATTTCTTCAGTCCCTTTCTCTTTCCTCCCCACTCGAGTCAATGACTTTATTCCGTTGCAATTTGTGCAAATTTCATTCTCGACACTGCATCGTTGTCCCTTCTCGTTCGTCAGGAACGAACGATGCCCAAGCAGAAAGTACGAAATGACTTTGAGGGAGGAGAAGATGAAAAAAAAAGAAAAAAAAAAAAAAAAAAAATGTTAAAATAAAAAATGAGCTGCAGCGTGTAGGATTCTCGTCGAGGTAGGTGGCGTCCTGCCACGACCAATAACGAACGTTTCAGCTCTTGCTCTTCGGGGCGAGAACTCGATGCGAACGAGAGAGAACCAGCAGAAAATAAAAAGAGAGATTAAACTTTACTCTCTCGTTCCTCTTGGCCCCCCGAGGCCGTCATCACGCGAGCAAGCTCTGATTTACTGCTAGTTTACTCACCCACGAAGCGTCCGTCTAATTACAGGCTCCGAGAGGGTGAACCGCTCTCGGGAAGCAACCAAACATACGTATTCTCTCAATGTTCGACTATCACCCACCACTTACCCAACTATATACATATCATTTATTTTTCCTCACGTTTATCCCGTCTTTTTCAACCTCTTATCCATTGCAGCCCCGTTAACCCTTTCCCATCCCTTATTACGCGACTTTTTCACCGATTCATTCATTTCCATTTTATCAAAAGAAATCTTGATGACAGTTCTCGATGGAATCGTTATTTTTCTCACGTGACGTTCAATCTTTTTCGATTTTTTCAATCTTTTTTGAATTTCCACACTTTTTCATTAAGGACGTTGGATGCAAAATTTTCTATCGATAGAATTCTTTCAAATTTTCACCACACTAAGAGAATAGTCATGTCTAATAGCTCGCGCAATTTTAAAAGCTTTCACCATCTAGAAGTCGAGATATTTATTTATAAAAATTACAATTTTTACTAGTTTCTCATAAGAGCGTGTGTTAAAAGTTGCAATAAATGGTGAAGCCTCTCAAAGCTTTGCATATACACTTTTATGCAACATCGAAGAAGCTTTATTCAGTTTTTCAAAAAAATTTTGGCTTTCGTATTTTTTTCTCCTCAATTTTGATGAAAATTTTGTTTTGTGAGGTTGAAGTATTTTTAGGGATTTCATACTTTTGAAATTTCGACGATTTTTTAATCGAAGAAAATCTCTCGCGAAGGACGCACTCTAATATAATGATCTTAGGAACGAGGAATATCATTCCACACATTAGCCTTGAGACAGTTTGTGTCATTGAGAATAATTAGCAACAAAGTTGCATCAATTTAGTTGGCATTGCCGCGTGTCATTTATTCAAACAACAAATGCATGTGATTAAAAATAAATACAGTGTTTATTTGCAAGGAGATGTACAGATGACTCTATAACATCGGTCAATCATTTCGTTCTGTTTCTTTTTTTTTCTTAGTTTGTGTGTGTGTTTTTTTTTCATTTCTATACGAGAGAAGGAAAAACGATTCACTGGAAAAATGTAATTGCACGTTGTCGTCGGAGCATTTGAGCCAACTTCCTCAAACGAGACTAATAATACATACACAAATGAGAAATACTTGACGATCTATTGAGAGGAATGTAATAATATGAATTTAGCAATGAACCAGTCCGATAGATCGCAGATCCCCCGTGATTGACGTCGTTTAATTAGGCAAAATGCATGCTTCCATCAACCATCCTTTTTGCTTCTTACTCTCGGACACGTTGCCGCGTATATACGTAATCATAGTTTCGCGCGATTCTTAATGATGCCTGTGCACGGCTATCCTCGTACCCCTTGTCGCTCTTTAAATTCCTTATTATTATACTCTTATGAAATTCTACACGAGATACCATCAACTTGCACGCTTCCCCATATCCTATTTTGTATTCGATGAAAAATTACCATCAAAAAATCGTAGAAGCGAACCAACAACCACAATTTTAACCCTTCGTAGACACACATGGGTCTGGGGGGCCCATTTAGCGAATGGCGTGAAAAACGAATTTCTATCCATCAATCTTTTTCTTTCGTTCTCGTTTTCGTTTTCTTCAATCAATCAATTCAGATAAATTTCCAACGATTTGAAAAACACCTTGGGTCAAATTGACCCAGTGTGTATAATAATGATAATAATAATAATAATAACCCGCAGTATTTTTCGTATCGATTACCTTTGAATAAAAATAATAAAAAAGAATTTTTAGCCATCACCCGGTGCAGTCTCTCTTTCTATAAATTCGAAACTAATTTTCTGAATTTTTTCCGATTTTTTAAACGAATCCAAGTACAGTAGAAAACTGTAGGACACCCCAGACCCATGTGTGGCTAGGGAGGGTTAATATTTATATTTTGCATCAAAATACAACTAAATTTTTTATTAGTCATTAAATATTCTGCGGTCCATACGCAGAGGATTAATATGGAGACATTATCGTTACAGAATATACTCGGGCAGTTTTTACTGGGCAGGTTGTAAATTTTTCTGAAAATGAACCAATTATTTTCGTTTTATTTGAAATTCAATTTAGTGCTCTTGAAAAAACTTGTATTCTTTCCAGCAAGAATAGCATAAAATGCAAGATCAACGACACGAAAATTGAAACATCAAAATCCCACGAAATTTCTCATTCGTTAGAGAAAAGCTTCGAAATTAGTCATCAAATATTCTCGACCACACACCCAGACGATTGAAATGAAAAGATTCCTGCTACGGTATAGAGTCGGTTTTTACTGTGCAGCTTGTTCATTTTTATGAAAGGGGAATAAATCTTTTCGTTTATTCGAAATTTACTCCAGTTTTCATAAAATAAAATCAACGTTGGCCAATATTTTTCATTTTATCCCTTCCGTTTTTTACTGTTTTAAAAGTCTGAAAAAATTGAGGAACTTTGTTTTGGATTTAAAGAAAGAGAGGCTGCACTGGCTGCGATCGATAAAAATTCTTTTTTATTATTTTTATTTAATCGTAATCTATACGAAAAATGAGAAATTTACGTCATTCGCTGAATGGGTACCCCAGACCCATGTGCGTCTACGAAGGGTTAAATATTTCACTAGGTCGAATAATATTCAACAGCTTGAAAAACAATATTGAGCAACGTGGGTCCTAGAGTATTTATAATTTCTTGAAGCATTCCTCCAACAATGAGAGGCTGAATCGTTGGATAAGAGTCCAAGATTTATAATGAGTCAATTGTCGAGTTACGTAATTATTCCATCGATGTCCACGTGGACGAAAAATATGTTGGAGGACGAATTGGCGAGTAGAGAGGATGCCATAACGAGGAGGAAAGGCTTAAATGTTTGCAGATCGTTTTCGAAGCGAACTCGAGTGTACCAATTTGTGGTTTCTCAATGAGCAGCATTTATCGCCAAGATTCTCTGCTCGCTCGCGCGATACTCTCTACCAGCTAGCTTAGCGAAGAATTCAGTTCTCTCCTCGGTTGTTTGGCCAGACCTTTCTTCCTTGTGGTGTATTATGTGAGCAAGATATTTCCGATTCTCACCAGCTCACTCCTCCAGAAAAACTCTTTCCTTTTTTTTTTTTCTCTCTCCATCCTTTACGACCAATTCCCCAGGATATCCAAGTTTAAACACTTGCTTGTAAACAAAGGGCTTTACCTCGATTCTCTGAAACCGAAAATAATAATCTGTTGTGACGTCACTTGAATTTGTTTATTTACCCAACGTTTCGAGCACGTGATTGTTCTCGTAAATTCCGAGTTTCGTAACGACGAAGCTTAGCTCTGTGTCACACTCGCGCACAGTCATCTACGGAGAAAAAAAATTCAATTTTATTTCGTCGAAAATCGATCTATCCAACGATAAACAATTTTTCACAAATTTTCATCGTTTCTAATTTTATTTTGAAACCGACACTCGAGTTAACCTTGACAACGTTACGAGAATGTTTCTTTTTTTTCTCGATCTTTCAATTTAAAAAAAATATAAAATCGATCTGGTAAAAATACGATTTCAGTGAAAAGCAAGTTTTTATATATTCGCCACGAGACAAAGAAAACAAAAATGAAAAAATGATCGTTACCGTTAAACTTTCGAGGAAATAAAATGAAATTTTTCGGTCGTTATCCAAATTTTATTATATTTTCAAGAAAATACAATTTCAACTCGACGAAAACGTCAATAAAACGTCAAGAGACTCGAACGTACGAAATTTAATAGCAATCCCCTGGACGTTACACTTGCGCGAGAGTGACGATCGAGAAAACGGAGATTCGATAAATTCGCATCAAAAGGAATAGGAAACAAAATAAAGTTGAGAGCTCGTGTTTCGTGAAGAAAAATCTAGCGTGTAAGATTTTTCGACTTTGTTAAGATCGCCGCGTTTCGTCGCGCGCGTTCCTTTCGTGACGAGCGAATGCTCCGATCGAGCATTATGGAAGAAAAACGAGCGAGTCAACACGCTCGCGCTACCTCGTGGTCGTGCATTAACCAAAGTTACGACGTTTCTGCCGAACGAAAAGGCTCGAATTATTTATATCGAGCCTTCCGTGCCCTCTGGATCGCGCCCTTTTCCTTCTCAGCACCTTTATACATACTTTCGTGTATTTATCAATATATATATATATATAAAAATTGAGGTATAATGCTGTTGGACGTTGAAAGGGGGCGAGAGTGCGCGAGTGGGCTCGTTACGCGGTAGTTACCCGAAGCATTGGCGTAAGTAATCCCGCCACTCGATCTCTCTCTCTCTCTCTCTCTCTCTCCGACGAAGAATCGATCAACGCTCCTCTCTCGTTACGACACTATTACGATTTCCTAGAAATACAAAAAAAAAACAAATTTTATCATTTTTTTTATCGCTGCATTAAGGGGCAACTTTTCAAGGGAACAATTAGTCTAAAAATATTCTCTTTTATTTTCAATAAAAATGAATAAAACAAATAAATTAATTTTTATTTTCGATAAAAAATTTATTTTTTATTTTTTATCAATTTCGTGATTTTCTCGATGAATTTTCGTTGAGAATTTTCTGCAGGGATTAAAATTACTTTTTTCCGAGGATTATTATTTATTTATTTTTTCGTCTCGACGAGATAAATTTTCCTCTTATTTTTCGGAGTCGCGGTGGTTGGAATCGTGATTTTGTAATAAGGGGGAATAAGTAATAACGAACGATCGTGAATAATCAAACCGCTGACGATTCAATCATCCCCAAGGAGATGGAAAAAAATAAATAATGGAGAATCTGCGGCTGATAATTAATAAACGAAGGTGATGTATGGTTATCGCGACAGAAAGAGAGTTGGGCTGATTGAATGGAAAAGAGAGAACGAGAGGATTGTCGTGGCGGGCGGCGGGGGGGGGGTTGGAGGCTCTATAAGGATGAAAGCTTTACCTACGCCTGTGGCGGACCACCAGGGAGCCGCCACGCCTCCCGGCAGAGCCACACTTACCTGCATGCCTCTCGCGTTGTATATACGTGCACAAATGGATTTTAACGCACCGAGCAAGAGAATAGAGCGAGACAGCTGCATAATGAATGAAGGAGCGACCGAGATAAAAACAAAAAACAAAAAAAAACAGGAAAAGAGAGAGAGAGAGAGAGAGCGGGAGGAAGGATCGAGCAGGGACTCGCTCGAAGGTGGTGGACGAGGAGAAGAGCGCAAAGTGCAATGGCGGTCACGCTAATATATATTCGCGTTTCGTAGCTCCATAATTGACGAGTGACAAATTTCGCTTTGTTCCTCATATAGGAACCTATATGGGACGATGAACATTTTTCTTTTTTTTTTTCAGTTTTCAATGTCAATGTGCTTAAAATGGCAAAAAAGGTTGCTATTGAATTTGGGAAATATCCGTTGAACCGTTTAAATTTTATGATTTTTCAAATTTTACGAAAATCTGAGTTTTTTGAAAAATCGTCCAACCGCTCTAATTTCTGCAAATTTTCTAAGATATTTTGTACGAGTCTGTACTTGCTCTTTACTTTCTAGAAAAGTTGTCGAAATTATATTTATTAAATGGAAATACAAAAAACGCTGCAAATTGAAATTTGCAAATTGCTTCCTCAAATAAATGCTCAAGCCTCCTCTATCTTGAGCATCTTGAGGAAGCAATTTGCAAATTTCAATTTGCAACGTTTGTTAAAATTATTTTTCAAGACTTCGAGAAATTATTAACGAAGGACAAAAAACTGGAATTTCAATGGATCGTAACTCATGGGCTTCATCATAGAACGTTGAAAATTCAAAATTCTCTCTGGCGATGTTATTTCTCGTTGAAATCACGAAAAACTTGAAAAAAAAAAAAAAAAACGATCATTTCGTTTGGAAAAATATTGCATAGAAGGTTTTAATAAGAAAAAAATTACGATCTTGTTATCGTAAATATTTAACGATATAAATTAGCCACGGGTCTCAATTCCTTAGCGATTTTATAGCGCGCTCGATTCTTCCATCGCGCGCGCCCCTACTTTTTTTTCTCATTTACTAAATCCTCGTATACTTTATTGCTCGCGCTGATTCGGCGACGAGAAACCGAGAGTGTCGACAGCATAATCGTTGGTTTGGCTCGCGCCGACAACATCCCGCACACATGCAAAATTCCTTTTGCACGCCCACGCCCGCGACCTCCTCCGATGCACTCGACCCCGCGCGCTCATTGTCGCTTTATTAAAACGATTGAAAAAAAAAAAAAATCACTAATGAAAAAACTTTGGATCTCGATCGATTTTATCACGAAATTCGATCGTACGAAAGCAACGGCAACAATTTTTCGCCGCGATAAAATCGTCTGGGTCACACGGACCCAAAAAATTTTCTGGTATTTTCTCGATAAAAACGCTCAAAAAAAAAAAAGAAAAATGGAAACGGTGGGAAAATGGAGAAGGAAAAAGTGCCTGTTGATTCCACGTGAAAAATCGTAAAATGCAAATGAATGATGCGATGAGGGGGAGCGTGGCTCGATTGGCAAATTATACGATCGCGAAGGTGGGGTCCGTGGTCGTAGCGTACGAAACAGGGTGAGAAGGAGAGACGAAAAAAGTATGAGATACGTGAAATCCAAGTGAGATGCTGCATACAGACATTATATACGTATTTGTTTTATAAATATAGAGTCTATGTGTGTATAACGCTGCGTGGCGTCCACTGGCGCCCAAGGTGGTCGAGTAATTTCGTCGAGAGAGTCAAAGAACAAGAAGAAGCACAAGATGAGAAAGAAAAAGAAAAAAAATAAGACCGCCGGCAACGCGAGCACCTCAACAGCTCTCCCAGCCAAGATGCTGGCTGCTGCTGCTGCTGCTGCTGCTGCTGCTGCTGCTGCTGCTGTTGGTCTCGTCTGCTCTCCGTACACAGACTCGAAAGATCCGGCAAAAGCAGAGGGACCGCACGAGAGAAAACGAAGAGATTCGTTCTCGCGAAACGTAACGAGCGAGAATTATTACCACGAGAACAAGCGAGAGAGACAAAGTACCAAAGGTGGAAGCGCAGATATGAAGAGAGAACAGTTAACTATATATATATATATACAAGGGACCAACGCCAACGGAGAACAAAAATTGCAACAGCCGAGATGATCAAGCGAGAGACTGCTCTCGTCTTTGCCCAGCATCTCCCTCTCCCTCTCTCTCTCTCTCTCTCTCTCTTTCTTGGGGCTCCATTGAGAAAAAAGTTTTTGGCTGGAGGATATAAAAATGTGTTGATTATACGTTTGCTCCAGTGCGAAATCAGCGCGAGACGTATAGAGAGAGCACGAGACAAAACAGCAGCTCTCTCATGCTCCGTCTTCTCCTCTGCTTCTTTCTTTCTTTCTCTTTCCCCTTATTTTTTAACGCATCTTTTGCTGCTCGCTCGCTCACTCACTCGAAACGAGATGTCGTTGAGAAAACGAGAACCCACACAAACCCGTGAGCCAAGAGATGAGTCGCGAAAGGTGATGCCAAGGATCCTCTGCTCCGGCGTTGACCGAATGGCGAGAAATTGACCGGGACACGCCGTCATCCGCTGATTCCTCCCTCTCCCTTTGCTCTTCCGCAACCAAACCTGACATTAGGAACCGAGAAACTTCACCAGGATCGTTTAACGACCGTCAGGGATCTTTATATAGCCGTACCGGCTTCATGCTTCTCGTATATATCCGACCTGACAGACTGACGCGGCAACAACCAACCTCGTTCCCCTTATCATTCCTAAACACACCAACCCCCTAACGATAACAAAACCAGCCCAGCATCCGGAATCGCTCTCTTTTCCTCCCGCGTACGAGCCACCAAAGAGGAAATTCATTTTTTCCTATTCAATAATCACCATAAAAACAACGTTTTTCCATAAAACCTTCAAATTTTGTTGAATTATTTTTCAAAATTGAAAAATTACGAAAAGAATCGATAATAGGAAATGGATTTTTTTCTATTCAACTTCCGTTATCCGCGTTTTTCCATAATCACCATAGAAACAACGGTTTTTTCATAAAACCTTCAAATCCCAAAATCATCAAATTTTCTTGAAATTTTTTTCTCGAATTATTTTTCAAAATTGAAAAATTACGATAAAAAATCAATGAAAGTTCACAATTGCCACGTTTTTGGATTTCCAGCTCTTGAACCCTTTTTCTTCCATATTCAAAGCTCACATTCTTTCGGGCAATTACGAGGTTAAAAAAAAAACGAAAAAAAAATCCAAATCTACTATACACGAATGGTTTTTGGTTATTCATAAGATTTGGAGAATCCCGCCCAGGTAGTATAATAGAGAAATACATTTCCGCGTGATCATAACTCGTGCCTGGAGGTGAGTGTGCTCTCTACAGATATAGAGAGGAGCTCGCGGGCGTCGTATCCTGGCGAGAGAAACCGAGAGAAGGAAAAGAGATTAAAAATAAATAAAAGGCAATAAGTGCGGGGCCCCGTGCGAGACCGGTCATTACGCGAGGCGGGCCCACCTTGTTAGCCGGAGTGAGAAGGACCCCGGGACGACCAACAGACACGAATCTCTATGTGTGTATATATATATATATATATAGCGAGAAACGCACGGGGGCAAGCAGTTTGTATAATAAACACACAAGCGCGTCCAACACAGACATTTACAAGGGACGTAGTCGCCGTATCGTTGAGAACGAACCAACACAAAACTCTCATTCAGAATCTTTGGCCAAGAGATCGGCGAGGGTCGGATCTTGGTATATCCTGGCGCCGCGTCCAACCGCGCGTTAAAATTGCCCAAAAATTCGAAGAATTCCGCGACGCGCGAGAGCCTCGCGAGAAAATTTTCTCCTCAGCATCTTCGAAGAAGGCTCTGCTTCTCTAAATTCTTCGATATATATGCGTTCCTTGTTCAGAGCAGAACGGCCTTTGGAATATTAACCGCGAGCGTAGGAAGAGGCTTCGACATTACGTGTGCAATTCGGGCTTTCCTCTCTCTATGTTTTCCTTCTTAATAGAGAAACAGAGAGACAGAGAGAGATGAAGATCGCGTCGTCGTCGTCGTCGTCGTCGTCGTCGTTGGTTGTCGAATCGTGGGTAATGACTAATGCTTTGCCTCGTAATTGGACAAAGCAGCCGCAAATTGGACCACCGCGCAAGAGGTCGTCGAGGTCACCGAACGCTAATTGTCATGGCTATACCAACCTCCTCCTCCTCCTCCTCCTCCTCCTCCTCGCGGTTATTTGCATCTATACCTCCATCTATCTGCAGCGCTCACCGATATACATGTTGAAATCACAACACACACCAGCATCGTGTCGTACGCCATGTTCGTACTATGTAAACGAGTTGCAGACCAATCGTCTGCTGCTCCCGCATCTGACGTAATAATGAATAATAAATAAGACGAAAAACAACGTACGCAACGTCGAATCGCCAATCCTCGATACCCCCACACATTTCCAAGCCGATTAATGTTCCGAGAGGAATATATATGCCCATTCGCGCCACCCGCAGAGTCAACTTTTAACAAGTCCACAAATAGACAGCCCTCGAGAACGATAAGCGAGAGATTTAATGCCTCTTCTTATTTCCCATGACTCCAATCATATTCACCGTGCCATCGTCATCTCGACGATGCTCTTCTGACCGAGAGACACACTTTTTGCCTCCTTTTGCCTTATTTTTCGGGCTGATTCTTTTTTTTTTTTCGTCTCTTGCTCCAACAATTATATTACGACGCTACGCTATATATAAAGAATCGGGCCGAATGGCAGGACGACAGTTGGTCGCCACGGTCCCATCGCTATCTCGTCCTCCTATTATTTCAACCTTCTCGCTCTTTTACTTTTTTTTTTCTTTCTTTTTGTCCTCTCTCCTCCTCCTCCTCCTCCTCCGTTCATCCAAATCATCGCCTCGTTATCCCCGAACACAATATGCGAGCTATCGCTCCGACCTGTTCCAATGCCAGGAAAAAAGCGTTACCAACGACTCCTGGGCTAACGGCGCGGTGATACCTATAATTATCAGTCACAGCCGGTCGGTGGACGCGAGAGAGAAAATATACCTTCTTCTTCTTCTTCATTCATTTTTACAAACTAGCTCGGGGATCCGTTGTAAGTTTCTATTAGCCTCGCGTCTACTAACGCCCTCCCCCTCATCCTTTTTTTATCCACAGGACACGCGACCAACTTTCTTCATCTTATTTTTTTATTCTCGCTCATCCGGTGTCACAAAGATCGAGTCTTTGTTCTTGACAAATTTAACATTATACGTTTCCCGAAGCAAAATCGACAAGTCGAAAAGTTTAACCCTCCGAAGACACACATGGGTCTGGGGTCAGCGAATGGCGCGAATTTCTTGTTTTTCGTATATAGATTACCTTTAAATAAAAATGATAAAAAATAATTTTTATCCATCGCCCAGTGCAGTCTCTCTTTCTATAAATTCGAAACTAATTTCCTGAATTTTTTACGATTTTTTAAAGCAATTAATTCGATCCCCGGAATCGGCATGAAAAGACGAATTTGAAGATTTAGCACTCGTGTGATTCGATGGTAACGCGTTTCCGCTTCGGAATTGTTGCTACGGTGACGCTAGTTTGGCCGATGCCAAGAGAAAAGGTATATAAGGATTAAACTCCGCACACATCGAAGCAGAGCGAGAGAGAGATGCTTCGCCAAGATCGAGGCAAAAGTTCCGGGGCTAATTACGGTAATGAGGCAGCTAGAGTCGACCTCGACTCTCTCTCTCTCTCTCTCTCTCTCTGGCTCACTCGTTTGCCTCTCTCACGATGAGAATTTCTGCATACACACATGTAGCTCGTGTGTGCCAAAGAACGACGACGACGACGAATGCGGCGCGTTCACGTCGCTCGCGCCCCTGTATCGTGCATGGAAAGAGCACACTTTGAGCTCGCTCTTATAAGCCGCCCTACGATCTGATAAGATAAAACTCGCTGTATCTAGAAATACAACGTTCATAATGATTCTGCTGCTACCGTATAACCCGCCGCGCAGAGAGCGAGAATCTCTGTGAGATTTTCCCTCCATTCCTCACTACGCTTTCTCGCGCTCTCGCATCTCCATTTTCCTTTTTTTCTTTCTTACCTTTTCCTCTGTTTTTTTTTCTTCTTTTTCATCTCGAACGTAGAAAATACCACAATTCCTCTCTTGTTCCTCACTCTCGCTGATGCCGTTTGGATTTCACCGCCAGATAGACACGTTGATCTATTGCCGCGCGCGGCTGTTACCGCAGATCCCCGATTATTATCGCTCGCTCTGTAAACTCCGCGCGTCATCCCTCTCGCGAATTTATCTCTCACTCACACTTTTTCCTGTACAGCTTCCAACTCTTATGCCTTGCTCCTATATCCTCTCGATTTAGAACGGGCCAATTCTAATTTTTTCATACACGTTCCTACCGCGTTTATAGTCATGCCGTGAAAAGTACAAAAGTCCTCTGCTTCCCATCTAAACAGTTTTTCCAGCTTCCAGTGTTTTTAGTTTCATTCGTTGTCACCAACGACCATTCATTCATTTTCAAAAATTTTTACAAATTGACTAAAGAACAATGTACTCTAAATCCAAGATTTTACGAAGTAATCTGTATTTTTTATGTAATAAACAAAATTTCAAAAAAAATTCACGAACGATTTATTTGAAAAACTAAATAAAGCTTCTTCGATGTTGCAAAAAAGTGTATGCAAAGTTTTGAGAGTCTTCACCATTTAGAAATCAAAATATTTAATGTTGAAAATTGTGATTTTTATAAATTAATATCTCGATTTCTACATGGTGAACCCTCTTGAAGTTTCGCGAGCTATTAGACATGACTATTCTCTTAGTGTCGTGCAAATTTGAAGGAATTCTATCGATAGAATATTTCGCATACAACGTCCTTAATATCTAGCGCGCCATCGTTGGTATTAGGCCCTTCATCCCTTCTTCCTACGATCTCGCTGTTGATGCGGTAACGTTTCGATTCCAAGGATAAAAAGATATCAATAGAAGGAGAAAGACTCATTTTGTGGCGAACGTTCTCTCTCCCCTTGCCTTTTCTCTCGATGGAAGCACATCGCCGCGCGGCATTAAGTCAAGTAAGTAATCTCTTAGCCGTCACGCCATGGGACTTTGCTGCTGTGGCTCGCAGCTTTTTGCCTCCCTCGCCCATTGCTCCTCTCTTGGCTCACCCCGTACAAAACGCAAGAGAGAACCAGCACCACCGAGCGCCATCGATAGATATATCCTGATTGGTTTTCGTCCCTCCAGTCTCGCGTGTATCCTTCTCTCCCTCGCCTTCTTTCTTCTTACCATTTTTCATCATTTTTTCCCATCGCGAGATCCGCCTCGTTCACTCTATCCTCACCACCATAAGATTTCTTTATCCAATGGATACATGACGCTGGGGTACCCGTATGGAAATTTTATCCGGCTAGCCGTATTAAGGATCTGTACCAGCTCAGGAAGAGATAAGGCATGCATTATCAGGATAGCCGGATCCGAGACGAATCATGGTTTGATTGAGTGTTGATTATCTCAGGTTACACACATGATTTTTATGAGGGACGGATCCGATATTGCTAAGGCACACTGAAAATAAAATTTTGTTGGAAAAGATCGACATTTTGTTGGATACGTTCAACTAAACGTTTTTTCGAAAAATCACGAAAATTTTGTCGTTTCAGCAAAAAAAATTCTAGAAAATCTTTTCGGAAAGTAAATTTTTGTCATTCCAATCGTAAATTTACCTGACAGTTCCGTTACAAATGAAAAATATTGTCGAAATAACGAAAATTTTGCAATTATCCCAAAATATTTAGTTTGCTGTATTCAACAAAATATCGACGTTTTTTGACAAAATTGAATTTTCAGTGCATATCTCATGAAAATAAAAAAATATATAATAACAGAACTCCAACAAAACGCTAGAATAATTAGTAGTATTTGAAAACATATTATTATTATTATTATTATTATTATTATATTCCCCGACATGATGATTGCAGTTGAAAAATAATTCCAGATTGTTTTTTTTTTTTTTCAAATCACCTTGACGTCCGTCATACCCCGGTCATCCCTATATAAAAATTAAAAAAATATCTCATACGCTGACAAAGATAAAAAACGTAGAAATAACTTTTGTTATATATCTTTAATATTCTAAGCATGCGAACAAGCGATAACGGGAAAAATTGAGTGGTAGGGATCGAAAACTCCATTAAAAAAATGAATTAAAATGCTATTTTATTAAATTATATCGTTTACAATAAAAAAAACTCTGTACTTGTGCACGTCGTCACTTTTTTTTTTATCGCCCATGAAGAAGTGGAACACAGTACAATTTTCGTGTCGTTCCGACTCCTATATCCATGAAAATCATTTTTTTATGGATCGATGTCAAAGTGGTTCTTTTAACATTTTGTGTTTCTTTCACTTGCCACATGGAAAAAAAAGATGAATCAACTGGATAAGTGTACACAGATTTTTTGATACCAAATACTTTTCCTTGTAGATAGATTTCGTCACTACCATGCTGTTTGTATATGCGATTAAGTTGCAGTATGGTTCCATCGTACAGAAGTACAGTATTATTCGGCGATTTCAAAGAAATTATGAAGCCCTTATACTGGATTTTTTGTATCCGTTCCATTACCTCAGGATTTCGGTGTTTATTTTTTTTTAGAATGGCAAACTCTGGTGGGATTGAAGCTTTCTGACAGTTGCCGTGAAATCTCTCGTACAATCTTCGACTTATTTGAGCCAAGGGCCGATTACCACCGCGAAGCATTTTTTTGATTTTTCCGAGAGCGTTCTCGAACGGAAACGCTGTCAAAGCAGTCAGAGTGCAGTTCATGTTTTTGACATCGTCTGCTAAGTGAATCAGGCTGTGCATGTTCAAAATTTGGCACTGAACACCGTACAGTCGTGATGCGAGAAGAAAGAATGTTCGCAAGAACGTGTTTGCTTCATTGTTGTATGTGAGTGCCCATTCTGCACTGCACAATATCCTGCAGGCAGCATGGAAAAGGAGAAAATGCCGGTACAAATCATCAGGCAATATTTTTTTCAAAATGATCGGACCGGAATATAATAAAATGAACCGAAATTCCGTCGCTTTCCATCTGTGAATGTCGTCCAAGTCTCTTGTTGTGCGTTGGAATTCTTCGGGTATTTGCGACGCCAAAAGCCTTAGCGTAGCCGACAATCGCTGTTGACTATTTCGTCCTAAATTTGTCGTTACTTTCCGATGAAGCCAAAAATCGAGGATCAATTTTTTCATGACACCCAAACAACACAAATGCATGAAATCCAGCGAAAATTGCTTCACCATGTCGATGGGAGGCTCAATAGAGAGGAGTGGTGACACGCCACGATGATGTTGTTGATTTGCTTGATTCCGGAATGATTCATCGGTTCTCGGACGGGCATTTACTTCAGGGTAAATCATTCGATTTTTCGTATGTTGACCGGGATCTTCGCATCGCTCGCATGCATAATAGCCGCCGTGACCAATTATGATCTTCACCAAAGCTCGAGCAGGTCGATCGCATATCATACATTTTATTTTTATACGAAATAATTTGCCATCGATCACGACTCCATTCCTGAGGATTTCATTAAGCTCTGCAACCAAATCTTCTAAAAACTGGTGAATGTTCGAAGGTTTTTTTTTACCGGCATAAATAGCAACGGGAAATGGATGGTATACATTGGGCTCAAAATGTATCATGCACAATATCGGCCAGAATTGCATGGAGCTCGATTTATACAACGGTAAACCATCTATGTTGAACAATAACTCGAGCAAAGGTTCAGCATGTAATTCAACGTTCACAACCTTTTGAAGATACTTCGTAATACCGAAGTACACGAGCTCGCCTCCTTCTCCATTTTCCCCATCAAGTTTTCGCGGCTCAAATACGAATTTCGTTGTTTTCAGGAACGTTTTTGCAGTTTTTGGCAGCGTCGGAATCAACTCAGGCTGTCTCAAAATATTTAACAAATCATCGAGTTTAGTTAGAGGGACGTTTGAATTTAAGGCCCATGAACGAAGAGCTTCTGTAGCATTGAATCTGTTTTCGTCGTCGTCGGTTTCTTCTCCTTCTTCACCTCCTGTTTCTGCTTCTCCTTCTTCCGCTCCCTCGGCTTGGCTTTCGTCTCCTCTTCCTGATTCTCCTCCTTCCTCTTCCTCTTCTTCTCTGCCCTGGCTTTCGCTTCCTTCGTTTTCAGCAGCTTCACCTGTTTCTCCTTCTTCTTCTGCCTCTCCTTGGACATTTAAGTCGATGTTTCGTTGATCATCGCCGTAATTATCGTGACTGTCGCTGGATATTTGCCCATCATCGATAATCATACTGTCGTCTCCGATGCATTCGACTGCGTTATTGCTTTCGCACTGATTTTCCTGTATATTTCTCCTCATACGTCGAACCTCATTGGCATTTTGTTTTTTTCTTGCTCGGTATCGCTGTGACCGTAACCGTGTCAGTTCGCGTTTGATTTTAGTTCGGCTGCTCATGACCGTGAATTCTATGTTGTGAATATAAAAAAATAGAAAAATATACCATGCATGACTACCGCGCGAATATATTTTAAAAACGAATCTCCATCTCTCAATAAGTATTTACAAACCTTAGACTGACTCGTGGACACGAAAAAAGTATTAACAACTTTTGCAATGCCAATGATACGTCAAATCCAAGACGAGAATGTTTTTTTGCAGGTTAAATTAATCTGGAAGTCAGCTGTAATCGATGTTTTTAATGTTTTTATAATGTAGCACTGTATATCTCCCGCCCTCCCAAGCGCCAACGTACGGCTGCTGCGGGAAGCAGAATGCTATTCGGCTCTCTGCACACACTCATCCACTCTCACCAATGTGAGAATGTGTATTCGTGTACATACACGCACTCAGCGTCCAACTAGCGTCGTTGCTTACTACTGGTGTCGCCACCGGTATGAGTGTGCGGACACTATCAACCGCGACAATAGCATAGCTTTTACATGGCGGCGTCCCGCCAATACATGGGGGGTTCCCGCCAAATACGTGGAGAAGACGTGCGTGGACAGAGTGGCGAAAAGACGCGTGAGGACTCGAATAATATACGGTACGTCACGGTACGATATCTTTGTTTTAAACAACGTGAGAAACGTCCATCGATTGAAAAAACGGTAAGTTTATCATTCGATTCCTATCATTTATTCAATAATAGTGAATTTCACCAAAATTGTGAAGAGGCCAACGAATTTTGGTGAAAGGTCTTTTGAGGTTAGATTTCTCGATTTTTTAAAATTTCAATCTGCGATTATTCACGATTCTTTCATTTTCTTAGCTTGTTGCATTCACATCCTCGTAAATTATTTTTGTTCCTGTTCATTTATTCCCGAGCTCATGATTCCATATCAATTGACAGATTTTGCAAAAAGAAAGCTCGCAATCGACGATGGGACATATCGTTTACATTCCCTTTTGCGCAACTCCGAGAAAAAAAAATGAAATAATTCACGTTTATGGACGAAAAAACAATCGTTGATCGACCGATCGATTTTTACTGCAATTGCAGTTTTATTTTTGTCATTGCATTCGAGTATTGTCGATGCACAACTTTTTTTTACGAACTTTTATTATTGCATTATAAAAAAATATTGCTTCACGGTTCTCATAAACGTCTCACTATTATTTTTGTTTATTACGGGCTCGTGGGAATATTTTTACACGCGTAAAGCGTTATTTTCTCTGTATACTCGTATTGATTGATGTGCGTAGCGTAGAATTTCGAATCCAGTCATTACGCTGTCAGGATGACGAAAGAATTCTTACGGGGATGAAATTTCCCGTGTCGGGTAATTTTTCAAGATATTCAACCAACATTTTCGATCAAAAGCGGGCTGAGAACTAAAAAATCCAAAAATCCATTCATTCGCACTTTGTTCTTTTTCTCTCATTCAAATATTCAATTTTAAAAAAACTTTCATCCTCTATTTTAGCGAATATGGCTGCGAGTGCTATGTTCATGCATGTAGAGTTTGTGGATGATATTGGGAAAATCCGGAGCATCGACTTCGTCCCAGCGAGTTGGATTTCCTTCGACGAGGGAAAACAACATCTCGTCACACGATTTCCATCTGACGTTTCAAAACCAACGTTGAAAATTGTCAAAGAATTGGTCAAATCTGGAGCTGAGCCACTGTCGTCATGGCCAATGCATCGGATAAGCATCCGAGGCCCCGCAAGTATGTAACATGATGTCGTACGATTTACTCCTTGTTGTATGCATGAATAATCCTCATTGTATCCTGTTGTGTGCTCGAAAAATCCTCAAAAATATAAAGCCAATAAATAGCAAATAATTAATAAATAAATTGAATGAATCCTTCACATTTTGATTTTATAGAAACCTACGCTGAAGCTGTTATCAAGGTGAAAGCTCTCGAGCGAAAGGATTATGCATTCACTACAGACAACGAGAAACATGTGGCTGATCGACAACAAAATATCTTGAAAAGTTACAAGATCAAAGGGCAGAAATACGACCAACAAGAAGTTAAGGACTTATTTGCGGCCGCTGCGCTGAACGTACCAAGTGAGTACTTTTTCGTTTTACACTTCTGTATTTTTTGTCAGATGAAAATTTTGTTTGCACACTTAATGTAAGAGTTGCTGTTGTATTTGTGAATTTTTAATGTCAATTACACGAAAAAGAACCAGTGCACGATAACAATATGCATTTTCCTGATTCTGTTTGCAGTAGATCATTCGAAAAAAGGAGCATCACATGGCAAAAAAAATAATGATACAATGACGTGCGGGAAAAAATTCGGTCCTCGAAGCCTGAAGAAAAAAAAGCCTGGAAAACGATCGACGTACAGAAAGATAAGAGATCTGTCTGACACTTCGGATTCCGATGTTGGTCGGACTGTGATAAGCAGTGGAAACGATCGTTCTAAGAATTCATCTGATTCGAACTCTGGTGAGTGTACACGATTTTCATGCAACGAATGCCAGAGACTATTTGGTTTTTTTATTACTCGTTTGGTATATATTTTTCGTTTAATCTTTTCCGACAGATACGAATAACCATTCGAACGTTCCGAGTGCTGCAACAACGAAACGAAATTCCCTCTATGCGATCCAAAAAGAAACAAACAAGGACTGTAGTGCGCCGCCACGTACATCATTTGCTAGCGAGAAATCACCAGCACTTTTAGATGTCAATGGTAAGTCGCCGTTCATATAAAAACATGGATTTTCGTCTATAATTGTTTTTTCGTTACACGTTTAATATACATTTTCCGATTAATTCTTCCCGGCAGATTCGAACAACAATTGTAATGTTCCGAGTTCTGCAGCGAAGAAACAAAATTCCCTCTATGTGAGCGAAAAAAAAACAGACGAGGACTGCAGTGCACCGCCACGTACAACATCCGCTCGCGAGAAATCACCATCAGGACTCGTCGATGTCAATGGTAAGTCACTGTTTATTTTAAACATGCATTTTCGTCTAGAATTGTTTTTTCTGTGAAACGTTTATTATATATTTTCCGTTTAATTTTTGCCGACAGATACGAATGACAATTGGAACCTTCCGAATGCTACAACAAAGAAACAAAATTCCCTCTATGTGAGCGAAAAGAAAACGAACAAGGGCTCCAGCCCACGTACAGCATTCACTCGCGAGAATGAGGGTCTATTACCAGGACTCTCCGATATCAATGGTAAGTCGCTATTTAATTATTTTAAGACATGCATGTTCATATATTTTTGTGATAATGTTATAACTAATTATTTGATAATACTCGCAGATGCAGAAGTAAAATCTCTAATTGTACAAGGGTTCAATGCACTATCGCGCCAAATCGGACAGATACAAAGCCAGCTCTCCGCAATAAAACTGGGGTTAAGCGAAACTTCTGCAGTACAAAAGAAAATGAAGGGAATCGACGCTATCGTCGAAAAAGAAAATTTCAGCGAGCTGCCATTTACGACGCTCAAAGAATTCATGAAATTTGACGAGAAGCTGAGAACGGATAAGACTTTCAAGAAGGCGATTGTATGTTGAATTTGTATCTTACATTATATGTATGTATTATAAATTAAGACCCCGTACATGTCATTGATCATTACGTCATTGGCCATTTGGTCATTTTTAATATCTTTTCAGATCCATGGTATGTCAACCCTCATTCATCCAAACCCGAAATTGTTAGGGCAGTCGGTTCGTGACGTTATTAAAAAAATTATGATTCGAGATGTCCTGTTGAATTTTACATCAGTAAAAAAATCCGGCACCAAACTCGTTTTCAAGGACGACACAGCATTTTATATCTGCGTACGAGGTAAGAACTTGTTAATTCACGATAATTATATTTTAATTATGGCCATTATTTATACAATGTAAATGATGTTCATAACTTACATAATGAATAACAAAATCATAAATAAATAAAATAGGAAAATATACAAATAACACAAATACAATGTTTACAAATTAACTAATTTTGCATTTTGTGAAAATTACAGATGCCATATTCATCGAATTTCATGCTGAATCGGCTGGGGTAAAAGAAAAAGCGATATCAGATGCGTTTGGAGCGGTAATCAACAATGCCAAAGATTGGGGGGGTCGTGCTCGCAAGCGTGATGAAAATGAATAATTTAAATTCATTCACTTTTTTTTTATTTATTTCTATAATTCCTGTGATCTTAGCTGTTGAATATATTAAATAAAGAACTGAATTGAACCTAAAATGTATTGATTTCGTAATTATTATTTTTTTCTATGCATGAACCGGAGAAATTAGACGGCCAGACCGGGCCATGATCCGGGAAGTATCGGATTCGGGTCAGGTATAGGAGCCCTGCGGGACCAATGACGGATCACTGCCACGTCGGACATTGCGTGACGATTGTGATGCGGACCTGATCCGTAACCTGACCCGCGCCGGATAACGTGGGTCTGGCTGACCGGATCGGAGCCACATTTTAACCGGGCGAAATTTCTATTCGGGTAGCTATGCCATCTTTCCCGCCAGACCGAATGAAAAAGTAAAGAGAAAAATGCTGGAGCACGAAGGCAAAACGAATAATGCCCCGAGCCATTTACGATATTAACGCCCTAATTGTCCGAACCATACGGTACTTTCAATTTTACAAATTTACATTTTTTTTTTTTACCCTTTCAATCCCGACCAATGCTTCCAATTGGAAGTTTGGAGATTTTAATATCTCGGTTATCGAAAACATCAAAAACAGCTTGACGAGTCGTTTCCGCACAAAGAAATTCCGGAATTTTTTGGAACGTAATCATTTGACTCGGGCAAATCCTCCCGATCACCACGAATCAATCATCATTTGATATTGGGACGAAATTCTTTTCAATCCCGATGAGCAATCGATTTTAAAAATCTCGGAAATTGAATAATCGACCGAATCCTCAAGTATAGCACAATTGGCATCATTTGCCATTCGAGTGTCCGGCACGTCGTCGCGTATCGAGCTCTTTCCAAATTCAGCGAAAAAAAACGTTTTTTTATTATTTGGCTAAAATGTTTTCTCGTGGCTCGGTAAGAAATTTGACGAGGCGGCGGAGGTGTACGTATACGATGTTTATCAACGTTACGCAGCGTCCTCTTTACCCACGTGCATGTATATATGCTCCGGTGCTGTCCCGAGCGCATTTATTCTCTTCCGTCCGGGCGTTTGTCCGCGAGACTCGTTTCGGTTTTGTGTTGCTCGTCGTCCTCCTGCTCGTTTCGTTGCTCTTCTTGTCACTCCCCTCACTGGATTATTGTCCGAGCTGTGTCTCCGAGCAGACTGCTCCGTGTATTCGCTCTGCTCTGCTCTCGCGGTCGGCTCTCGATCAAACGCACGTCTCGCCTACGCACTTGGCATCGCGTAGATATACCTGCTCGCTCACCGATCGTATAACAGCGCGTGATCAGCATTAAACCGCCATTCTCTGCCTCGTTTCGTTGCTCCTAATGCTGCGATGCTTCTGCCTTCCCGATGCGCTCGTTTTCGTTTCCTCTTTATTCCTAAATTTACCTCCGACCGACGACCTCGTCATTTCTCCATTTAAACACATGGATTTTCGTCTCCGTCATCGCAGCTCGAATGACCATAACTTTTGCCAATTTAATAATTTACAACTTTCCGGCGTATAACTTTAGCCAAAAGCTCAATTAAAAACGTTTTACTCTTGTCGGGATGACTCATCACTGATTCACCTGTGAGCGCAGATTTATGGAGTTCCTTATTGTGCGCTTCTTTATATACATTATGGAGTCATTTCCATGATCGTACTTCGTAAATATTTCGGACATGCTCCACACAAATTCAAAGCACACTTTTACCGAGTTCGCGAAGATTCGTTTTAATAGCACTTTTTATCCTCCTCGTAGATTATGACTCAATGTTTTTTTTTTGTTTTTTTTTTTTTTTTAATTTGCTTTGCAACAGAGTCGACTCATCTCGTGCTGACTAAAATTCCATTCGACTCCATTACCGAGAGCTCTTTTTGGTAAAACGAGTCCGAGAATAATAAAGACGTCTGGGACTATTTTATTTTTTATTTTCTTCCTCCAAGGCTCTTCCATGTCGTTTTTTTTCCAATTCGCTCATGATTTTTTTTTTTTTTTCGAAAGCGTATTGTGGTTTTTCCCTGCAGTCTCGCAGTTTTGCAGGCTGCAGTGAATAATCGCGAATTTTTTGGGAAAAAATTAATAATTTATTGAAAAATAAATTAATTTCCACGCAAAATTTTTAGCCTCAATGTTCGTGCTGCGATGATTTTTTTTTTGCTAGAAAATTAAGGAAGCTTGACAATTTCATTTGCTGAGAAATCTTTTTGATTTTTTTTTTCAACATTCTTTGCTCGCGAAAATTGTACATTAAAAAAAAAAAATGGTTGGGACTTGTCTCTTTGTCTTGTTGTTTCTCCGTCTTTGTGCCGATCAATTGTAAATTGAGCTGTTATGACTATTCATGAGCGAGTCTGACATGGCGTCCTATTGGAAGGATCTCTCGTTATTCTTATGCTCGGTGGGGCGGTTCACTTCCTGGCTTAGCCCTTTTCGTCTTCTCCTTTATTTCGCGCTTCATCGTCGTTTCTCTTCTTTTCTTCCATCATTCCTCGCTTCCTTCGTGTCAACCTTTCAATAAATAGTAAAAAAAAAAAAAATCAACCTTTTTCGAAGCAGCATTCTTCGTTTTCTCTTAGAAGCAATTTTCTTTTAAACATTCAAGAAATAAATAATAAACGCACGATCAATTACATTTTTGCAAAGTCAAAGTTTTTTCTATTCGATCCTTGCAAATTTACTTTCGTATTGTTTCTACGAATACCTTGGCAATCGTTGGCTGCATAGAAAAATATTGAAAATTCTTCGAACCAGGAAAAATATTTTCTCCGATTTCGTCGTCGTTTCTTTTTTTTTTTCCCAATTTGGTCGAATTTTCTAAATGATTGAAAGGAGAAATCTTATTACAATGCAAACTCTAGGAATATTTTGCTCCGCACGTCAACGTACATGGGAATACGCGCGCACACACTTTGCCCGGTGGCAATAAAGCTGATGCAAAAAACAGCCAATACACGCAGTTATATCCGGTAGGAAATAACACAACAATAGTTTTCGTCCGTTTTGTTCGGCGTGTGTCAAAAGTCCGAGTGACCGGATTCCCTCTGTTCTCATTCGCTTCTTTCGCGAACTATAAACGAGCCGAATCCCTGAAGACGACAAGCCGAGACGTACATTTGATCCAACTTGAAAAGTACCGACGATTCTGCTGTCGCGTGGAGACGAATTCGTTCACGACTCGCGTACTCTAATTTTCTTACATTCACTTTATCAAAACCGAGTCTCTAGAATTTTACAATTTTTACAATCCTGTCGCCTTTTACCTTCCCCCCCCCCACCACTTACTCGTCGCGTAACTGTTTTGAATTATTCCAAACGTTACAATCGTCTCCGAGACGAATGATGCGATAATTCGGTTCCATCACACCATCGCATCTAAAAACTCAATTGAGCTGAAAAGCGATCAAATCAAAGGCAACAAAACGAGGATCGATCATTCGACTCGAAATCGTCACAAAGGTCGCTTTGTCTCAACGAATACTTGGATCCTTTTGCAGGTATCGTTGTTCGTTTGGTGCTGTCGAGACCATACCAGTTCATTAAGATTCTATTACGTCAGTGAATCTCGTGGAAGTAGATTCAACTGAATGACGATACAATCGAAGAAAACAAAACTGGGACGCATCAATAAACCCGAAGGGATTATCGCTGCAGACACTCGTAGCCCTCTAGCCATTTCATTCGTCACAGATCCTCTTCAGTATTAATTCCTGATTAGACGGACAATTGTTTCGTGAGAATCCAACGGAATAACAAAAAGTCTAACTTGGGGATAACAAAAGTCTGTGCCACAGTGCAGTTTGCTATTCCCTGGACAAATATTCACTATCCCCACGATGAAGAGTAGTTCAAGGCTCTTCCAGACACATGTATACAGACAAGTTGGAACTTTTGCTCAATGTTTTGCCAAGCTCCTCAAAAGCAAGAGAAACAGCCATGCGGAAAGCCCAAAGGGTGCAAGGGGTCGTTGGGCACGCGATGTGCCAACGAAACACTTCATATATATATATATATATATATAACCTCGTGCGGCATTAAACGATCTAGAACAATTCTGGATGAAGGTATAGCATTGGGTCGGTCAGTTGGCCGATGTTTCAATAGTTGATTCCCGTTTGGTCATCTCTCTCGCTCCCTAGCCGCTCTTGCTTCGTTAGCTGATTGAGTTAACTCTCTATCGCTCTCCCTCGTGGTCAGAGCACTGATTAGAACAAACTGACCGGCCTACGCGGCTTGATTGCGAGAGACAGAAATCGCCGCTTATATACGTGCATTAAGGTGGCGTCCCATGTACCAAACTGACCGTCAGGTACAGCCACCGGTATCCTATGTATTATATGTGCGCGTAGACAACATCGTGAATTAATTCTATCGGCTGGTACATCGACGTTCTTCATCCGCTGTACATACACGTTCTCCGCGCGGCGTATGTTACTCTCCAAACTCTGTGCACAGATTTTCGTTCCATCTGTAAGCTGCTCCCCCGCGCCAACCAGAACGAGCCACGAGAGAACGAGGCAATGTTATAAACGTGACGAGACTTCCAGAGCTTTCCGTCGCGACTCCCTCAAACCTTCTTAACCTCCCAGCTCTCTGTATCAAGATATACCTATATGGATTTTAGTGCACACACGTTTATACGGCTCCAGAGACAGTCTCCCTGCGTGTCCTCGTGAAGAGTTTTAGTCGATTGCGTTTCTGGAAAAATTTTTATCCACCATTTTTTAAAATAATAAATAAAAAGTTTCAACCCCATGATGCCGAGTTCCCATGACGCGTTTTCGTAGATCTAGCGATTCTCGGTGATGGAGAAAGTCTCCCTGCGTGTCCTCGTTAAGAATTCTAGCCGATTGCGTTTTTGGAAATTTTTTTACAAACCATTTTCGGAAAAAACTAAATAAATAAATTTTCAATCCCGAAGCTGAGGCCCCATGACGCGTTTTCGTAGATCTAGCGATTCTGGGTGAAGGAGAAAGTCTCCCTGCGTGTCCTCGTGAAGAGTTCTAGCCGATTGCGTTTTTGGAAATTTTTTTACAAACCGTTTTCGGAAAAAACTAAATAAATAAATTTTCAATCCCGAAGCTGAGGCCCCATGACGCGTTTTCGTAGATCTGGCAATTCGCAGTGATGGAGAAAGTCTCCCTGCGTGTCCTCGTGAAGAGTTCTAGTCAATCGCGTTCCCGGATAAATTTTTATCCATCATTTTCGGAAAAAATAAATAAAAAAAGTTTCAATCCCGAAGCTGAGGCTCCATGACGCGTTTTCGTAGATCTGGCAATTCCCAGTGATGGAGAAAGTCTCCCTGCGTGTCCTCGTGAAGAGTTCTAGTCGATTGCGTTTCTGGAAAATTTTTTACCCACCATTTTCGGATAAAAGAAATAAAAATAGTTTCAATCCCGAAGCTGAGGCTCTCAGACACGTTTTCGTAGATCTGGCAATTCGCAGTGATGGAGAAAGTCTCCCTGCGTGTCCTCGTGAAGAGTTCTAGTCGATTGCGTTTCTGGAAAAATTTTTACCTACCATTTTCGGATAAAAGAAATAAAAATAGTTTCAATCCCGAAGCTGAGGCTCTCAGACACGTTTTCGTAGATCTGGCAATTCCCAGTGATGGAGAAAGTCTCTCTGCGTGTCCTCGTGAAGAGTTCTAGTCAATTCCACTTTCACGCATACGAAAAAAAGTTTTATACCGTAGGAACGCACGCGTATATACGCAACTGTCAAACCGACAGCCCGCGAACTGTCAGACTGACAGCGGGAGTCAAAACACGCTGTATTACCGGACCGACCAATCACAGAACGAATAAAATGGCAACAATTACAATCGAAATATATCGTGACCCATGAACTTTTTATTAGGGGAGGATTTCAATTAATTTCATTGCCGTCGTCCATATTTATTGAGTTATCAGAAAACTTGATCATAATACGGTCACGGGAAAAAAAAGAGTTAGTTTCAAATAAAATGATGAGCCATTTTATTACTAAATTCCTAAATTTATTCAATCATTTTGTCCATGGATCGTTAGTCGTTACGCCATATAGATACACGGCCATGTACTCTGTTCATGCATGGAGAATCGGTCCAGGAAAGAGCAGCTTGAACTATATCCGCTTCTGGACATTAGTTCTTAGCTCCATTTTCGATGCTTCCCTACGATCTTCGCTGCTGCAGCCTCCGCGAACGGTTGCTTGACTAATTGGCAATACTCTCGGAGAGAACATCTTCCCTCCCGCCTTTGCTTCTTCTCTATTCTCGACTTACGTTTTCCCATAAACGGCCAACAGTCGCGATGACTTTGAAATCCAGGGGAAGTTGCCCGCGATTCTCTACCAGCGTCGAATTAGGCTTCGTACCACGATTCTCCTTATAAAAGACTTCCCTCTCGAGTATACCACTTGCGGTTATTCCCTCTCTCTCTCTCTCTCTCTTCCCTCACTCGGTTTCGTTGTTCAAGTTGCCCGCGGGAGAGTTCACAGCAAAATTCGAAAAGTTGGAAGCTGCATATGCAGCATCCGCAACTATCTGCTCATCCTCCTTCCATACGAGCCTTTCCATTTCCAACTCCGTATTTTGCTGCCACCTGTTTTTCAACTCTCGTCAACTAGGAATTTGCACCATTCTGGAAGGTTGAAAAAATGTGCAAATGATTTTGTTTTTTTGAGCGAATGGACCGAGCCAAACTTTGGAAAATATCGAAACAGGGACGCGGCGATAAGTCGGAATGGAATTCTCCGTAGAATATGGGAATGAGCATGTAGAGCACAGGCAACGGGCGTAATCCCCGCGTTGACTCTGAATGCAAGACTTGATAACTTGAACCATACTATCCCATAGAAAAGTGTACACCTCTGTATATATGGATAGTCGTTAAGGGATCATGTGAGGGATGGTTACTCGGGAGTTCATAGAGGCAAAGTCTCAACGCCCTTGGCGCTTAACCCTCTCTCACTCTTTTCTCCCCATAGTACGCGTTGCACGCGGCGGCCATGCTTCTTTTTTTTTATTCCACAGCGACGAGATCCAAAGAGCAGTTCTATCAGTTGCGTGTAGAGATTCGTACGAATGTGCGTGTATGTGTGTGCGTGTGTGTGTGTGTGGAAGGGATGCAAGAGTCTCGAGTGCATCTCCCTTTGGCGAAACTCTCTCAGCACCCACGTTCCTCGCGCTCCTAACGAGAGCTTGAGCGAGAGAGAGAGAGAGAGAGAGAGAGAAAGCGCGAGGAAGAGGAGAGGGGGTCAGGGCCGGGGTCCAACAATTAGCGGCACGGAACTCTCTCGTCTTCCCTTTTCTCAATTAACTTATTTTTTCTTCTGATGGCTGCCACGAGCCTCCCCGGGTCTCGCTCTTCCTCTTTGTCTTTATCTCTTTCTTTTGACTCTCAATTGAAAAAAGAAGGAAAATTATTCCGACATCAGGCGCGAACTAACTCGAATGTGTTAAAATCACAAATTAATGAAATTATCGTGTGAATTTTGTTCGGAATACATTTTCTCCTTTTTTTTTTTCATTTACGCCAATGTTGCTTCATGGCTTTTTTGGCTTTTGTGAGAAAATATAGTCAAATCTTCCAAATTCGATTTATTGCATTTTTTTTTTAACGCGTTAACCGATCGAAAGATAAGTCTCGCGAAAGATTGGTTGCAGAATGGTGGTGGAAGGCTTGTCGCACGCGGAAGGAGAAACGCGAAAAAGGAGAGACAGAGCCGAGAAGAAAAATTCCCACACTCTCGAAAGTCATGTACTTATTCATTGCAGTTATACTTTGCGTCGCGTTTTCTCTCATCGCATACAATAATTCAAAACCCGTAAAGCCGAGGATATCGCTGTCGTGTCTTTTGGTCAAGACGTTTATTGCCTTTTCGTGCGCTACCAGTTTTTACGGTTTCTCATTTTTGTCTTGATAGTAGAAAAGCAAAGAATAAAACGAAACGCGAAAAAGAACGTGCGCGTAAGTCGAGCGTCGCGTTCATTCAATTCTTCACTCTCCATTCTCTCGTCTCTCCGCAGGCTTCGCAATTTTTTTTCTCATTCATGCCGACCAACCGCGACGATGGCCTCGCGCCTTGACCTCTTCACCCCGAAGCTTCTTCACGCACTCCGCGCCTCCCAGAGATTCGCGCAATGAATGTTACGCGCTCGGCCATCTCTCTCGCAGCTGCTCCTCCCCCTCCCCCCCGCCCTTCGCTTTCTTTTTTTTTCTAGTTTTTTTTTTTTAAATCTTTCATTCAAGGAGTCGCCGAGGATCCGAGAGCCATAAAGACGGATCGCGCGGCTAATCTGCTCGGCGTTCTCTTTCCCAGCAGCACACACGTGTCCGCACGCAGCACTCTGACAAGAGATTCGAATCTTATTATTTCGCTTTGCCGCGACGATCTCGTATTCTCGCTTTCTGTTCACGGATACTCGTTCTACCGCCCGAGAGTCTCTTGATAATTGTGCGTAGGGCCAAAAAAATTGACCCTCGCCATCGCAACCGGCAAGCCTAATTCTCCCCAATTATTTTTATTTCTCATTTTTTCTGATCGAAGAATTTATTATATAATTTTTGATTGACGGGCCATATCGGGGGCCAGCACACTTTCGCGAATAAATTCCTATCTTTTTATCCGGAGGTTGCGATCTCGAGACTCGAAACTACGATGAAAATTATTTTCCACGAAAAACAAAATACGTTCCGAGCAATCGTTTAATTAACGCTTTTAATCAAGCAAAAACAAAAAAAACAAAACAAAAATTTCAAGTTCCTTTAATATTTATGACGCGTCACTAAAATCGTGAAGTAATCCTTTGAAAAATTGATTGGCAAAAAAATTCTCTCGGACTTGATTTTTCTCGATAATCGTTTAAGTTCTCGCGCACATGAATCTTTAAAATTCAGTTGAAAAATCCCATCGGAGTAGCCGAGCAGATTAAAATATTTGCGGTGACGAAAAATCGCCACCGAAACTCAACGAGCAGACTTGATTTTTATTTCGCCAACATATACCCATCAAGCGCCGCGGACACACGATGTGAAATACTCTCGGGGAATGGACGAAAGCGAAATACTTTCACGATTAAACACGCGTACGAGGAGAGTTGAGCCACAGAGCCGTGAGAGATTCGAGGAATCGGCGTTTTATTCCGAGGCGAAAGTCTCGCGTGTGCACGAGAGAAAAAAAGAGGATGAGCGCGAAAGAAAAGGAAAGCGAGAGATGGAAAATCACGGGACATCCGGATCTACGTGATGCGCCTGTGCAGAATAACGAATCTCCGGCTTTGCTATAGCTCGACGAAGCAAACAAAAAAAAAAAAACAAACGCGCGATGAAGCTGTCGGGCAATAAATAAATAAGACGGTCGTATTTTTTCGCTCGCCCGGCGCGATAGCAGGCTATCGAGGATTTAATTGCGATGCAGATGCGCGCTCCTTTTCGGCGACACATGCCAATCCCTCTCCATATCAATTGCCTCTGCTCACGAAGAAAAAAACTGGACATCGCGTCTCGATATGCTTTATGCTTAATATGAAAAGGAAACGCGGAGAAAGGAGCGAGCGAGAGGCTAAGGAACGCGAGCACCAAGAGAAATGCCGGGGGGAGGGCAAAAGGGCGGAGAAGGAGTTGTTGAAAGAGTTCAACTCAAGAGAGATTAAGCAGCGCGAGGAGTATAGAGTCCGAGGGACAGGAGTATAAACAAGAGACGGTCCTCGGCCACCCAACTCGTCGGGGCAGTCCTTATTCCATGGGGGCCCCCGACTCGATCTCAACAGCAGAGAAAGACTTTGGGGCCCGGGCGCCGCGACGCCAAACTCTCTTCTTCAGCGCCACACAGTTTCTCTCCTTTTTCCCTTTTATTCTTTTCTACCGCGAGCCCTTCCACCTTAACCTCCCTCCTCCCTCTTTGCCTTGCGATATTCAAACTAATAAATTAGGAGCCCCGGCGAGAACCCCATCGATTCTATCCCAACGGAGAGCAACCGAGAGACAACTTATGAATCATCTAAAACAATGGAATGCAGACTCAAAGATGGCGCCTACCTTCTCAATCTAATAGACTCTCGTGACGACGATATTACATTCGTCGATACGAGGCAACTATTTACGATGGAAACAGTCTTTTCGGAACCCTCTTTCCCCGCGATCCTGCCTCTCGAAAGAATTTTAATTCATTATCTTCCTTTTTTTAATCCATTGATCAATGAATAACGGAGAAAGTAAATATAACTGTGAAAAGGCTCCGGAATTTTAATCGATATCGATATATACTCCGATCCTTCATATTTTGACGTTACGAAAATATTTATCCAAAGTATGCGACGCATTAATTGAACAAAATCAATCGACGCGGAGACTCTTGTTAAGCATTTCCTACAAACTCCTACAAATTATATTATTTCGACAACTTTTCTAGAAAGTAAAGAGCAAGTACAGACTTGCATGTCTTACAAAATTTGCAGAAATTAGAGCGCGGTTGGACGATTTTTCAAAAAACTCTGATTTTCGTCAAATTCGAAAAATCATAAAATTTAAACCGTTCGACCGATATTTTCCAAATTCAATACCAACCTTCCCATTACGATACTCTATTTATAAAAAACAAAAATTAGTAATAAATCTTAAAATTTGAGCAAGTTGGTGCGTCGACACCCTTTTTTTTGAAAATTTCAAAATGCCGCAGAATTCGTATTTTTCCAGCAATTGCAACAAAATTCTCAGAGAATGAAGAGCTCTCGAGTTGGCAACATTTGAATTTTAGAGTCTTTTCGATGTTTTGGGCCATTGACATTGGCACATTGAGGAAGCAAAAATGAGCAAAGTTCCAAAAATGAATCGCTGCAATGGAAAAATATCGATTCATTTTTTTTTTTACTCGAATAAAATCCTCGATCTCAATTTTTATGATTGTTGATCGCGATTTTCTGTTATTTACGATTTTCTGCCCCGTTATTCATAAGAAAATGATGAGGCGCGTGGAAAAAAATTAACCAAAGATATAAAGAGTATTTCGTGAGTGTATCGAATGGATACAAAGTCAGAGTTGAATTGAAAATGGTTTGACGAGAAGCTGCCTCGGTGAGCCGACGGACAAGTTCTCTTTTGTTTGCCATCACAGGCCCGATCTTTTCGATCCGGCGCATCGTCGGTGCGTTCTCGTTTCTCTCTAGCGTGCGTTTTGTCTATAAAACGTCGATTGATCGTTGTTGCAAATGTAGAGCATATGTGTTCGGTAACGGCTATCGCGTTCGAAACGGTAAAATCGTGCGGACGAAAAGAGCGAGCGAGCGAGCGAGAGAGATAAAAAGAAAGAAATAAAGAAAAAGAGAGAGCAAGAGCCATTATTCTCGGGATCGTTGGAAACGCGGGTGTCCGAGCGTGTTCTTTTCACGAGGAAAATGGATTCCGTGTAGCGGAGCTCTTGTTGCAACAACAGAGTCCACGAACGTAAAGTGATAGCCTCGGCAAACCTTTGCTTCGCCCAGTTGATAGTTTTTCATTCCACTAGTTTCTCACTGTCTTTCCATCTCTTGCCGAGAGCACTGCAAAATAAATCAAGCCCTCGTTTTATCGGGACCCTGGGTCGAGCCACGAGAGCGATCGAGAGAGAAGCCTCAAAATAATAGAGAAGCAATAGGCAACGGAGGATCATTTGACCGTTGAAGCGTGACCGTGTCGGTCAACAATGACCATTGTACGTACCGCGTGTGCGGGGGAGTTTGGAATCACCGCTCGAAATCATCTCCGGTCACAAGTCATTACCTTTTCATTTAAAACCAACCCCTCGCTCTCTCCCTCCTGCTCCCTTCTCCTCCCTCTCTGCATCCTCGTCCATTCGACTTTCTACCCCCAAACCTTTTACTCTTTATTCACCATCACCACCCACGCCTCCCTCTCTTTTCCCTTTTCTCCATCATTCGACTTTACACGCACACACAGCGAAATGTCTGTTTCTATGGGAATCTGTGTGTGCTGGTCATTTGTTGCATTGTCCGTACACGACGACTCTGTCATGAGCGTTACAGAACGCGCTTTCGATTCACTTCGGTTACACAGCAAAATTCATCTATATCGCGGGAACTGCAAAAGCCCCGCGATGCACCAGTCAAAAAGTCACCCTCCTCCTCTCTCTCTCTCTCTCTCTCTCTCTCTCTCTCTCTCTCTCTTTATGTGACAAAATCCTCATGTCCTCAACGTGGTAATCGCTGCGAGAGCGACTCTTAATTCTCGGTTTTGTACTCGTATTGGCTTTCGCGTCGAATACTCCTGTGGATCAAACTCCCCGCAGATAAAAGAGAGAGAAAACCCAACGGAATTGTGCTTATGTGAACATTCGACCGGATATCGATGTACGAACCAGCTTCGTATTCCCATTTACCGCATTTTTATACATACGTGTGTGTCGCGCGATACTCTCGATTATTGTTCTTTTCCACTCACTCAATAAAATTCCCTCGATCACGTGCTGCTGTCGATTTCCTACACAAACGTATTCTGTTTGACACGAAATATTGGCCGATTCTATATTCAATTATTTGCAACACACGCGCTCAATCGTGCAGAGGATTATTTTCCCTTTTTTTCTATGCAATTCTTGAATTTTTCGAACTTTGAAAAATCGTGAATCTCTCACCAAATCGATCTCGAGAGATTTCACAGTTCGCGTTGGATCCAAGATGATGCATTTTTCGACACTGAAGAATTATTAAGTTGAAGCGTCATCGCAGTTTCTTTTTTTTTTTTCTATGCAATTCTTCAATTTTTCGTACTTTGGAAAATCAAAAAAGTCTCACCAATCGATCTCGAGCGAGATGCAACGGTCCGTTGGATCGAAGATGATGCATTTTTCGTTGTCCCAAAACGGACGTATCGTTTGGGGAGGCTGCATACATGAAATTTCCATACGAGGATTAACGCGGCCATTGAACGTGTACGCGTTTTGAATACCGCCTGGCATATCGCATGTGCGTTATAAATTTTCCTCCCATTATTAATTGTTGAAACATTTACGCGCGGCATCCCGGCAAACGGGCGCGCTATTTCCATTGCCAACAGAGTGTTGTACGTTCGTGCTGCTGCTTTTATATATATCTATGTATATCGCGTGTACGTGGGTATATAATTGATTACACGAACATATAGACGACCCGGGGCGATAGGACGGGTCGAAAATTTAAATCAGAATAACCCGGATGACCGGCAATATGTTCCAATAGCATTGTCGGTAGAGTTTCGTTGAAAAGCCAACGAGAATTGTCATTCCTCTCGCTCTTTCTTTTATCTCTGCCTCGCCATTTACCGAGCCCTCTTCCACGCCCTTCCCAAGGGTTTTCCGCCGCGTCCCAACAGATTATGTTCACCACAATTTACCTCCGCAGTCTCTATCCTTTCTTTTGTATACCGAACGCGAACGAGCACGACCTTTCCTACCATTCGCCCGCTCATCGCGTCGTTGCACTGCAGAAAAGTTTAAATCTCCCAACACACCATTTCCGTTTTCAGATTCACCGATATTTCATCTTTCATTAATCGTTATTCCATCAATCGATGAATTATTAGTATTTCATTGCCAGAGATTACATAATTGATTCATCGATGCACTGCAATCATTAAATTCGTTACGTTTTCTCTCGAACCATTTTCATCAATTTTCATTTAGTATTCAGACGTATTTTACGACGTTGCAGTTTCCATCGTTGAAACGCAACGAAATTCTCTTTTTTCTTGAACAGAGCTCCACGATTCTTATCAAAAATTTAGTCGGGACGATAAAACGATTTTTTTTCCGCATCCAAACTCAAAATCGGTCCGAAAATTTTCAACGATTTTGAAATTGAACAAACAATTAATAGAAAAACGTATTTTTCGTTCAGTGTCTTACGAAAAGTGAATTTTTGACACTTCGATTCCAGCAGAGCCTCATCTAGAATTTATTTAATCACGATTTTCCTAAAAGTGCGATAAATCCCAATGAATCGTACAAAATTATTCGCTATTTTGTTTTTGCACGAATGGCGCGAAAGATATTTGCGAATTAACACCAAATGACACATTCCTGCTCGCATTACCTGCTTTATGATTGATATATATTGCAGTAGACCAGGTGCGCCAGAGACCCGTGTTACGAGCATGAAAAGCCACAGGCCTAACTGCGAAAGATCGCACGCGAGTAAATTTTGCTACAGCGTCGAAGTCCGACAGAGCGAGAGGCGAGGGAAGAGATAATGAGAAAAATAAAAGATATCGATGAAATAAGAGAGGGAAAGATGGAGTAAATTCTGGTCGTGTTAACGCGATACAGAACGTGCATATGTTCACATTATTATTGTTGTTATTACTATTACGATCGCATACATACTCGCGCGGGGTACGTACGTACAGCGAGATCATAACGACTTTATAATCGGCTGTAAATTAAATGCGAAAATAATTGGAAGCCTCGCCGCTCGCGCGTCTACGGACGCGACATGGCCAATTTATTTCGATATTTCTCGAGTCTTGATCACCGCGTGCTAAGTAAGCCCCAGAGAAAGAGAAAAACTATCCTCCGCGGGTGAAAATTGATCGCGAGAAAGAAAAACGATCGTGTGCTTAATGAAACGACGCGTCGAGGTACCCCGCGCGCGAGTCTCGGGGATTCTCGAGATAACTAATGAATCGCGACCGCGTTTACCAAGAACTTTCAACAATTTCCTCTCCCTCCCTCTCGCTCTCTCTCTCTCTCTAGAGCTCTTTTTTCCATTTGAAATCGAAACTCTCCGAAGAATTCGCTTCAAAATTTCGTACTTTAATTCGCAGCTTTCGAAATTGACGATATTTTTTGGATTTTTTCAACATTTAGCTCAATCGTTCAGTTTCATTTTTTCTTTTTTTTGAAATTTGCGTTTTTAGTGGTTTTTTTTTTTTTGAACTCGATTTGAAGAATTGGGGTTTCGCGGGTCATTGCGCCGTTGGGGTCAACAGAACGTGTGGTAAAAGTTTTCGTGTGTATTAAAACCGCGAGAATGGGTGAAACGTGCCGTCGGGAGAGCGGCGCGTTACAATTTGTGTGTTGAGACTTGCTCGCAAGAGCTTTAGTATCGCGTGCACGCGTCTCTTCCGTTCTCCGCGCGCACCAGCACTTCCAACTCCCCTTTTCTCCGCGTGTAGATGCGTCTTGAAAAAAGGCAAAGTATAAAAATGAGGATTTCTACGAGTGATCGCGCTCACTTGCTTTCGCGTTCCCGC
This sequence comes from Hyposoter dolosus, assembly GCA_963921915.1. NCBI lineage: Eukaryota > Metazoa > Arthropoda > Insecta > Hymenoptera > Ichneumonidae > Hyposoter > Hyposoter dolosus. The sequence goes on from OY998138.1 coordinate 12,466,407, forward strand.
AATTCCATTATTCTCTTTCTGGAGCTCTTCCTTTCCTTGCCGGGTGCAATTTTGTGGTGGCTTCCGGAGGTGCCGGGACTCTCTATTATCCCTGGGGCGCGAGATCCGTTCCTTCTGCCGAGCTTCCTTCTTCTTCTTCTCCTCTGTCAAAGCAAAAGAAGAAAAAACGTGTCCGTACACCGCAGTATCCTTCCGGCAACTCGTTTTACAATTTATCGTTACCTTTTCTCTTTTTCCTCCTTCGTTCCTTATTCCTCGTTCTCTTTATGTTTTTTTTTTCTTCATTTTACTCTCGTACGTTTTTAATATCCGCGACACATGTATATTACGTTTTTCGCGTGTGTAACGCATTAGCTATAGGAGCAGATAATGCAACGGTGGTTTCGAGCGCGTCCGGAAGAGAGCGAGAGTTTTGATCGCACCCCCAAAACCGCAAAACGCCATATTGGCCTTTTGTCTCGCGCTCGCTTCTCTTCCTTTTTTTTGTTGTTCCTCGTCTTTCTCGCGTCTTGGAAACACGCGAATTATTTGCCAAGAGTGAGAATAGACGCGATGCACGCATATGCGGACGTCCCGCGCCTTCCCTTGTCGATCACAAAAAACACGCAATTTTTTTTTTTAACTCTCTTTTTTCTCTCGTTTGTTTTACATTTAAATAGATATTTCGGATGTTATTGAGGCGTAGACAAACATGGATATCGATGATACACTCGGACCAGATGTCCAGCGCGTTCTTCCTGTGCGCGAGAACCACTTCCGCTCTCGCGAATTAGCCCCCGATTCGCGACTCTCGTGTCCGCAACTCAGAGCCTGCTTTGCTCGATGTTTTTAACCTCGAGCTCGCTCGAACTGCTCTTGGCCTCTATCATGACCGTGAAAAATCCGGCTTTTCCTGCTATCACTTATTTTCTCGTTAACCACCCTGCTATGACTCAGTGGCGAAAAAAATTCATGGAAAAATACTCAAACCCTTAATATCGCCTCGCTTCCCCTTAGTTATCCTCAAACTATTAATTTTCCGTCTCGTTATACAGCACCGTACTCCCTCGTGCGTGTGTTTATTTTCGAAAGGTCTCGGAAAGCCGGAAAGAACGGAAATGCTCGAAACTCGCTTCTAAATGTTAAATGACCTCGTTCCGAAGCACGTCATTCCTTTCGATCCTTATTTTACACTAATTCATCGCAGTTACGCCCTTTTTCTTCCATTTCTCCCAAATCCAACAACGTTAACCTGAAAATATTGTTTTCTATGTGCGTAGTCGACACTTGTTCGTCGTCGTCGTCGTTTTTTTCTTGTTTGTCCTGCTGTCGTTATATACCTCGGGAACGAGGCATCAGCGTTCTTTCTCGATGGCTACGATATAGCACCAAATTTGTCACGCCAATTTACGCCCGCCACGCCATATTATATTCATTCGAAATGGAAATTCGTTCGGGAAACAACGTTTCATTATTATTTATACATTGACAATAACCTTTTGCCTCGTGGACGTGGAATATTGAATACGATAAGCGATAAGCCTCCGCGAGACAACCGTTTGCAAGTTTTTTTATGTTATTTTTCGTCGGATCTTAAATTAATAATTTATTGCGCGATCGATTAAAAGTTGAAAGTTTATCTTTCATCTTTCCCTTTATTTCGCATTCAATTTTTTAGCTTTCTTTCAAAGCGCAACGAAATTTCTCTCCTCGAAGAGAAAGTTTCACTAAAATTTGACTCCCACAATGAAAATCCGACAAATTTCGTTTCCTGACCCTTTTTTTTCTCGTCTTTGTCGTTTCTTTTCAAATACTCGTGCTTTTGTTCGTGCGAATGGAATTTTGCCGATTATAAATTGGATTACGAGCAGCGGAGGGTCGATTAGTTTACGCAATCGTCGCTGACATCCCATTATCTTGTCGCGGAACTCTCCTCCTTATTTTTTCTCCTCGCGTACAGAGATTTCGTAGATTTATTTGCAGCACTCCGTTTCAACCGTCAAATCGTAACAGTGCTTTTCTAAGGGCCGACGCGAGCAAAAGAGAGAAAAGAGATTCACTCTGCGGTCAGTTCTCCTGGTCCGAGAGTACATTTCATGTACACACATATACACGCTCCCATAAATAATAGGGAATGGAATGAGGCAAGAGGTATCCTTTGATACGAAAATGGGAATGTGGTTTTGTCTGCACCAGAAAATTGGAATTATATCGAAAAATATGCGTGCTGGCATGTACAAACGTCCAGGAGAAATGAACGGCGTGCGTTTGTTCATTTAGTTAGACTTCTCGTAATTAAGCATCACAGTTTTTACAAATTTCAATAATAATTAGAGCGAGAAACTTTTTTTTTGAGCAATGCTTTCGGATTAAACGGTGTTGGTTTTTTTTTCTTTTTTTTTTTCCAATGGGGTTTTTGGGAAAAGTTATCAAACGTACGGGAGAAATGAACGGCGTGCGTTTGTTCGCTTGGTTAGACTCCTCGTAATTAAACAGCACGATTTTTCAAAATTTTGAATATTAATTAGAGCCAAGAATTTTTTTTTTTAAATGCTCTCGGATCAAACGGCGTTAGTTTTTTTTCGACCAGTGAGGTTTCAGGGAAAAGTTACGATTGCGTTTTTTCGGGGAATATGCGTTATTATACGAGGAAAAAAAAAAAAATTTCATTAATTTTTCATGTTTTTTCATTCGTGCAATAATGCCAAAGCGTGATCTGTTCTTTTCGCGATAATTCGCGGTCCCGTAAATTTGGACCGGACGACATAGGGGAATCCGATAGAAAAAAATGTAGAAAAATAAAATGTCGGGATGAGGAAGAAAAAAAGGGAGGCGCCGGCGCTATGGCGAATGGAACGAAAAGCACGACGAAGGGTTACCGTCAAAGGGTTCTTCTCGGTATGGGAAGCGGCCAAAAGTGAGGGCGAGACTTTCGCAAGCGTTTCTGCTCCCTCCTCTCTCCTGTGAATAGTGCAACGCTCCATCTCCTTTTTTTCTTTATCCTGCTCTTCCTCCGTCTTGCATGTTCCTCGTAGAAGCAGCAGCCACGAGGGCGAGAGCGAGCGCGGCTCGTAGCTCTCGAAAATTTACGAAAGAAAGGCCGACCTTATGCGCTCGCCTAAAGACGCCACAAGCGCGCGAGAGCAACGGAGCTACCGCGAGGGAGGAAAAAACAGAAAGCTAAAGCAATGCATAGCGGTGAGTGACACAAAGGAACCGCCGGCTAAGATCTCCACTCTTGTTTTTTTTTTTCTACAATTTTCAGCCATTTTTTCCTCGCTTCATCATTCATTTTGGCAAAAGTCTCATTTTTTCACTTCCGATCGTCAATTCGACGATTATACACTTGGCAACCGTTTCTGTCCGTTATCGGGATGGGTGACCGTTTGAATTTAGGTGAAAAATAAAAATAAAATAAAAAAATAATCTTTAGCAATTTCGTTTAAATTTTTTATATTTTTTAAAATATATTTACAGCGATAAAAACGATCGCGTTGGCGAATTTTTTTTTTTTTATCCAGCAATCAGCGTGTCTCGTCCCATTTTCACATCTTTTTTAATTTGACGAATAAATATTTTTCTCTCTCCCTCCCTGGCTGTTGTAACGCGAAAAGCATAGAGCTCACGCGACGACCAAGAAAATGTATTTTTACACTTGGAAAAGTAAAAAATGATCGAGTTAACAATTTGTGTGTCTGTGTGTGTGCGTGCGCGATCAATTATAATGGTCGAGTGGTCAGAGTCTCTCGTGAGGATGCAGCGATCCATAAGGACGATACGCCAAATGCTATATAAACGATTCATGGCTTTTTGCCTCTGTCACACTATAATTAAAATGATACCTGCCAGAGAATTGTTGAATTGTAACGCGATCGAGACTCCCGATAGTTACGCGGTGAGCTCGTTTTCTCTTTTTCGCCCTTTAATAAACGACTGCGTGTCGATTTTCTGTATTTATATCTCACCAACTTTATAAATACGTTTCAACGTTTGATGCACACACAGCAGGCTCTTTTTCCTTGATGGCGAAACGAGACTCTGGTTATTTACACCGCGACGATAAATTTCGTAAAATCTTGTTTTTTTCTTTATTTTTTTATTCGCATTTATTTTGGTCCCTTTTGAAAAAAGTCGACGCGCGGAAATAAAAAAAACGATCGTTGACCGAAAATTCGTTGACCCCGCGGCAGCAGCAGCAGCAGCAGCAGCAGCTCGAATGCGAATTGCGCGCGGCGCGACTAATACGCGTAACGACACATGCCGCAACGCTCATTAAGCCGTAAAATAGCGGAAGAGTATATATACGCGCTCCGAAGATATGCGGGCGCGTTGAGAAGTGAGTAAATTCTGCGGTAAGCGTCAAAATCGCTGATACCGCGAGTAAAAAGTGTGCCACTCGAGATGGAATGCCCCATGTAAGTGCACGAATGCGCAAAAGAGAAATATTCGTGACTGGTGAGCACGATTCTGTCTCCGTCTCGCTTGCGCGCTCGTTCCTGCTGGTCAACGGTGTGAAAAAGCGAGCGCGTTGGATCGCGCGTACCGATCTCTAAAGAGCAGCTCTCCCGGATCGAACGTGACTTCTCGACGAGCACCTGTCGTTTCTACATATACATATAAATTCAACAAACCCGATATATACCGTTTAACAACGTTGAGCTTGTATCATACGCAGCTTTCCCTTCGCGACCATCGAGAATAAGAAACTCGCAATTTATAGCCCTAGAACGGTAACCTGGGGTCAAAAACGACCCCAGGCGACTTTAAATCCGTTCGTACCTTCGTTCTCCCGTTTTTTTATCGTTTTACCGCATTTTTGACTGATTTTTTTACTTTGAGCGAAACTGCCACAGGCTCACCGTGATTCTGCATTAAAAAACGAAAAGAATGAGCCCAAGTTTAACGCTTTTCGTTATATTTTACCGGAGATATGAATTTTTCAAAATTGGGCTCATTTATGACCCCATCAGGTTATCGGAATGGGTAAAAAAAATAAATAAATAAGGTCACCGTTCTAGGGATAAATATATATCAATGTAGACACTTGCAGGGAAAATGAAATTTCGTTGAAAAATGTCGATATTTAGTTGAACATGGTAAACTAAATATTTTTGGATAATTTCAAAATTTTCTAATTAATTCTGGCGGTATATTTGCTTTCCGGGCGGGAGACTTTCTAGAATATTTCTTGCTCCAATGACTAATTTTTTGGATTATTAAGAAAAAGTTTTCACAGTATTTTCACACACACACACACACACACACTCACGCGTAGCGGTTGAGCGTTGAGGACGCGCAAAGGGAATTATTCCAGCTCGCGAAGATGCCCCCAACGATGATCCGACTTGTCTTCGTACAATAATTATCCTCGCATGAGAAAGATGCTGGATGCTGGATGCATAATAAATATGAAACGATAAATCCTGTTCTTGCAAACGCTGCGTGTGTTGCGATAACTAACGCGACCATCAGCCGCATTTACGTCCATGAGAATAACAATTAAATTCCTTGATGATTATATCTATATTCGGGCATTACACGCACGCAGCATCCCTCCTTCATATCTCTTTCGCTCTTTATTCTGCTCTTTTTGGTCTCCTGCTGCTGTAAATACGAATAGACGTGAATTATACTTCGCGGGGAGAAGAAATTGGTTCGTTTTCATCAGCACACAGATCGAAACTCGATCTCTGGTCGCGTGTTATTTTCTCGATCTTTGAATTGCTAAGCTTTTTATGAAAAGGTGCGATCGCCGGGATGATCGAGCCAGAAAAACACTTGCGCACACGTATTCGCATAAGGAGCGCGATTGAACGATCGCGCGATTTCTTATTCCAACAGGCGCGACAAGAAAAAGCAACTCTCGTCTCTCTCTTTTCTCGTATATTCATTCTTATTTATTTCGCTTCATCCCGAGCATACATAAATCGAACTCAAGAGCATTAACGAGAGGGTGGTGCTCCATCTCCCGGGCAAGAGGAAGCAACCGAGAACCGCGAAGCTTGTGCTTCTTTTTCTGCCATGACGCACACTGGCTAAATGAAAACATAAAATGATCTCGCCCGAGTATTAATTGTCGCCAAGACTCCACCGTACTCAACGGACACGCCATCACCCGTCGCCAGGCCTTTTTTTCTCCTTATTTCCTTCTCGCCGCATCTTCACTCGCACAAAGTCTCTTTCCTTTTCTTTCTCTCTCTCTCTCTCTCTCTTGCTCGTTTGTTCCGTATCGTTGTTTTTATGGATCCGTGTACGGCGACGACGTGTCCAGGACGGACACGTTCGCCAAGTCGCGGCCATCTTGGTACCCCGGCGTCTGCTCCATGGGCAAACACAATGGACGCTCTCCGCGGACTCTTTTGCTTTTCTTCCTCAGATCCTTTTTACCCTCGGCGCGTCTTTTGACGCTTTTTTCTCGTTTTTTTCTACAAATTACGTTTTCGATTCGTTAAGAAGGTTTTCACGCACACTCGTCGTTCCGGGAAGATGCTCGAGATGAAATTTCATGAAAAATTGTTTAGTAAATTGCGCGCGATCGCAGAGTTTCTATAATTTTTTAGTTTTTACTCATTTATTATTTAGTTTGCGGACGAGAAAAACGGAGAATATTCGCGACCGTTATTTCGTGGCTTATTTTGCACATTAATGCGAAACGCACGTTTGTCTCGTCACCGCAGACGCGACGGGACGTACACGAATTGCGTTGATGCACCCCGTACAGTTGTTTTTCGTTTTTTTCACAATCTACCTTCACGCAGACGCGCGTATTAAAATGTGTGTGCAACTTTTGGTAGACGCCAACGTCAGAAATGACATGGAATAGTTTGCTGGATGGGACTGGTGGTCATAGTGTATGACGAGAAAACAAAAGAAGCCAATAATTTCGGGCAATTTGAAGGCAGCCGGCCGAGACAAATACCGCGCGTCACGTCGCAATGCATTCTTTCCTCTCTCGCTCTCTCAGCTCTCCCTCCATCTCTCTTTTTGTAACTTTTCTCGTCGCGTGACTATCCCATTATGCACGCCTTCCTTCTTTTTTTTTTTTTTTTCACAATCAAACCACTGGTTTTCCTTTCTCACTCACCCTCTCACGGGCAACCCAACTTTGAACTTTTTATACGCGCGAAATTACTATGGAAGTAAAAATTTTCATGAAAATTCATTCAAATTGCTTCGATTTGTTCCGATTCAGAATTTTACTAACGTTTTCATCCTTTTCCCCATAAAAATCACATGAGCGTCGCTGCTTTCGTCAGATTTGTTGGTCGAAGCGAACTTTTTGCCAAGATTTTCAAAAATTATTAATCTGCCGCGTAAATTAATTAATTAGGAACCAAAAATTAAATGAAATCGTTCGCGAAAGATCGTTCGACCCAATTTCTTTGATTTAGTTTAACGAATTTATTTATTTTTCCAAGTTTTCGAATTATAAAATGTATCCATTGCATTCGATTTATTGGCTTCCATTTTTCATGGTTCTCCATTGACCCGTAAATTTATCGAACAAATGAAAAACCGTAAAAATACGAAGCGCACATTTCAAAGCAAAAAAACTTTACTCTGGCGCGTTTAAAAGCGTTTTCTCCGCGTTTTGCGAAAATAGATCGCGCGAACGACAAAATGCAAGTCGATATTTTGCACCAAAACGAATTCTCGCGTCATTTTCCCAAATAATTAACTTTTGGATTATCAGTGAAACAAAAAAAAACGACAGAAAAAATCTTTATAATAATTCGAATCTCTCGTTCGCAAATTGTGAGCGGACAACGAGAGTTTTGTTTTTGAAAAACATGAGCTCGTGTCTTTACGTTCGTCTCTGGATGAAGATTTGCAAATTATTATTATATTATATAATTAGAGCTCGGTGGATGCCGCTGCGTTGGACAGTACAAGGGAGAAACGCGATAAAGCGAGAGAGAGAGAGAGAGAGAGAGAGAGAGAGAAAGAGCGAAATAGCACCCACAGGCGCGCGACTAATTCTACGGTCGCGCGGAGGAGGAGGAGGCGCGGCGTTGCGGCGTCGCGTTCTCGTCGTCGCCATTGTGACAAAAAGCCTCCAACATATACTTTTCCGCTTGGCGAGTAACGCGCATCCACCTATCTTTGTGTGCGTTTCATAATTTATACCAATGTGTATAGAAATATTTGTCGCTGTTGTACAAAAGCGCGCAATGTACAAAACTTATTTATTATACACTCGTCCATCTTTCTCTCTCCCTCTCCTCTCCGTTGCCTCATTTTTTGAGCCACGTATCAACCACGATTCTACCGTAATGAAGCGTTCGAGAACACAATGTTGTATCATACGTGGGTGTCGTACGAGCTGCGAACACGCACTTCTCTCTCTCTGCGTCGCTCTTTCGTTTTGTATGGCGAGTGGATTTTTTTTTTCTTGATGAAACACAGATGGAGACGCTTCAGTCACGATGACGATGAAAAAGACTCTCTCGAAGCGAGAAACTAATGATCGGTTAGCAAAAGTTTCTTCATATCCCTTCTTCTGCCCCAACATCCGGTTTCCTGGACTGAAAACAAAATTTTGTTGGAAAATATCGATATTCCGATCGATACGTTCGACTAAACGTTTTTATTTGAATAATCCCAAAAATTGTGTCACTGCAGCAAGCAAATATTCTAGAAAGTCTAAATTTTTGTCGTTCCAATCATAAATTTCATTAAATATATCGACGATTTTTAACAAAATTTCATTTATTGCGAAAAATATGGGACCTTTGTTTTTTTTTTATCTTATTTTCTTGCGACGATCCTTTATGCAGAATTTCCGAAATCGTATCCACGTTTCGCGATTATATTGATAAAAATAAAATACGAATTAATTTTTTTTTTCCATGGAAAGTGCTGGAAATTTTGAAGGGAGAATCAATCGTTTTCTAACGATTTTTGATGAAGAAAAATCACGGCGCTCGCGTAACATTGTCTGGCCTTATTTTATTATAACAACGTGTATAGTTATCCCAGCTCGAGATTCTATTCTCGTTCGTAATGCTCGCAAATATATGTTCGCAATGCGAACACAACACACGAGAATAAGTTTTATTTTTTCCTCATTCTATCCATGCAACGTCGTTCATTATTTCTAAGCCACGAGTGGGCTATTTTTCAATCAAACTTTTGTCACACATTCATGCATCAACCGCTTCTGAATAAAACAATCCATATCGCCGGGCTATTTAAAGGGCATCGTATGGACGATTCATACTTTTTACTTTTTCTTCTTTTTATCACGTTCAGTCTCGCAGTCAACTCATCAAAATAGAATATTAAGCAATTCGCGTACGAAAGCTTCAATCACAAAAATCCAGTCAGAGGAAAAACCATGAAAAACGCCATGAAATTTATCCACAACCTTCCTATAAATTCTTTTCGAAAAAATTCTTGATCGTTATTACAGAAAGAAAATAAAAATTACGAAAAATTGAAGCCGAAAATTGTTTTTCCTAAAATCCTTCAAAATCATCAAAGTTCGGGATTTTTAAAAAATTTTGATGACGAAAATGAGGAATGACGCGAAAGGTGCATGTTCGCGATCGAGTTTTCTGCGAGTTCGTGTTTCTCGCGCGCGGCTGCACGGTTGGCGGTTGAAATTCTCGGACCACCATGAACGTTGTTGGTTGGGTCTGGAGCGCGAGGGTTAACACGTGCGAACGACCAGCACACCGCGCGGCAATCCTCCTATCCGATGGATAATAAATCGCTAACCAAGCCGCGAGTATATATTCACAGAGAGCCGGCCGTCCGCGCGTTTGTTCGCTATACGATGGCAGTTCCGCAGACCTCATCGCCGTTCCATTTCTTTAGGTCCCCGCTCGCCGCTCGCCGTCGTTCATCGTTGCGCTGGCCGACTCACCACCACCACCCCGTTCTGCAAAGCAAAACGCGAGCATTATCGTTCGCCGCGCGCTTCCGCGTTTACCTCTCGGATCGATTTGATCCGAGAGCCCGCGACCACCGCACACACCAAAGCTCCCAAGAAAGAGCGAGACAAAAACACCAATCGCCTGTGCTCCATGCTCGCACGCGACTCGTCACTCTATTTTACGAGGCTTTACTTCCATATGAGCATTACTGAACCACATACATTTCCTACACACACACACATGACCATGTCTATGTGAATATACACTTTTGTAAACGTACTTTGGATATACTTATGTGCCAGTCTACGTATTAACGATAAAGCACTGTATACATTATCGTAGGCAGCAGGCAGCTTAGGGATTTCCAACCTCTACTCGCGCGCGTCCATCCGTTTCTCCATAACTGTATTCTCATTTTCTATCCCCCCCTGAGAATGTCCAAGTATAATCGAGTACGAAAATTACAGTTACAAGTATACACACACGTGCTCTCCCGAAACCTCGTTACTTTCGCCCTCTTTTTTCCTCTCCCTCTTATTTAGTTAATAAGGCAAATTGTTACATTTTGTTTTATTTTGTATATGATATAGGATTAAGTTTTTTTTCTATTTGTAATTGAATATTATACCGCATTATATACGCATGTGTCCCAAAGCGATGCTAGGACGTTATTTAAACAAATCAATCAATCACTCTTGTCATCATTATTATCGTTTTTCTAACCATTGCTATTTTGCTGACGTTTCATCGATTATTTTCACGTTGCTCAACAATTTTTTGTTACTCCAGAAAATCCAGCTCACTTTTTCTACACAAAACCTTTCCTCTCTTGGGGAGGATTCAAGAATTTGTCCATGTCGTATATTTCTGCCATAAAAAAACTGTAGTCGTAGAAGGAAAAATTTATTGATTTTTTCTCACGAGTGTGGTCGATGATTTTTTTTTTTTTTTCTTTATGGAAGATTAGCAATTGGAGCTACTCGATTATTCTTGAATGGGGAGCGATTTCCGAATGAAATCCTCATCCCGCGCAGCAGTTTCGGGGATTAGTTCAAAAATCACGTACACACGTTTCCCATTGAAAAAGTGTCGCGCGAAGTCATCATAGGAAATAATGAAAATTGCTGGGGAAATTTTAGGATCAAAACTTACCAACCAGTCGCCATTTTGGTATCAACGGGTACGCAGTAAAATGTTGTGTCCAAGGATTACAAAAGGAATAAATAAAATTCGACATAAATACCAAATTGGCCAGCTGGTCCAATTTAGTACCAAAAATCTTGAAATATACACTCGATACCAGCATATCGCGAACAAACTTACATACACGTATATTTCTATACATACGTATGGGGCCCAACGTGGCGTCTTACCCTCCAATACCAAACGTGGGTGGCCGCTATGATTTCTCCCCGAGGTAGGCTTATCCACACCGGGATCTCGATAGCCGAGTAATTCCAACGTTCGGCGTTCTCGTATCTCGCGCTTGTTCCCTATACACTCGTGTGTGTGCGTGTGTGTGTCCAGCATTCGCCTTTTTACGCTTTAACACACACAAACATATCGTTGCAGAGGCAGTGAGTCGCGAGAAAGGCGAAGAAGCTCGAGGGGCCCAAGGGGGCAAGTCGCATTGCTGACACCTCCTGCGCCACTCTGGGGCCCCATAAGGCATGCCGGACTCTCCTCCATGCAGACACACACACACACACACACACCATACGCCTCTGCATCTCGACTTACCGAGGTTTTCCGACCTTTTTTCTATTGTCTTTCTCCCTCTTCACCTTCTGCAGCGTCTAATCAATGGGGAAAGTATATAAAGTACATTTGACCACGTACTTTTATACGTGGATATGGAAATGTGTCTTTTGCACGTAAATATATCTATAGACTTGTTTGGACTGCAGATTGTGGATGGTTTTAAAACAAGAGTCAAGTCAGTAGAGAGAGAGAGAGAAAGAGAGGTCTTGGGGGAGCTGAGCTCGAGCAGGTTCGGCCTCGATCCGGTCAGGCCCACCGTCGGGCCTCCGAGCCAACCAGAACCAAGTACAGAAAGCAGACTCCTCGTTTCTCGTACAACTCCGTAGCCACACCTCTCCTCGCATCCCTCTCTGCTGCTGCGTTTCGTCGTTGCTTCGCCTCTGTGTGCAAATCTTCGCGAATAACCTGATCTCCAGCATCCCCTTCTCACTCTCTCGTCTCTTGATTATTCGCGAGCCTCTCTCTCTCTCTCTCTCTCGCTCTCCACACGCTTTTTCCGTTCTTCTCGGCTCTTCACCCCTCCCGCGCTCTCTCTCTTCTGCGTCGCTTGCTCTTGTCGCCTCTTATTTTTATTCTTGTTTTTGCTTCTCCACTTCTTACTCTTTTTCTCTTCGGGCGCCTTCCTATGAGCTTCGAAAACTCTCTCTCTCTCTTGCTTCTTGATTTTTTTTTTTTTTCATTTTTTATTATTTCTCAATTTTTTTTTTTACTCTTTTCCCCTCGTTTACCGCGAACCCCCTCGCACCCTCTTTGTCCTCTTTCACCCTTTATGTCACTCGTCTTTGTCGATGCCGCGCGCGCCCCCCGGCACACTCTCCTCATCGTCCTCTCCTTCTCTCCCTCGTCCTGATGCTCTCCGCGCGGTGCACGCTTCTTTTCTAGCCATACTCGAGAATCTTTTTTCTCTCAATTCTTTTCGGGGGCCCCTCCCGCTATAGGTCTCTCCGCCCCCCTCCCTCCCTCTCTCTCTCTCTCGTGCTCTTTCTCTTGCACCAACTGCAAAAGCCTCGGTTACGAGAGCTGAGGACCTCTGCAGGTCGGCTTCGGCGAAATATAAAATAAACCCCCTTTGCAAGTGCGGAGCGGCTCAGTTGCATCGAGAAATAAAATTATGGCGCACAGCCTTTCAGCGAAACGCGGCTTTTTTTTTTTTTCATTTCATCGAAAAAAATCGAGTCTCAACGCGCAACGAATGAAACAAATCGAACGATCAATTATTCTTTGGAATATTTTCCATTCCCCTGCGCGAAAACAAAATTAATCTTGTAAATTTTTTGACTGCTTGTCGTTGTTCTCTCGCTCAAAGTGCAAAGAGCAACTCCCCGACACGGAGGGAGAATATAAACGGGCAAAGACACACGCACCCTGCTTCTCCCCTTTTTGGCCAACTTGTCACTCTCGCGGTTTGCCAACTGGCAGGGCCAAGAGAAGAAGAGAGGAGAACGCGGGCGAAAGGAGAAAATTAATTAGCTCCACGTTACTGAAAAAAGAGTTCAAAGGAAGTGCTCGGTGGCGTCCTGACTATGACTATGCGACGGCGACGACGTCGGGGTAACTTTTCGAGCTTCGCTCCCTTGACGTCCTAGCGATCCTCCCGTACATTCCGGTTTTCCCTTTTTTTCCCCTCTATGCTTTTATTAAACATTAATCATTACAATTAGTGCGTTATTAAAATCCCATAATTCCTTCTTATCCAATGTTCTCTCCAATTATCCGACCAGCCTCGTGGAATTTCGATAACAAATTGCTTCATTGCTCTTTCGATAAATCCGCGCTGGCACATTTTTATCCTCTTCGATTCTCATTACATTTTTATCTCGCAATAATTACCGCGCTCATTAACCCGCTAATTATTCGCGTCCTTATCACAATTTTCTCTCCAATCAAATGTCTTCAGAAACTTTGAACCCTGTCGTGACATTTTGTCACCGGAATCTCGACAATTTCGTGATTAACGATTTTCCCAAGAGCTCGAGAAAAAAAAAACGTTGCTAAAAAAGTTTGCTAATTTTTAAATTGTCCAACGATCCTTTGGCTCCGAGTTATGGGGCACCATAAGAATTGACAGACTCGCATCAGCCTCTCTATTGTTTTTATCGAGTCTTCTTATGGCATACGCGACATTTTTTTTTTTTTTTCGCTAGACGAACGAGAGTCTCTCGAGCCCGTATCTCTTCGTCGACGCATACTTTACGATCTTCTCCTCTCGCAAATTCACTATATCTCTATATAGACGTCCCGTACGATCGTACAAGTTCGCGTACATCCTTTCCTCGTTTCTCCGCTCGCAATCAGTCCCTCGTCAATGCGAAATAATAACGTATTCGTTGCCACTGCCACTCTGAGCGATAAAATCATTGAAAATGAATTCGAGCTCTCGCGCTCGTGTTTGTAATGCTTCCCGACTCACCGTACAACAAACAGCTTCCATTCTCGTTACTACCTGTGCGGTCCAATACCTACTCGCTTTATACGTGTATATAATCCACTTTGAGCCTCGACAAGAACATAAATTTTACCTTCCCATACACATTCCTACTAATCCCTATGTGCACACCGTATATTTATACATTTGAGTATAAAATTCATGTGCAGACTATCGTCAATTACTCCCTTTCGTCACTATTCGGAAAATTTCATTTTCCAGTGTGTTATAATTTTCTAAGACTCGTTAACCGAAATGACCAAAAGCTTTTGAGTTCATTTCTCGACACGATCGAACGCTAGCAACATTTTTTAAATCTTAATTTTATTTAGATTTAATTTAATCGAGTTTTTCTCGTAAATTTTGTAATTGAGTGTCGAATTTCGGATTCCAGGCGGTGGTCACATTAACTTCAACATAAAGATGGGCGAGATACTTGTGTGCCGGTGGATCATCGACGCCGCAATGATCATCGCAGCCGCGCAGTATACGAGTAAGTCAAAAACACACGAAATACACAAAAATCGTTGAGAAATAGTAGAGAAGAAAATATTTGTTTTCCTTCATGCAACGCTGAATATGGACGACGAACCGAGAATCGTCGCGCGGAATCGAGTGAAAAAAAAATGGAAAAGTTTGTTAGAAATTGTAAATAAATTCATCAGCTCGAGGGGAGGCAATTATAACGGTAGAAAGGTTGACAAGCTCCAGATCTTTTTGATCTACAATTCCAGATGCACCCTGAGAAAAAATTAAAACAATCAGAGCGAGAAGAACGAATGTATGCAAAGATTGGAATAAGTGCTTTTTCACGTTTTGTCAGCGAACATACGCGACGCTCAGGGTTTTGTGTGTGTGTGTGTGTGTGTGTGGAATCTAGTTTACCATAAGGATGTGGTGAGAGAAAAGCAAATAGCTCGGTCGGTGGGTGCTCGCGGGATGAGAGGGTTATACACACCGGGCGATCAGCATCAGAGTTGCTCTTCTCTGAGAATATAAGCGCACCGCGCCGCAGTTTCATCCCCTTTTGCGTTCCGAGCGCTCGCGGTGTCATCGTCAGAGGGCGCTGCGGTTGACACAGAATGACACTCCCCACCCGTCAGCCTCAAAACTTTAATGCGCATAAAGATATACGTATACATAAAACATAGACTTGGCTTTCGAAGCGGAACGATTGAGAAGCCAACCCTCGAGTCGCGCGGCGGTGCCGAAATACCTCGCGCGCGCTATTTGCCTCATGGCACCCTGTTCCCTCAAACCCTGCTCCTCGCCACCCTCTCATCCGCTTTCTCTATTTTTCCTTTTTATCTCTTTTCCATCCCTCTCGCTTGCCTCCTTTTCCTCTCGTGACTTTTTCACCGTTGCTGGCTCGCAACGTTATTCGTGGGCTTTTTCGTGTCGCTCTTTACGATACAAACTCTTTCCGCAACGCTATTTTTATCCTCCTCTCCTTGTTTATCTCTTTTTATCCTTTTCCTCGTCGCTCTTGTTAGCTCCGTTGTTTCGAACAAACAAAACAGTGTCTCAATCAGTCACCCTCTCGAATTTACTCTCTCATCGTGACGATCCCACCCTGATCTCGTTTTCAATCCTTCTCCCTCCCCCCCCCCCCCAGCTTTTCCTCCTTTTTCGCTCCTTATTCTCGCTGCTTTGACTCTTGCGCCTCCATTTGACCCGTTAAATCTCTGCTTCGTGAATTCAGGAGGTGGCGCCCTGTATATTCGTTGAAAGACACAGATATAGAGTCTCCAGAGAGACAGCGATGATCGCTCCCCACGCTCAAGGGGCGATAAAGAGAGACAAAAATAGAGGAAAATAAAAAAATAGGAAATAATGTTACGTTCCGCACGAAGATGTAGTGTACGATATCCCAACGAAGCATGATGTAGTCCACCCTCTCCTGGTCCTCCTACCCTCGTGCTATTCTGACCCTCCCTCACCCACCAGCCGGGGGGGACTATCAGCCGCAAAATGTGGCAAGCCCAAGAAGCATTTGAAATTTAAATTTTATTTGATTATATTTGAATTTAATTTAATTCCGTAACTTGTACCAGCAGGGGGTGGATTTCGGGTCGTTACCGACTCCCTCTAGCTCTTTCTCGCTTCCACCCTCTACAACCCTCTCCTCCCTTTGACTCTATGCAGAGACCTCAACCCCGCGCCAACACGCAGCTCTCTCCTCCGCGTAACCGTTGACTCTCTTTCCACGTTTTTTATCTTGTATTTTTCCACATTTTACGGAGACACACAAGACGCCTCCTCCTTCTTCTCGTCATCCAAAAAAACCGCTTCTCATCGTTTCGTGCAACGTACGTACCCGCCAAACTCACGAGACCCACCGCTACCTATACAGAAGCACTTTTTATTATAGTTTTTCATGCACTAGTTTCCGGTACCCGGAGCAAACAGGGATCCCCCATTTTTTTTTACAACTTTTTTTACGTTCCTTTTCGGCCAGAGGCAAAGTAGTGCGACGACGCGACCAAACGCTCTCGCAGTTCATCTCATTCTTTCGACTCGGTGCGAAACTGTCGTTGAAACATTTATTGAAAAGTTTTTTTTTTTTAAATCGTCCATATTTTGTTGAAAACGGTAAATTAAATATTTTTTGATAATTACAAAATTTTCGTTATTTTCTGCAGCATATTTCTAACGGAATTGTCAGCCAAATTTACGAGTCGATCGACCAAAATTTCCTTCCGAAGAGACTTTCTTAAATATTTCTTGCTGCAATGATACAATTTTTGGGTTTATTCAAAAAAACGTTTGGTCGAATGTATCCAACAAAATATATCGATCTTTTCCAACAAAATTTTGTTTTCAGTGCCAAAGTCCAAGTGTATAGAATCGAAGCTCGCTGTCTCTTCGTCCATATCAGCTACTCAATATGTTTTTCAGTCCCCGCTCCATGTTGAGCCAGTTTATGGCAAAGGAACTCTCTTCTCTCTATTCTATATTTCTTCGCATGTGTATAAAGTATAATTAAATATGTGTCGTCATGGTGGTATTGGTACGTCCAGCCTATTTAGTCCCGGTCTGCACACGAGTCTCTCTCTCTCTTCGTCTGGCTCGGTCTCTCTGTTCCCTTTCTTCCTCTTTCTGTAAGTTGAACGATCGAATCGAATTAACGACACGCGCTTATATACCGTCGCTCTTCGGCTCTCGCCGTATCGCATACCACGCGTTCGCAACCGTCATTCCATTATTACACATCGTATATCCAACAGTTTGTGCAAATTTGACTCTTGACATTTTCAACCTGATTGCTGGCTTCTGCTGGTTCAACTTTTTCAAACGGATTTTTTTTTTTTTTTTTCATTTTCTTTTTTATTTACAATGTGGTTATCCGAAAATTTTGCAACTCGTGGGCGCGAGTTGTCGTTTTCTAGTTTTTTGGGGAAATTTTCGGTTTGATTTTAAAATGTTTCATTTTTTTGCGATTTTTCGGTCGATCGCGTTTCGTGGATTGGATGAACGCGAAAATTGCATTTTTTGGGTGTTTTCGAATTTGCCATTTTCTCTTCAAATTTCAATAGAAAATTTGGGCCTTTTTTGACCTTTAATTTTGAGAGACTAATTTTTTTCTTCGGATTCACGTCGCAGTGATGCAAATTGTGGTTTTCGTTCTGTCGGAAAATAATTGGACAAGAGACACACGGAACAAGGAGGGAGAAGAACGAGCAAAAAAAAAAAAAGAAATTGCGTGACCGATGCGGCAATTAGTTGGATCGTTGCGCTCTGGTGTGCGCTTCGACTGGACGTGTGTGTTACTGTATATTTCGCTTCTACAGATATACCGAACCACTCGACGGACATCCAAGTTGCAACGTACGACAGAACGAAAAAGTTACGAGACAATCGCGTTGGCGTAACAAAC
Source organism: Hyposoter dolosus (assembly GCA_963921915.1). Lineage (NCBI taxonomy): Eukaryota > Metazoa > Arthropoda > Insecta > Hymenoptera > Ichneumonidae > Hyposoter > Hyposoter dolosus. The sequence continues at coordinate 12,484,327 of OY998138.1, forward strand.
TCGACGACGTTATTTTTCCTACCAACCTCGTCGACGATCAAACTTGGTGTGTTTGAATTTTCGCGTACGAGACGTGCACGACGACATCAAAATAGAAATTCATTTTTTTTTTTTTTTTTCATTTTCTCATTCGTATTCGGCGAGTGGGAAAAACGACATTTCGTACGTTTCTAGAAACAAATAGTGCAAAAATTCTCAATCAATTTTTCTCTGCCCCTCCAATTATCGTGACAACGACTAAAATATAGTTCATTTTTTAACCTTCCGTAGACGCACCTCCCTAGACACACATGGGTCTGGGACGTCCTACCGCTTTTTACTGTTATTGGACTCGTTTAAAAAATCTGAAAAAATTCAGACAATTAGTTTTGGATTTATAGAACGAGAGCCTGCACTGAGTGATGGATAAAAATTCTTTTTTATTATTAACGCTGCAAATTTCAATTTGCACGCGGTTGGACGATTTTCAAAAAACTTGGATTTTCGTAAAATTCGAAAAATCATAAAATTCAAACCGTTCAACCGATATTTTCCAAATTCATTACCAACCTTTTCACTATTCTTATCAAATGGCAATCTATACGAAAAACGCTAAATTCACGCCACCCGCTGTATGAGCTGGACATTCCAGACCCATGTGTGTCTACGGAGAGTTATTATGAATCCGCCGCGGGTATCTGAATATTTCGTAAGTCCAAAATGTGGCGTACGGTCGAAGTAAACTAATGAAGATATAATTACGATGTCCCTGACGCATCGGTATGCGATGATATGCATTTCCTAATTGAACGCGTATATATTGGCGGATAGCGAAAACGATGAAGAGAGGGGGGAGGGGGTGGATATTTCATTGCGGTACGTTGGCTGCTCTGGCCCTCAACGAGCTCTGCTCGTGTATGTTAAATATTTATGGGTTTAGCGGGTGAGGGGGAAGGGTTTGGCCACACAGAACGCTCGGGGAGGAGTTGATGAGTTAGTTGGGGAAATCTATCGTCGTTCCCGCTGGGCGTTAAGCATATATACAGTTTCTCTCGAGATTTCTCAACTCTATAATATAACACTCCTCGACATGGTTCGCACACTCCATGGGGGTTGGAATCATTTGCGAAATCACGATTTAGTCTCCGCGAGCTATGACTATATCGACGCTCCCGCGGCTAACGACAGCATCAGTTTAATCTCTCGCAGTCACTCTCTAGCTTTTGGTTTCGCTGTCGTGCGGTTAAGCGCGATGAGTAGAGTCTCGGGCCAACCCGTACCAAATCGAGAGAGCTTTCCTCTCCTTTGGCTCTACCAGCAGGTTAAAGGACTTTTGGGCTTATTCGAGCCCCGAGACATGGAAATCCCGTGGCTGCTGTGCCTCCGATCATCCTCGATATCGCCCAGTCATCCCTCCGTTGACGTACGTCGCGTCTCCTCCTCATCGAGCACAGAATCACTCTCTCGGCGGTCCCTTTTGCCACACATCGTCAAAGCAAGAAACTCCATTTTCGATTACTATTTCATTCGATCGGTTAATCGATCGATCATTCTTTCCTCATGCCATAACTTTTCTGATAATTTTGTTGCAATTGCTAGAAAAATACGGCATTTTGAAATTTTCAAAAAAAGAGTGTCGACGCTCCAACTTGCGCAAATTTTAACATTTATTAGTAATTTTTTTTTTTTTTATAAATAGAATATCATAATAGGAAGGTTGGCATTGAATTTGGGGAATATCGGTCGAACGGTTGAAAATCAGAGTTTTTTGAAAAATCGTCCAACCGCGCTCTAATTTCTGTCAATTTTGTAAAATATTGTGTACAAGTCTGTACTTTGTCGTTTTTTTTTTGTATTTTGCTCAATAATTTGGCGCAGGATAAATAAAATGGCGTGATTCGTCGCCCTTTATCCGACACACAACTGTGTTGAATTCCACCAACACGGATTATCCGCCGAGCGGGAAAGAAGACGTCGAGGGAGAGAATTATCTTCTCTTTCTCTCGGCTTCCCCTTCGCTTTCGGCTTGGCAGCCGCGTCGACGGTGCGCCAGTTAAATAATTCAGTCTTAATTAGGATTTACGCGGCGGCAGAGAACAATTAAAACATAAGACCGAGAGTTACTTCACGGACAGAGTGAAAAACATTCGAGAAAAGGAAAGGAAATGAAAGAGAAAAGAGACAAGTCCTTGTGCTTCACTGCAAATACCAGAATTGTCCCACCTGCTTTGTCACAAAGAACCGAGAATCTAGAACAATTTATTCATCTCCTCTTCAGAGCATTTTCCCCACTCCCATTTTCATTTATACTTATGCAACAAATTCATCAGATCTCCTCAAAGTTTTCAACAACTCGTTATTATTTGACAGCTAATTATTCACAATCCTTAATTACCGATGGAAATGAAATTCTTGGAAAATTACTATGTAACCATCTGGTTAGGATTTCATGTCGACCATGCCGTAGAATTTCACCAGAAACATTGTTATTTCTGACTCGCAATAATCCGTCTAAAGAATCACAACGTTTCTGTTGCAATTTTCGTCTCACAAAATTCTGAACGATTTCCATCGGTAATAATTAAGAAAATGATAGAATATTGAAATAAATGAAAATTAATATTTTGCATTAATCGAAATAAAACAACGATTCATCGAGAAAAAAAAAATAAAGATGTTTGAGCGTGTTTCGTGGCCGCGGAGGGCCGAGCGTGAAAATCGGTCAAATGCTGGATCATTAATACCCGAAACGAAAACATGTTTTTACGCCATTAGCTCGAGTGATGTTTGTGTAAATTGGTGGCGAAACGCAATATTTAATTCATTTTTTTTTTTTTCATAGCTCTCTGACACGAATACATTTATTTGATCTTCCGCGTTTATTTAAATTCGCGGGGTCTGCTCCTAAAAACTCTGACAAGTCGAATTTCGTGGAGCTCACCGTTGGACCAATAACCCTATCTCACTGTCGAAACTTTGGCAAATCTAATAAAGTGATTTCGCCGCGAGTGTAACAATCGTACTAAATCGTTAAATAAGTATCCAACATGTATATATCCATGAATTAGTAACAAACGTATAAATACATGGATACATAAGTATATTTAGGAAGAGGAGAGCCACCTGCCGCGGCAGGTGTGGTCTCTCGAGAAAGATCGTCAGAGCCTCGATTAATATTCCCCAAAAGAAAAAAAAAAAAAAAAGCGTAGACTCTCTCTCACTCGGTCTGGGTAGTTAACGAAAAATCTGTAGGTCCGATAATAAATTCGTCCAGGGAAGAGTAACGCGTTGAGCGACGTCTGTGAGAATCCCAAAATTGAAGGTATTTAGGAAGAGCAAAAATATAACAAAAAATCTCGAGAGAAAAGAGGATCCGGAGGAAAAGAATAGAAAAAAGGATGATTATGGGACGTAGGAAAGGAGAAGAAGTGTGCGCGCTGCTGATGGCATACATTCGTGGAGAATCATCACGTGTTCGTAGTTATTGGCAGTTGGCTCATAAAGTGGTAGAGAAGAACGTGAACAGTATAGAGGTAGAGACGAAGATAAAAAAACATCAGCAGTGGAAAGAGAAAGAAATATATAGGCAGGTATAATAGAGCAAGAAAAAAAATGAGGATAAAATGGCGGTAGAGCGGACTGTTGGCTGCGAGGAGAAAGAGGGCGGGAGAGGAAAAGATGGGCTGCTGCAGTCTCTCGCGTCCTTCACGGTGGTCCATCGTTCTTACTTTGCTCCCTCGGCCATGTATTTTCGTCTCTCTCCTCCCGAGCCAACTCGGATGCCTCTATACACGCTATAAGAAGCTTTTCAGCCAACGCCATGAGCTCGTTCCTCCCAGCGCACAGCTCCGGATCATACGTGCCAGCAGACCCCCGGGCCTTAATATCCGGGACCGTTTCTTTTGTATCCTCCCTTATTTCGTGCGCGCGCCTCCTCAACATCTACCCGATGCATCGCACCAGCTAACTAGAAAGAAAGAGAGACAGAGCCATCCAATAGCCATGCGTTTTACGGAATGGCATAATGATACAGACGTCTCGTTAGCATCCGTTGGTCCCCCCCCGTACAATAAAAATAAAATGCGCTCCAAAATTAAGATAGATCTACAAGATATACCACGTAATCTCCAGCTATATACCTTTTTCTCAGATTGAGGCTAACCGGAGAATTAGTTGTCCTCAGGGCGTATGCATCGCTAATAAGACAGTTCCACCATCTGCCGTCTAGTCCAAACTTATCATACTCCTATTCCATTAATCCCATTCTTTTTATTTTCACCAAATTTAGCCTGGAATAATTTATTTCATTCGAATTAGCTCAATTTTGCTTATAAAACTGACGTCGCGGTTTCCGCTGCTCTCGCGAAATGGGCAGCAGGTTCGTCCAATTTCATTAAAAAAAAAAAAAAAAAAAACATTCCATCGCTACTGTCGATTAGTTAAAATTACGTATTTTCGCCAAATATTCCATGAAATATCGTATCGCTCAATATTTGTTCCGAATTTTAATTTAATTGGCTCTGGCATGATTAATTGTTCAGTCCACCGATTTTATCAGCTCTCACAAATTTTGCGAGCAACTAAACGGATTTCTGTTTATTCGCATTTCGACAATTCCAGCCAATTAATCGGAAATTTATTTCCAGCGTCCTCGATGTTTTTTTTTTTTTTTTTTTTTTTTTTTAAAACGTCGTTTATTTTATTTTTTCAATTTGCCACTTTTAAATCGGCTCGTCGTTGCATTATTTTCTCAGACCACGTGAAATACCTAAAAATAGTAACCCAACAGTGTCATCCGAGAGAAATAATTATCTCGTATATTAGCGATCGTACAGTAAGATGTGAAAATAGTGAAAACAGCAGCAGCAGCGAATGCTTGTAATGAGATTGAGAATAAGAGAGAATGAGACTTGATGAGTGTTGGAGAGCTCATCTCGTTACCGCATGAAAGTCTCGTAGGCTGCACGATTATGATTTGCAGATCCGCACGCGCACGAGGCCCCATGCTATGGCAGACCACCAAGGCAGTGAGAACAGGCAAAGAGCACGTTCGTTGCATTAGCTCTTGTCTATCATCGCGAAATACATATATAAGCTCGAGACTAGGAAAGCAGTAGTAAGATTCTCGTATCGAACATGTAACAGCAGTGTCTATAGAGTCCGAAGCGTCTGATCATCTCTAGTCTTTCTCTCCTGCTCGTATAATGTATCCACACCGGTATACTTACCGAAGCATGTAACGATACATTTATTGCTCTTGTTCCTCGCGTGTCCGATCCGCGAGGATAAACGCCTTCGTAACTGCCTGCTTTCTTTTTTATTCTCTCTTTTTTATCCTTCCATTTTCTCGTTGATTTTTTATTTACCAATTACGCACATAGCGGCGCATATATACACACACGTTTCGTGCATTGATGACTTTCGCCCTCGGTGCTGTATACGATGCACTCGACTACTTGATACTTTGGCCAATACCTCGTGCTCGTTGACTCGTACTACTCTCTCCAATGTTTCATCTCATTCAGGATTATTAAGGACGTTGTATGGCAAAATTATTTGTAAATTCATTTTAAAAAGTTGTTACAAATTGACTAAACAACAACGTGCTCTAGATTCAAGATTGTTTGAGGTAATCTGTATTTTTTATAGAATAAACAAAATTTTACGACCGATTTTTTTTGAAAAATTGAATAAAGCTTCTTCGATGTTGCATAAAAGTGTATGCAAAGTTTTAAGAGGCTTCACCATTTAGAAATGGAAATATTTAATGTTGAAAATTGCAACATTTAACTCTTATGAGAAACTACTGAAAATTGTGATTTTTATAAATAAATATCTCGACTTCCTTAAAACTTAAGGATTCGCATTTGTTTATTTTCTATTTCAATTAAATTCACCGAGTCCGAGGCCGAAGGTTTTTATGGCGTTGACATTTTCCAAACCGTATATAGACACGAAAATGACATTTTGGTACTTTGCAAAGATGCTGGAGGAAAGAAAAATCGCTTAATTAGTGTGAGACTCTGGTTCGTCGACGTTATTACCGAACGTTCCTGCTGTTTTTCTCGGCACTGCTGGTTGTTTCATTATTTATAAGGGCTTGTTCCAGCGATTTTATGGTTCCCATAGCGCGTGAGCTATGTGCGTATAGAGCGAACCCTCGTGCACGATCCGAAGTGGATGCTGCTGTCAGGGATATGAATATATGTGTCTTGTTCTGTGGCATATATCGTCAGACGGTTTTAGTGGTTACAGTGGCTACACACCCCCGCGATAAACTCCCGCGCCACTAGCGAGATTCGCCACGCTGGTCCTCGTGTCCTTCTCCATATAGCCGACCAAGAGACCCATGCAGCCATCGCGCACCCCTGCTCGCTAGCTCTCGATGCGCTACGAACACACATGCACACGAGAGTCCAAATATATGTAGAAGTTTGCGATGGTTTACACGACCGCAGGATCTTGAAACGTGTGCGTGGATATTGGCTCTTGGGACACGCCACGTACGTAGATCCGAGCACGAGCTATTCACGGCCGATCCGATTCAGGTATTAACGTAAGAAGAGCGTGACCGATCCTTTCGATCCACCATATCCTCCTCGATCTCTCTATTACGTTTGTATACGCGGAGATTTTTTTCTTTTTTTTTTCTCGACGCTGGTGTTCTTTATTTCGAATAGTCCGAGGCATGAAGAATGTTTTTTTTTGTTTGTTTTTGAAGTGGAAGCGTTTTTCAGTCATTTTATAATGGCTAAACGGATGAATTTCTTTTTTCTACGGTTTTGAAGGTAGTTTTTTGAGACTTGCATAATTGTCATTTTTAACATATGCTAAAAAAATAATTTTCAATAACCATGTGTAAATAATGGCGATAGGATTTTTGCGGGGATGACGGTAATTCGAGGGCTTTGAAAAATACCAATCGCGAGTCTTGTAGTGAAAGACCTGACAAAATATTGTCATTTCCGAGGAATCAATCTTCCCTTTTTGCTCGGGAGTCGCGTAGAGAGGAGGCGGATCTCACACACGCGACTCGCGTAGCACTCACGAAAAGCCCGAAATCCGGAAGTGAAGATGCGGCGCGATGTTTGGCAGTTTTGGTTCTCATGACTTTGCACTGTTCGATATGCGCGCACGCCAGTCGCGCGACAATGACGCGCTGGCAGACTCTCGGCATTGTCATTGCCTCGAAAGTGTGCGTTTCGGCGGCAAACGTGACTGACACGTGGATTCGCGATGAGCGAGAAAGAAAGTCAGTCCAAGAAGGAAGAGTCCGAAGAGTCCTTTCCTTTCTCTTTTCCTCGCACTCGCTCACCAGCTCGGATTGCCAAGGGTGAGCACAAAATCGTTCAACATACAGACACAACACGGAAGATTAAGCGATTTGAGAATGATATTTCGCTTTGTAAAGCCGCCCTTCCGTGCCTGCCCCCCTTTGTCCACCGCTCCATCGTTCATCTCTCACGATCGCGTCCCTTTAACCTCGCGATAGACTAATAGGGACGACGGGATCCGATATATGTTACGGAGCAGCCACTATAGGGAAACTGAAGATTAAACATAGATCGACGACCAATACCCTGCGCTCGAAAACATCGCGAGCCTATATCTATATATTTTCCTACCCTTGAACGTTGAATACACGTTGGCGGCGGCGATGTGCGTTGAGGGATGAGAGAGAGACACGTGAATCCGCAGGGAAGATGCGAACGTCACCGAGCGGAACCCGAACGTCGGCCGGAAGTTGTCCGGTCACGTGGCTTAGCCAACACGCAATTGTGTCCGGCATAATAAAGCATAGCTTTGCCGTACCATATCCTCGCGGCGGACCAACCCATCTCTGCTTCTCTATCCGCTGGAGCTCTAATGTTCTCTGACATTATGGCTCTGCTACGTGTATAGCCAGAGAGAGATTGTCCATTCTTGCTCCGCGATTGGAATCATTCGCATGAGCTTGTGCGTGTCCGTGTTCGAGCGTTTTACTTGTCGCATAAATGTTGCACGATCCGCGATGAATCTTCGCGGGTGTTTGCAACATGCAGCAACCACAATGCACGCATTCCCAAACGTATGCGTTCGTACACGTCAAAATTGTTCCAATTAAGTTCGTTAATTATTGTCAATCACTTTGGGAATTCGAATTGTCGGGATAATCAAACGACTCCCACGCGAAACGGCAGCTTATCCTGCGTCGCAATCGTCCAACGCGTATGTTGCTCCAAAAATACGAATTAACGGGAAGGCCGGGGTCGCCTCGCTGATCAATCTGCTCCGTCATTATTAGCGATTTGTTGCGCGCAACTTTCAAATCCCTTCTTTATCCATAGTGAAGGGATTAACAGCTGATTAGTCGCTGGAAATCTATCGCGCCATACCCACAAGCGGAAATCTATGTTTTTAGTGACGTGTGCATAAAGCTCACATCGCTTGGCCGCCCCGAAAGTGCGGTAGCTGCGGCCTGCATGTTGCGCGTTACGTTTTATCATATACACACCTAAGTACACATACGTAAGCGAATCTATATAAATATTGAAAGAAAAGATGCATCGTGGGCGCAGGATTGCCTTTTGGTGTGCGTTTCGGGGGCAGAGCAAAGCGCGCAGAGAGTGTATCTCTCGGTGGTCGCGCGCGGCAAATGCAACTGTGCGCGAACACACGGGGGTTGCTTCTGGCTTGGCTGCGCGGAGCTGCTGCTCGCTACGGCGAATATGTATAGCATTGATTTATGCCCTCGTGACGGATCCCGCGTCCCTTGCGATGAGAGATAAAGAGAGACGCAGCGAGAGCAGCGGACAAGCTCGAACAGCGTACGTCTCTTTTCTCCGACGCGACTGTACGACTCGATGAATCGCGCGAGTCGTCGCTGCTGCACACTGCATTATACCTCCATATATATATATAGCTACGTCGCGGTGGTTGTATGGTTCATGGGATATCGCCGAGAATGTGCATTCAGTTGACTTGAACCGCGCGTGTGTCCATGTGTGCATTCGACTCTCTCTCTCTCTCTCTCTCTCTCTGACTCTCTGTCTGTGCCCCGCGTGCATGCTTCTTGAGGTACAGAACCGCGACAACGTCCAAACTCGGACTCTTCGCGTATTTATTTATTTGCCTGCTCTCGTGTTTTAGACGTCCGTTACCCCACAGAACGCCGTAAAAGAGAGTCGGGTAGCTCAGGTAGCACAATTCTTTGCCTTTGGATCCTACAACCATGGAAATTATATCATCGTGTGGGTTTCCATTGCTTCACAATCAAGACGACCTAACTCTCGACACTTTTCCTTCTCGATCCCACGGACTCAAGGGCCTTTTGTTTTTTAACAATAACATGCTGCCTTTTTTTTTTATATATCTGCTTCTCGTGTCGTTTCGAGTCCGCGCGATTCCCGCGCGTACCTATACGAAAGCGAAAGACCCGCGACGAGACCATCGCGTCGAGTTTCTCTTCTTCTTCTTCTTCTTCTTCTGCTCTTTTCGTCTCGGATTTATACCGAAGTAATTCTCCGACTTTTCTCACGGAGAAAAGTTCATAGTACACTGCTCTGTCCAAATTGACGAGTGTGAGAAATTTTCTTTTTTTTTTCAGTCATCAAACTTTTGCTTCCTCATAGAGGAAGCTACGTGACGGGGAACATTTTTTTTCCAGTTCTCAATGTCAATGTGCTTAACATGTCCCAAAACATCGAAAAGAACGGTTTGAGCTACAGGGCTCCCGTTTTGCACAGATGTTAATCTATACAAACTCTTAATTCTCCGAGAATTTTGTCGGATTTGCTAAAAAAAATAAGAATCTACGATATTTTGAAATTTTTCGAATTTTACGAAAATCTGAGTTTTTTGAAAAATCGTCCAACCGCTCTAATTTCTGCAAATTTTTCAAGATATTGTGTACAAGTTCGTACTTGCTCTTTACTTTCTAGAAAAGTTGTCGAAATTATATAATTTAAATGCAAATACAAAAAACATTTAATCCCCATTAAAAATTGCTCATGGAGGAAGGTTTGAGCATCGTATTTTTTTTTTCAGCAACGCGTCCTCGAGATTTTTCTTCCAGATAAACTTTTAGGGCGATTGCAACGAAATGCACAAAAACGATGTTTACGAAAATTGGGTATAAACGTGGGTAATTTCAGCCTCTCAATAGATAGAAAGAAATAAATTTCTGATGAATTCGATTGGAGCTAATAAATAATGTGTATATTGGCCTAATACCGCTCGTACACATTTATGTATCATGTAGAAATAGAAAGAGGAGCGAAATGCGGAGAGGGTTCGACACCCTTCGAACAGTGTCTAGCTCGTCCGGTTCGCGAGAGAATCTTCTCCCCTTCCAGCAGCAAATGTATATCGAGGCCAGGACGTTGCGGACCCTTTTGTATCATTATTTGTTAGCAATTTTCCAAGCTGTCGGCGCAAATATCTGTGTGTGCGGCAAAACGCCGCGTGCCCTTCGATTCTTTCCTTCCTCTCTTTTTTTTTTTCTCTTCGCATCTCTCTCTCTCTCGCTCTCTTCTCGCTCTGTTGCTCGCTCACTTATGTACGCACCAGAGTATACGACCACCGCTGCTAACTAACACTAATACCGACCGATCGTTATTGCGGTCATTGTCATTGTAATTTCTCGGCTCGGGGAATGATAGATAATGCGAGTTGCTTGTGTCTCTCTGCATGTGCGAGTTTCTCTCTCCTCGTGCATGTGAGCTCGAGCGTGTCCTTGAAGCCGTTCCCATAGGAAAAATCATTTTCAAAAGAAATTCATAAAAAAAAAAGGATAAAAATTTAATCCTGAAATTTTTTTTTCGCCATTTAAACGAGAGTCAATAACTGTTTAAGTGACAATCTATCATCGCCGGGCGAGATCGATGACTCGAAGGCATTAGAGGAAAAAAAAAATCAATCGCCCGGAAGAGATCGCACGGCAGTTCGAAAGTGTGTTTTCTTTTTTTTTTTTGGTCCAGAAACAAAATCTTGGCGATCTCGGTGTGTTGTTTTTTCTCCTCTCGTTTCACCGACTCTCGTGGTTAATTCCAGAATCAATATTTTCTAGGAAATGGTAGAGCGAGGGAAAAAAACGTGTATATAGACTCGCGGCGGGTTGTGCATGCTGCGTGAGCGCGAGGGGTTCGTGCTCGATGGAAGTGAGAGATGGAAGGAAATGGTGAAGAGCAGGAGCGATGGGTATCGATGTCGCGAAGGGTCGATTTCGAGAGTGGTGTATGTCGTTTGTACGAGTGAGCGAACGAGATCTCTCTATATATCCCTCGACGCGCGGTAGATATACCGCCGAGAGTTCAGCTTAGCTCCGATCTGTAGCTACTGATTCTTCGCTTTCCTATATATATATATATATATGTATCCAGCAGCATCCCTAGTGAACGAACGCTCGGTTTCTTCTCGGGGTTGCGCAAGGCAGTGGGGAATCCATGTTTATTGACACAGGAAGTGATTGCTGTGCTCGTGGGTTGAGGAAGCGAGAGCTGCTCTGCTGGCGAGAGAGAGAGAGAGAGAGAGCGATGAGCGGAGCAGGGACCGTTGGATAGGAGGCAGGGGGGGGGGGGGGTCACGGTACCCCACGGGGGAGCACTCGTCGTCGCGTTCATCGGGGTCGTATGGCTCTTTCATCTCTTTTTCATCTTCTCTCTCTCTCTCTCTCTATTTTCTCGTATTTGCACCGTAATCCCATGATAAATTACGAAATGGCCGCGAAGCAAGATAAGCTCTATTAATTTTGCCTTATAAAATGGGGGATTCCCCCTCGTTGTTCATGCACTTTTCGTCTCTCCCTCTCCCTCTCTCTCTCTCTCTCTCTCTCTCTCTGGCTCGTCTGCTTCTCCTGGAAAAAATAGAGGGTGCTCTGAGACGGACCGTTTTGTTTCAAGATTTATATTCGTGTACGCAATCCTTTCCTTCGGTTTTCTCACGTCTGAGAAATAGAATTGTAAACCTATTTTTTTTCACCTATTCCGGTAACCTGAACAATTTTGAAAAATTCATATCTCCGGTAAAATTTAATGAAAAAGCTTCAACTTGGGCTCATTCTTTTCGTTTTTTAATGCAGAATCACGCGAGCCTGGGAATGTTTTGCTTAAAAAAATTGTCAAAAATGCGGTAAAACGATGAAAAACCGGAGAACCAAGGGAGAAAGGTCGCCGGGGTTACCGCGCGTTCTAGTGTGTCTTTTTCTTTGACGCGTTCGACACTGCGATGAATTATCGAAGAATTAACGGCGGGAGGAGAGATGGTCCATAGTACCGTAAGCTCTATTATAATTTTACGTTACGTTATAAAGCTCGTTACTGCATGCGGCTGGGGAGATTGCTCGTCTCGTGAGGGGAGGATATCTTGCTGTGGCCAGAGCAAGGAGACGTTAACTTTTCGCGTACCCAGCGAGAGCTACGTCGTATTTATTGCTTGTTAACCTGTCGCCGCGAGTCGAGATACTCGCGCGCTGCTGCTGCTGCTGCTGCAGCGCGCGAGTATCCAGCGAAATCGCCTCAAGGAGTCGCGTATAGATATTTATCTCGCGAAACGTACAAGGGCGTATTTTCTTCAAATTCACTTAAATTTTCAGCCCTTTTCCGCCCTTTCCGCTTCATTTTCATCTATAAAACGCTTCCCCGATCGCCGCACACGCGTGCTCGTCTCGACGCGACCGCACTGTGTTGTACGTACGTGTCGGTGCTCCGCGCGCAAAAGCCTCGATCATGCCCCATATAATTTTTACGCTCCTCTTTTGAAAAATCCGATGGGAATTTACAGGCTCGTTAAATAATGTTTTATCTCTCTGCTGCTTTCCGTACCTTCGGACGCACTTGAGTTGGCGCTGAAGCTCATATGCTACGATACTCGATTCGAAAACTCACTTTTTCGCCGTTTTTCGCTCGTAAACCTTGCGGAAATGAAGGAAATTTTGAATTTATTATTTTTCGACGATAAATATTCTCTTATCTCGAGATGAGCGACTTTACTCGATATCGAGGAACAAAAAGTCCTTTTTAACTCACACGTTTAGAGTGCTGCAGCTCGAGAATCAAAAAGTTAACTTCTTCAAAGAATTTCTACGTTCATTTCAAATTGCAAATTAATTTAAGGAGGTTGCCTACACACATAAGAAAAATCGAAATTATTAGAATTTAATGAAATTTGGTGAGTCTATTCTTTCGTATTAAATATAAATATACAAATTTTTTGAGATTTTTTTTCTACATAGTTTTCGAGGATTTGAAAACTACACTTTACATGCATAAGCAAAGGATTCAGATATATACAGGTATATTTTTTGCATATTGTAAACTCCAATTATTCGACAACTACGTAGACGAAACATTTGAAAAAAATTGTGTCATCGTATTTGATGCTAAAGAATGTTATCAGCAAATTTTTCGAAGCTTTATAAAATCCATTACTTCAATTGCGCGTTAAGAAACTGTGTTTACCGACGAGCTGTTTAAAAAACATTAACGCGACTTTGTCCTGGACGATTAAACTTGACACAATCTCTCGGGCTAATCTTTATAATCCCATAAAATGAATCCGCAAGAGAGACGGAATGAAAAAGAGGTTCGGATCGAGTCGAATCAGTTGAGAGAGCGGTGCAAGCTAAAAGGAGCAAATTTAATGAGTCATTAAACGAATTCACACGCCTCGGCGTCGGCGGAGTTGCGATTTCGTTTTTTATCTTTTTTTTCCCGCGGCTCTCACTCGTCCGCTCCGCTCTCGGTGAATCGCACACACAGCAGTCGTTCAATTACCCGAGAATTACGCAAAGCCCAACACACCGCGTTCTTCACCGCGTCGAGGCGCAAGTTCTTCCTCAATTTTATTTCTCTCTCTCTTTTTTATTTTTTTTATTCACACCGAGAGCCAAGGACTCAGAGGCAAATACACGCGTTATCTCTATCGCGCTCCCAAAGACTCGCTTGTAAATATACTCGCGATATACGAGATCGCTCCTCCCGCGCTACACGCCATCTTATCTTATCCTCCCGCGAGATTTGATAAATTAATCGACATTAAGCAGCAACATGGAAGAGAGAGAGTTGAGAAAAAGAAAACAATGAGTTGCGATCGTGATTCCATGTCGGAGGGAACACGAGGGCGTCATCTGCGTGATCTGAATTGCCTCGATCTATCAAGAGCCCAAAAAAAAAAATACTCGCTCGATCCTCCGACCAAACTATCTCTCGACAGAGAGCGAGAAAAACAGAACGAATACATTATATGACATATATATTTAAACACATATATGCGGGCGAGCGAAAGATGCAGTCCAACGACTGCTTCGTCGTCGTGCAGGGCTGACTCGACGTCTCGACATCTTCGCGTTTAAATCTTTTGCGGGCGACGCACGTTGCTCCTCTTTCTTTCTCGCCTGCTTATATATTTCTTGTCTTTTCATCTTCTCGTCTCCCTAGCGGTGTCGCGGCAGCCAAGAGATCGGACCACGGAACGAATAATCGCGGAGCCGCGCCCGCCTTCTTCTTTCTTCTTGTGCAACACACGACGTCATTAATAATCCATCGCACACTCGCTCCTCTCGGTCTCTCTTCTTCCTACACCTACACACATCTAAACTCCTCAAATGAAATGAAAAAAAATTTCGTCCAAGACGTACGTCCACCCTGTGATCACGCGAGCTTATCGCTTGCCACTCCGGAGTCTCTTTTTTTTTAAGTCTCTTTCCAGCATCCTCCTGCTCAGATTCAATTTTGTTAAATTTTTTTTTTAAATCGTCGATATTTTGTTTAATACGGTTAAGCTAAATATTTTTTGATAATTTCAACATTTTTTTTACTTTTTGGCTATATATTTGGTTTGTGAAGGAATTGACAGCGAAATTTACGAGTGCAACGACAAAAATTTGCTTCCGAAAAGATTTTCTCGAATATTTTTTGCTGTAATGACACAATTTTTGGGATTATTCAAAAAAAACTTTTAGTCAAACGTATCGAAGTAAATATCGATCTTTTTTAACGAAATTTGATTTTCAGTGTATTTTTTGCAATTTCGTCACGATCTTTTGACATTTTTAAAATTATCACTTAAATTTCGAGGTTTCTCAAAATAATTGACAAATCCATCTCCGCAGCTGAGAGCAAAGACTTTTCTCAAACGAAGAAGAACGAGCGTGGAGATAGCGCAGCGCAAACGATCCTTCATGCTTTTGGCACGAACGTGCCCCGCCGCGATATTTTGGCAACAACGAGAATCCCGGATGCTCGCGAATTTTGCACAAACATATTTTCTCGCGAGATTTGCTCCGCTGATAACGCGCCCACCCGCGTCCATAAATACTCATTTTCTCACGCGATATGAATAAATTATCAAGATGCTGCTCTGCAAAAATTCGTCTCGCCGCTTTTCAAAAGATTTTCTTTATTTTCTTTTTTTTTTTTTTTTTTTTACTAATTTTATGAAGCCGAATTTTGAAATTTTTCGGACGAATCGTTTTTTGCATTTCGTATCATAATTTTGTGACTATGACGAGGATTTGAGTCGGACGACGGCTCGGACGTGCGGGACAGACAGTAGTGTCTGTCCGACTCGATCTTCCGTCCCTCGGGTATGAGGAATGTGGCCCTCGGGTGCCTCGCGAACGACTTACATCTTTTTCCGCTGTTAGGCGCATAAATAAAACGCTCCGCCAGATCGAACTGCCCGAAGAAACGACAGCAGTCGATACACACACGTCTTGGCACACACAAGTGTGTGTATACGAAGGAATCTAAATATATAGATCGAAGGATATAGCAGAGAAAGGAATAAAAACACATCAGGACTCGATGAAACTGTAGTTGACGTCGTTTGAGGGAATCGCGCGGGATCTCTGGGACGTCTAGGCGCCGCTCTTTTGTCTTAGCTAAATAGAACACGCGTTCCTGGGCGTCTATCCTTTCGTAAAAATGTTTGAAATGTGTCCCGTCGCATAATCCTCCGGACGATCGCTCTTCTCTATATCTACGACTTTGTTCTCCAGCGATTCTCTCCCTCTCTCTCGCCCGTGTTTTTTTTTCTCTTCGTTTTTCATCAAACTCGAGTTCCGGTTGAACGAGTTTCGAAAAATCTTTCTAGCTCCATCTGTATTTCGATTTTCTCCGTCACGTTTATTTTTGTACGCTTTTTTTTTCTTGCTTCAGATTGTGCGCGATGAATTCGTTGCCTCAGTCTCTCCTCGCGAATATAATAATGTATATCCTTTACTGTCGCGCGTATCTCGTCGTTTGGCCAATCTTTTCGCGCGTGACCAAACGCGCTGATGTAATTATTGATCGCTAATTGATCGTTGATCGGGACGAAATTGCTCGGGCGAGATAAGCCACTGATCGATCGGGATCTCTCGTTGGGATGCTCCTATCCGCGCCCAGCAGCAAAAGACGAACACCAGCGTCCTCCGGCTCCTCCTTGCCGCATATATATACCTGACGCGGTGTGTGGTGTGACCGCGGACCTTTTTTTATCTCTCTCTCTCTCTCTTTCTCTTTTTCAAATCTCTTGCTTTCTCGCTTGCATCCGAATCACTCGTATCGATCTATTCGTGTTAATGCGTGAGAAACGTTTTTGGGAAATAAAAATATCATACGCCGTCTCCTCCTCGGACTCGACTCGCGCATGAGAACTTTTCGTCATTCCTGTCCGACGTGGCCGTTGAAAAACTGAGAATTGATGAAAAAAAATTGAAAAAATTGATCCGATCGGAGGTTTTTTTTTTATTTTTCAATTATTATTTGTATTTGTATCGAACAAAAACTTGTTTGGAGAGAGAATTCTTGAAAATTGGAATAATTTTTGAAGCCGAGTGTACGCGAGCAATACGCGATCCTTAATTAGTTGGCCGCGCGCGCACGCCGTTGGTTGATGAAAGAAACGAGGGTAAAAGTAGTCATCCGTGTGTCTCCCGTTCGCGTCGTCTAGGACGAGAATTCCTCAGCAGCACCCCGTCCGCGTCTCTTCGTCTCGACGACGTTTCTTCGTCGCGCACTATCGAGTGCGTACACACGCAGCTTTCGTATAACTGTGTTTATCGAGTTCTCTCGCGCATAGTCCGCGTTCCCCGGTTGTAACGTTGAACGAACTCGATGTCCGAGCACCAACTGACGAGAGATATACATAAAAAAAAAAAAAAACAGAGAACGAGAAACGAGAGAGAGAGAGACGGAGAGGAATGCTCCGAGGACCATTCGTCCGAGAGATTATTAATTTCCGAAAGAGGAAGCGAGAAGCCGAGCCAACGAACGTGTAGCTTCGATACATCTCCCCAGCAGCATCCCACAGTTAAACGAGTACCGTTTGAAATAACGACCAACTAAATACCGACGCAACACATTTACCCTGGAACGGTAACCTGGGGTCAAAACGACCCCGGGCGATTTTAAATCTCTTCGTTCTCGCGTTTTTTATCGTTTTACCGCATTTTTGACTAATTTTTTGACTTTAAGACTTTTAAAAACGAAAAGAATGAGCCCAAGTTAAAGCCTTTTCGTTAAATTTTACCGGAGATGTGAATTTTTCAAAATCCGGGTCATTTAGACCCCAGGTTAGCGGAATAGGTCAAAAAAAAATACGGTTACCGTTCTAAAGTTGAGAATTTACTTGATTACAAAAATAAAGAACAACGAACAATCCCAATTCGATTATCGCTAAAAAATGTCGATTCAACGAATCTAGCAAAATGACAAAATATTTCTTTAAAATCCTCCCCAAACGAGATAATTCAAAAAATTGACACGCGACGAAGCGTCCAGAATCTCGTGAATATATCGAGAGGAAGAAAAAATGAACACGATCCTGCTCCGTTTTCGTATTTTTTTGAGAGAAAGAAACAAAACGGTTGCGTACTCTGGCGCCACTCGTGGCGAATCCAACTTTTGGCTTCGCAGTCGCGCAGAATCACGATCACGAGGACCAGCACCAGTTCACTCGCGTATACGCTGTATTCCCATCTCTTTTTATCTTCCTCTCTCGCTCTTGTTCTTTTTTCATACACGCTCGTGTTGTATATTCACCGCATTTCGATCCCACACTGATACGAAAAGAGTCGAGCTCGAACGCGCCCAGGCTCGCTCGTCCATAAGAGTCGAAACGAAACAGAGAGCACATGCCGATCTAACTTATTGTTTTATTATTGGACCACCGTAGCTGATGCTCGATTATTCGAAGAAAAGTCCTCGCAATTTTTGTCTGCACATTCATGAATTCTCAAACAATAAAAATAAAAATCGTCTAAAATAATAATAAATAATATTTATTTTAAAAAATTGAAATTTTCATGAGCAGTAAATCGTAAGAATCGACATTAAGCAAAAAAGCAAAAATAATACTTTGAATTTATTTCTGAATCTTGTGCTTATTTAACGGGAAATTGCGTTTGGGAAAAAAAAAAACGATTCTATTCGTAGGATGCGAAATGAAGGTACACCGCATTGTGTACGCGATCAAAATAGTAAGAGCAGCCCTTGGGAGGAGGAGTAGAAAGCTCTCGCGAAATTCGCTTATTTCGTGACATCGAGAATTCCCCATGGAGCGTAGACCAGAAGCTTATACTTCACGAATACATACGCGAGATCAAGAGAATTCGGTCTCTTGGATTATTCCCTTCTCTCTCGGCCTCGTTCGTTCTCTGTGCTGGTATTTGAGTTCGTGGTCAACGGAATATCAAGAATTCCAGGACAGCAGAGTAGAGAGATACAAAGTGAGCTCGGACGCGAGATCGAGCCACGCGGAGGGAGAAAGCAAGAGAATAACCGAGACGACAATTCGCTGCTCTCTGCTACGTTTCGAGAGAGAGTGTGCATCTCTCGTTGAGTGCACCCCACGAAACTGCATATAAGCACAAACAGTTGGTTGGTTGCAGTAACTCACAGTAAACGTTACAGCAAGAGCGAGAGAGATGCATAGACAAAGATAGAACCTCGAGGCTCTGTCCTCGGAGCACTTGTTCCAATAAACACTTCTCCCAACCTGAGCGTGTCCCCGTCCCGTAGTATTTCTAAATCTGTATATATGTATTTATTCGTTGACCAAGAGAATCGCATGTCCGTATCCCTTGACAGCCAAAGTTACGCTGATGAGACCTGCTGCTGCTGTTCTCTCTGCAGCAGTGCATTGACTCTCGGTGCTGGGTGCTTCTGTTGACGGTTCAGTTTACAATAAGCTCGTACATCTGTTTAAATGCGTGCGTATCGCTCTCTATCAATGCGACTACGCGACCAGGACGTAACGCACGAATCTCTTGGACTGTTAAATCTTCCACAAACTTTATTTCCATACTTCTGCTCTGTGCATGTATTTGATTACGCAGAACGAGACACTGCGATTGAAAATGGCAGCGAGATCTCTCATGAGAAAACGACCATCGCCGCTTTCAATTTTCTTTTTTACTCGTAGGATCTCTCTCCGTTTCGATTACTATCTGGCTGCTCCTGCTTCGACGATATTCTGTCCACCGCGAGCTCGATCAAACGAATACGCGTTTTACCACATAACTCCCGCCCATGTCCCTACTCGCCATATCAACTTTGCTGTATTAATTCGTGTGTATGTTGAGACTGACGAACCTGAGATGCTTTTGTGTGTGTGCACATGGACCCGAGAGGCGCCTGATCATTCCGGAGGCTGGGCAACTCCGCTCCGTGATCCTCCTGCTGCTTATATTCTGGCGCCAGAGCGTTAGCTCTCTCAAAAGGAATACAACCTGTTAAAACGCTTCGGAAATATGTTAAACACGCGCGAGCCATGTGAACCTCGTTCTTGCGCTTCCTCCAACTGCCTATTAACTCTCGCACGCCTATTTTCGACGTGGACCGTCTCTCGCTCGTCCCTCATTTCCATCAGGTCGACATTACCAACTTTTCTCCCATTTTTATGATTTCTTGACCATTTTCCAGGTCACGAGTGTATCAGAGAAAATTCAGAGACATTAAAGACGTGGTATGCTAAATTTTCGTGATAGTAACATCTAATAGCTCGCGCATTTTTAAAAGGTTTCATCATGTAAAAGTCAAGATTTATCAAAATTACAATTTTCAGTAGATTCTCGTAAGAGCGTCGTGTGTTAAAAGTTGCAATTTTCAACATTTCATATTTCTCTTTCTAAATGGTGAAGCCTCTTAAAACTTTGCATACACATCGAAGAAGAATTATTTAGTTTTTCAAAAAAATGGGTCGTCAAATTATTTCGAAATTTTGTTTATTATATAAAAAATACAGATTAGCTCGGAAAATCTTGGATTTGGAGTACGTTGTTCTTTACTCAATTTGTAACAACTTTTTTTTAATGAACTTACGTTCGTAAATAATTTTTTAGGTAAGAAAAAGTGAAAACAAAAATTTAGAATCGATCGTCGCCATACAACATCCTTAACTGTGTGGGAAATATTTTTATTTTCGCAAGATTTGAAAAATCTTGTTGCACACAAATTCCTCATCAAAACTAACGGAATATCGAGCCTGATTTTTAGCTCCTAGCAAAGGGAAAAGGGAGGATCGAGCAATTATCGAAAACACGAGAGCCAGACTAGGAGGATGCAGGGTAAGAGTAGGAAGCTTATGCAAAACGATATTGGAAAATTGTCTCGCGCAGCGGGTATAATAACATAGCCAGAAAAGCTGGAATGCAAAAGAGAGTCCGCTCCTCTCTTGTGCTGCTCGCTGTGGTCCTCGAGAGCGAGCAAGTTGCTCCGATATACACACGAGGGCCAAAAGTTAGCTGGCTCGTGGTCGCCGCCGAGGGGTTTGGCAACACGTTAATGAGCCTGAAACAAAAGAATCGTTCGGTCTTCCCATGTCCCTAGTACAACCATTCTTTTTCTCCCTTGCTCCGCGTTCTCTCTCTCACTCTCTCTCTCTCTCTCTCTCTCTCATTCGATCTAACGGTCGGGCTTGCTCTACGGACAGACAGGACCCCGCGTGCGGTAGAAATCCGTGGAGGCCTCCCGTCGCGTTGCTAAACTCCGGGGGGTTGCTGGCGCCACGAGCTGTCATCACGTGTCGAACGGAGAGCCCTCGCCCCCATGATATCCAGGTATCCATACGCTCACCAAACTCTCCTCCAACTTTAATATATATTACAAAATCCTTTTCTACGGCCTTCGTGCTTTGGTTTCTCGAGGAAAAACAAGCCAATGCTCTTCGCAACCCTTTTCCGAAGTTTGCCGAGGTGACGGAAGTGGGAAAAGACACCCCATCGAGGGAACAAACTATTCTTTGAGTTCCGGGGCACACGCGGTGACTTAATGTTGAATTTTGCAACGTTTGCCTTTGCTCATGCGGATCCTTGCATGGCCCTTGATCCATTTTTTTTCTCTATTTCACTTCTTTCGGTCTGGATTTCAATGATTCTGCCTGTAACTAAGAATTTCTCGACTCGGCCTGATCCGAGGAGGCCACACGTGTAGGTGGACTGACGGCGGGGCACGTATGCTAGGGATAAAACGTGCGCCAGGTGGCTCTCAGATAATACGGGCGAGAACGAGCGAGAGGAAAAGATTGAGGAATAAGGAGAGAGACGGCGGGACTCTCTCGGAGACGTAGCATCATTACAGCAATCTCGTCTCAGCCACTTTGTACAGTCCTACGACTGAAGAATCTATAGACACATGGATGAGAGTTGGAGGAATGTTTCACTACGTGGCATGTGGGGGCTAAGATCGCGCAAGCTTTTTCCTTATTTCTTCGGGATAATCTCGCGCGCGCTCGCCGCGGCCACCCGTGCTCTGGAATCGCCGAAAATTGCGTTTCCCTCGCGTAACACACCGTTCGTGTTCGTATTTGCCATCCGGACAAAAGGGCCCGAGTCCCATTGTCCGAAATTTCGATTTGAGCTCGATTGAGCCTTTATACTTGTCAGGAATCGATGTTACTCGCGCTATGTCCGTGTGACACAAACACACACACACACACACATGGTCTCGTTCTCGTTCGTTCGCCCCGGCACATGCGCCGTTTAGCAATCTGGTTAAGACATCTAGCGGCATCAGGAGCGTAACGTGCTCGCGCGCCTCCCGTGGACCACGCTCAAAGACAGTGAGAAAGAGAGCAGCGCGTCCCGCTGCTGCTGCTGGTCCTTCTCGATCGTACCACCGCGTATATTCCTCTCTGCTCATCGTACACACACGTTGCGAAGATATTGTCCTGCTACGTAATGTGCCAATAGCGTAACACGAAATCCGGACGATAGTTTCTCGTCGGAGGTGGTATGCGCCGGACCACACACGCCGGCGCCATACCCATACCACTTGTATTCCCGATCGCCGAAGGAAGAGCAAGAAGCAGCGGGAGAAGGAGAACCACGAGCTTCAGACTCGCCACCATATCTCTCTCTCGCTTTTGCCAGAATACGAGCTCGGCTCGTGTATACATATTACCGCCGATCCGAACACTCTGCAATATACATAACTATGTATCAAGCAAATGTGTGTTTATACACCGACAGGTAAGACATCGGCTTTCCATGTGTAGAACTGGACGAGCCACCAAGCGGTATTCGCGGCTATATACATATCCATAGATGTACGTGTTTATACACGAGGCGCGGGAGATGAATAAGGAAAGAGAGCGAAAGTGCTGAGAGAGAGAGAGAGAAAGAGGAGGAAGAACCGGCACTCTCCCTGCGTGGAAACGATAAATAAACTATAACTAACCGCCCTCGGTTCGTAGTGACAGGTGAATGGTGAATCCTCTTGTTAGCCCAGGCGCGCGCGCGCTCTCGCACATATGTACATATATATTGATAGCTGGCTGCGTATGCTGCGAGATTCGAAAGGGCGTAATCAGCGATATTTGATAAACAATCTAGAGCAAGAACGCGGCCCTTTCTCGCTTTTGCTCGCGTCCCTTGATATATGCCACCGAATCCTGCTCGAAAACTCTGCTTCCAAGAGCAGACCACGACGAGGCTTGTATAGATGCCAAGAAACAGAGATTGCCCGCTGTATATATCGCGCGCGCGCGGACTCTGTTGCTGAAACCGCCGCTGCTTTACCGCGAAATCGGGCCCAACGAATCCACCGCTCTGCCGCGATCTTCATCTCTCACGCTTTTTCGCCGGGCTTTCCAACCATTTCCTGACATCCCGCACTCTCTCGCCATCTATCCACCCACAACTCCTTTTTTATACATCGATCCCACTCGCGTACGTGTGCGGCTTTTTCATTCTGGGAGGAAATAATCCCCGGACGATTCGCCAATCGTCGGATTAACGATCTTGCTTCTTCAATGGAGACCAAACGATTGCCACAATGAAACTGCCGAGCAAAAACGAGACGACTCTTCTCTCTTTCTCTCTCTCTCTCTTTCGCTCTCTCGTATGTACACTTTAACTACACGGTGCGAACTTGATGGATCTTTATGATCCTGTCGACCTCTGCCAAACGTTTTGCACTTCTCTCATGTGCCTGCTTTTCCGTCTACCTCCTCTTCGTGTAAATAAATCTACAGACATATACATATATCTGTGTATTTATCTCTTTATCGCAAAATGCTGTGTGTCTATAAAAACGATTACTTATTCTCGTGAACCACGTGTACAGTGAAAGTTGGATTTATGTTTGGCGCGCAGTAGACTGAGAATGCGATAAGGCATTAGCGGGAATTTCCATAACTGACACACTGGGTCAAATTGACCCGAAGCGTTTTTCGAGATGCCTGAGCTTGCTGGAAACGTTCG
The DNA here is from genome assembly GCA_963921915.1 of Hyposoter dolosus. NCBI lineage: Eukaryota > Metazoa > Arthropoda > Insecta > Hymenoptera > Ichneumonidae > Hyposoter > Hyposoter dolosus. Next base: position 12,507,968 of record OY998138.1, read on the forward strand.
AAAAACAGGATTCGGATGACGAGCGTTCAGGACATTCGCATTCCGTAAAGTTTCGTACAAATTGAATCGTCTGACCTCAAAACTCGCGGTTAAAACATCGCCAGCCAAGATCCGAGTGGTCATGGTCCAGAATTCTCAAATTTACCGAATTTTCGGTTGATCGAATCCAAAGAAAAAAGACTCGAGACGCGCGCGAGGATCGAGAATACGGGAAAAGAAAAAAAAAAATAGATTTTACCGAGTGCTCGCCCGAGGTTTATTTGCACAAGAGAGAACCGCATCAAACGCGTCTCCGGAGGGAAGCCTAATTTTAAGCTAATTTGCGGCCCATTCTATTCCGAAATTGGTTAAGCGTTCTCTTCTTATAACTTGTATCGGTTGTTATGCATTATACCTGAAAAAGTTTCCTCAGCGCACGCCTCTCAAGCGCAGGAACCCCGCTGCGCGTATATATCCATTTCCATTCGACACAGTTGACCATTATATTTTTGTCCAGTCGCCCTCGCCGTCGTCACGCTTACTCAATATTTCAGCATCGCCGAACATGCTCCAGGAACTTGTCCCGCGGGTCAACTCCTACACACTCGTTTCTTTTTTTCTCAGGTACTCACATTCGTATCGCTCTCTGCCTTCGATCAACAATGATCAACAACAACAATCAGCCTCTATTGCGAGACAAAACATTATATGCTCTTCGCATCTTTATTTCCGTCTCCGCGTATATTTACACGCAGATACACCCTGACGACGACACCAATTGGATTAAACATATCCATTACCCATTGTCGGAAAAAGTATCTTGGCTCCCTGCTTCATCCCCTTTCTCCATTGTCCACATATTTTCCTCGTTTATCCCTATAGCAGCATGACAACTCCAAGATATCCCAAAGACGAAACGAACCGCGCGCGCTTGTGCATGAATGAGGATTATTGGCGTTAAACCGTTTACCGTTGATATCCTTTCTTTTTCTATCTGATCGTCTCATCCTTAACGAGCTTCAGCCTCCCGTCGTGCTTTCGGCATCGCAAAACAACATTATAATACAAATTTTTTTCTTTCCATATTCCTAGTGGATTTCGAACATTTTCAACATGCAAATTTTTTCAATCCCTTTTCCTTCCCCATAGAGGAAGCTATGTGACGGTGAATTTTTTTTTTTTTTTTTTGCCAGTTTTCAATGTCAATGCGCTTAGAATGGCCCAAAACATCGAAAAATCATATTTAGAAAAAATGTTCGGATGTGTCTGCGTTCTGACACTGTAAAATTCAAACGCTCATAACTCGAGTTTTGCACAGATGTTGATCCATACAAGCTCTTTATTCTCTGAGAATTCTATTGGAATCGCTAGAAAAATACGAATTCTACGGCATTTTGAAATTTTCAAAAAAAGGCTGTCGACGCTCTAACTTTCGCAAATTCAAAGATTTATTATTAATTTTTTTTTTTACCAATAGAGTATCATAATGAGAAGGATGGTACAGAATTTGGAAAATATCGGTCGAACGGTTTAAATTTTATGATTTTTCGAATTTTACGAAAATCTGAGTTTTTTGAAAAATCGTCCAACCGCTCTAATTTCTGCAAATTTTCCAAGATATTGTGTACGAGTCCCTACTTGCTCTTTACTTTCTAGAAAAGTTGTCGAAATTATATAATTTAAATGCAAATAGAAAAAAACGCTGCAAATTGCTTCCTCAAAATGCTCAATTTTCTTGTTGAAACATTTATTGTTTTCTCGAGATGAGAAAATGCTGTAAGAATGGTAAAATGGGGACGGATCGGGGATGACATATATTAGGACATTTTTAGTATAGACCAGGCAAAAACTCGAAACATCAGAAGGAATAAAGGTGCTTTTGCCTCGCGCCTCGTTGAGCAATGAGAGTGGTCCTCGTAAACGCGCGCGGCACACAAGATACACAGAGGATCGCGACGTATGCCACGCTGCTACAGAACTAGAAATAAAGGAAGAGAAAAGCGGAAGAAAAAAATAAAAGCAGCCAAGACATAAAAGAAGCAGGAGAGGAAGAGCAACGAAGATACGCGAGCAGAGCGGAGAATGAGAAAAAGTTTTCCGCAGCTACTTCTACTTCTGCTGGGGCGAGAGAGCTTAAGCTGCTGGATGAGAGCAAAAGAGAGAAAGATCTAAAGAGGGGCCTCAACTACCGTGGCCATTGTCCGAATGAAATTAGCCCTGAAATGCCAGCAAGATAATCCTGAGGGTCTCGCGCTTATTTCTCCAACTCTTGTGTCATCTCTCCCTCTCTTTTTCTCTCGCAATAGATTTAAGTACATTCATGCTTGCTAGACAGCGCCCGAGACGTTTTTCCTCCCTGCGAGTCTTCCTCCTTTTTTTTTCTCCTCTGCTCCGCGGAGCCCGGATCATCCCGTTAAACGGATCCGTTTTCTCTTTCTCGCTCGACATCATCTCCGCGCGCTTAATTCCTCACTTCGCTTTCTCTTTCGCTCCGTCAGAGTCCTCTTGACGAAGACTCCTACCGTGTCTCGCCTGTTTTTCCACCATTCCTCCTTTCCGCATCGCTCTCTCTCTCTCTCTCTCTCTCTCTTACTCCCTTTATGTATTTTCATCATCCTAGCTTTTTTCTTTCTTTCTTTCTATTTTTTTATCAGCCGACATAGAGCCAAATGGTTTCTGGGACTCCATGCTCGACCGCACCTCTCTCTCTCTCTCTCTCTCCCCCTCTCTTTCTCAATACTCTCATCCTCGAGCCATTATCCTTGCTCATCTCTCAGTGCGTTTGTTATTGTACCACAATTCCTACCGAATACAGACACACACACAGAGCACGGTTTGTTTTGCTATTACCTCTGCTCAACGAGCCACGCGATACACCGTTGCGACAGCACAATCTTTATTTGGACAGCAGATTCTTCACAATTCTCTCTTGAGAGATCAATTTAATTTCTAAACTTTTTTTATTCTTATTCCTTCCTCTCCTAACAACTAAAAAATACGAGACTCTCGATGAACCGCCACCATGAACCACCCCCGTAAACATGTTTTCATTTTCGTTGATTTTACTCGCTACGAAAAATACCGATTCGACTCCCAGCCCATCGTCCTGCTGTTTGTCACAACAAAACCAATCTTACGATTCGAGCATTTTTTCTCGTAGCAAACTATGAAAGAGAAATGGAGTAGAAATCGATTCTCTTGTATTCGCTTCTCGGCTTTGTCACCAAGAAAATATTTTCACACTGAAAACTAAATTTTGTTGAAAAAGATGGATATTTTGTTGGATACGTTTGACCGAACTTTTTTTTTTTTTAGTAATCTCAAAAATGTTGTCATTGCAGCGAAAAATATTTTAGGAAGTCTCTCCGGAAAGCAAATTTTTGTCGTTCCCATCGTTTATTTTGCTGACAGTTTCGTTGAAAACCAAATTTACTGGCAAAATGACGAAAATTTTGAAATTAGTTGAATTTTCGTTGCCATTCCCCGAGGTCACTATAAATATTGTAATCTCCTTGACCGCGATCGCGTTAGCGAAAGTTTAAGGAAATAAAATAAGGACAGTGCGGTTGTAAGAACGAAGGACCTCGAAGGAAGAGATCGAGTGAAAAAAAATAAAGACAACGAGAGCGTCGTTTAGTTGGAAGAGATGAGAAAACATAAAGAAGAACAAGACTCAACACGAGCAGCAAATGAAATGCGTGTCTGGTGCTTTTTACCGCGAGAGGAGGTTTGTTCAAGAGGGTGAGTTTTGGATTGGAGAAGACGAAAGCATAAGAGCAGAGGGCGCCCTTTCGCCAGGTAACATACGAAGACATCGCGCTCGTTGATCCGCAGGAGCAGAGTGGCTGCTTCTGTCTTTAGTCTCTCTTGTTTATTCTTTTCACGAGCGCGCGAACAGTAGCGAGCGAGCAGCTGACAAGTAAAAGGAGAAGAAGAATAAGGCAGAGGATGGCAAAGGACGAGAACAATAAACGGAGAAAGAAAATGGCGTACGTGGATGCGGCAGAGCCATGCGGAGAGTGTTCCTCGTCAGAGGGCGCTTCGAACACCCCGGCAGAGAGATCGGAGATCGAGTTAAGATAATTGCTCGTTTGTTTAAACATTCGACCGCGAGGAAAGAGTAAAAGCCAAGATAGAAATGGCCATGCAGTCGCGGAGAGAAAAAAGGCAAGAGTCTTGAGAGCCCATCGAGGTTCTTTGCTCCGACTGCCTGCATTCTCTTCTAACCTAAAAACTTGAAAAATGCAACTGTCCGCACATCCATAAGAGTTTCCTTCTTTATTTTTTCGGTTTCTGCAACTTTTTTTTTATTTTTCTTACATTTTTTATTCCCATTGCACGCTCTCCGAGCTTTTGAAGGATTCGCGTCGTTTTTTACGTTTCTCTAATGCACTTCCACATCTTGCACACGTTAGCCATTACTTTGAAGAATCTTCCATCCCTTTTTTAAAACTTTGGGCATTTCTTATCGCGCGCAGCTACGGTTTAGCGTTTCTCAACGGAAATTCTAACGGATATACGTAGTTAACGAAAATGTGAATGTTTAGGATGTTTGTATACACTGGTTCGTTCCTGGCGCAAGAAACAGAGGGAGTTTCAACGGGAACGGGGGACGTCGAGTTTGCTGCGTCCCTCCGGCGTTACCGCGACGTCCCTGTCCGTGACAGAAAGTTAACCCACACTCGTCGTGTTATATCCTACAGAATTCCAACCTGCTTTCTCTCTTTCTCTCTTTCGCCCTCCCTGTCTGCTGCGCTCCTCGACTCTCTTCATCTTGCTCTTTCTTTCTATCTCTTGCATTATATATCTCGCGTCGCAACGCATACACGGGGGTCGTTTACGTGCGTCGGAATTATATAGAATCGCGCGCTTGCCTGCTGCCTCCCTATTTATTTCCACATTGGACCTTCCGTGCTTGCTTCGCACGAACAAAACGAAATTTTGTCTTACTCCGTTTGTTCGTTTTGTTCCCATGCGGCGATACGAAAAAACGACATCGATCAATAAAGGTTTTTCGAGACCGAACTAAATAGAAAATCAAAATCACACGTGCTGGGCTCGTTTTTCGACAAAAAAAAAAACAAATTTCATGGTGGCCGGTCGAAATTCATGGTGGTTAGCAAAAACCTGACGAGGTTCCAAAAAAATTTCTCAATCTTAGATACAGAGTGTAAAATTTCGGTGGATCGTCAAATTCTCGAGAAGAGCTCGATTAGGAACGTTGTACGGCGTCGGTCAAATCTATAAATTTTTCTTTTCAGTTTTTCTTACATACAAAATGGTTTGCGGGCCCGAGTTCATTAAAAAAAAGTTGTTACAAATTAACTGAAGAACAACGTATTCCAAATCCAAGATTTTCCGAGGTAATCTGTATTTTTTACATAATAAACAAAATTTCGAACAAAATTTTACGACCGATTTTTTTGAAAAACTAAATAAAGCTTCTTCGATGTTACATAAAAGTGTATGCAAAGTTTTAAGAGGCTTCGCCATTTAGAAATCGAACTATTAAATGTTGAAAATTGCAACTTTTAATACACGCTCTTATGAGAATCTTCTGAAAATTGTGATTTTTATAAATAAATATCTCGACTTCTACATGGCGAAACCTCTTAAAATTGCTCGAGCTATCAATCTTTGTGGGATGCAAATTTAAAGAAATTCTATCGATAGAAAATTTTGCATACAACGTCCTTAAGAAGTTGATCGAATTAAAAAATTTCTCGCGAACGATCGGAGCCGCAAAATTTTCGGATATACGATAAAAATGGACAAATTGCGTCGGAACATTTTATACGTCGTGTTGGAAGGCCTCATATGTATTCATCCATAGGCTTTTGTGTAGGACGTCTGGGTATCATACGCGCCAGAGAATCACGACCACGATGCAAAGCAACTCTGCAAAGAGCATATCGCGAGAGACGATGTGTGTCTCAGACTCGAATCTCTCTATCTGCTCACACCCCAAGGAAGAATGTTTTCCTCCTCGCCGCAACGCACGGTACCCCATAAAGTTGTTGCCCATATATTACATATTCGGCAAAACGTGTATAGATATTCGTTGTATCCTCGAGTGGCAACCTAGACATCTAGCAAAAAAAAAAAAAAATTGTTACATCTTGCTTTTCATCCCTCGGGATAGCGAGGAAAAAAATAAATAAAACGAGCGAGCACATCCTTTTCCCAAGAAATGGCCACCCTTTTTGCCCAACAAAATTTCTAGCACGAACCTCCTTCATATGCTAAAAAACTCCTCATCCTCATATACAGACACAATCGCTCGCATCACTGAATTCCTAACCACCCTTCCTGCATACATCAAACATTTTTCTACCAAAATACCACCTCAAATTTCCCTCTTCATATTACGCTCTTTTATCCCTTCGAAATTTTGAGCTTTTTATGAAAATTCACAACGACAATGGGCGCGAGATTGTCAATTTATTTATAAAAATGAAATTCACCAGAAAAACGAGGCGAAGATGTTTGAAGAAATTCTATCGATGTTTCTCGAACCTTTCGAAATCACGAAAATTCATCCGTACTGAAAATGAAATTTTGTTGAAAAACGTCGATATTTTGTTGAACCAAATATTTTTGGATAATTTCCAAATTTTCGTAATTTTGGCAGTAAATTTGGTTTCCAACGAAACTGTCAGCAAAATTAACGATTGGAATTTTGTTTTCAGTGCGAGTAAATCGCAACTTGATTTGACACAGAAAAAAAGGAAAAACAAAGGAACAAGTTTGCATAACAAATGGCCGCGTCACAAAACACATGGCTCCTGGCATGCATTCGTTCTCGACCGTTCGTTTATCCGTTCCCTTTTTTTCCCAATTTTAAAATATATCTTGTCCCCCGATTGTGGGCGAACGAGTAGCCAAGAGGAAAAAGAAAGAGAAAGCGAAAAGACAGTTCTAGCGGATAATATATTTACTATACGATCGTAATGTTTGTACATGTAAACGAGCGAGTATGTACGCGATTTAGCAGCACAGTCTTGACAGTGTGTGTGTGTCTTCAACTCCCGTTTATGCTGCTCGGCGATCTCGCATAACTCTGCAGAGCAAGAGAGAGAGAGAGAGAAAGAGAGCAGAGAGCAGAGAAACGCGGGGGCAGCGATTCAATAATGCCGGTGTCGCCTGCAGGACAATGCTGTTCTCTCTGCTCACTCGCTTATGCTTTAGCTCTCCTCCTGGTGCTTTCCTGTGTGTGTTCTGGCGCCGAGTCTTGCAGCTATATCACCGCGTGCCCGGACGGCCACGAGGACGAGCTCAACTATAGAAATCCTAGATGAATATACAGCCCCATACATATACATAGAGTGATGAATACTCGTCATATTATATCATGGTTTATAGCCCCATCTCCTATGCGGAGCAGAGAGACCGAGAGAGAGAGAGAGAGAAAAACGACACAGATCCATCCCTTTTAGCTTCTCGCCATTTCATATCTTCATGCTGCTCGTCCTCCTCCTTCTCCATACACACTATTTTATATATTCGCTTTAGCACACAAGAATACGATGGACCACAACGCTTCCAATCTCTCTCTTTCTTCCCTTGCTGCCCCATATACTGCATGCGTATGGGTAATATCTCGTCGTCTCTCGCGCGTGATATCTATCTGCTTAAGGACGTTGTATGCAAAATTTTCTATCGATAGAATTCCTTTGAATTTGCACCACACAATGAGAATAGTGACATCTAATTGCTCGCGCAATTTCAAGAGGTTTCACCATTTAGAAGTCGAGATATTTATTTATAAAAATCACTATTTTCAGTAGTTTCTCCTAAGAGTTAAAAGTTGCAATTTTCAACATTTAATATTTCGATTTCTAAATGGTGAAGCCTCTTAAAACTTTGCATACACTTTTATGCAACATCGAAGAAGCTTTATTTAGTTTTTCAAAAAAATCGGTCGTTAAATTTTTTTCGAAATTTTGTTTATTATATAACAAATACAGATCACCTCAGAAAATCTTGGATTTAGAGTACGTTGTTCTTTAGTCAATTTTTAACAACTTTTTTAAAATGAATTTGGGCTCGCAAACCGATTTGTATGTGAGAAAAAATTGAAACAAAAATTTAGATTCGAGCGTCGCCATACAACGTCCTTAACCCTTTGTCATGGCACATTCGTGCCGAAAATTCTTTTGCATCGATGGGATTCGCAGAGAGAGAGAGAAAGAAACAACGATTCACGCGACGGTTGATTTATTGGGAAATTATTATTGTAAAACAGCCAACGATATTATCGTGTGGATAATCGCGGGACGATATTGCGCTGCAATCGGAAAAATCGGTCAATCATGTTTCACTGCTGATTGCTCATCTCTCTGATTTTAATCGCGATTCTCAGAGTAAATATAATTATTTAATGACTCAATAAGTGGAGCAGAATTATATGGGGTTGTCGATGAGCAAAAAATGTGTTTTTTTATCGATAACTTCATCAGCGTGTACGTTTTTTTTTTACATTTATGAACGATGAGCATTTTTGTGTGTACCATCGCGCGCGAGTCGACTCGATCAATTTCTATCAATTTTGTCGTTTCCCTCCTCCTTCTCCCCCCCCCCCCTCCCGCCATACAAATCTATCGACGAAAATATTGCTGCGAGGCAAGGGTCAAATATTCAGAATTAATACTCCGCGATTTTATTCGGCAATTCGATTGAACTATAAAACGAGCGATACACGATCTGCTTCTTATTCCACTTGCTGCTGTGCGACAGTCCGATGAGTAAATTGGTATGGAAAGAAGAATATCCATTTATATAGATATAGAAACTTAATACGTGCATCGCTCTGTATAGTGAGAGCCCGGGGAAAAAAGTAAAAAAAAAAGAGAGCAAAGATGAGACACGCCAAAAGTCGTACACACGCGATCGCGACGCCACAACGACAACGACTTGGCGAACCGTGTTGGTAATCTTTGCTCACGCCGCGGGTTCTCTCCGCGGCGAGCAAGAGACGCGCTTCCAAGAAAATTGATCGATCGCGAAACGACGACGTTGCTGTATATACGAAAAGAGAGAGAGAGAAAGCGCGATTCTCGATCGAGTGTTTCTTTTTTTGTTTTTTTTTTTCCGTCGTGATTCTCTCGGAGCTCGTAAAACGGTGGACAAAAATATTGGTCGTCGCGTCGAGTTACCACGCAACGACGTGCGAATACGTTTCAGTTTGTTGTCTCGATTTTTTTCTACTATTTTTCGTTGTATTTTCAACCCTTTCTCGTCACTCGCTCAATACTCAACCTCCTGCACTTTCATAGCTGCACTTTTACGAAGAAACTTTTCCCAAGACTCTCTCCCTCACTGACAAACTTTAAAAACGCAGCCGGAAGCCGATTCACCCTCTTAAAGGAATAAACTACGAGTGTGAACTCGAGCTTTCCAGCCAATTCGTTCGCCAGGCCAACGAACGAGAAAGTTCCATGTTGTTTTTTTTATAAATTTTTTTTTTTTTTTACTCCAATCCATAAAAAAAGGCTGGGGGCATCAAATTTTTATGCAATCGTGTATATTAAGATGTCGGACTCTTGTGAGAATAACGACAATCAATAGCACGAGCCATTGATGCTGGGAGAATCGAGGCTCGACTGACAAATCGTAAGAATTGGAAAAATACTTTTTTGCCCCCTGTGCGTAAGCTCGATTCTCGCATAATTGTTTCCGGATAAGCATTGCCTCGCAAATCGCTGATCCTCGAAAAAAGCTTAAACGCTAATTATGGAAAAGGATTAAAAATTTGATTTGCCGAATGGCACCTTTCGAAGGGGCAATAAAAACGCAGGCTTGAGTGAAGGACGAGTTAGAGTTCGTGAAAGCCCATAAGCGACCACCATCGCGCACACACGCCAACTAAAACCTATTATTTTCTCGGCAAATCGTCCGAAGGGTATTTCGGTCTTGCGTGTTTGCATAAGGAAAACGATATGGACAGAGAGAAGGAGGTGCCCCCGCGCGGTTGCATGAGGCGCGACCGCGCATCGTCGCAGAGGGTGAAAATAGAAAATAAAAGAAACAAGAGAGCGAGAGGGTTGAACGCCATCGTGCGGTGTAGCTAAGGGTCAGCGAATTTCCGAGCGAAAAACACGATTTTTTACCACGTTCGCAGACTCGAGTTCTTCTTTTCTTTCTTTTCGTTCACTCGGCTTAAAAATTAATGAACTCTTGTGCATGGGTAAAAAAAGCCGGAGGCCGACGTGTCGATAGAGCGATATTCCGCAAGCTGTATTCAAAACTACAATTGTCTAAATTTTGTGGACAAAAAACTTGCTCAATTCTGTACGTAAACCAAACGAACTTTGTTGCGTTAAAAAAAAAAAAAGTTTATCACTTGATAAAATCGTCCTGCGACGATATAAACTCGATGTTTCTATTTGAAAGCGATTTTTTCGAGAAACTAACACACTGAGTACAAAAAAAATTGAAAATGAATTCTGAAAAAATCTACTATGTTTTTCCTTCGTCATGAAAATGATAAAATCCTTGAAATATAATTTCTCTATACTGCATTAGTTTCGTTCTTATCATCCCCTCGGAAACTCCCGCAGGAGGGAGTCAAGAAAAGGGAAGGAATAATGTAGCAGCATGTACTCTCGCTTATTGCTCGGACATTTTGCGCGTTGACCAAAAGTAGCAGCAGCAGCAGCAGCAGCAGCCCCAAAAAGAGCGTGTCCGTGTGTGCGTGTGGACGCCTGTGCAAGAGAGAGCGAGGGAGAGAGTAAACTAAAGTCCAAAGCACACACGCCCAAGAGGCAAACCATTTTGGGCGCGTCTTTTAGCTGCCCCAGAGCAGTCTCGCTCATTTTCCACGCGTGTGTACACAATACACCACTACGACCAACAGCCTCGGCACACCCAGTAAGCTACGTTGATAACGACACGATAGAGAAAGATGAAAAGCTCTTTTCTTCTCTCTTGCCGCCTCCATGGATCATCGTCGTATATATATGTATTAACGACTTTGTGTACATATGTACACATTTACCACATACTACGATTTTATGCTTCTATGTGTTGGTTGGGTTCGTACATATGTGCTTCTTCGTGTATTCGGAGGCAAGGAGGAAGGAAGGAAGGAAGGAAGGGTGGAAGCAGAAGGGATGAGAAATCGTGCGAGGGTTAGTTGGGTCTCGCTCGTGTGTCCAGTCCACTCGACTGGAGCCCAGGGCACAGCCAGTTCGATCAATAGAGGGTAGAGAGGCTATACGGGTTTCCTAGGAGGTGGACACGACCAGAGAGTCGCCGCACCACCAACCGCCTTCGACGTACTTTGCTGCTATCTATCTAGTATTTCCCTCTCTCTCTCTCTCTCTCCTCTGCTCCTTTCTTTGTCCTGTAAATGTGCGAGCAAAATTCCTTCGCTATTCACAAATTTTGTCGACCTCGTAACCGTCACCCACACGACTAGAGAGCCAAACGTCAAAACGGATTCTCGAATTCCGTCACGAAGAAAATGAACATTTTTGTGTTACGATGTTTTCCATCTTTTTGCTTTTCTGTAACCAACAACGTTCCTCGCAAATTTCAATCGTTTTCTGCATTTTTCAAACTGCCACAGGATCGAGAATTTAGACATTTTTTTTTTAACACTTGGAAGGAAAAAAGCTACAAAAATTTATTTGAATTTTGTCGCAAATGCAACAACTCAATAAGTTACTTGATTCTCCGTTTTAGAAAAACGCACCATTGTTGATCTAATCGAAAGATTTAAAGCATTTAGTCGACCTTGAACCTGGTTAAATTACCAGGATCATCTCCACGTCGTTGTTTCTCATACTCGTGCTTTCCTGTCTTCGTATTCATGCTCTTTTTCTTCGTTACTCTTTTTGATAACGAAAGCATCTTCTTGGGCAACCGAGCGAAAGAGGCGAAGGGTTCTCCTCTCTGGATATGGTCCTCTCGCTGCTCTTTCTCTCTTGATCCAATTATCTCGTGTCCCTCTGTCGGAACCGGCGTAAAATCCCATTGGTCGAATACCGTGAGAGGGAGATATAGACTTTTCTCTCTCTCTCTCTCTCTGCGTTCTCAGCTCCCCTCAGCCGTTTATTTTGTAAGTCTAATCGCAGAGCGATTCTCCGGTGGTCTTCTTCTCGGCCACCTTCGCACACAGCTTCCATCTTATTCGCCCTTCTTCTTCGTCTCCTCGTTCTCTTCCAGCAGCCGCTGCGACCTTCCTCGAGCTTCTTCTTCTTCTTCTTACGTTTGCCGAGAGTCTCTCTCACTATACCGCGACTTTCGATCGTCTCTCGTTCGCCGAGCACCTTGGTAGACGCGCCGCGACTGGCTGCCATTTTATTCAATGGGAGAAAAAATCGTATTGCCACCCTCGCGAGCAGCGGATCTCGCTCGACTGCACTTTCGCGTGGGTTCGTAAGAGGTCCAATCGTGTCCTCCTGCTCCGCACTCGGTCCTGGCATCGCGGATCGACTCCGGGATCCGCGTAAAGTCGCCAAATCTTCGACCAAATTACGCGGAATCAAAAAATTTCAAAACCGACGATGTGTGCTTGGAAAAATGGAAAAAAAAGAATTAGAAATGAAAAGTTATTAGCCTCGCGGATTCTCCAAGAAAGTTTTCATCAATTTTTTTTTTTTTTTGCCCACGATCGATCAGAATCGAAACTTTGGACAATCCTCCGATTCCCAATGCAAAATATTAACATGCCAGATCGCATCCTTCATCCCGACGGTTTATTAGCAAACGAGATTTCCTGCTGCCCACGACTCTTTCCTCGCGGACGCATTTATCCGCCCTCGCGGACAATTATTCAGGACGCTCCGCAGCAGAATGAATAAAACAGAAAATAAAATAAAGAAAAAAAAAAGGAGAAAGAGTCAAAGGACCTTTGCTGTACATTATATATAGCGAAGCTGCTGCGTGGAAGAGCGAGAGATTTTTCGGAGTAAAATAACGCGCTCGAGCTATGGGTAATATATATTTCCTCTCCTCGGGCGCAACTTTGGCGGGGGCCCCACGAGAGAACTTACATTTCCTATATGCGCGTATACATATATCCATGGTGGCGGGTTATGTGTGCTCTGGCGCCACGGCTAAGAGCTCTGGACCGCCCATGAGAGCGAACCACGCGAGAAAGAGAAAGGGAGACCGAGTGCGCGAGTTAACCAAAGCCAAAAGATATATATTTCTCCTTCGCTCGTTCTATGCGAGCGAGACACTCCGATTGGGACAATCGAGAGCGCGAGGCAGACAGGACCAAACCATAAAAGATGAACGCGCCTTTCTCTCGCCTATCCCATCATATATATTATCTTTACAAATCTATATCCGCGCAAAAGCGTCAAACACTTTCATTGACATTGCTTCCAGAGTAATTGGAGAATTTTTCTTCGATTCGTTACAAAATTTTGTCACGGGACGATAAAGACTCGGGGGGGAAAATAAAAAACTGCAACATTGGGCTGATTATTTACGGAGTTAGGGATGAAACGATGTGACGAAATTTTGTTTCAACGATCGGGGAAAAATGCCGCATGGAAATGTAACGGAAACGACGAAAATTCATGTTGACCCTAAAACGGTGACCTGGGGGTCAGAAACGACCCCAGACGACTTTCCGCTTTCGTTCTCCCGTTTTTTTTTAATCGTTTTACCACATTTTTGACTAATTTTTTGGCTCGAAGCAAAATTGTCCCAGGCTCACGCGGATCCTGCATTTAAAAACGAAAAGAATGAAACCAAGTTGAACGCTTTTCGTTAAATTTTATCGGAGATATGCATTTTTCAAAATCGGGGTCATTTAGACCCCAGGAAAAAATAAAGTTTTTTTTTTGGTAAAAAAATGGATGAAGGGGATTAACGTTTGAAAAATAATGAAGATTAAGAAAGAGACCGCGAATGGTTTCTCATAAATACGCGATCCTCGCTTCCTCTCCGTTCTCAAGACTCCATCCCCTTTCATGTGTGTTTTATCCCTGCGGTCCCTGTGCAGCTCCGATCTTTGCGATTTTCTCCCCAAAATGTTCGTCCGCGCGTGGTATATACGTTTCTCTTTAACTTTGTGATTCTCTTCATCCACCTTTTCCCTTTTTTCTCTTACTCCCTCCGGGTTCGTGCGTGACAGAGCCTCCTTGCACGAAACAAGGGAAACAGCCCGAGATCCGAAAATGTACGATCCTGTGCGTCGACTTGCACACACGCACCCTCTCAAGCCAGAGAGCAAAGAGGATCGATCCTCGTCGACTTTTTCCCTTCACGCTCTTTCCCCTCGCTCCCGAATCTCTCTTTTTTCTCTTTTTCTCTCTTTACGAGACTCGTGCGTAAAAATCGTACACCTTTCCAGCTCCCACTTTCTTTTCACCCTTCGTGCGAGAGTTTCTTCTCGCAGCAGCAAGACGTTTGGTTCAGGAGAAAAGTTTCTTGGATCCTCGATCCTATTTTCAGTTTTTCTTACATACACAAAATGGTTTGCGAGCCCAAAATCATTAAAAAAAAGTTGTTACAAATTGACTAAAGACCAACATACTCTAAATCCAAGATTTTCCGAGGTAATCTGTATTTGTTATATAATAAACAAAATTTCGAAAAAATTTTACGATCGATTTTTTTGAAAAACTAAATAAATCTTGTTCGATGTTACACAAAAGTGTATGCAAAGTTTTAAGAGGCTTCGGCATTTAGAAATGGAAATATTTAATGTTGAAAATTGCAACTTTTAACACACGCTCTTACGAGAATCTACTGAAAGTTATGATTTTTATAAATAAATATCGCGACTTCTAAATGGTGAAACCTCTCAAAATTGCGCGAGCAATTAGATGTCACTATTCTCTTTGTATGGTGCAAATTTGAAGGAATTCTATCGATAGAAAATTTTGTATACAACGTCCTTAAGGAGAAAAACGTGTCGGTTGACTTTACCGACGTCCCTGCGGTGATCAACGCACAACAATTACGATTCCGCTGCAGCGGCATAAATTCCCCAATTAACTTTTATTTCAACATTGTGTGCGGTAAAGACATAAAAAAATAATAAAAATTTACTCTCAAGTCTCGGACAATCACACGCTTCAGCCTTCAACGTTTTTAGAATGTGCAATTTTATTTTCTAATTGTTACCAGTTGACTACTGGCGAGCTCATCGCTGCATTCGCAAAGGCAGAAGTTGGGCAAGCGCGGGTAATAAGATGGGGAAAACATGAGAAACAGCCGAGGCTCAACTTTACGAAAGCCGGAAATCCTCGTTTGAAAGACCTTCTGCTGCTCGCTTCTTGCCCACTCTCTCACGCAACAATATATCTATATCCGTAATCTATAACTATATTTAACTCGACCCGGGAAAACACTTTTCGTCTCTTTGACTAAAGTTTCACTCGTCGTGGCTTTTGCCACGTAGCGATGACAAAAGGGTTAGTTTTGGGTCGGAAAGAAACAGAAGCTCGACGCGAGGGGAGCAGACGACTTTATCACGCGCCTATATCTATCTCTATAAAAGCTCAAAATAATAGAGCAGGAAGCAACTTCCAATAGGCCAAGTTGTACACCCTAGGAAACTGCCACGGAATTGTTCTTGCGGCGATTAATCCATCTTTTCACCAACAAATGTCACGAGAAATAATTGAAATTGACATCAAAGGATGTTTTTGTAAATCTAGCAGTTTTCTTTGTAAGCAATTGGCAAATTTGTGTCGAGTGATTAAAAGTCAGTTGGTTTCTTTAGCAAATCAGTACATTATTCGGAATTTTACGCATTCCAATCGAAATGGTGATTGACATTTTTTTAACCCGCGATAGTCACACCTCCAGATTGTGACGTAATGGTCACAGGGGGTGTTATCGACTCCACGCACTCTGGAAGGCGATAAATAGTTGAAAAATCGTTGAAAAAAATAAAATAAAAATACTGAAATGTATTTTCAACCCTTGAGTAACAACCATGACGATTGTATTCAATTCGTGCAATTTTTAATACAAAAAAAATGTCGAAAAAAAAAATTCTGCAAAAATGACTTTTTTTTACGAAAAATGATGCAGAAATTGTAATTTTCAATTTAAAACAAAAAAAATCGTTTCACAAATCTGAAATAGCATGCTTTCGGGTGGAACTGGTTATGTTAGCGACCGTTTCAAAAAGTATAGCCCAGGTTTTACACCGTCCGCTTCCTACGGCTTCCAAAACTGAACTAACGGACCCTTTGAAATAATAACGACGAGGCTCCCTACCAGAAGATTCAAACTATCGATAGAGGCTGTCACAAGTCCCATTTTCTCAAAATTTCTATTACGTATCGTCGGTCGAAAGCGGCTGGGGCAAAAATAATCCCACGTGATCATTAACGGTTAAATTATACTTTTTTGTCCATATTTTTCGTATATTTTTCGAAGTGTTTCCTCAAAGATATTCTTGGAGCTGCAAGTTGTTCGTTGCTGCGACGATCTCGGAGAAAACGTGGCTCAATTAAGAAAAATGAAAAGCACAAATGTCTAATTAGATTCCCTTGTAAAGAAAAGTCCAGCGAATGGAAAAATGTGCAGCAGCAGAGTCTTTGATAGCGGGGGGTTAATAAATCAATGAAAAATCGGGTCCGGTCGCGGAAAGCACAATATAACGAAGAAAAATACCCTCGATGTCCGCAAGGCATTTAATGGAAAAAGAAATAAATGAATAAAAGTCTTGATGGCGAGTAGCTCGTGAGGAAAGCAGGGCGACAAGAAATATAAAGATCTCTCGCCGGATCGGCCATCATCTCGCTGTCGCCAGCGGCGCGCGTTCTCCACCTTAACAAAACCCATATTATTATTATCGACAAATAAAACTCGATATAGTTTCAAATAATGATAATTTCTACGAACTCTCGGCCAGATGGATTATACACTCGTTATGAGGACGATGATGCCTCTGCCGATTGTTTCTTTTTCTTCGCATCATCCTCCTCCTTTTTGCACGTAGATCACGTTTTAATAACCGAGTTATATGGTGTCCCATTATATATCGAAGAGACACTTGTTCCTCCAGCAGGTTCATCGGCCTCTGGAGAACCGTTTAACGTCTTCTCCGCGCGCGATTTCCTCCTCATTCTCGAACTCTCTCTCTCTCTCTCTCTCGCGTTCGTACATCGCGATCTGTTCGGCGAGGAAAAACAAGTCATCGTCCGTAATGATTTTATGGCTCAATAATTACAAATATAATAGTCGTGAAAACGTTTCAATTATAACTCGTCGATTTAGCCGCGAGGAAGCGAATAATTCGATTAAAATAATAACGCGAATTAATTATTATTTTTTAATTGAGTGTTTTAATGGACGCAAAATTCACGTCCTTTTTGCACTCCGTAGCCAAACACAGTTTCCATCGATTTTCACACAATTTTTTGGACAAAAGAAACACGAAAAAAAAAAAAAAAACAAAATAGAAAAAAAACAAAAACTTCCGGCTGGTAAAATATCCGATTCTCTTGCGCGAGCCTCCTGTCTTGGGAGTCCATGTGCCGACTATAATTTTGCCTAGCAATAGAGATCGAGTAGGCTCAAAGTTTTGTTCGACAGAGCTGCAAACCCGCGGCCCGAGAGGGACTATCATTTTTGTCCTGCTCCATCCCTTTTTCACATTTTCTCTCATCTCGTTGTCTCGCTCTTTGCATTTCTATACACGTGTTTTACCGTTTTTTTTTTTTTTTTTTTTTTTTTTCGCTTCCTTCTTTATTTTTCCTTTTTCATCTCTCCCTTCGAGTCCGGACGCGGATATATTTCATGGCGGGGCTGCTGCGACGTATACCGAGGGTGGGATATACAAGCCGCGCGTTTTGTTGGTGCACCGAGAGCAGACCGGCAGCATTAAATAAGTTGCGAACCGAGCGAGAGAAAAAGAGGCCGAGACGCAGAGCAGGCAGGAAGAAAACGAGAGGCGGGAGAGGGGTCGTGGGACTCGTTGGTTCCATTGGTGCCCTTACCTTAGGGGTGGTTTTTACTTCAACTAATCCCAACAAAAATATATATATATATATTCACGTGTAGACATTTTTTTAAATGTATATATTACAAAAACACACACACATGCACGCGGAGAGGCGTGCATCTCTGTCGTTCGTTGGTTCCTCGCTATAGTCATTTTTACATGCACTTGAAAGAGCGATTATGGATATATAGATATATTGTGCGAATAGGAAGGAACCACCCTCGGGAAAAGAGAGACCGAGAGAGCGAGGAGAGAAGAAAGAAAGCGAGAGCGTGGCGCATAATGGAAATCAGGGTTGCTGCAGCGTTACATCGCACACACACACACACAGACACACATAGGAAAGGAGCGTCCATGGGGAATTTTCAAAATATTTCATGGCATTGAGAGCCCGCATGCTTTTTGCGTCATTCCGAAATATCTCGAGGTTCACCGCAAGCGTTTCATCCCAATAAATATATCGCTCAGCATCCTTGGATCTTTGGAATTTTCACTTCCCTCCTCACTCCCTCATATTTTTCAATTCCAGGATTTTACTATTCGATGCATTTTGTTTTGTTTACTTGAATGGACGAAAAAATACGAGAGAAACGTCAGGAAAATCTCTACCGCGTGTGGTATCGAATTTCCTTTCTCTTTTTATTCTACACAACGATCTTTTTCTCCCCGCGAACGGCCCAAAGCTCCTTTCTCCCTTTTTCATTCTCACCGCCGGCCATGCAACGAAAATATCATCCGCGCTCGCTTCTCGCGCCCAACCACAGGGTGTCGAGGATCTTTATACCAAAACCGCTTCTTGTGTTGTTTCTTTATAAAAATACGTGTCCAAGAAAATCCGGGAGAGAAACGCCAAAATTAGGAAAATCGTTTGCGTTTGGGGAAATGTTCCAGTCTCACGTATTTTTTTTTTTTTTTTATCTTCCGATTGCGACTATTTTCGACTTTGTAGCTTAATCAGTTTTGCACACTGGAAATGAAATTTTGTTAAAAATCCTCGATATTTTGTTGAACACACGGTGAACTAAATTTTTTTTTGGGTAATTTCAAAATTTTCGTTATTTTGGCAGTATATTTGGTTTCTAACGGAATCGTCAGCGAAATTTACGATTGGAACGACAAAAATTTGCTTCCGAAGAGACTTTCCGGAATATTTCTTGCTGCAATGACAAAATTGTTGTTTTTTTTTTTTTTTTTCTCGTTGCATCAAAAAAATGTATATTCTTTCTTTCATTTTTGATGCTTATACGTACGAGATGCTCGCGCATATATTTTCGATATATTTCACCCTCGGGCCTATATCTACACGCAGCGACGTTGAACTTTGTTGCTTTTTCCGGCCCTCTGGCAACGATCCAGGCTCTAAGTATTATATAGTATAGAGAAGGAAGCAGAAGAAGAAGCGTCGCGGGTACAAGAAGAGGAATGAAGAGAAGGAGAATCGCTGCTCGACCGCGCGACTTCCGCGACCCTGCTCACCCTCCTCGCATTTCGCAATGAGTTGCATACACACGTGTACGTGGATACGAGTGAGTGTGGGTGTTTGTAGTATTTTCGCGAGCTGTACTTGGCGTATACACCACGTAAGCACGAAGCCAATAATTTATAAGCTCTACGCGCGATTCAGGCGTAACAAACTCGCGCCTGCTGTTCCTCACTAAATTTCCCAACAACCTCAAAACGCACGCGAAAGTTTAGACGCGCTGGAGAAACATTTTCGTACACAAATGAAAATTAGTATTCGCAGGCCAATTTCTTCGGCACTTACGCCCCGATAAGCAGACGTCGAGGCGTCGTCTCACGATATTCCAAAATGGCGTACAGTCCCTCGGAATTTTGTGGCACGATTCGACATTTTTGCTATGCTATTTGATCTCCGCGAAAAAAATTGCCATTTCCGGACGCATTAAAAGGAATCACCGCACGAGCTCTCTGTCTCTCTCGCTGCTTTCTTTCTATTCCTCCGTAAATGTCACTGGACATAAGTAGGTACATGAATCTGAATATTTATGAGAAAGGAAACCCACGGCAGTGGGGGCGAACGAGTATGATGGTCGTTTGCCCTCATCGTGTGTCGTTCGTTTCTCCCCTTAACGAAAAAGAAGAAAAAAAAGAGAGAATAGGACGGAGAGGGAAGCTCGTCTGTTTTTCTCATTGTTTTACTATCGCAGTATTTCTAAAATTACACTTTAGAGCACTTTTATTCGCGACGAGAATCCACAGTCGATCGTTTTCTTCATCAATGCCCGCGAGTGTGTATATAAACGTCTGCAAAACTTTTTTGTCATTCAGTCCATTTTTTTTTCTCACATACTGATGTTGAGACATTCTCTTCGCCAATGCGGACACTCGCATGTGTGAAGCATTGGCATGCACTTTGAGCGTTGAAACTGTCGCACAGACGTGCATAAACGTCCACGCATATTTCCACACGAGTTTATACACTCGTTCCTTGCAAAGTTAACCTCACTCGAGACTTTTCATCGTCTACTTATTCATACGATATCGATTTACGTATTAACGTTCGTCACAAACGTAATGCGACTTGGCGGACGGTAAAGGAGGTGTGTGCGAGCTATATATTCCTCGTGTCGTGTAATTCACAAATGTATACACGTATTTCTACCACTATAAATATGAAAACTTGCTGGACGATTAAATTTTCACGAATACACACAATCGAGTCTCTCGCGGAGCTGGAAATATATCAACGTACGTCTGTGGGTTAAATGTTGATATGTCATCGAGGCATCGTTACAAATGTGTATAATTTTACCTCTCGCCTTCCCCTCTTGGAAAAAGGGCTACAAAAAGCCCATTCCGCGAGCAGGACACTGCCAAGACGTTGAATTATCGATGCGAGTCTATTTTTTTCTTCTTACTTCCGTTTTCTCGTGTTTTTTTACTGAATTTTTTTTTTCTATGCCGATCTAGCGCGACGACGCCGAGCCAGGATGACGGGAGCAGGAGGGTCGAGGGTCGTCCGTCAACGCGACGCGTGTCGCGCTCCCTTGTTTATGTATACTCTGTTTTATTCTCTTTTTCTTTCTCTATCTCTGCGTTATCGATAATTCATCGTCTCTCTATCTCGCTCTTTGGATCGTTTGAAAAAAAAAAAATAACGTGGATACGATCGAAATTTCTCGATTGGCCTCTCCTCGCGATTTTCCTTTTACGTGTGTGCCCAAGAGTCGAATCGACCTTCGGCTCTGCTCTCTCGCCCTTCCGCAGCTTTTTCAAGCAATCCGTTCACGTTTCTCGATCCTCTTATTCGCCTGACGTTGGTTTTTCTTTCGCTTTTCACTCAATTTTCGTTTTCTTTACAGAGAAAATAGCCACATCAGCTTCTCGCTGCTCAAGTCACACTGAAAACAAAATTTTGTTAAAAAAGATCGATATTTTTTTCGATACGTTAGAATATTAAACGTTTTTTTGAATAAAATCCCAAAAATTGTGTCATTGCAGCAAGATATATTTTAGAAAGTCTCTTCGGAAGCAAATTTTTGTCGTTCCACTCGTAAATTTCGCTTTCAATTCTTTCAGAAACCAAATATACTGTCAAAGTAACAAAAATTTTGAAATTATCAAAAAATATTTACTTTTACCGTATTCAAAAAAATATCGACGATTTTTAACAAAATTCCCAGTGCACCGTCATTTTTCTACTCCGTTGCGCAATATATTATATTTTCCAAACTTATTCTCATTATAGTTTCGACCAAAATGCCATTCGTCACGCAGTTTGCAATTTTATTTCTACTCCAAAAGCTCTCAAGATTCATTTTTCAATTATTTTATTCCACGTTCCCACATTTTAACAAGAAAAACCAACATTTGTATTACGAAATTTTTTAATCCTTCAGTTTCACGAGTCGTTACTCGTAAAAATCGCAAAAAACAATTCCCACATTTTCCTAGATTTTGCTACTGACGGAAAAACAGCCAACGATTGGCAGGATCTCCTTCACCACAATGTTGAGGAAAATGCAGAAAAAAAAAAACAAACAAACCTTTTTCGACAATGATTGATGCACACTGTTCAGTGCGGCGACTAAAACGCGTGTTCGCGTTTGAACCGCGCGCGAGCGATGAAAAGCTTCATCGCACACAGAAAACTCTCGAGTGCCTACAAAACACACGTGTTTGTATAAAAACACAGAGACACACGGACATTTAATCGAACTCTCGTATCGAGACAATCCAACAGCCAGTAATAGAGAATAGAGGAGAATGGTATATATATTTATAATACTATTAGGTGGTGTTCCGTTACACGCAACGACAGATGTACAGATGTCGCTGATCTGTAGCTCCCTCTCCGTCTTTTCGTCTCGCGTGTCTCGCGCGACCAACTCCCGTCGTCTCGTTTTTCCTCTCTCGCTCCTCTGACGCGCTCTGTTTGGATTTCTGTGTCTCTCCAAACGCGTACACACACGGGGGTGGCTATCGAGGCAGCTGCTATTTCGTGTATAACTCTCCTGCTCCTCCGTTTATACGTGTCCGCCGCGCAGAGAACACTAAACTCCACTATATACGTGTACTTTGAGTGTCGTAAGCATTTGAGCTCCCCCGCGCATCAGGATCGATTGATAGTTTGGACAAACGGGATGGCACCGCTCGTCGCCCTGCTGCGGGAGATGTTTAACGGCAGCTTCATTTCTCCCTGTCAATTTTTTCCTCCTCGCTCATTACCTCAACCTTCTTCATGCTGGCTCCGGGATATTATTTTCTCAAGTACGAGTTTTCCGTTAATCACACCAGTCGATTATGAGAAAAAAATATTTTTTATAGAATTCCATTAAATTTGGACTGCACAAAAAGAATAGTGGCATCTAATAGCTCGTGCAATTTCAAGAGGTTTCACCGTGTAGAAGTCGAGATATTTATTTATAAAAATTACTAAGTTTCTCATAAGAGCGTGTGTTAAAAGTTGCAATTTTCAACATTAAATATTTCGATTTCTAAATGGTGAAGCCTCTCAAAACTTTGCACCCACTTTTATGTAACATCGAAGAATCTTTATTTAATTTTTCATCAAAATCGTTCATAAAATTTTTTCGAAACTTTGTTTATTATATAAAAAATACAGATTACCTCGGACAATCTTGGATTTACAGTACGTTGTTCGTTAGTCAATTTGTAACAACTTTTTTTAATGAACTTGTATGGAAGCAAAATTAAAAATGAAAATTTAGATTTGACCGTCGCCATACAACGTCCTTAATCAGCATATAGAGACTATTTGGAGGAGGACAATCGAGGATACATAATTAAAAGCGTGTAATGAAAATGAGGCAAAAATTCGCTGAACTTGGATCTAAGCCCAAGAGTACGCTCGCTATATATTTATGGAAGCATGTGGATTTCGAAGGGGTAGCATTTCTCGGGGGTAAAACGCACATCGCGCCCTGCGAATGCTCACATTTGCGATTACTTTCGTATCGATCTCCGAGGCCCACGCATTCGTCTACACACACGGCACACGAGGATGTATACATTTGTGATTATGTTTGTGTACGTGCACAGAATTCACGGTAAAACGCACATGCCAAGTTGGAAGCAGGCGACCCTCCTTTTGAAATTACGCGTACAAGTACGTTCGAGCGTTTGTGCAAGCTCGTAAATAACATACTCGAACACTGTAATAAGCTCTCGCTTACAAAATATATTTACCAAAGCGTACTCGAGATTCCTCGATTTCCCTTATTCCTCCTCATCGCCCTTTATTTCCGTAGATTTTCTGATTTTTTTCCCATTCGCACGATAAGTATATCCGAGGATAATAAAGGACAAGATTTATGGCCACTGAAGCAGTAAATTTTCATCCGATAATTAAGGTACTTGACTTTCAATCAAAATTTTCTAGGAATCGCACTTTTTATGATTTTATCCAATCTTTTTCTTCCATTTTTTGTTACAAACTTTCCTTTTTCCTTCTCCCAGAGCGACGAAAGTCTCAACGAAGCCGCATTTTTTACTCTATACCGACGTTTTTTTTTATTTTCTCGTTCCATACGCTCGTAGGCATTAGAAAAAAGAAGGTTTACAGAACGAAATAGCTATGGTTAATTAATGGATCGGCACGCGAGGGCCAAGAGTCTCTCCCCCGAAGGCTCCGCGAGGCCCTTTAGCACGAACAACCCTTTTTCTCTCTCTCTCTCTCTCTCTCTCTCTCTCTGTCTCGTATTTTTGCGCGTCCTAGAAGCATCGAGAAAGAGAGACGACGTATCGCAGGCCTCGCACGGAGCTCTCAATACACCGTTCATAGAAAGTATGTGTGCGTATATACATAGGACAGAGAGAATATGCAAGATCGCGGCGCGCTGCGTTTGGTGGCTGCTCCGCGCGGAGCTGCCTGCCATTGTCGCCGCTGTGTTTTGTCCCGTCAGTCCGGAGACGCGCAATGCGATATCCACGATTTCTTTCGTCGTGGCCCCACGACGCTCTCTTCGAGGCTTTTCTGCCCTGGCTCTTTCGCCGACCGCTGGAGGATAGCCGCCACGTCTTTTTCAGACACGCCGAGCAAAATGAAGCCCGAAAGAGAGAAACGAAAAAAGAAAGAGAAAAAGAAAAAAAAAAGAGCTGCTAGATTATTGAGAAGGTTTCATGCAACGGCCCTCGCACTTGTGAGTATGAAGGCAAGCTGTTGCTTATAGATGTTTTGCCGCTCATTATCCAAAGTATAGGTACATAATGATAATAATAATAATAACAGGAAAGTTATAGCCTATATAATACATCGACGCCTGCTGCGGCTGCCGAAAAGGCTCTGGGCACGATTCTCAATCTCTTCAAGCTTCTGGATTACGTTTCTTTTTTTTTTCTTTTTTTTTCTTTTTTTTTTTTGCACACTACAAAACTAGGCGACTATCCGTATGATCCCCGAACTTTTGAAGCATCAATAAAGTCCACGATCCCACGATATCTGCGCGGTCTACCTATAGATCTCTCTCTATATAGTCGAGCAGGGCACGTACCGCGAATCTGTCTATGTCTATACATCGGCGGAAGGCCAGACGCGACAAACTCGAGAGAGACCTCGCTCCGTTCCAGCTCCTTGTATTATTGGCGCGGTAAAGTTCTATCGTGGCGAGTTTTGCGTGTTTTTTTTTTTTTTTTTTTTTTTTTGCAATGAGATTTCTATACGCACGGCACTTTTGTACGCGAAACGTAATTATTTCTCGATCAACGACACTCTTGGCGGTTTTTATAGAAAAATGGCATTTGCTTCTTACCAAAAGGCGAGGAAAAAACGTGAAAATGCGTTTTGGGGGCGGGGCGATGTTGCAATTGGTAGGAAAGAAAAGAAAAGTCAGGCTCTCGTTCTTTATCGCTGCGGGACGAGACTCCACTTCCGGATATCTCGCGTTCGGTTACCGGAAGCTGAACAACTGCCGCGCGAGTTCCGACACACCTACCGACCTCGTTGGCACTGTTTTCCACGTAGAAATCTCGTAGTTACGTCCCTTTGGCTTTGAGCGGTTGATGAACGACGCGATACTCGCGGCAGCAACAAGGGAGGAAATTCTCGTACGAAATTATTTCATCGTGGCCAAGGGATGCGCAAGTCGCGCGTTTCCAGGTGTGCGTCCGTCTCGATGTGTTTCTCTGTGTGTGTGTGTGTGGACCGTTTCGAGAGTTTGGTGATCGCCGTCGACCCGCGAGATAGGAGGAGAGCCAAGGCGCCGAGTAGACGACGCCGTTTGCCGTTTTTGCTTTTTCTCTCCTAACATCCTCGCGCTCTTATATATCCGCTCGCAATAACCCGTCTCCGCGCGCACCTCCTCTCCATCGACTCTTTCTTCTCTTTCCTCTCGCCGTTATCTTCTTCGTTCTTTTTCTCTCTGCTTCCTCCCTCTTTTCTTTTCGCGCTCTCGTTTTTCTCTTTTTCCTCCGCGGATAAAGCCACTTGACTCCCTCGCTATATATCCATCGCCACGCACTGATAGCGCAACGTCTCTGTGTGTGTGTGTGTGTGTGTACGCGCAGGAATAGGAGTAGCTACAGCAGAGTCAGTTTTGCAGTTGCTGGATCGATTCACACAAATTTAAACGTTTCTCTCTCTCTCTCTCTCTCTCTCTCGCTTTTTCATTCACTCCAATTTCGCTGCAGCATCCACTTCCGCCCGCGTATCGCAGTGTGGCGAAACGTTTTCGTTTTTCCAACGTACATATCCCTGACCATCGCGCGGCGCTCCCACTTTGTGTCCAGCACTCGTTAACTCTGCATTGAGTGCTTTGTGTATATCCGCGTACGCGTTATTTCTCGTTCATTCCCCGCTGCAGCCTTTTCCAGACCTCCGTCGCTTTTCCTGATGCTCTCGCATCCATCGACACGACCAAACTCTGCTCTCTCCTCGTCTTTCCATCAACGCACCACACTCCGCATCCAATTGTTTCTCTCGCTCGCGTTACAACCTCCCACCCGGGTTTACCGATCACCATTAAAACTATCTAATTGCTTTGTCGCGCTCCAGACTTTTACTACTTCAACACGCAAATACCAATTCAACGAGCTCCCCCGCCCTCACCCGCGACAATCGACTACTGCCTGCTGCTCAACATCGCGCTATCGCTCGGTCGCCCTATTTTCTCTATAATTATCGCAAACAATCGCGGACACAACACTGATGAAAACAAAATTTTGTTGGAAAAGATCGATATTTTGTTCGATACGTTCGACTAAACGTTTTTTTTTTTTCAATAATCCCAAAAATTGCGTCATTGCAGCAATAAATATTCTAGAAAGTCTCTTCGGAAGCAAATTTCTGTCGATCGTTAATTTCGCTGCCAAAATAATGAAAATTTTGAAATCATCCAAAAATATTTAGTTCACCGTGATCAACGAAATATCGAGGATTTTTGACAAAATTTCATTTCCAGTTAATCATTTTCACCGAATTTCCTCATTTTATGAATATTCCGGTCACTCCAAAAAGCAGTTACTCTTGAAACTGGTAAAAATGACGTTTCGTCGCTGCGGTCCAATGCCAGAAACTCTCGAAGCAACGAATTAAGAAAAACAAAAAAATTTCAGCAGTTTCAAGGTCATTGTTTTTTTTTTTTCCATTCAATTTCGTTTCCCACGATCTCTGGTCCAGTTCTCGAACCATATCGAGCCAGAAATACGTACGAATCTGCTCAATTAAATAAAATTCACGAAATTTGCCAAGATTCGTGTGGATTATCATTCGGACGAGTTTTGAGCTCTTTTTTGAGTATATTCGCGAATGAGAGAATTTAACGAGAAGTTTTCGGGAGGCTGCATGCGCGAGACTCTGTTCCTCTTTTGGCTTTTTGTTCTCTCCCACGAGATGATTTATTTACGCGTATGTTAATCTGTGCAAATATAATTTTGCGGTGGATAGTAAACATGTACACGCGCAGCAAAGCAAAATGAGTTTTGTCATGTCGCCGTATGTCATTCGCGCGTCGTTAACGAGGAAGAGAGCGAGACGCGTGTCGTTTTCCAGTATTAGCTGCTCCCCTGCACGAACAAGATAAATCGGATAATTTAGTGTGTACGAGTAAGCAAGAGAGAGAGAGAGGGAGAGAGAGGGAGGAAACGGAGTGGCGAAGAAAAGCTACTCGAGTTTCCTGCGCGGGTACAAATCGCGTTACGACTGAATCTGCGGTCTGCGCTTCTCCGTCTTTTCCTTTTCTCCCGACTCTCTTCTTCCTCGTCTTGTTGTCAAGTGTAGGCGAATCGTAAGACCCGCGAGAGTTTCTCAGTCTCGCGCTATACCGACCGAGAGGCTGCTCGTACGTTTTCTCAAAAGTTTCTTCACTTTGTATCCCTCTTCGGAGTTTATTCAAAAAGTAGATTTTAAACAACTCTGCTCCATTCAGCAGAATCGAAGAAAAATGAATTCTTGATAATTCGTTTACAAAAATCCTTGAAAAATGTAGAAACTCTCTTTCCTGATTTTTTCCTAAGTATGAAGAAAAATTGAAATGTTTGGTAAACAGTTCTGTCAGTTAAAAGTTGAAGCAAATGGTAATTAGTATTTATTAGCTAAATAATTAAAGCCCATACCGTAATTGACGATGTTTTGTCATTACGATACACCGAAAACAAAATTTTGATGGATTGTGTCATTGCAGCAAGAAATATTCTAGAAAGTCTCTTCGG
Organism: Hyposoter dolosus; assembly: GCA_963921915.1. Taxonomy (NCBI): domain Eukaryota; kingdom Metazoa; phylum Arthropoda; class Insecta; order Hymenoptera; family Ichneumonidae; genus Hyposoter; species Hyposoter dolosus. Next base: position 12,535,998 of record OY998138.1, read on the forward strand.
AAGTAAATTTTTGTCGTTCCAATCCTAAATTTCGCTGACAATTTCGTTAGAAACGAAATATACTGCCAAAATATTGAAAATTTTGAAATTATCAAAAAATATTTAGTTTAGCCTGTTCAACAAAGTATCGACGATTTTGAAGAAAATTTCATTTCCACCATAGCAGAAGATTGCATCGAAAATGTGACTCGATGGACGGGGATGATGAGTTTGAAAGTCTCCGTAAGATTTGGTATCGTGAGAGGTTCGCGCATTGACGCTTATCTTTTGCCGCGTGTCCCGCGTATGTGCTGTCTCGCAAAATGTTTCGCGATCGTGCTGTCGAGACATTTGGCATTTCTTGTGCGACAGCAGGCCAAAGAGTCGTCGCTATATTCATCGCTCGCTATACATCCTTATATCCACCACCTACGCCTTTGCTACAAGAGTACGTCTGATGGGACATCGGATCGCACATATTCCGCTGTTCCCTTCTCTCTTTATTCCTTTCCCATCGTACTCCGTACTCCGTACTCTTTCTATTTACCCGTCGGCGTCACGCACATGCTCCAAACGTAATCTACGTATGTTGTGTGTACGACGACCTTTTGCATCAAAAGCTTTGTTTATGAGCCGAGAAGATTTATAGTCTTGCAGAACACGAGCCAGTGAGAACAGCCGATTCGCTCTCCCTCTCTCTCATTTTTTTTCTCTCTCGCTCTCTCTCTCTCTCTCTCTGGCTGCTCCTCTTTGCCGAGTACTTTATTTGTGCGCACACAACTCGAGATCCGTGTGCTATATCGAGCCAACGTCGAAGAAAATTAATTTTTCAAAGAGCTCTTTCCCCCTGGGTGAATTACGATCGCTGTATCGCCTTCTCTTCGCTCTATCCGCGACTCAATCATCGCCGACGCCGTTCACCAGCCATTCTCCATTGTGGAAGCTTCGAGCTAAAACATTTCGTCCCTTAAAATACGCGTTTTTATTTTTAAAAAATCATTATTATTCTTCGTGGAATAAATAACCTTTTTGGAGCTTGGGAGAGTCATCGGATCACGAGGACAACATTCGTTGGCCAATAATTTTGTAGCTAAAGACCAAAACGTGTCCTCCTCCTATTTTTTTTCAACCATACGACTCATTTACATGGAACAAGATTTTATTTCAATTATAACCTGCAATAAATCTACCACCCGGACGAAACACTGAGGAAAAACGTTTTCAACCAACGACTCTCTGATATCCATTCGCTTATGCAGAGAGTTTTCATTTTCCAGCGAACGAATCTATTCGAATAAATTTCTACGTTACATTCACGCGTCAAACAAAAGAGAATCTTTGTAGGAAACTATGGAAATTGGTCAAGCACCGTGTCATCGCGATCTTTTTGACAAAAGTTCAACAACACCTCAATTTTTCTTTTCCCAATTGGATCGATTCACTGAAAATGAAATTTTTTTGAAAAACGTCAATATTTTTGGATAATTTCAAAATTTTCCTTATTTTCGCAGTATATTTGGTTCCTAAGGGAACCGTCTGCAAAATTAACGATTGGACTTTACAGAATATTTCTTGCTGCAATATTTTTGGAATTATTAAAAAAAAAAAACGTTTAGTCGAATAAACGTCAAACTTCTGAAACAAATGCACAAACTGTCGGCGAGCAGCGTTCACGTCGGTTTTTTGATAAAGTCACAAAAACCCATCATTGCCTTTTGCACATAATTTTATTGATTTCCCACGTCGTCGCACGAAACTTGAAACAACGGAGTAAAAAAGCGTTGCAGGGTCAATAAGTAGATAACACTGGTGCCAGGTCAGACGTGCTAAAAACTTTGGAAAAAACCAGAAAATAAATGTTTGACTGATACACGTTGGTTTTTAGGTGGATCGATGGATATAAGAAAAAGAATTCGCGAGCTCTACACTTTGATCGTTAGCTGCTGCTGCGTTGGTCTCTGTATCGCGAGCTCAACACTCATCCCTTCGCGTGGCGGCGGGATACGTCGACGATAGAGAATTTCCCCACTACGAGAGAGCTTTCCCTGCTGCGGTGGTGCTCTTTTGGAAAATGATACCATCTCGACCACGTACGTTTTTCCCATACACACGAGAGCTTACCTCTGCTCGCGACAACTACGAGCAGCCTCGAGTCTGCTCGCAATACATACATACAAATGGTCGTTCTATCGTGTGTCTTTCGTTATATCCACACGAAGCGATTTTTCGTCAACGTGCCACGACTTGTTACTTTCCCGGAGCAGAGAGAGAGAGTCAAAGAGCGAAAAGGACAAAGCGATCGAGCTACATAAGTAGTAGAAACGTTGGAGCAACGTGGTACGAGGCGAACCGAAGCTTTTTTCCCCTCTACTCCGCAGCAGCGAGATTCGCTATCGTGCTTGCTCTATCTCGAGCAGTAGTTTTCTCATCGCGAGCTCACCAGAGTCGCGTCTCCTTCTCGCAGAAATTCTAGTTTCCCTTTGTGAGAGAGTGAGCGAGACAGGCATGTCTTGGGTGGGGAGAAAGGCAGGATTCTCGGGCGTGGCCATTGCTCGTTCGAACCACGCCTCTGGCTCGATCTCAGCGCCACCACGACGCGATCGGGAGAAACGAGGATGGAGTTGGGGAGAGAAAGAAAGATTGAGAGAGAGAGAGGCTGCGCGATGTTGCTCTCTCGCGGAGTTTGTCCGCGTTGCCTTTTTCCCAGCTCGACTCTGCCGTCCTTTGCCGTTATCCTCTTCCTCGTCTTCGTGGCTCATCAAATGTTTTTCGCCGCGGATTATGACGCGGACTGCGCGATCATGACCACCACCGATTCTCCCTTTTACTCTCTCTCTCTCTCTCTCTCTCTCTCTTCCTCTCACACACACTTTGTACCGCATGTGCGTACAGCCTTTTCCCTTCGGTCGCACTCTCATTTTTTGTGTCCTCTCGCTCTTCTCTTCTCGCTTATTCACCCTCATCCGTTCCTCTCGCATAGTCATCTCTCTGCTTTTTTCTTTTTCAACGATTTTTTTTCTTTTTGCGTTGCTTACTCCTCGCCTTCCTTCGCTTCCTCCGTCTCCCCGCATCCGCTTCTTCTTCTGCCTATTCGTTCCGTTTCCTCTCGCGCGCTTCATCCCGTCGCTCCGTGTGTGCCTCTGGCTTCTGCGTCTTTTTCCTTTTTCCGATGCTCTTCATTTCCTTTCCGTTTGCTTTTCTCGCCTCCGCCGCGTACTACGAATCTCGATAGCCCAGATATTCCTCTGGAACATGTTTAGTTCCCACTTGCGTTGTTTACTTCACTCTCTCGATGTGTCTTTCATCGATGCATGGGATTTTTCGTCACATTTCATTTTCGTCTCATCGCGCGAATGATCTTTTCGTCTTCGCGTTTTTCGATCGATTTTTCGACGAGTCTCTGGAAAATAACGATGGCGAATCGTTATACTTTTTTGACGGCTCGATTTTTTGCTCCGAAATAATCCATTCTGATGCTTGCGGATGCGGTTATTATGCACTGCTCATCGTCCTGCGAACGATCCAACCCGGGAATGGTCGATTTTAGGAATATCCATTGTTGGACAGTAGAATTATACAGAAATATTCATTCCGCGATAAAACTAGACGAAGCTGGATGAATTATTGGCAAACGTAACGAATTTATGTGACACAACGATTTCGTAGTGCGGCAAGTGGAATATTGTATCACTGAAAACAAAATTGTGTTGGAAAAAATCGATATTTAGTTCGATAAGCTCGACTAAACGTTTTTTTGAATAATCCCAAAAATTGTGTCATTGCAGCAGTCTCTTCGAAAGCAAATTTTTGTCAATAACAAATTTAGCTGACAATTCCGTTGAAAACCAAATATATACTGCCAAAGTAACAAAAATTTCGAAATTATCCAAAAATATTTAGTTTATCGTGCTCAACAAAATATCGACGATTTTTAACATCATTTTATTTCTAGTGTACGTCGCGTTTCCAAATATTCTAGCGCAGTGGTCATCCGAACTGCTGCAGCAACATTCAGTATATATTATTATCGCTGTTTTATTAGTTGAGTTACTACGTCATGGGGGCATGAGGGGATTCTGAAAAAATGGATCTGCAATGGAATTAATATTTAAAAAAATAAAAAAAATAGTTGAATTACTACGTGAGACACGCATCAGCATCGCTGCTGCATGTATCGAAGTGATCGAAGCGCATCAAGCTCGCAGTGGAAAATTATAACGACAGAAATATAATGAGACGAGCCGATGAATAAACGAGAAGGACGTATTTTCTGCTTTTGTCGGGTATTCAATGAACTGGAGCAAATGTCACAAGGAGGGAGACTTCCTTTTGGACGGAGAATAAAAAATAAATAAGAAATGAGGAATTTATTTGTCGCACTCACTTTACTCAGTTCGTTTTCGAAATATATCGCCAAGTAATTGTCCTACGAATTGGCACCTCGATTTTTCAAGAAAAGTTGGGATGAAATTTCGAGCGCGAATTTTTTTGGATACGTTGATCGGGATCGAAGGAATAGAATTTTTTTAAAAATTCGATGATATTTCGTCGGAATACAAACGAAAAATCATTTTCAGAAGAAATTACGAAGGAAATGGTGGAATTTGGAATTCCAGGAAGCATCGATGGAAGCGAACAATTTCTGTGTCGAGTTCCGACGTCCGAACGAGATTGAGGTGTAATTATTGCAAAGTAAAAGCAGCAAATCCGTGCCAAGCGTCGAGTATACGAAAAACGGCGCGATGCGATAGTGTGGAAGGAGCGATATAGTTAATCCGGAAAAAGATAGGAACGGAGGGAAAAATGAGAGAGAGCGAGGGAGAAAGCGATATATGCACTTATGATGGAAGAGAGACACGCGCGCGCGTGCCTCTCTCGCTCTCAGCTCGCACGGACGCTCTGGGGCGTCGTTGTGACACTATCGGCGCGAAGGACGACCAAGTTGGGTGAAGGAGAGAGCGAGAGATACAGCAAGGAGAAGGATTCGAACGTGCATGTGCACACGGACAACGCGACGTGTTGAAAGTGTACTCGCGAGCGCGGGGTAGCGGCTGCGATCGCGAGAAGTAGCGGGGGAAGCCTGAAAGGGAGGGGGTCGTGAGGTCGCCACAGGTCTTTGGCGCGGAGGTGGTGCGACGCTGGCAAAGTGGGGACGTGAATACGAGGGCGGAGTCTTGAAAAAGGAGAGAATAACGGAGCGACTCTGCTCTCTCGCGTATATACGTTCGACTTCCCCTACGGCGCTATTCCGCGAGGAGAGCAAACCGCGGCGCGTCAAAGCGCGCGAGAGGGAGAGAACCCCTGTCGCCTCGAAGCGCGAATTTCGCCACGAATCGCCGGCAAACTTTACCGTCTCTATACTTCTGCTTTACCAAATCCTTCCTGCTTTCTTATCCTTTTTGGCGCAAAACTATGCAACGACGGTACGGTGAGCAGCGATAAATCTGATGCGAACGAAGCAGAGCGCATGATTTCGCACTGCCTTATCAAATTTGTTGTTTCGAGACGATCCTTTCGCAGTTGCGGGTGTCAACGACGCGACATCGGGAAAACGAACAATCTTCACGTTTCTCTGTTTTTATTTTCCAAGACGCGAGAGGAACGGAAAATATCTCGTTGTTTTTCGTTCTTTTTGGCTCATCTCGTTTTGGTCGCGATCGGTCATGACAACGATGAGTGTTTCGGAGATGACGAAAGGCCATGTGACACTGCTGCTCGCTCATCTCCCCGCCGCGAATAGCCCTCGCAGTTGCTCCGCGCGAGTGTAAACGCGGGGCAAACGCGTAAGAGGAGGAGGGAGAGGTCGAGGATTAACAACGGTGGGTGGCTGGTGGTGTTAATGGGCGTACTCGCGGTTAACACCCTTGGAGCTGCGAGGAGGCTCCGATGGTGGGGGAGTGCGAAGCCGTTTGTATATAGAGTCCGTATATACGGCAGAGGTTGCTGGACGAGAGAGGGAAAAAAAGAGAAAGAGCGCATCAGGCTGATGCGGTGGTCGGTGAGGAACGGAGCGAGAAAGAAGGGAAGAGCGGAGGTGATGGGGTGGGGGAAAGCGAGTAGTCGTAGCGTCGGAAAAGGCGTCGCGTTCAACGCCACTCGGATTGGCGACGGAACGCCAATCCGGGAGGTGAGTTGCTCATTATCGCCCAACCGAAGGTTTAGCCAGACGGGGGTAGGGAGAGATTGGAAGAGTGTCGACCCGAACCTCTTGCCGATGCTGCGTTGGTATATAGTACCAAGTTCCCCTACCTCGTCTGCTCGCTTTGCCAAGCACCAACTTTGCTCCCACCAGGCTCGATCGTCCAAGGGGAGCCCGCGCCGCCGCCACCGCCGCCGCCACCGCTCCAACACTACACGTTGGCGATTCTCCCCGCCACCGGATCGGAAGGTTGCTCAACGCTGGGAAACGACTCCCGGCACCTCGCGGGGGGATACACGGCGATGAAGCCAAACGAGTATCGTAGTGTTGGGTTCCGCGGCTGGTGGTAGTAGCAAGCGGCAAACCGGTCGTCGTGCGCGAGATCTGGCAACAGGGGAAAGGAGAGGTGGAGCTCCGTATCATCTCAGTCTTTGCGTTGCTGCCCTCCAGCATTCACGCCTACCGCGTTTCTTTCCCGCTCTCACTCGCTCTCTCTCCCAATAATCCCTCGTCTCACTCCCTCCCACCAACCACTCTCCCTTAATATTTTTTCCCTCTCTCTTTCTCTCTAGCCTCGTTCCTTCCTCGTTTTCTCTTCATCCCCCACTGGGGCGTCGCTACTTTCTGCTTGTCTCTTCTCCCTCTCGCTTCGCTCGGATATAACGCTATAGTCGCCCCGCGCCAGGGACTTTAGCACACCAACACCTCGGTGCGAGAGCGCGCGGGAGGTGTGGGGGTGAGCCCCGGAGGAGGTGTCAATCCTAGCGCTGCTCAGTGACCATCGCGGCGCCACCCAAGTAACACCTTGCTCTCTACTAACGGGCACACACGGTCAAAACTCATCCGCCGAATGAGAAAAACCTTAATACACGCGCGCGCGATATCCGCCAGACTCCCGACTCGAGAATAAACAACAATTACATTTCTCTGCCGAATTAATTATTATCCGCGCCTCGTCTCGTCGTTGTTATCGCGACGACGCTTCCTAGCAGAGCTCAGTATCGCAGTTTCCTCGATCGCGTTCCCATACAACCATCACGAGAGACGACGATTTTTATTTATCATTCACGAGCCCCAAGTTCTATTTATTTTTATTCAAATTTTATAAACTAACGGCTTCGTCAGCCAAAGTGCGGCGTTACGGTGCTCTCTCTCTCTCTCCCTCTCTCTCTCTCTCCTCTCTCTCTCTCTCTCTCTCTCGCTCTTTCTCTCTTCGAGTGGCTCAAGTTTTTTCAGCTCAAAAGCTATCCTCGATTTTGTTCATTTCTACAAACAAGTGCGCGTGTCTATGTGTCTCTGTGTTTTTGTGTGATGCTCCAATTGTGGCTGTAACGTTGTCACATACCGAAACAACCTTTCGGAAGCCGTGAGAATATTAAAAAGGAGAGAAAGAAAAAAACGAGGAAGAATGAAGGTGAGAGGTGCGGAGTTGCCGCTACGAGATTGACTGCTCGGTCTGCCGGCCGTCGGCAAACGTCTTGAGCCCGAGAGCACATTCGGGGAAAGAGAGAAAAACGAGAGAAAAGGAAGAAGCAACGGATGAGGCCCCTGCTCTCGCTTCCTCGTTGCCTTTCTTCACCTTTTCCTTCTCTTTCACGCACACACCTCGAACCCTTCTTCATGTTTTTCCGTCACCGTTTCACGGCTTTCCGGCTCTCGGAGCCTCTCGTTAGTCCACGCTCGTTTCTGCCTCGAGAAACATCGCGCCGATTTGAGGGATTACGGGAAACAAACTGCTGCAACCTCGACGACTCTTCGTCCCTAGTGATTTTCGAGTTTCCATCATTTTAACTCTGCGCAGTGCGGCCATTTTTTCAAGTGTTGTTAAAACAAGTGTAACTGACTCGTATGCGCGATCGCAAAGTCCGAGACATCGTGATTCTTGACGATTGAAGCCTCGCGAAGAAATTAACAATAAAAAAATTGAATGCGACGAATAAACCAGTGAAATTTCGTGTTATCGGAATATGTGTTTCGTTTGAATCGAATCGTCGTTCTGTGCAGCAGCAGCAGCAGCAGCAGCGAGAAGCTACGAAATCATTTGTTGGAGAGTGTGACAAAAAAAAACAAAAAAAACGAGCGAGATACGTCGAAGGTTAGCGAAAACGCCGGCTCGCCGACACGCAGTCGTCGATCTGGCCGGCTGGAAGAAACATGTCGAATTTGACGGGTCTGATGAGATCTTCACCGATTTATTGCGGTAGAGAGATCGAAATATTGCTGCGCGGAAAATCGCGACAGCGTACCAAAAGAAGGTGTCTCGAGTCTTGAGAAGTTTATATATTCGTGAAAAAGATAATAATGTGATCCGAATGGGAGCATTCGAATGCACAGTTGAAAGAACCGAAAGAGAAAAAAACAGAGATCTAGCGCAAAAAATCGTTGTTCAAGTTTCAACGAATTTCCCAGCCGAATAAAAAGTTTGTTTCGTGTTGGTCTCAACGCGAATAATTGAGAAAGAGCGGAGAGGAGAATTTGAAGGAAAAGGCGTGTGTATTGAGTCACTCGAAGAGTAATCTCGCGCGACTCGGTAAAATCGCTAAATCTCGATGAGATTCGAACAAGACTTGTCGTGCAGGGGTACCCACTGCGCCAGCACTCCATTACCGGCTCCAGCAGCAGGAGCAGCGACCGTAGCGGAGCAGCGTGCCAGGCCAAGCAAAAAGGAACAACATCAGGAGCAGGAGGAGGTCGTGGGGGAGGATAGTTCACCAACGAGCAACAACAACAGCATAAACATAAACAACAATAATAGCTTTTTCAACAGCCACGGGGTGGCTTCGTCGAGGCGTTACCCCGACATCTACAATCATCCGCATCATCATTATCCACATAACAATTTACATCAGAATCCAGTCAATAGGGAATCCGAGATAAGCGATATCGAGGGTGCCAAAACGGGGCTGAGGGGGGTGGCGGGGGGGCCTGGGATGGCGTACCCCGCTCCAGCAGCGGCTCTTAATCAGCACTCGCCATTCTCAACGATAAGCGCTAACAATACCTCGGCAAGCGGTGGTGGTGGCGGCGGCGGCACAGGCAACGGCAACACTCATTTATCCGGTAGTCATTTGCCAGCACCGGCGGCACCTAGGCCAACCGATTTTAGCGTATCTTCGTTGCTCACCGCCGCAAATACACATCCACCTTTGCTCGGTGGTTCCTCTTCTCAGGGTAGCGCCTCACCACCTCCCGGTGGTCCAGGCAGCCCGGCAGCTGCACCCGAAACTCCACCACCTTTGAACAATCAACGAGAATTGTCCTCGCATCCTTCCTCCGCCGAAGCCGCCGCTGCTAATTATTTCAACGCTCTTGCCGCTGCTGGATTTTGCAATCCCGCTGGTCACTTACCACCCAACAGTTCACCCAACGCTCATCATCTACAAGGAAAAAGCATACTCAGCAGTCCTCATCATCATCCCCAGTTTAATCTCCACGGCCTCACGCCACAAGGTGAGAGCTTTTCATTCGTCTCATCACCAACTTTTCCGATTCAACTTTTTTTTTTATGGAAAATATTACATTTATACTTTAGAACAAAGTTCCTTGGGACAAATTGAGAAAATACACTTTACTGCAACAAATCGAAGCTTAAACACTACCATACCTTCCGATAGACACACATGGGTCTGGGGTGCCCTACTGTTTTTTTTTACCGTTCTCGGACTTGTTTAAAAAATCTGAAAAAATGCAGGAAAGTAGTTTTTGATCAATAAAAAGGAAAGCCCGCACCGGGTGATGAATAAAAATTGTTTTTTTAAATTGTTATTTAATGGCAATATATACGAAAAACGAAAAATTCACGCTATTCGCTGGATGGGCACCCCAGACCCATGTGTGTCTACGGCAGGTTAAAAATCCTCCGTCCAGCACTTTGCGTTTTTCGAAATGAAATTCACAGCACTCCGATGAGTGGCAGCTCATCTTTTTCGACAAACGAGTCTCTAGGAGCACACGAAGTAGCATTCTTCATTAAACTCTTCAATTAAAAAATACGTTGCGATGATTTCGACGTTTTAAAAATTGCTCCCTCTACAAATGAGCTTAATTTGTACAGAATTCATATTATGATAAATGTCTGACAGCCTCTTCACGGCGTATCTTTTCACCGTCCGAAGCGAGCAGTCAATCATCAAAATCGAAAATATATTTCAAACTCTGCTTTTGAACGATTGCACATAATTATTTATCGCGGGATATTGACATATGAAGAGCAATATTTCTATAAATCAATTTTTACGTATTTTCTTCCCATAAAAATTCAAAATTCTTCTCTGTCTCAAAAATCTTTTATTCTAAATTACATTTTCCTGCCTAGTTGCGAGGCCAATCTTCGTGCATTACTTTTTGTCAACTTTTTGACCAGAGCTCCGTGCGTTTGTATCAAAAAAACATTTAATAACCGAGACCAAGTATCTTCGAGTCTATGCCTCAAGCACCTTCGTGACCCGAGCCTCATACACGAGACGAAATTACCATCAGACAAACACAAATAATATGTAACAAGCTACTCGAGAGTCGAACAAAAAGTTTTCGCACTATCCTTCGTGCCTCGACTCTCGTTGTTGTTTTTTTTTTTTTTTTTTACTTCTTTTTCTCTCCTCCGTGCTTTTTTCTTCGCCATCAACATTCGTTTCGTGTATGTGCTTTCCTCGGGTCAACAGTGAATTACACGATATGCATTTGTATGTGCATGTTGGGATGGAATACTCATGGGGTGTCGAGGCTCATGGTGAGAGGCTTCGTCGTGGTGTCTCGACTAGTCTAGACGTTCTTTACGACGTTGACGCCCCTCTCATGCACCGGCCCAGAGAGACTCTCTGTCTCTGTATCTCATAGAAATATTCCCAATATCTATAAATCAATAAATCAAAGTCAAGGGCTCGTTTCCACATTTTTAATGGCATGAAAATTCAAAACAATTGTAAATGTGTCAACGCACGAATAATTTATTCGATCCATGTGTCAAGATCCATTCGGCAGGACGTGAAATTAACGAGAAGCTTAAAATTCGACTCGGCCAGTTAAACATCGTCGCAGACTTTTTGTCTCTCGTCTCGAATTATTATTACTGTCCAAGGAAAAAAGGTGGAAAACAAAAAATGGATAAATTAGCGCATTACGTGAGCAGCGATTCACTATTAGGAAAGGACTTTGATTAGGCTTCTTTGGAAATTTTTTATAAACTTTTTTGCCACCGAAACTAACAGTTTTCTTCTAGGAAGAAAAATTTTCTGACGTTTAGAATTTGAGATATTTCATTTCTCAAAAATAAAAAAATTGCAAATTAAATATCTCAAGAACGTTTATACAAAATTTTCGTCGAGATCGTCAGGCTTTTGTCTCTAGTCTCGATGACTGTCGAAGGAAAAAAGGTGGAATTAAAAAAATGGCAAGCCAACAAAACGAGCATCTCTTTCGGATTTATTTTTTTCGGGATAAGGAATTTCGCAGGAGGCTTTAGAACGTTATTCGCTCGGGTCGAGATATCCGTGCACACAAGGCAGTTCAATTGGAACGCGATTCTGTGTGTCTGTCTGTGTGTGAGAAAAGAGAGAAGCACTTGTCAGAAAATTTGCACGCGATCTTCGTTGCCTCGAGCAAAACTTGAAACGACTGTGTAGCTTCTTCGCACTTTGCTGCTGGTTTTCATCCCGGAAACCACACTCGAGGTATTTCTGAGATAGTTTTCGTCCTCGGCACTCGAAATTTCTTACTCCATAAAAAACAAAGAATAAAAATATTCGTGTTCCGAACGTCTTTACCTGTTCCTGACAACGCGCGAATATTCCACCGCCGCTCGGATTTCTTAATTTCTTGTAATGGACGTCGCTCCTGATGGCCTGTCACGAGAAAATCATCTTCAAACACGAATCATCGGATGACGGAGGAAAAGACGGAATAAATAAAGAAACAGAGAGAAACTGCTGGAGGATCGCGCCGATATTTCAAGTCCTCGGAAACTTTGTGCTGCTGGGATATTAATTTTGTCGAGCGACGCGTAACGCGCTGAGAGATGGAATCGTAGCCAAAAGCAGATACTCGCATATTTATTTTTCCTTCTCGCTGTCTTCGTCTTCCCTCTCGAGAGAGTCTCGCTCGTCTCATGACAGTCGCGTCTACGACGTTCTTCCTTCTTTACTCTCTGGTGATTAATCTTTGCCAAGGGCACTCTGTGCGCTCACGCCGTTTGCATTCCAAATTTCGTACTCTCGCGTAATCGTTTCAGAAATGATGCTGCTTGGCGAATATTTAAACAAAATTGTACAAATCGAGCCACCGATGGACAAGGCAATTTTCACGTTAAACTAAAATTCGCGATATTGAGTAATTACCAAAAAAAAATCGAAAATCTTAATTAATCTGCATGAATAATTACAATTTTTAAAATCATGGAATTCGCGAAATTTTAACAAATCAAACAAAAAAAACTTGAATTTATGCAGAACGCGAAATTTGTGCTGGCGGCCATTTTGGATTGAAAAAATAAAGATTTCGTGACAAGAGTTTCGTGCAAAGTCGAAGCAATTCCGCAAAAAAGTCTCGTAACATATTATTCATCCTTTTGTGTCTTATTGCGATTTCAAAAGTGTCTTTAGAATATCGATGATAATCCGCGATGGATCACGCGAAATGAAAAAGATTAATTTGATCGCGCAGCGAAATAACGAGCAGAGAGATGCGACGGTTTGCATATTCATAGTTGATTCTTCGGTGCATCGCTTGTTCGTGTGCGCGTTGGCACGACCTCGTGACTCGTTGCGACTTCTCGTTTACCCTTAATTCGACGTCTGTGCAATTCGTCGATTTCTCCTTCTCGTCGTTCCGTCTCCGCTCTCTCGCGCAAGCATATTCACAAATATCTCCTGCCGGCGATAAAAGATGACATTCTTTTTTTTTTTTTTTTTTCAATTGCCCAACAAGGACGCGTAGTTGTGCATGAAATTCCACGAATCGCGAGGCTAATAAAAATCGACGCAGCGAAACGAAATCGAGGCGTTAAACAAACCAATTTCATAAACGTCATCGATGCTGCTACAAATCCACCACACCGCGAGTATTTAAATAATGTGTACAAATATATAAATGCCCATTTATTCGTTCCATTTGATTCGCGCTCGAGCTTCCGTTTAATCGATTCAATTCCATTTTCCGATAAACACGCGATTATCACCCAATTGAGTGTGTTTTTGTCATCGTTGATTAAACTTGACGAATATTCCGCGATCTCGATCAAACGATATTCCGTATTTTGATAAACACGATTATGTAGCAGGTTGCCTTGTCGCGAGCCTCATTATTAGATGAAAATTTGATATTTTTTTATTGGATTATTGAAGTATGCACGAAAATGCCTGCAAAATTTCAAAATGCTTTACCGACCATTTATCACGATAAATAATTAATTAAATTTCGAATTTTAATAACACACGGTTTATGGGAATCTCGCTCCGACAGAAATTTCAGGCATAAATGTTTACTTGACGCGTTAAAATGCTTCGTTAAAAAGTTGCGAGAAAAAAAAACAGCGTTTAGATGGAAAAAATAAAAAATTAGCAATGAAATATCTCAAATTCTAAACGTCAGAAAATTTTTCTTCAGAGGAGAAAACTGTTCGTTTTGGTGCCAAGAACGTAAAGTCGTTTTGTGATAGTTAAAAAATGGAGGAAAAACATTTGTAACCAAGAAACTTGTCGTTCGCCGTTCAAACAATGAATTATTTCACGTAAAAGAAAAAAAATGTCTCGAGAGTCGACGTGATTGATTGAAGAATGAAAATCAGTCGCACCGAAACGCCACATCCATATCGATAACCGCGGAAATAAATCGCGAGCTCGGAGAATGTTAATTTCTTTTTCTGTATGTGCGAAGAAAAAATGTTTTACATACTTATAAGCGCGACAGCGTGATTATCCGCGGAAATATGATTTTCTCGTTTTGTTGGTGAGACCAAAAGAGAAAGGTTTTCGAAGGGAGAGAGAGAGAGAACAAAATTCATAGTTGAAACTCGGTGTTTCGAGTCAACGAGAAAAGTGCGCCTTTTTCCTTTTTGCTTCAACGCCACCCTGCCGTTCTCGTCAAATTGATAACCGCTCGCCAACAGCTCTCCTGCTTTTGCAAGGAGGATCGCCGCCGTGTTTACGTCATGCAAAATGCTAGTTTGCCCGTTACGTGTACGGCTGTTGTTCGACGACACGGCGTTTCAAGTGGAGAAAAAAACATTATTCTCGTACTTCAATATCTCGCTCTCTTTTTTCCGGCTCTGTAATTCGCCTCTGGCATCATTTTGTTTCTTTTTTTCCCGCATCGCACTTCATGAAGTCGTTCTCCACTTGTTGCTCCACGGAGAAGTTTGCTGGGTGATGACGAAAAGTCGAAAATCTTGCCAAACTTTTTTTTTTATTCATTAAAACGTTGAATTTTAATTCCTTGGCTATTTCGCACTCTGGAAATTTATTATTTTTAATATTTTCCGTCATTTTATTTATTCTGGCAATCGAGCCAATGATTTTTCGCGAATTTTTTAATAAAATGGCGTAATTTTTGAAAAATTGGAATATTTTTGGATAATTTCAAAAATTTTCGTTATTTTAGCAATATATTTGGTTTCTGATGGAATTGTCAACGAAATTTACGATTGGAACGACCAAAATTTGCTTCCGAAGAGACTTTCTAGAATATTTTTTGCTTTTACAACAAAATTTCGTTTTCAGTGCGATGAATATTTTATATTTTATGAATTGATTCTAATTTTTCGAGTACGGAGAACATTTTTCTTTGCGATGTATTTAACCGGAGGAAATTTCTCGTTTCCTGTTTGTTTTCAAGGGTTGGGACTCGGTCCCCACACACCGGAGGAGGCGAACGCTGCAGTGCTGGCTGCAGCGGCGGCAGCGCTTCACCACCATCATCAGGGTGGGCCTGGTGGTCCGGGGATGCGACCGTTGAGGCTTCCCTTGCCACCGGGGATGATGCATTCCTCGCCATTGCCAATGGCGCCGCATCATCCCTTGGCAACGTCGCATCATCTGGTGCCGCCTCATCACCCTGAGGAGGATGGAGTGGTGGATGACCCCAAAGTGACATTGGAGGGTAAAGAGCTATGGGAAAAGTTTCACAAGCTGGGAACGGAGATGGTGATAACGAAGAGCGGACGGTAAGATTGCATGAATTATAAAAAACAAATTAAATAATCATTTTTACTTCAATTTTTCATGCGCAATCCGTGAGATAATTCGATTTGCGATTCTCAATGGTTTCACCTCGCAGGGACAATAAAAAAGTCGAAAATAATCACCGCCGCGTTAGTACAAACGCGCGGGGGTGAGATTCGTTAATTCGTCAATGCACACTCTCTCTTTCGAGTGGATTTCTCGTGTCGCGCTCGGCCCATTTAATCAAACACATTTGGCAGCCAATTTCGCGTGTCGCCCTCGTACACACCACTCTCGAGGCTTGTTATACATTCCCTCGCGCGCAGCCCTTGTCCCTGTTCTCCTCATTTTTTTATTTTTATTTTTCTCTTCTTTCTGCTCTCGTATCGCGCGATTGTCGGATGGGTTTTCGATGCTTTTCCCCGCACACACCACCGCGCACCAGAACGAAACTCATCGAGGTCTTGCATTTCTATCGCTCTATAATTCATTCGATGTCGGAAGCAACCAATACCTTCGCTAGGCACACACGCCCGCGCTGCACTTATCAAACCGCAGCTGCTGCTGCTTTTCCTCGTCGACGTTCTCGCGGACACCGCGATCGAACAACAACCAATTTCTCCCGAGCGACAAACAAAGAAAGAAACAAAAGAACGGAGCAAACTTTACGCGGGCGCGCTTTACTAATTTTCTTTATATTTTACCAACACGCTTTCTTATTCCCTCTGCTGCGTGTCGCTATACACTCTGCTGACTGTGTTCGCGTCAAGAACGAGACCGCCGACTCTCATTCTTTTCCTCTTTCTCTATAATTTCCGAGGAAAAGGGCGTGCATGTTTTGTCGAGTCTCTACTATATGTGGGTGTCGCGAAACAACGGCGAGACGGCAGCTTTCCTCGCGTATGCTCGCGGCTCTTTCCGACACCAACGACAAACAATTTTTTTTCTCCCAATTAATTTTTTACTTTTTTTAAAATAATTTTTATTTATTTTTATATTCAAATTGTTATTTCTATTCAGATATGTCTTTTATATTCAAAGAAATAAAGTAACAAAAAAGTAATTAAAATTATGATTGAAAAAAAAATCGTTGCCACACCGACGACAATATTTTATTTATTTCTTTGAAAATCGAGTCTCTATCTTTGTCGAGGATCGCTCTTAATAAATATCCATGAGCTTGCCACGGAATTTTTACTATTCGAAACTTTTGACCGTGAACTTTGTGCAAAAAGTGCTTAAGGATTTTTTTTTGTTTTTTTTTTTGTTTTTTTTTCAAGTTTGAGGAAAAAAGATCGTGAAAATAAAATTTTCTTGCACAATTTGCCAATCGATTCGAAAAGTCCATTTTCGTCCGTCGAATAACCGGTTTGGAGAATAAATTAACAAAGAAATTGAGTCAATTTGTTTAATAAAAAGCGCGAAGAAAACTTTTGCCTCGTCTCAGATTAGCGTGCAAATATGGAGAAGGGATAAGCGATAATGCGCGCGGTGCTGGGGCTCTTTGTAGAAGCCCGAGCATTATACACGAAGCGAGCGCTTTCGCACGAGCATTGAATATTTAACGTGTACGAAAGACAGGTGCGTATTGCTCGAATGGACAATCGTAAATCGTCGTCTTTTTCCTCTTTCTTTTTCGTTCCCGAGCTCGTGGCTTTGAATTTTTACCAATCGCCAATTCACTCTCTAAATTTTTCCAACCCAACGTGGCGATTCGTTCCAATCATCGTGAATAAATGCCAAGACGGATCGATTAATTTTCCAACATTTACAAATTCCTCATTTTTATTTATCCATTTTTTCTACGACAGTAAAAAAAAAAAAAAAAGTTGCTCCACAAAGTTCTCGCTCGTGAACAAAGTTTTTATCCGGCCTCGATGTGTCCTGCTCTCGTTGTCGTAACAATCTCTCTGCGTGATCTCGCGGAACTCCGCGAGGTCCGCTCTAAATCAATCTGCATCGATAAATCGTTCGATCGCTGATTTCCCTCTTGCTCACTCGCTCGCTCGCTCTCCGCCCGATACAGCACGTCATTTCACGACTATAAGCTAATGTCTACTTAGGAAGACGAGCGATAGAGAGAGTTGAAGAATCGAGGAGCCTGGGCCAATAGAGAGCGAGCACGGGCAGAGCGAAAGAGAGAGAGAGAGAACGTTGCAAAACACGAATACGTACACGATACTTTTTTGCGTTCACTGAAAAGAAAATTTTGTTGGAAAAGATTGATTTTTCGTTGGATACGTTCGACTGAGCGTTTTTTTGAAAAATTACAAAATTTTTGTCATACGAATCGTTAATTTTGCTCACAGTTCCGATAGAAATCAAAAATATTGCTAAAATAACGAAAATTTTGAAATAATCAAAAAATATTTAGTTTACCGTGTGTTGAACAAGATATCGACGTTTTTTGACAAAATTTCATTCAGCGCAGACAGTCGCAGTATTAAACATTTATACACACACACACACACATACGAGAGCGCGTACACAGACACAGGAAAGTATACCAAAGTATATAAAAGAGAGTTGTGCTGCTATATACGAAGGTAAAACAAACGCGGTGGTCGATAATTACACACACAGGTTGGAAATTACGCGAAACCTGGCGAGAGATCGTTGGCTCGCGAGGCGACCGGTGCGTCCCTATATCTCGGAGAACGAGCGCGAGAGAGAAGCGACCGAGTCTCGCTCGTGTGGTCTCTATACGTCTCAATACGCGAAAACAGAGAGATACTCGCCCCTGCTCTCTCCTCTCTCTCCGCGCGATCATCATGAGCGAATACACTCTCAAACACCCTTTTCGCACTCTCGCATCTATTTGAACACACACGCACACGTACGACGAGTAATTACGTGTGTTTGTGTGCCGCATGCGAGAAGATGCAACAACTTTGTGCATGTATATTAACAAGCTGCGCGTATTCCTCGAAACACACGAATAACAAACACTCCTGGGCGTTGAGTTTCGTTCGACGGAGTAAGAACAGCAGAGAGAGCGAGGAAGAGAGAGCTGGTCCACCTGAAACGAGCTCGAGAACACGTGAGGAATCTCACGATACACTCGCGCGTCCGCGCATGTGTATTCGCACGTACATTTGTACGTACACACGTTTCTCGAGCTATCCCACACGAGCATCTTGCTAAATGCATATCTCGGCTGGA
This sequence comes from Hyposoter dolosus, assembly GCA_963921915.1. Lineage (NCBI taxonomy): Eukaryota > Metazoa > Arthropoda > Insecta > Hymenoptera > Ichneumonidae > Hyposoter > Hyposoter dolosus. The sequence continues at coordinate 12,554,430 of OY998138.1, forward strand.
TCGCCTGCCTCGCGGAGAAGCACGGAGCGAACGAGAGGCAGAGAACGAACGCGAGTCAAGTATATAGAGAAGGATGCGAAGAAAAACCGCTAAGAAGGAGGTAAATGGACCTCCGGGGATGGAAGCGAGAAAGGCCCACGCGAAAACTCATCCCCTGCTCCTTCTCCACCGTCGAATCTTCTCTCCTCGTCGTGCAAACAAACTCGCAGTGATAAAAAACACTCGCTTCCCCTTTTTCTCTCCTCCCACTGCAGCTTTACTAAGTCTGCTTGTAAATTTCGTGCATACACGTAGTAAAAGTGACTGAGCGAGCAGCGTCATCGTCGAGAAAAATGAAAGAGACAGTCACGAGAATTACGAGATCGAGCTCAAACGCGGACAGGCCGATGTGCGCGTACTCCACGAGAATAACGAATAATACGAACGAAATGCACCCAGAGAATCGAAGAAAAAAAAACAACATCCTTCTTGTTCATACATATAGATATATCCTCACAAATCCCACTATATAGATATATCCTCCGAGAGATCTTAAGTATAGGTCTTGGTTAACGATGTTTGTTTTATACATTGGCAGCCTCTTCGAACCTGTAATCTTTCTAAACGAGATATTATACCGGAGGAGGGGGAGGGGAGCAGGAGAATGGGGTCTGGAGCCTCTCTCCGCGCATCTCTGTACCTACGTTTCGTCTATATCTATATCTATACCTATATATTCATCTTTGGCTCTCTCGTCATCGTTCTCTCTCTCGCTCGCTCCCTCCCTCCCTCCCTCGTCTACTATATTGGCCTTCTCCTTTTCTCTCCCTGCTGCTGCTGCTGCTGCTGTTGCTGCTGCTGCTGCTCTCTCGCCATCATCCGGTAAGCTTGTGCACGAAATACATCATCTTTGTATAAACATGTATGTTTTGGTCTGTACGTGTGTGCTCTTCAGGAAACGAGCTGGTCCTGCTGGCGTCAGTCGCGAGACTCTTCTCTCGCGCTTTCGTTTATATACTCACGATAGAAACGAGCCACAGAGAGAAAAGGAAAGAATATATGGAGGGCCTTGGGCCCAAAATTACTTGCTCGCTCCCCTTCCTTCCGTGCGACCCACAGCCTCGCGTTCCTCCTCCTTCTTTTTCTTCTTCTTCTTCTTTTTCTTCTTCTTCGTACACCCTTTTTCTGCACAATCATTCATCCTCCTTTCTCCGCAGCCTCGGTTCGCAGCATCCTCTCTCTCCTCCTCCTCCTCCTCCTCCTCTCAGCTGCATCTCAAATTGCCCGGCCATTGACGGACCCCCGCGGGGCCCTCGGGGCACCCACATCGTCTTCGCCTCGACCACTTGGACGGCCACGGGGATATTGCTCCAACGCGAACGTTGACGCAGGCTCAAACTACTCAGAAAACACATCGCGATGACGCGTTCACTTTGTTTCCTCAAAACATGACACTTTGCCCACGGAGATCTGTTTCGCGATTATCTTGTCGATTATTTTTTCCAATTCCCACACTTTTACATGGAAAATCTGTTTTTATTTGCTTTTGCGTGACTCACGCGTTCTATTTTTTTTTCTCAAGTCAATTGCCAGAATTCCTAATTTACTAATTTCTTACTTACTCTGCCTGAGTGGCTACCGCGAAATTATTCCGCAGGCAAATTATACTTTGGCGCGCGCGAATACTTTACGAGCTTCACGAGCATTTTTCTCGCTACTTATTCACCCGTATACATGCAAAATATATAATGGCTGCATGGATTTACGCACAGAAGCCTCGTCGACGTAAATATATTCATGAGAAATTGTCCGTAGCTATAACAAAACGAGAGTCATTGAAAAGTTACTCTCTCTCGTAGTTTGAAACTTGATTTCCCTCCAAGGGGCACCAACACTTTTAAATTGTTCGCTTTACTGTGAGAAAATATGAAACTCGTGTATACTCCCCACACTTTTTTATACTGCTCGATTTTATTGACTCTATTGGATTCTCCTTGAGGAATAAATCGTGTGGGGAAACGCGACGCAATCAAGATATCTTGAAATTTATACATTTTCATTTAAAAATAAAATCTGCTCCCGCGACTACGCGCGCCGTTGTATTCGTGACAATCCACTTTGCGTCACGCAACCCAGCAGCTAATAGTGCGGGGGCTCGTCACTCGCGCGCTGCTCCTCTAAACCGTCGTCCGCAGAAGCCTCGCGCTCTCACTTTATTCGTCTGATTCTCAAATCAAACATATACGACACACACATCAGAGAAGCCCGCGAGATCCGCGGAGATACGCCGAGCAAACAAATCGTAAAACACGCGCCCGCGTACTTTCTCAACCCACACAATAATGTGTTAAACTAACTCGATTCCCAGCAAACGAGTTTTCGCCTCTATATACTCAAGATTAACGAGTTGTCATTCTGGATATACGCTAAACTTTTGACATTCGATACTTTTCTATCAAAGCAACCGTCGCAGTTCGAAAATTACCGAAACGTCAGTGACAATTTTTTCTTTTTTTCATTTTCTCGATAACTTTTCAAACAAATTCCACAATGGAAAAATTTATTGCAATTTTGACGAGTGTCTTTTCAAGAAAAAATATCAATTGATTTTGTAAATATCGAACAAAAAAAATCCAATCGATTTTATAAAATCGACATTTTTTTCATTTTCTTGATAACTTTTTACAGACAAATTCCACAATGGAAAAATTTATTGCAATTTTGACGAGTGTCTTGAAAAAAAAAAAAAATCAATGGATTTTTTAAATATCGAACCACATGGAGTGAGAGTGCGAGTGAGGGAGCGGAGGCGTTACCTGCTGCAGAGTAATTTTTATTTTGATTCCGTGATGATATTTTTTTTTTTCTCTTTTCTTTTTTTTTTGCACTCTCGAGAGCTCAGGCGGCCGAGTACGTTACTCTATATACGTCTAGCTCGCGCACACTCGCAACTCTAACTTCCCAGCACTTTCCCCTCGACACAGAGAGTATCGCAACAGCAGAGCAGCAGCATCAGCATCCACCACGTGCTCGCTGGCCGTGCAGCGTGCGATGAATCTGCCAATTTTCTTTTCTCTCTCTCTTTCTCTCTTTTTCTTTCTCCCGCCTCTCTCCCTTTCTGTTTCTCTGCTGACGCGATGGAAGCGAGAAAACCACCCTCTCTGCATTCTGCGCACAGACCCTATGCACCCAGTGCATTATATGCCCGGCCATATCGTTTTGTCTCGCTCGCACTCGCATACGGACGAATCTCAACCGAGGCATAAGTAAGAAAGAAAAAAAGACTCTAGGGTTATTCGACGCAGGGGTTGTTTCGCACCGAGGCGATAAATCTGACGTATCTCTCGTAAACGCCATGAAAAATGTATGGCAAAGCTCAAGATACTTCTTCGGAGCCAATCAGTAAAAAAAAATAGAAAGTAAAGAGGATAATTTTTTACAAAATTTGCAGAAATTAGAGCGGTTGGACGATTTTTCAAAAAACTCAGTTTTTCGTAAAATTCGAAAAATCATAAAATTTTAACCGTTCAACCGATATTTCCCAAATTCAATACCAATCTTCCTATTATGATACTCTATTAATAAAAAAAAAAAACGATTAGTAATAAATGTTAAAATTTGCGCAAGTTAGAGCGTCGAGACGCTTTTTTGAAAATTTTAAAATACCGTAGAATTCGTATTTTTCTAGCAATTGCAACAAAATTATCAGAGAATGAAGAACTTGTATAGATTAAAATCTGTGCAAAACGGGAGCCCTGTAGCTCGAACCGTTCTCGAGTTATGAACGTTTTAATTTTACAGTGCCAGAACAGACACACACGTCCGGATATTTTTTCTAGATATGATTTTTTAATGTTTTGGAACATTTTAAGCACATTGACATTGAAAACTGGAAAAAACAAATTTTCACCGTCACACAGCTTCCTCTATGAGAAAGCAAAATTAATGGAAACGAAATGATCGTCAGAAAAGTCTCTATTCCGATGTTGAGCCTTTAATTAATCCCGCGACATCGAGAGAAAGCTTCGGGGAAGGATAAAAGTGTGAAAATTACCTCAAATAACCTCAGTCGACTCTTGAACCTTTCTGCCGCTGCGAATATACATATAGATCGGGCCTGGGAACGCTGGTCAACAAAAAGTCGTTGGCTCCATTATCCCCAGTGTTCGATAACGTTCGTTACGCCCTTATTGCCCTGGGGCTCGCTGTATATGCATCCAACGACCCTTGTTCTCTTCTTTCGCTACTTGGCTCACACGCGCAGCTTTTTTCCTCGCTATACAGAGAAAAACCGCGCATATATAGATGAATATACGTATATACAGATATTTAGAGCGCGTGTGTATAAATTCTCGGTGCTCTGTCGCGCTCCACGAGTTCCCCAGGGTCGAGGAGCGAACGGTATGCGGTGTCCCGGGTACGGTAATTAGCTGTAGTGCCGTACGCCTCCTCCGCGTCAAGCTCCTTTTTTTCTCTCTTTTTACTCCCTCCACCCCTCCCCCGCCCCCATTCTCTCTTTCTCTCTCGTTATCACACCGCAAAAAACTTGTTCATCCCTTTCACATTTTTCTCTCTCTCTCTCCACATTATAAACATATATACATACGAATGTATATACTTCTCCCTATAACTTTAACCCTCGCCCTTGCTCTCTATGCACGCGCGTGTGATTCTGAAAATCGCGTTTTGCGATTGTAGTACATATTCGCATATACGTATCGCTCTCTCTCTCTCTCGCTCTCTCTCTCTCTCTCTCTGTCGCTCGAATTCAACCGGGAGGAGTACGTCTTGGATGGATCTACGGGAAGGCGTCGTATTTTTATCCGTTCTCAAGTTTTACAGTAGTATTGGTAAGAAAGAAGGAAAGCTATGGAGAGAGGGAGAGAGAGAGAGAGTGGAAAGTCGGAGGAGAGAGCAAAAGCCGGGATTCGAGGCTTTCAAAGCCAGCATCCAGAAAAGCACGCAAACACAACCACAGAACCGCATCTCTCTTGGCTTCGACACCGCGCGCGAGAGGAGATTCAGAAGAACGTCTCTCGTCGACGCGACTTCTCTCTGCTTCTCACATTCTTTTCGCCTTTCTCGCCATATCGCACACAAGCATCACGTCCTCTCTCTCTCTCTCTCTCTCTCTTGAACTCTTACTTTTCTTCTCGCGACTCTCCATCGCCACCTCCTTCACCTCTTTCTTTTTTCTTCCTCTCTTGAAGCTTTTCTCGCGCCCTGCACCCGCGACAGCTTCGTTCTCAGCGTCGTCAGCTAATAAATGCTTTTCGCGAGAAAACTCGTGCTTCCCTCCGCGAACCACACACACACAACGCGACACTCTTCTTCGTGTTTTTCAACGAAATTTTTCCTTCATAAAAGTTTAGAATTCTACTCCGGAAGTGAGATTATCGCGACGCCTTATTTTCAACCACCACCTGCCGAGTAGTGCTCCAAGCTAAACATAACGCTTATCAATATTTTTCTCGATTCATCGCATTTTCCATCGTCGACACTTGGCCATTAAAAACGCGATTAACATCATTCCCCGCATGTAAAAACGTCATGGAGATCCCACGAATTCGCAGCTATTTCGCTCTTGCATAATCTCTCATCAAACGAATCTTGGAATTTATTTAACCCTTAATAGTCATACCTCCAGATTGTGACGCAAGAGTCATTGGGGGTGTTATCAACCCCACTCGCACTTTGGAAGGCGATAAATAGTTGAAAAATGGTTAAAAAAAATAAAATAAAAATACTGCAATGTATTTTCAACCCTTAAGTAACGACCATGATGATTGCATTTAATTCGTGCAATTTTTAATATCAAAAAAATGTCGAAAAAAAAAATTCTGTAAAAATGACTTTTTTTTACAAAAAATGATGCAGAAATTGTAATTTTCAATTTAAAAAAAAAAGAAGAGGTCTGAACCTAGAAGGTCCAAACTACCTCCACAGGCTGTCACAAGCCCCATTGTCTCAAAATTTTTATTACGAATTTCTCAAAAATTCAAATTACTGCAATTTTTACAATTTTTACAAAATTTCGATCCGTTTATTGCTCGTTATCGCAAACGTTTCCATTATATGCGCGGACGAAGAGTGTCAGGAGTTCCGAATCATCTCTTTATCTCCCCGGCAGGGCGTTTCGAACGTCCTAAAAAAAAAAAAAAAAAAAAAAAAAAAACACATCGCGCGTATATATGAATATGAAACACCTCAACATATTTATCCATGGAAAAGTATATACATAACAAAAAATCTACTATGTACGTCCAAGGCTACAAAAAAAATGAAAAAAGTGCACTGCTCGCACGCGATTACGAGATAGCGCATCGGATCGGAGTCGCATGCACGCAAGGCATTCTCGCGTCCAGCCCATCAGGCGCTCACATCCCGTACGAATGTGTGTAAACGTATAATACGATACGTTTTTCTTTCGAGCCAGAGCGCATCGGACTTTCGAGAGTGATAGGTACAAAGTAGAGAGACACACCGAATGCCCCCGCTGTCCACAACATTTTCTTCCTTCGCCTTTCACTTTTATTTCTTGCGGTTCTTGCACCTTTTTTTTTTTATGTTTAATTTATCCTTCTCGGGTGTAGACAACGCCGCGTGTGTATTTTACTATCAACGTTGGGAAGCACGCGAGAACATAACGAATTCATAAGAACATCTCCGAGAACGATAAGGGCGTAAGTTCTGCTCGCCAAGCACAAGTTGTTGCGTTTTGTTGTCTCTTTGCCAATTGGCACCTGATTAAAATGCACGCTCGATGCTTTAAGGGCTTTGTGCATGGCAAACGGAGGGTTTCCCTTGAAACGAGTTACGACCTTTTGACCGTCGATAAATATGCACAAAGGTGCATCGCGTCAACGCTGCAAATCAGACCTGTACATCATCGCATCGTGTGTGTGTGTGTACTCTTTATCCCTGAACGCCTTTTAATTCATTCTCACTCATTATACTCGTTACCAACACTCCCGACGTCCAGAAATCGCCTCCTTTTTTTTTTTCTCTTCTTCCTCTTGTGCATTCGTATGCAGCTCGCACTATCTATGGGTATAGAAAATTATTGCATGTACGCGCGAGCTCTTGTAATCCGTGTGCTTGTCGCCCAGCAGTCGGGTAAAGGCTTCTCTTGTCGTGCAGTCTCGAGTGTAGACCAACCTGTGATACGTAACACGAGCTTATACACACTCGCGCCAATAAGCCTTTTAATGCTTATATTTTTAACCACACGCTATACATCTGTACCAACAGGCTTTTTATATCAGTCAGACTAAAGTATCGATACACTCGATTTTATGCCTCTATCGAGACGCCTCAATCTTTTCAGTCTATCCAACGGATTCGAATGCGAGAAAAAAATTATTTTTTATTTTTTTTTATTTATCCCCTTAAAGCTTTAACCCTTCGTAGACACACATGGGTCTGGGGCGTCCTACCAGTTTTGACTGAAATCGTTTGAAACATCTGAAAAAATTCAGGAGAGTAGTTTTGTCTACCGAGGCTCAACAATCATTTTATTTTATTTCTCTTTGTGTTTGAAAGAAAGAAAAAATAAAAAAGAAGATTTTTACGAGAAGAGATTAAAAAAATTGCAATTGGAATTTTTGTATCGATGTAATTTTTGCCAGTTGCGCATTGCAAAGTATGGGGTACCAATAAATTCTGTATACGTTATTATGTACAATAGCCACGTGTTCATCGAGTGCGTCAAGTCAATAATAGGGTGTGCTAATTATTGCGGACACACCGGTCAGCTCCGGTAGGGCAATTAATTATACGATGAACCAGCTCTTCCGGACATACACACCAGTTTCAATATTTCTTTATCTTCGCTATAGATACCGGTACGCGACACCTACCGGTTGTTCGATTATACGTACAATGCACACGCGATTTATAGATCCGCCAGCTTCGGGCAGATTCATTACCTTTTTTTGTCACTCGTTTTACATAACACAAGGAAACATAAAAAATGCACAAATGCATCTGATTCTCATTATCTCTCATCACTCTATTTCATTACCGTCATCAACCAACTATTGCGTCATCGAGTTTCCCACATTTTTCTCACGCTCTTGCTTCGGCAATTAATTCATATAGAAACGTTCCTGAAGTCGTTACGAGAAAACTGTTGATAAACCATTGATAAGTCTTTTTTAATTATTAATTTTTTCTTTTCCATTTTTTTTATGTTAAATTTTCATCATGCAGAAGTCGAGATATTTATTTATAAAAATCACAATTTTCAGTAGTTTCTCAAAAGAGCGTGTGTCGAAAATTGCAATTTTCAACATTAAATATTTCGATTTCTAAATGGTGAAGCCTCTCAAAACTTTGCATACAATTTCAAAAAAATGGGTCGTAAATTTTTTTCGAAACTTTGTTTATTATATAACAAATACAGATTACCTCGGATCAAGTCGTTTGGCTCGAAGAATTTGTTTGTTTGTATTTTCATATCGGGACGTATCCATCGGAACAGTTTGTACGAATTGACCGGCACGACAGCACCCATTATTAATATTTTCTGCTGGTATTATTAGGGGGAGACACGTGTATGTTTGGTGGGCTCTTCTTCACTGTGCTTAACTGATCGTGGGGATATGTAATTCCGATACTTATGCATGCAAGATGGTAGAGACCAAGAGAGGCAGAGAGAGAGAGAGAGAGAGAGAGAAGGAAGGGAAATGAAGCAGCGAGAAAACAAGGTGTGAGATCGTGGGGCGTTATTTGCCAAGTTGCTCGGCGTTCCATGCATGCAATTGCTTGCTCTCGTTCGTCGTACATAAATGCAATGTACAGGGCCACAGGCCTGTATGTATTTTTAATATTGCTACAACATAAGTGGCAATATGTGTTTGCTCGAGCTCTTCGTCGTGAGAGAAAGAAAGGCGAAAAAGAGAATAAAAAAAAAAAAAAAAAAAAAAAGATAAGAAAACGTTCAACAACCGGGCGTGGACGCTTGTGGATCGATCGTCACACGAGATGTGACGTTCGACTCTCTCCTGCTTTTATGAGAACTGCATGTGGATCCTCCAATCACTGCGAATCATCGACATCGTTTTAAATCAATTTTTTTGGCGCTGTTCTGAATTTTCAAATTCCAAAAATTCTCTTCCCTCGTTCTTCGAGAAAAATCTCATGATCGAATACGGCAAAACCTTTTCGTCGCTCATCTCCAGTGTCTTTATCGAGTGTGTCTCGATTCTCGTGGGTTCTCGAACGTACCGAAGCGCTCGCGTACTGGTCGAATCGAAATTAGCGATCGCGCGAGGATCTGCCGGAGGGTGAACAGAGCTCGGGATGATCGAGCGAAACTCTGGCAAGCAGGCGAACAGAGTCGAAGAAAAAGAATTGGGCATCGGCCCAGCACATCGACCAATCGTTGTTCTCCGCCTCTCTCCCCTGCGCCCTTCGTTAATCGCGATCAAAGTTCCGGACACGAGGCACGAATTAATTCGTTTGCCGTGTTCCAGAGTCGGGCGCGTGCGCGAGTGGAATATATTTTAAAAGTCATTTTACACGAAGAAATCGATATTTTTAAAAACGTAAACCCAACGAACGAGAAAAGTGTAAAAATCGATTATTAAATCATTTGCGAAATAAACATCTCGATCGCGTTGGCAAATGCAACGATCCTCCGCTTGAGCGCCTTCTTTCCGCGCTATACGTTTATACGCACGTGTTTCTTCGCGCCGATTATCGCAGCCCGAAGATAAGCGAGGCGTGATGTACGAGGCAAAGCCCGCATGATACATATGTACTACTTTTTTAAACGCACCTCGCAATGTTCGACAGAGCTATTACGTAAAAAAAAAAAAGAAAAGAAAAAAAAGCGTCCGACTCGAGTAGAATATCATTAGCTCAATGCTCTGATTATATTCGTCGCAGCGAGTTACTGTTTTTGCGTTCGAAATTCTTCGTCCCGAAGCAACAAAAAAAAATGGCAAATTTCAATTTGCAACGTTTTTTGTATTTAGAATGAAAATTATGTTACAACTTTTCTAGAAAGTAAAGAGGAAGTACAGACTTGTACACAATAATTTAATAAATTTCCAGAAATTAGAGCGGTTGGACGATTTTTCAAAAAAATTAGATTTTCGTAAAATTCAAAAAATCATAAAATTTAAACCGTTCAGTCGACATTTCCCAAATTAAATACCAACCTTCCTATTATGATACTCTATTTATAAAAAAAAAAAAATTTTGAAAATTTGAAAATTTCGTAGAATTCGTATTTTTCTAGCTCATTGACATTGAAAAATGGAAAAAAAAATTCACCGTCACATAGCTTCCTCTATGAGGAAGCAAAACAGACGAAAATGGCATTTTTTCTTGCGCGCAGAGAGATTTAAATTTCACGATTCATTAAATAGATCGACGTAGCTTCCCTCTTGGTATTTTTTTTTTTTTTTTTTCAAAATTCATTCTCGACCTGTGCGTGTATTTTTGCTTTCGTGTGCATGTACAAAGTCGAAGCGACCACCTATCAAGCCTTCTGTACGACGCCTGCCACTTAGCATTTATATTGGTGTGTGCCACTGGCGTGAATAGATAATGACCGATTACAAGCACACCATCTATCTGCTCAGTTTTCAACTACACACATGCATATATATTAATCGCAACATCGACTCACGCACTCGCGTGTACAGATACATATGAATATATTTATAAATTTAGCTATAGATCGTGCTCTCGTCGCGCTGCGTGTATCGAGAACGAGGAACGATCCTCGTCGCGTATCGAAAGACGAAAGAGCGTGCAATTGGATCGTTATGAAAACTGGCTCCGCTGCGTACAATACACACAAGTACGATTTCTCACTTTAATTCACACTTTCGACATATTGTGTATGTGTGAGAGGCCTTTCAATGCTTGCTGACACGAAGCACGCAACGGAGCCAGATACACATGCGCTAAATCGGAAAAAATGATTAAGCTCTTGTCCCTCGAACGCGACATGGAAAAGCTTTTTTCTCTCCCACGCGGCGGACATTCGTCCCTGTAATTTTATTGTTACTTATCTAAATTGATCGATGAACCGACAACGACGTGGAATCGTCAATTGGAAATCTACATTTCAATTAATTCGAAAACGCTCTGGTTAATTAATCAAACTTTAATTTCGATTAATTAGACGCAAATTTTGTTTATTATCATGAACGCGTAATCTCGGAGAATACCGTGTCGAAATAACACGTTGCAAAGAACGAACGAAATAAAAGTTTATGCGTGCGATTTTCGGTGGGCCAGAAACACCGCGCGCGTTGTGAACTCGAATCGACGCGATGAAGACGTGACGTTGTGCTCCGAGCTTATTCTCTTCCCCTGTGTGTTTTATTCACCCGTCTTGCTCGGAGAAAGAGAGCAAGGCTAACCGAAGAAAGAACAAGAGAGAGAGAGAAGAACTGCTAGTCGTCGTGTGAGTGTGATAATCAAAGGGTTCCTCGATGCTGCTGCGAGCTGCGAGCTGCTCCGAGCTCCCCTCTTCTTCCTCCTTCGTGTGCATGCACCTCCGCTCGCCAGATCTTTTCTCTCTTTCTCTCCCTCATTCTTTTTCACTCTTTCATTCTTTCTCTCGCACCCTGCTAGCTCTGCAGATATATAGATATATACGAAAATCCTCATGAACCTCCTTATTCCTTCAACGAGAATCCCTTCTTCACCCTTTCCTTTCTTTTCTCTCTCGAGTTTTCTCTCCTATCTCTCAGGCATGCACTTAATCCCTCTTGGTTTTCTTCCTTCCTCTCCGCAGCGCCGCTCGCACCGACGCTCCTACGTTACACTTGGCTCCGTGTGGCTACCGCTTATATATACACACCAATCGATCTGGAAGCCTCGAGCTATAACCAGAAATTCATCGACACTCGCAACGCTGCAACCTGCATTTCCAGGATCTATCCTCTCGACGCTGCTATCCTCACCTTCTTTTCTGACATTTATGAAAAAAGTTAACAGAAAGTACAGACTTGTACACAATATCTTGGAAAATTTGCAGAAATTAGAGCGGTTGGACGATTTTTCAAAAAAACTCTGATTTTCGTAAAATTCGAAAAATCATAAAATTTTAACCGTTCAACCGATAATTCCCAAATTCTGTACCAACCTTCCTATTATGATACTCTATTTATAAAAAAAAAAATTAGTAATTAATCTTGAAATTTGCGCAAGTTAGAGCGTCGACACTCTTTTTTTGAAAATTTCAAAATGCCGTAGAATTCGTATTTTTCTAGCAATCCCAACAAAATTATCAGAGAATGAAGAGCTTGTATCGATCAACATCTGTGCAAAACGGGAGCCCTGTAGCTCAAACCGTTCTCGAGTTATGAACGTTTGAATTTTGCAGTGCCAGAACAGACACACACGTCCGGACATTTTTTCTAAATATGATTTTTCGATGTTTTGGGACATTTTAAGGACACTGACATTGAAAACTGGAAGAAAAAAAAATTTCACCGTCACACAGCTTCCTCTATGAGGACATTAACAAAAAAGAGCTCTCGTTGATGTTTGCAAATTTACTCCGCACCGATAAAAGATCGAAAATGAATAGAAATAGTGAAGAATTTTTTTTTTGTTTCAATAAATAGAACTCGCAGGTGTAAGAAAATGAGAAAACCATGGCGAACAGTGGTTTAGTGCTCATTTCGACTATACGCGATCGTTGCCTATATAGATACAAGCAGCGCAAGGATAGAGACGGCGAAAGAGGAAAAGATGGAGGGAAAGTGAGGCGAGCAAAGCCGTGGCGTAGTTGGCGGCCAATTTCTCAATGCAAATACCGTTGGTGTCGAAGGGCGAGGCTGAAAAGGGGGTAGTATGCAAATAGAAAGCTGTTACGCCATAGAGATCTCCTTCCACTCGCTTTTCTCTCTCTCTCTCTCTCTCTCTCTCTCTCTCGCTCTCATTACATCCACCAGACTCCTACCTCCGTACGCAAAGTACATACACACACAGATAAATAAATACGTGCACGCTCTCGCGCTTCCACCCTCTCGCGTTTTCGCCCTTGTACACTCCTACGAGATCGCGGCGGGCGAGAATCACGCGCTGGATAGATAGCATCACTCGGGTAAACCTTGCAAACTGTGGCTTATCCATGGCTCGGGCTTTTCCACACCTTTTCTCCATATGCACGAGGCATTTCATACAGAAACGGAATATCCGCCATTTTCAATCATTATTCCCTCAATCTCTATCAATTTTCTTCACTTTTATGCAAAAACTCATTTCATCAGTTTTTCAACAGCTTAAAAAATTAAATTTTTCAATTAAATTAATTTATTTATTATTTACTTATTATTATTTATTTCTTTAATTTTTATTTTAAAGAGCTTGAAAAATTTGATTTTATAATTTTTTATTCGACTCAATTTTACGAGATTTTTTGGCGAAAAAAAATTTTCCACGCGACTTGGTTTTGTCAGTTTCCATTCGGAAGCTCCCATGGACTCGTTTGCGAGAGTTTTTCCATCTCAGTCATTGCTTATTTCACGGTGGAGAGTACACATTGACAAACGGTGGTCCAACTCCTCTCTCGGAAGCCCGCAGCATCCGCGAAGAAGTCCAGAGAGTTTGTGTGTGAGCCGCGTAGAAATAAAAGTGAATTCAATGCGAAATGCTCTGGCTGAGAAATATAGCGCGCGAGGTAGTACAGAGAAAGGTGTTTTGCCCTTGGATGAGGCGATGAGTGTACGTAGTCTATGGACTTATTATGCGAGACGTGAGAAGCCGAGAGAACGCGTTAGTATGGGATCCATACATTGACAGAGCTGCTGCTGGCTATTTCGACGCGCGAGCATTCATTCGAACCCGCGAATGTTTTCATTCAGTCTGACGCGAACGCGGGGCTCACTCGTCCATGTGTCTATAACGCGAGTGCTTTTTTCCAACGATGCTGTTTCCTCGCTCCACCTTAATTTCCCTCTCCTTTCGACCAAAAACAAATGAGTTTCTTTCGCCCGAGCTTCCGCGCGCGGAAGGTGAGATGTCAACGACGAAAAATTCATGTCAAAATGAAGAAAAAAAAAGCTTTCGATACTTGAGGCTTTGATAATAATTAATCTGCAGCAATTAACGAATCGCTTAACAATCCAACACTCTTAAACAAAATTTCGAAAAAATTTTACGAACGATTTTTTTGAAAAACTGAATAAAGCTTCTTCGATGTTTCATAAAAGTGTATGCAAAGTTTTAAGAGGCTTCACCATTTAGAAATCGAAATATTTAATTTTGAAAATTGCAACTTTTAACACACGCTCTTATGAGAAACATTGTGATTTTTATAAATAAATATCTCGACTTCTATATGATCGACTATCCGGAGCTCTATTCTTAACAAACCGCATTTTGTCACACCGCGAGCAGGATCGATCCTCCAAAGAGGAATAATACTTCGGGGCCCCTGAGGCATCCTCGAAATATAGACAGCAGCGAGAAAGAGAGAGAGAGAGAGAGAGAGAGGGAGAAAGAGATGAGACGCGCGGTTATATACATGAATATAAACGAAAAGGAGCAAAAGACCGTGCCGAGGTGCTCTTCGCGCTGCGGGGCCCTCCCGGGCCCCTTCGAAGGTAGCCACGGTATAATTTAGGCGTTTATGGCTCGCCAAGAACAAATAATAATTTAGTGGGCGTCTCGGCGTCTCTTCGCCACCCTCTTCAGGCCCAATCTCTCTCTCTCTCTCTCTCTCTCTCTCTCTCTCTCTCTCTCTCTCTCTCTCTCTCTCTCTCTCTCTCTCTCTCTCTCTCTCTCTCTCTCGCTTCCTCAACACCCCTCTGCTCACGACTTCACGATCTTCGGACCCATCCCCCGCCTCTTCCGAATGCTCGTATAAATAACGAGTGGCGCCAGCCAAACTTCTCCACCACAACTCTGCGCGTTGCGTTACGATCTTTCTCCTATACCTGTACCACGATTTTATTCCTCGTGCACCAACACAACCGAACAACCAACATATCGTGACTCCGGGCCAGCTGTGAAGAATCTCAAACTTTTTTTTTCAATTTTTTTTTCTCCTCAATTCGCACCGTAACTTTTCGGAATCTGCACTAAAGATTTTGACAAATTTCCTTATCCCTCGTTTCCCATGATCAATTTTTTTTCCACATTTTTTCCTTCAGCCAAAATTAATATTCCTGGAAAGGTGCGAAAAAGCAACGAGCAATCATTCAACGAGTCTGTGTACCGGGTGGCCCATTCAAAAAGTGAAACTTATCGAGGAAAAACGTTCCGATATCATGATCGCATTTTACACACGCGCACACGAAACTCTGTACTGCGTGTATATAGATTTTTAATTAATCCCGAATGAAGGATACACAGGCCGCGATTACATGCTCTCATGGTTCGGCAATTCTGGGCGTGCTGCCTCTGGCAGATGGTCAACACATACTCACGTCACTCGATCCCTATATATATACATACCCAAGCTCGCTCCGTACATTTGTGTATATGCGGCTATTAAAATTCTCTTCTGGACTGATTAATCGCTCGCTCTCCTCCACCGATCCATGATTATTCAAACATGATATTCGGTTAAGGCATTCTAAATCCACCACCAAGAACAAACGTCAGCCATTCGTTTAAAAAACCTTTCTCATTTTTCCACCCTCGAATTTTCATTGATCCATTCTTCTCAAAATAACAAAATTAAAAAAAAAAATCATCAAACTTTCCAAACGCCATTTTTTTCGAGTTCGATTTTTATTTATTTATAAAAATCACAATTTCCAGTAGTTTGTCATAAGAGCGTGTGTCAAAAGTTGCAATTTTCAACATTAAATATTTCCATTTCTGAATGGTGGAGCCTCTCAAAACTTTGCATACACTTTTATGCAACATCGAAGAAGCTTTATTCAGTTTTTCAAAAAAATCGTTCGTAAAATTTTTTCGAAATTTTGTTTATTATATGAAAAATCCAGATTACGTCGGAAAATCTTGGATTTAGAGGATGTTGTTCTTTAGTCAATTCATAACAACTTTTTTCAATGAACTTGGGCTCGCAAACCATTTTGTATGTAAGAAAAACTGAAAACAAAAATTTACATTTGACCGTCGCCATATACAACGATCCTTAGCACGTTTTTTTGTTACCGTATCGATTGCAGACAAATCGCCACGAAAAAAACTTGAAACACGTTTTTTTTTGCTGCTTGATTATTCGCAGATAAACTATATACTTGCAATTGACAAGTAGGTAGTTTGTTCGGTATAGTTGTTTCTCGCCAGAATACGATTTCCGTGAATCCAGCATGGATAACAATAACTGCTCGCAGAGCTCAGTTGTATATATGCTTCTGGCATTAACGACCGGCAACTTTACCGCGTGTTTGAATTCAGGGAGAGAGAAAAAAAGGAAGTATATATCGCCACGTGTGTTTCGTACCATTCGTCGTACGGACGCGATGTCGTCGTAGCTATGTAATTGTAACGACTCTGAGGTGAATTCCAAGTCGTGGCCATTGGTGCCACGTACGTGACACTCGGCTTTGCCACCGGCACAAACTCGCTAAATCGAGCTAAAGAAATGCATGTGCAAGAGAAAAAAAAGAGAGCAGTGTGGAACGACCAAGAGTGCTGCTCGAGGTTCTCTCTTCTTCTTCTTCTTCTTCTTATTCTTCTTGAGACACGTCGAGAGACCTTTAGCCCTCTAAATCCATGTCTATATCTGTGGAAACTCGTTTTTTCTCTCTTCCTCAAAACCATTGGGTTTTCGTTACTCCGGTCACGAAATATCCGTCCTATACCTGACCGACTAATTGCAGCGAGGACTGTGAAGCTCGTTAGTACTTCACTAAATCCTCGCCATGAGACGAGTCGTACGCACTCCCTTAGAAAAATAACTCCTCTTACCAAATTTCTACGTACCTGCTCTCAACAATAAACCAAAAATTGCTTCTCCACCACTTTCTAGTTTTGGCTCTCGAAAAATTCATCATCAATGCCAACGAATCGCATTTCGCGTTGCTTCCTCATAGAGGAAGCTATGTGACGATAAAATTTTTTTTTTTTCCACATTTCAATGTCCCAAAACATCCAAAAATCATATCCAGAAAAAAAGTCCGGATGTGGGTCCGTTCTGGCACTGCGAAACTCAAACGTTCATAACTCGAGAACGGTTTGAGATACAGGGCTCCCGTTTTGCACAGTTGTTAATCTATACAAACTCTTGATTCTCTGAGAATTTTGTTACAATTGCTACAAAAATACGAATTTTACGGAATTTTGAAATTTTCAAAAAAACGGGTTTTGACGCTCTAACTTTCGCAAATTGTAAGATTTATGACTAATTTTTTTTTTTATAAATTGAATATCATAATAGGAAGGTTGGTATTGAATTTGGAAAATATCGGTTGAACCGTTTAAATATTATGATTTTTCGAATTTTACGAAAATCTGAGTTTTTCGAAAAATCGTCCAACCCTTCTAATTTCTGCAAATTTTACAAGATATTGTGTCCAAGTCTGAACTTTCTCTTTACTTTCTAAAAAAAATTGTCGGAAATATTTTTAAAAATTCGATGAATGAAAATTTTTAAATTTAGTGAAAATTTTTTTTCCAAAGGATAATAATTGAGTATTTTCCGTAATTGATAATTAATACCGTGTCCTTGAAATGCCATTACAGCAAAATATTTTTTGCATCCCCTTATGATTACTCATTCTCGCGTTAAACGACGCCGTCCAACACTCTCGTAATTCACCGTTCCCGGGAGCACACCCCGCCTCTGCCTTTTTTCCCTCATCGGGTTTCTTTGGCCCTGCTGACCGAGTTTAACAACGAGACAACTGTCCGCGAGCTGTCCACCCCGCGTTTACATTGAAGCTGAGGAGCGCGCGAGATTAAATCGTTTCTCGCATATACGAGAAGAGTCTCTTCTTCTTTGGCACGTCCTGTCGGGTCTCGTCTCCGCGACAAAGAGACGCCGCAAGGGCGCGCGCGCGAGCGCACCTCTTGCAGGCAGCAAAAAGCGAAAAACGGGAAAAAACCATAAGAAAATAATAAAATAAAAAGAAGCATCGCGCCAGTGATGAGCTACGCACGAGCGAAAACACGAAAACAGCGAGAAAAATAAAATAAAACTATGAGACAAAAAGTATCACTGGAGAGAGTCTCCCCTGAGAGAATGCGCAGAGTCCGAGCGAGTGTGCCGCGCGACAAAAAAGCAGGACAGAGAGCTCGAGAAAAGCAAAAAGTTTTGAAACGAAAGGAGAAACGACGAGAGGAAAAACTCTGTCGTGACGAAAAGGCAAGAGCGAGGTTCCTAGCAACCCAAGAAAACGAGAGAGCGAGCGAGAGAGGGCGATAGACTTTGAGAATTCCGCGCGTTCAACGATTGCGAAGCCACTCTCACTGCGGGGGTCCTCGCTGCTCCCCAGGACGACACGGCCAACTTTCGGTATGATAAAACAAAAAGAAGACAGAGATTTGTGCGAGAGACGCGCGCGGATGAAGAAACGAAAGAAAACGGTCGAAAGAATAGAAAGAGAAACTTTTGGAGACGGAGAAAGACGCGCGAGCGCGTTGCGGCTATCGGTTTCCCTATCAGCTTGCTCATCTCTCTTCGGGACCTCGTCGTTTTCGTCCCTGCTCTCCAGCACACACTCACACACACTCAACATTCACATTCACGACTTTTTACGAGTAGCACACGAGCAGAAAGAGAAAGAAAGAGAAACAACTCGAGTCACATATAAACTGAAGGCCTTAACTGCTTTACGACGATCGTTTGTACCGATTTGTTCGACAAGAGTCCGCGCACAGTGCGGCCAAAGCAGAGGAGGCCGAAGGGCCAACGGAAACGTGCGCCCATTGCTTCTTATTCCTTCGCCCTCGCCTCCCATTTATTTTTCCCTTGGACCTACACACCCACCAGAGCCACCAAACTATATTTTTATATCAAAATATTAAATTTTCTTTCATTTACAAAAGTTCGACAATTTGAGGAGAATAATTTTTACATCTCGTCCATTTTTCACGAAAATTTTCTCTCGTCCTTATTGTCCTCGCACAATTTCCCGCGAGGATCTTTTCGTGGCCTCACCGTCGAATAAATTTCCCAGCTCCGTTATTTTTCTTTCATGACCCACATTTCTCGATTTCTTATTTTTTCGTCGTACAATATTTAGTAAATGAAATTTTTTGACATCGAAAAAACGGAAAAATTGCCAATTTTCTATCGTTTTAATCTCGAATACGACGTAAAATATTTCGTATATAAAACAAAAGACTCGATTTACATTGAGAAGCAAATACAAGAGCTCCGGGACACGGCGCGATAAAATAAATTAAGCCACGAAGCTACCGGGTTGCGGGATTCCTTACACAAGGACGGGTCACCTCGTTTTTTTCTCTTTCTCTCCCTCTCTCTCTCTCTCGATCTATCTTTCTCGATACTTAATGACGCGCCGTA
Organism: Hyposoter dolosus; assembly: GCA_963921915.1. Lineage (NCBI taxonomy): Eukaryota > Metazoa > Arthropoda > Insecta > Hymenoptera > Ichneumonidae > Hyposoter > Hyposoter dolosus. Next base: position 12,573,826 of record OY998138.1, read on the forward strand.
AATAACGAGCAGGCTTCGATTTATCGGTAAAGTTCGCGCTCCGACGTGGAGAAACGATCGTCGATCTCTCGCCCAACGTCTTGGTCGCGTTCTCTGGCGGCTTTCGCGCAGTCCACTCGTTTATATTGTATCCTTCACTTATAAAGCGCAACTATGTATACACGTATATCGCGTATTGTCCGCGCAGAGACGGTGATTTTAACGCTTTTCCCTTTTACTCCCGCGCTCGGGCTCCCGCGGACATAAAACTCGTGGCTGTACACGCGGGGGTTGCCTCCATTCTTATTTCATTCTCTCTCCGCGCGCGGTGCTCTATGCTCGCTCGCGTCCATATGGCCAACGAACGACGCGAGATTCCGATATAAAATCGGCAAAAAAATAGGCGGCGCACCTTCGCCTGGTTGCTGTAAAAGTGACGGCGAGACGGAAACACGCGAAAGCGAAGGAAACGTCGAAATTGACGATTTTATTTGCTCGGTATTTAATTAGAAAAGGAAGAAAAATACGTAAACGGAGAAATATCGAAAGCGACGAAAGTTTGCCAACGAAAACCGTCGAGTTTCGTGGAAACGATCCTTCTTCCACCTGCCAACATTGCGGAGCCCCGCACCTATATACGAAACTTGAAGTTCTAAGACTCCTCGAGCGAACGATGAGAAGCGTGTGTTATGTCTGTGGAATCCGTACACGGGGTGTCCCGGAAGTGCGGCTGGATGAACGACGACGTTCCAATTCCCAAAGTGACTCTCTTGCAACGTTCAGCTTCTCCGAACAACAGCAGGCTCGCGTTTTTTCCATTTTTTCACAATCCACCTTCGTTGAAAAAAAAAAACGTTTTTACAGTTTTGAACCGAGCACTTTATGACATTTTTATTTCAATTTAATTTTGTGATCTGAAAAAGATTTATCGGCTCCAATTAAACGAAAAATTCAATAGGATCCACTCGAAAGTCTCCATTTTTCGAGATTCATCGAAATTAAGCAGAAAAAACTCGTTCGGCGCGATGTTATCGGATCGTTAAAACGTGAACGTCAAAACGCGCAGCATCCAATGGACCGCATTGTTGTTTTCAATGTTTATCGTACTTTTATAGCTGCACTTACGAAATTGAAGGAACGCGGAGATAATATTTACGATCGCGTTTATTCTCCATTCGTTTTAAAGGCAATAATAATCGGGCCAATAAAGTGGGCGGAGTCTCGAGACGGTCAGCGTCTATGAGCTCGAAAGAATTTGATATATTTCAAATTTTCGGTTTTCTCCACGCGAGCCGCGGAGAAACGAAAGAGCAAGAAAAAAAAATTCTCGGATGATTTTTTCGTCATATCGCGCCCTTCTAATCTGCCCGCGCCTCGAGCCATTAAAAGGAGAAGCGCGCGAGCTCTCTCTCTGCTGGGAAAGGAAGGCTCGGTATGCAGAGAGAGAGAAGGAGAGGAAAAAGGGCCACGCGGAGATCGAAAGACAGAGGCGCAAAGGGAGAGCCTTACATGACCAATCTTATACGATGTCCCGGCGCCTCTCGCTCTGCATGGCCCCTCATCGAGATCCTCGAGAACCGCTGCCGCTGTAGCGAACGCGCGCGCGTCCTCATAAAACTACGATACGACACGAAACCCAAGAGCCCCGAACGGTTTAT